>OZ025297.1:12172919-13372919 GCA_964019185.1 Maratus speculifer | reverse complement strand
GTTTTCTATTGTAAAATATCTATAAAATAGTAATCAAAGATAAGATATGTTGTTGCATTGCAGAATATTGCTATCAGTTTATTTTTTCATTCTTTTTTCTAACTAAATATATATTTGAAAAATATCATAAAATGCCATTGCATAGCTTTTGGGCATTAATGTATTTTAATTTTAAGAAAAAATAAGCGTTTAAACTGTTTCTGAAAATATAAGACAATACTTTTTTTATACGCTTACTTATTCACATATTTCAGTTCTAATTTTACTGCATTGCTACAAAAACTGCAATACGATAATTATACTTTGATACAAGTTAAAAACTGTCAGTTAAATGTCAGTTAGTACATTTGTACTTCAAAATTAGATATAAATTATTTATTATTCCTTTAAAATGTAACGAAAAATAATTATTTTATATGCAAACAATTTTGTTCAACATTTTCTTAATACTTTCTGGAAAAAGTATCTGCGACAAAATTTTTGAGCTAGTAGACTATAACACTTTGCTGTTATTAAATTAATTTATAAATCGTTATTTAAAAAAAATTCTCGTAATTTATTTCGACTAACTTTCTTTCAAACATTAATAAGAAATATGTTTTTCTTTTTTTTTTGGGGGGGGGGGCAGTAAAATGCGAAATACGCTACATACATATATATTTAATTATATATAAATTTAAAATATACGATAAGGATGAAATGTCTAATAAAGTTTGTTATGTGTGTTAATTAGTTTTATTAAAGTTTAGTAAATTATATAAAGGGGGCCGGAGATAGTTTGAAATCAAACATTCGACAGAAAATTCAATACCAGATTTGACTCATTCAATAAATAAATAAATAAATAAATAAATAAAAATAAAGCAAATGCATAAAAGATGTTTTAGGTGAGAAAACGAGATACTCAGCTCAACCCTGCAGCTTTGCTAGCGTAATAGCTGAAGTATGGTAAGTTATATTTTTATGTCTGATTTTTATTAGAAGTAATAATATATTTAGGTATAATTCAAAATACTACATTTATGCCATAGTTTCACTAAATTTCATTATTACACTGCAATAGGCAGAAATGAGCCTTAATTAAAAAAAAAAAACCAACTTTAAATAAATGATAATTTAGAAAATGTTTTGAAACTTTTATGCTCGATTTGTACGTTTCTTTTAGTATTCATTTAAAAAATTATTTTTTTTAAGAAACAATTTCTTAGGATATATTTACATCTTAAAAGTAACCATCATGTCAAAATCCAAATTTTTTAAGGGTTTAAAATCTCTCTATGGACAGTTGCACTAACAAAAAAATGCCTATGTTGTAAAAATTTAATTTTCTAACGTCAATTTTAATGGCTGCTTGATATTTCCTAATATTCCATAGAAATGTAATTTAGAATGTTTTTAAAGCTCTTTTTAGAACATTTGTTGTTTTGCGTACCACAAGTAGTAGTGGCACCTACATAGAATATAGACTCTGTAGGATCAAAAGTTTCACCAGAAATTCGCAACCATAACTTTCATAATCGGTTTATTACTTCCTGAGCTTGCATAGAAATTGCAATCTAGAAATTTTTTAAACGTTTTTCGTTTCTTCTCCTTGCTTTGCAACTTTAAAATTTTGAATTTACTCTACATTAAATTCTCCACAAATTATGTTTCTCAGTTTTTATAAAAAATATTTGCAGTTTGTTTAGAGTTAAGAGAATTACACATCTCTAAAGAACTTATACCCTACACCAAAATGCTAATAACATTCTAAAAACAAAATGTAATTTTCAAAAAATATCCTTTCTTTCAGTTTCTCACTTTTACCCAATTTACAAGATTCGTATTTAATAATTTTATAACATTAAATTGAAATAAGTTGATTCAATTTACAAATAGAATTTGGTAAAAAAAAATATTGTACAACGTAATTTAAGGTAATGTTTCTAAAATTTGCTGAAAATATGTTTTATAAGTAATATGATTATCTATTTCGTAATCAATATATGAAATGGGTTAGTTTGTTATAACGCTTTTAGCACAACCTTCATACTAGAACTTGAATCTAATCAAATTACTCATATAAAGTTTGAACATATTACATGTTTTAAAATTTCATATTTTTTAATAGTTTAAATGGTATAGAGAGAATTTGAGAAAATTTTATTTTTTTCACTCAAATATATACATATTTAATTACATGTTTAAAGAATAAAATGAGATTATAGCAAAAAGTTTTTGTATTTTTTTAAAGAATATTTTGGAATTTAAATTGCATTATTTCTGTGTCATATGTTTTTGCATGCGTAACTAAAATTAAAAAATGCTTTAAAAAGTACACACACTAATTATTATATCTAATGGTAATGTTTTAAATGAATATCCTATTTCCAAAAAACTATCACAAAATTTTTAAACATACATAAAGTAACTGCAAAACTAAATAAATAAAGAAATAAATATTGGAAATATTTTTCAATAGAGAAAAATTGGATTTTCATTGGACTTTTTATTCTTATAATTTCGTGATTCTTCCTAAAGTTTCGTGAGTTGGTGACTCACGGAAAAATATGCCTCCTTGTGTAATACGGTTGAAGCCTTGCCAACATACATGGTGTCCAGCAAATAACACCCTGATTTCAAAATTAAATTTCTCAAAAACAAAGATCAATAGAATTATGCAGTAAACGGTTTGTTTATCAGGTAAGCTGTTAAAATCTTATACAAAAGTTTCGAACGGTAAATATTTTGAAAATATTGTGTTCTGATTGCAAAGAATGCTTTGATTCGGCATTTTTCATGCTTTAGATTGTTGCGAGAGAATGTGTTTTTCGGTTTAAAGTGCCATATTTCATAGTTTTTTTAAATTAAATTTTTGAAATTTCGAAATTCTAAAAATTTACTTCGAAAAATCTTTAAAATATTCCACTGTAAGCTGAAAAAGTATTTCTCTGCAGGCAATCTAAAACAAGAAAAATGTCAAATCAAAGCATTCTATACAATCAGAACGCAATTTTTTCAAAAAATTCACTGTTTGAAATTTCTGTATAAGATTTTTACAGCTTACCTAAAGAAAAAACCGTTTACCGCATATTACTATCGATCTTTGTTTTTGAGAAATTTAATTTTGAAATCAGGGTGTTATTTGCTGGACACCCTGTATATACACGGCTGGATGTCGTTTCAAGTGGTTTTGTTGTTAAAAAGTCGGGGCACAATAACAATGGTCCGGGTTCTAATCCCTGCTTAAACACCTTTTCACTATTTTGGATATATGTCTTAATTAAAAAAAATGAGCAATTAAAAAATGAAATAATAAAGATATAAAATCTTCACTGCAAAGTATTTTCACATCTATATACAGAGTAGCATAAAAAACATATTTTAAGAATTTATAAAATACATGCTTTTTCGGTTAGAAAAAATTCAATATGACCGTTAAAATTCACATGGAGTGCTGTCATACATTTTAGGCATTTGGTGTTTTCAATTTTCTATTTAACAAAAAAAAAATAATTAATGACTGTGCATTTAGATGATTCCATCAAGTGAAATGTAAAAAGGTTGCATTAATTTAATAATAATAGCAACACATGACAATATTTGTTACGTTCTTACTTTATTCCTCAAAATACTTTAAAATACTTTGGTGAAAATTTCATATTATGACATTTTTCTTCCTTAACATGGGTAAAATTGTAATGTTGTTTTCTCCTGATTTTGTTTTAAATGTTCAAATAATATTATTCTTTCAACATTATTAAGAAAATATAATTGCTACTATAAATGTAATGCTTGAGAACATTAATCATTCAAAAATGTAATCAAAATTCATTAAATCTATTGAACTATATTATCTTAAATGTTGATTATGTTGCAGTGAAACCTGGAGCTTAGTGAATGTAATATTACGTTCCAAACGCTTAGAGGGTTAACAGAAGTATGTAGATAAAATGTGTGAAAGATTACAGTAACATTTAAATAAATTTATGTGTAATTATATTTAATTCCTTGAAATGTTCATGTAGAAAATTTCTCGACAAGACTTGCATTCTACAACATTTCTATTTTTAGTTGCTTAAAAAGATGCCAGCCAACAGAGTAAAAACCTATCCGCCATTAATCAACTTGGGCCATCGGTAAAACGTATCGACGTTCTACCAACTGAACTATTTGAAATGATATCCTTTTCACTGTCATATGTTTGCAAGCACAAGTTTGCAAGCATAAATCTTGGAATCTTTTCTTGTGCTGTGGCACAAGAAAAGATTCCAAGACTTATATAGATTTATTCAAATTGGTCGATCCTAAATTGTCTACAGTTTTTTGTTTGTAATGAAGTTGGTGGCTCATGAAAAAGTATTCAATCATGGACTGCGGTTGTATCTTTACCAATATATGATAGTGAGAAGTGGCATAATAGACACTATTATCAATGGCCAATGACCATGGTTCTATTCCCCCTTTGGATAATTTTTCACTATGTTGGCTGTAAACCATATACTGTGAGCCTTTTAAGGTATTAAATTTGGAGAAATATAAATTTATGTTTTTTTAATTCTTTATGAAATCAGGCAGAAAGATATTAAATATCACAAAATGAAAAAAAAAGAATAAAAACGAATCTTTAAAATTCAATTTTGTAAATAAGAACATCAATTGGAAGGATTTACTAACTTCATAAAATTTTTGAAAAATGAAGAGGGGATTTTGGCATCTCATCGTTCGTCCATTTCTCATAATTTGGCTTTATTGAAAAACTTATAGCAGTCCTTGTGCGGGGTAGGCTCATTTCTTGACCGGGGGGGGGGGGCAGATCTCTGAATGTGTCTACATTTGGCAGGTCTATGTGTTTCTTATAGTTCAATGTGCATTTCGACATTCAAATGTACACCTTAGAAATGATAGAAAAAAATGCATTGGTTGGTTCTAGTCGATTGTGTTAGAGGAATGAAATAAAATCAACCTTGATATTTTATGAAAAGTTCTTTTATATTGGAAATTAGGTTGCAATAAAATAGCTTATTATTGGACTAAGATATTAAAAAATAAAATTCTTATATGGGTTTCTATTTTTTTTTTTTCTAAAAAGTTGTTACAAATACTTCTGAACTCTCTCAGCCGTATGTTTAAAATTGCATAAAATTTATTTTACAATATTCAAAATTTTATAAATTTTATAAATAAATGTTTAAATTGTAAGATATTTATGTTTAATGAATATTTTTTCTATATCTGCTAATATTTTATCAAATTTGGAGTGTGAAAAATATACATGCCTGTTATTTAGTATTAACTTAATAAAACTAAAAAAATAACTACACATTCTATTTAGCTTGTATATATCTAAAGAGAGGAACTGTCTTTTTATTGTGCAAAAGTTTTTTGAAAGAAAAAAAATAAAGAGAACTAAAGTTATAATTTGACGGAAATAATAAAACAAATATTAAACCATTTTTTAATATTTTTTAAAGGAAAGAGTACAAATGTACTAGTATATATAAAAGTAAAATAAAAACAAGAAATACAGATATTAAAATGAGTTATTTATATCAGAAAACTATATCTTAATCAGTTTTTTTTTAGTTAATATACATTTGAGGTCCTTGAATTGCAGATCAATTTTTAAAATCTTAGTTGGGAATTTTGTATCAAGTACTCCAATTTCTATTTGCCTTTCGAACCAATGTAAACACACTAATTCCTTGTATTATTATTCCTGAGATGTTTTATAAGTTATTTAGCATTGGTATGTCATATATTTGATCCCAGAAATAAAATTTTATTTTTTACTAAAACTTCCTCCCCCCTTCACACACACACACTGATTTCCTTGGCTGCACCTAATGCAGTAAATTTGTATCTATGACAGAAATGTTTCCTTAAAGCTACATTTGTTATTGGAAATGGAACCTGATCCTGTTTAAAGAAACACGACAAATGGTGCAAGAACTCTGATACAAGGTCGTATTCGTAATCATGGTATCATTTGACAACATGATTTAAGTGTTGAATATATTTTTAATTAATTTTACATGCAAAAATGATCACTATTTGAAAATAAACAAGTACACATCAATAAACTGAATTCCAACATCTTTATAAATATTCCTATTTCAAGGAGAAAAAATGCTGATGGGAATATAAAATTCAAACTAGACATTGTATAATTTCAAGTAATGTATAATAAAAAGTTTCTTTTTAGTTAAACGACACTAGTAATAATAATTACATTATTAATAAACGGCTATTTTTTTAAATTCATGAATTATAAAGTAAATACTAAATATCAAACTTATGAATATATAATTATATAATTTGAATTTTTATGAGCAATTTAAAAAACGGAAACATAATTAATGTTACCTTAGCTAATAAATGATTTCAAAACAAATTACCAAAACCTCCAAACATTTTTCTTTAAACTTAAGAATAAATCCAACCTCATCTGTGTAAGATTTTATGATATTGCAACATACATATTACTATTTATTTATGTTCAGACTATAATTAGGTTAAAACAATGAAATTATTTGATATATATCAATTTTTATTTTCATGATTGAAAGTACTAGATATTTCCGTGACAAAGTACCTCTGCGGAAATTTTATTATGAATAGATATTATGGCATAGGCGTTCTATATAATAAGAATATAGATTCTTTTTAGAAAAGATATTTTAATAAAATTTTATAACAAAAGGAAATTTTTATTTATTATCTATATATTTAAACGACAAAGCTGTTTTTTAAATTCTAGGCGAGAGCTTTCGATTGAACCAGTTTTGAAAAATAAATATATTTTGTATTTTTAATAAAGGCTCTTCATTTATATGTGCACCGATAACAGCTGTTTTTTAATTCAATCAGATTTTATTTTTTTATTTTTAATTTTAAGTGTTTTTGTGATTTTTTTAATTAGTAGAAATCAGGTTACTTCCACTGCAGAGAAAATAGAGATTGAAACTTTTTATTGATTATGTACATATTTTTGCCATTATTTCTTTCAAAGTAAAAACTAGTCGTTGGGGGCCACCGTAATACTTACCCATCATGGATATGTATATGAAAATAAAACATGTGAAACTATTTATACAATGCATTGCAATTCATAAACAAAATTCCAATATTGTTAATATACATAGTAATGCTATATTAAAGAACTGCTGATGTACCAATTTCGACAAATTATATAAAACGCCGAACTGCGTAAAAGAAACATCCTTATAACTCCAAAAATAATAATTCTATTAACTAACAATTAACTGCGTCGGATTAAGCGTCTCATTTCCAATTAAAATATACCTCTGAATTGAAATTTGAATGAAATACAGGGTCATGAAAAATCGAAGAATGTGGAAAACAAGATTACAAATATCTCGGCAACTAATAATCCGATCGACTTCGTTCTATATGCAAAATATGTGTTATTTTATTGCCTTTTATGTTCATTCTTTAAAACAAAAAAATTCGAAAATTTTTATATACCTTTCATCAGAACGAATTTTTCGAGAGTCCGAAAAAAATAGTTCCGGATAATCGAGGTTGCTGATATTAAATAGGGTTCGTCGTCCCATTCTTACATACTATCTACCTACAAAATTTCAAGTCTCAATTTGTTCGGGAGATAGAGCGTTTACAGACAGACAGACAGACAGACAGACAGACAGATGGACGGCAAAATTTTTTTTCTAAAAATATGTTTTTCGGAATCTCCAGTGTCTGAAACGTCTAAATCCGTCAAAAAAAATTTTTCGATTTTCAAAACGATTGCAAGACTTACCCTATACTACGTATGATGGGTAAGTAATAACTAGGGAAAAAAAAAAACAGAAAATGACATCATATTTAATGAAACATACATTTACTTCAAAAAACTGTCATATTCCATTACTTTTTTCTTTCTTTGATACAGATGAGCAGATATGAAGCTAAATGCTTTAGTTAAATGAGAGAAATATGAGAGAAAATGTAGTAATATTCAAAAGAAAAATAACAACATCTTTAATAAAAATAAAATACTAAAATATCTTTATAATTTCTGGTACTTTTATTTTCCGGTACAAAGAATGAAATCTTAAGTCAAGAATGCAAGTATTCATATGTATATTTGTAGCTCACAAACATGACTTCATGTTGGGATAAATATTTAATAATAAACTATTGTGCATCAAAATGTTATTAAAGCAGTAAATACGGATTGAGAGGCATGTATGTAAAATTTGAGTTTGTAAAAATAACGTCAAGAATATTTTGCAGGGAAAAAATTCAAGATTTACTAGAGCGAAATAATTTAATTAATTTTAGGTGTGTTCGTAATTATTTTAATATGAAGCACTTATAGTTGTCGTTCAGTCCGTCCGTTTGTCCGTCTGTCCGTTCGTCTGTCCTGATATAACAACACAAAAACTATCCAACCGAATCGTTTGAAATTAGAAATATATACTTATTACATAATTTTTTCGACTTATTCAAAATTTTATGAAAATCGGATGAATAGTTCAATTAGAGGGACAGTCAAACGTATTCCATTACAGTACCGTGAATGGGGGAAAAGTTTCAAATGCATTTTAATCGTTTGAAATTTAAAATACATAATTATTACATAATTTTGTCGAGTTATTTCAAATTTTATCAAAATGGGATGCATAGTTCAATTACAGGGACAATCAAAAGTATTCCGTTACATTACGGTCAATGGGGAAAAATGCATTTTAATGGTGTTACACTCATTCGAACATAAAATAATTGATATGGATATCTAAAGTGCATATTATAATATGCAATTTGCATAATCTGTGGTGCAATGAACATATGTTATTGACTTACAAGGCCACACAAAAGTGTTTCATTACATAATGGTAGAGGGAGAACATTGTTTGGTGCGCATTTTAGTTGTGATTAACTATTTACAACTTCATGAGATTGATATATGAGAGTAATGTTTTAAAAATTTCGTTATCGTACGAACGCACCCCATTTGCTACGCTGCACGTGCAATTTCCAACTTCTTCATTCCGTAATGCGTAGCACAAAAGCTTTACTTGATTATTTCATCATATTGCCTTTTCTTGATTTTATTTTACAAATTACCTATACGAATGAAGTTTCACTTTTTAATAATTTGAAACCGTTGGAGTTTAAGGATATATTAATTAAAAAACTTATAATGGCTTTAAGTAACATTTTTTTAAAAACATACTAACCAAAGATCGATGATTTTTTTTTATTTCAAATATTTTTTGTAGATATATAATTAATCAATGTAACTGCGCGTCGTTAAAAGTTTTATTTCGACGAAATTTTATTAGTTCCATGTAATAAGTTTAATATGTTCTTGTTATTTACGTTCTTATTTTTATTGTTAATTTAAAACGTCAAATTAGTAAACAATATTAGAAATTTGTAAAAGTTAAGATTTATATGCATTTATATGCAATTTATCTG
Source organism: Maratus speculifer (assembly GCA_964019185.1). Classification (NCBI taxonomy): domain Eukaryota; kingdom Metazoa; phylum Arthropoda; class Arachnida; order Araneae; family Salticidae; genus Maratus; species Maratus speculifer. The sequence continues at coordinate 13,363,493 of OZ025297.1, read as the reverse complement.
AAATTGTTAATTGTACTTTTTTTCTGAAACAAGGATTAAGTCAAATATATGCATAGGCAATGAACTTTACATTCACATGTATATAGGCAAGAACATCGAAATTTTTCGATTAAATATATATATATTTATATATATATATTGAGGAATAATTTAGGTATCCTTTTTAAACCTTAGAAAATTTAGAAAACACATATTTTACATTAAAAGCATAATTTCGAGTTTAATTAGAGTGTATAGAAAGTGATTAAAGAAAAATAATAATTTGTAAGTTAAAAAAAAAATATGACCAAACCCAGTACCATATTTTTAATTAATTCTTTAAACACAGAATATATATTAATGTAAACATAAGTGGCTTTATATTTAAAATGTGAACTTTGTTTTCTTTATAAAAAGTAGAATTTTCCACCAAATTCCACGGCTATTTACGAAAGAGTTAAAAGTAAAGTAGCGTACTAGGGTTAAAAGTAGTCTACTGGACTTTCAATAAAAGTATATACAGTCGAGTCTCTATATAACGAAATCCATCGTTCCAATAAAAAATTCGTTATATAGAGAAATTCGATGTATAGAGAATGATGTTAAAAATCGTATTTAATGTGTATATTTTGAACAAATATTATTTTTGATGTTTTTAATTAAGAATTTGAAATGTTTAAAAGTAAATATTAACCTAACATTTTGTTTCTTAATTATTTAAGCAGTTTCAAAAAAGAGAACAGACATTTATTTGAAAGCTTAATGAAAATCAAATAAGGAAGCATTAATTTCAGACGAAGAAATCTGTAATGTTTTGTTGTTTTGATTTTAAAACTGTTACGCTCTCAAAAAATGCTCAAATTTTAGAAAGGAATGAAAAATTGTAGTTAACATTTTCCTCGAATTTAAGGCCTCTCTTATGCGTCTCTCATTGATTCCTCTCTTATATGTGTAACAATCTAATTGACTCTGTCTTGAGAAGGATGTTGAAAGGTGTGTGGGAGGTGGGATGAAGAGAAAAAAAAAATAATAATAATAATAATAAAAGCTCAGCACTGAACGATAAATTAAAAATAAGTAATGAAAAATTGACTCCATATGATTTCGAAGCTTTTTAAAACTGAATAAATTAAGATCAATTTATGAAAAAATTCGTTATTTGGAGATAGATATTTCGCTATATAGAGACTGTTTTTAATCATGCGAAAAGGGGACCGTTCCTACAAAAAATTCGTTATATAGGGAAATTCGATGTATGGAGTTTCGTTATAGAGAGACTCGACTGTATATGAAACATTTGAAAATATTTGAAAGAGATCGGTTTTTCATTCATTCTGATTTCCGTTGTTGTGAAGTCGAGGAAAATAATCACAAACATATTTTAAATCTGATTTATATTTATTTTTATAGCTTTTATTGTCCATTTGGACGTCATTCTTAATACCGAGAGAGGACTGCTGATTAAAGTAGATTCATTCTTACTCAAAAAAATCCTCACATAATTGTGATTCCGCTTTTCTTGATGTAGCTATAACTTCTTTCAGTATTGATACTATTGTATTGATACCACTTAGTATTGTAACATTGACTGAAATTGATTTTCCTTAAAACCTCTTCAGACCCCAGGGTTTATTTATATACTTTTCTTAATTTCAGTTACGGATTTATATTATCAAACCGATAACTAAAAAAGATTGATCAGCAAAAAAAATTAGAATTTATTTTTTGTTGATAAAAATTAATGATACATCGGGACTCAAAAAAGACATTTTTTGACAATTTCTTTGGATTTTTTAATTTTATTATATTTTTTTGCATTGTAAAAATACTGAAAAACATAAAATAAATATATATTTGGTAATTTTTCATTACTAATGGACTCTACAAATGATATCTTAACGCATAATAAAATTATTTGAGTTTTCATCTTTGTTCATTTCGTACAATTTTGCCTCAAGCCAATTTTATATAACACGTAGCTTACTAAAAAAGAGCTATAGCAAACAAATTACTATTTTGTTTAATTCTTCTATCTGTTAGGCCTCCATTTACACCAATTTCTCTTTTTTTACATTATTTATATACGTGAAAAAAAATTGTAAAGATATGTATCCTATAAGATACATCAGGTCTGAAGAGGTTAATGTAACTATTTGATTTAGTCGTGCAACCAATTGATAAATAGAAAACTTGTGTATGAAACTAAGTCACAGATGTTTAAACACACAATACATAAACATACAATAAATAAACCCACAATTAACATATAAGTTGTTGGAATTTGATGGTCTTTCAGTGTTGTGTTTACTGACACTTGGATTTTTCCTCAGAATGCAGTTGGGAGGATTCTGATTTTATACATTGATTTTTACACTGGTGACGTGAGTCCTAGAATTCACAAAATTTATACAATTGGTTATGTTCAAATTGCTTTATTTATTAGATGTTAAAATGTTCAATATTAGCAGTTGATGCAAATATTTGATTTCATAATTTAAATAAAATTTTATCACTGTTATTGAGAGGAAACCTAATTATTATTTTTTTACCTAAATGAATCTTGGTTACCCTTTATTTCTTCTCCCTAAGATCTCAATGTAAAATTACCTATTTGAATATAATTTTTTTATTAATGAAAAAAGCAGAAAAGTTGTCAGAATAATAAAATTTTATATTTATTGATTTATGATTTTAAATATTATTCTAATATTTTCAGCATTGAATTAATTTTATGTGCTCAATAACTACAAAAAAATGTAGTTTAAAATTATTTTTGATTTTCAGTAGTCATTTGATGTTTTCTAAGCAATAATCCGTATAAAAACGTTTATGATAGTTAAGTTTTATTTATGCATTAAATAAAGTTAGAAAAAAGGGCATGGGAAGTTTGAACAAAAACAATAATTTTCATCCGGTCATATATCTGTGGCTTCCGGTAAAAACCAGGTAAGGCACATTTTTGATATTTTGAGTAATTAACGTTTAAAGTTTTTAAATGTCTTTTTTATCATTACTTGTATAAAATAGATTAGAACTTAATAATTTTCTCTACATTCAATTAGGATATAAGATCCTCTTTTTTTTTTGCCAAAATAGTTATATAAAAATGGTTTTTATTAATTGAGAACCAATAAAAAAAATTTTCAATTTTTCAATGAAAAGTCGCCTTATGACGGCAACTATTCGTATTTCATTTTTCAGTACTATGACATATAAAAGTACTCTTTTAAAGTTACATTTTTCCAAATTATCTCAATTTTATCAAATATGTGCTTTACCTGGTTATTATCGGAAGCCACAGATATAATCAAAGGATTAACTATTATTACTCCTCTTATCCAATATAATTAAAATTATCTGTTTTTAATAAATTAGTGTTTTGATAAGTTCTTGCTTGACGGTTTTGAACACTATACTTAACTCGGAATAAACCTTGATCAAAATATAGCAATTTCTTTGTATTTTATTTACGTTTAAAATTCATCGTCTCTTTGGGATTCTTATACATTTTTCTAAGCAGTTTTATTCTGCAAAATATTATTTTCGAGGATCATGGATATATGTTTCAAACTTCTTGTAATTTTATTACATGGCACATTTGCCACCAAACTCTTTTGAGATATATTATATTATAAAGAAAAAAAGCTTATGTTCCTTTTACGACTTCTTTAGGCACAGTTTCTGAAAATTTACTTCTTCAAATTATAAATACACAGCATAAAATGCTAGTCTTAGATGTAAATTTTTATACTTCTTAGTACGTTCATCATGTTTGTGTTTATTGCGCCCTGGAGAAAAATTACATACTGATCTGTCTGATCACGTGCTTACAAGTAAAAAGGATTATGTTAGATAATTTTTGCATTACACAAAAAGAAAATAGAATAAAAAGGTGTTTATTGAAAAGAGGACTTTACCTATTATTTTTTAAGATCAAATATCAGTTAAAAAAATAAATAATAATAATAATAACATACTTTAAATGTAGCATGTTTTTAAAAAGTTAATTTTAAGTTAATTTAATTGTTAAGTTAAAAGTTAAGTACTAAATTTAGAGAAGTCAAATATGTACATTTTTTTAATTATATATGTATATATATATATATATATATATATATATATATATATATATATATATATATATATATATATATATATATATATATATATATATATATATATATATATATATAATAAAGAAAAAAATCAAAGACGCGAAACACAACAAAATTACTAAATTGGATAGAAAAAAAAATAATAAAAAAATCGCATTCGGATATATATATATATATATATATATATATATATTTAATTTTTTATTAGTTTTCTCTTTCTATTTTTCTATCCAATTTAGTAATTTTGTTGTGTTTCGAGCGTTTGATTTTTTTTCTTTGTTTAATTTAGTTTTTATGTGAGTTGGTAGCTCCAAATTCGTATTATTTTGCATTTTCCATGAAGATAAAACCAGGCACTTCATTTGTAGTTCCTAAGTATTTGGAGCTTGACAATTCTGCTTAGTATAGTAAGTTTAGTTTAGTATGTTCATTTATCTCTTTTTAGATGTATTCAAAGAATAAGAAAAATATGTGATGAAAAATCTTATATTCCGCATGTACTTGAATGTAATAAGTGTTGGATAATTTGATACAACAGATAAATTTGTTTGGATACATTAAATACAATGATGATTTTAAAATTAAAAATATATTACAATTGTATTCAGCAGTAAAATAAATAAATAATTGTATAAAAAAGTCATTTTTTTTCTCCTTTTTAGGAACTAATATAAATTTGAATTATTTTAAATTTCTTTTTATGCCTTCAATTGCATAGGAAACTTTAATTAACTCTTATAACTAAAATATAAGTTGTGATATAGATATAATTTTATTTCTAAAGTATAATTGTTAATTAGTCGATATTATGGAGTCATAATCCTCAAATATTTCAAAATAGTTTTTTTTTGTTTATGCAACAACCGTTTAAAGAACAAAGATCATGCTTGTCAATTTTGTATACACATGACTTTTAAATGAACTCGCACTGTTATTAGTTAGAAATATCTATATGAGTAAAAAATAAATAAAACTCACTTTAATTTATATTGTAAAACTACATAAGGAAGTTTCAGTGTTTTAATGATTTTCGTGGTACTAATTACAACATTTTTTCTTGCATTAAGAACGTTCGATTTCTCTATACATTCTATTCTTTGAACTTACCTTATTTAAACATTTCGAAGTCTTGAATATAAAGAAAGAATCATAATTATTGTACATTTTTAAATAAAAATTAATAATAAGTGAATAGTTTGGCGTCGCTATGCTCTTAACAACTTTTAATTTATGTACAGCGTGAAGAGGCAATTGTCGAACGAAAAAAGATATTGTTTGTTTATTATATTATTTTCAAAATCCCGTTAACAACACCCGCTTATGAAATGATTAGTTATAAATGAATGTTTGGACAAAATTACATTTTATAGAAGAACATTGATGTTAATTTATCGATTATAACATAATTAAAATGTTAAATAAATAGCTTGTTTTATTAATGCTTACAACTGTGATTGTGCTATATTATGTTACATATAATTAAATTCGTGAAAAATATAAACTTATTATAACAGATTCAGTTCTTCAAGAAACATTTATTATCACATGGAAATTTGTAAAGAATAGCGTTTCATATAAAAAAATTTCTTTGAGAGCTTCATACTCAATATTTTACCATTACAAGCGTCTTATTATCGAGGAATCTTATGAATGTTAAAAATTATCGTGCATCAGAAAGAAAATGATTTTAAATTTATTTATCAAAGTCAGTGGTATAAATTTGATTCTTAAAATTGTAATAGATCTAATAAATATTATCTAATAAATAAATATTATAAAAACTAAATTCATAATTGAAAGTTAAATTAAGAAGTAGAATTTATAATATTTTTTTAATGATATGAATAAGAATATAAATAGTTCCAAAAAATGTTCAATAAAAAAAAAATATCTTTAAACTAAGGAAGTTTTTTGAAAATAATTTATAAATTTAATAATGGTGTATTTTAAAAATATAAGGTTAATTTTTCATGGGTATTTTTTTAACCTGTTTTTTGGTAAAATATGAATATCTAGCCTAGAGTGGAGCTTAAAAGCCATGATTTTTTATATTTGTTTTTTACAAGTCTCACTCGTATATTTTGTTTCTTTTGATACAAAAATATTCTATAAAAAGTTTGAGCAATAAATTTTACTATTTCAAGGTAGCTAAATTGACTCAAAATTTATAAAAATAGAAAAAAATAAAAATATTAAATATACATATTAAAATGTGTATTTGCATTTTTTAATGATTTAACTGCAACAATTTTCTTAAATTACTATACAAATTCTTAGCTTTTAATTTTATGTTAAAATATAATTGCCTTTGTATAGGTTGGGATAGACCTTTTTCTTGCTTTCTGGGTACTTTTTACAGTGTTCAATATTTCAACAACATGTAGTAGAAATTTTAGTTGCGTTTCATTATGAGTTATCAATCCACTTTTTTCCTGAATATGAGCAAAAGCACGTTCGCCGTGGTCATTAATATTTGTAGGAATTTTATGATATTTTTAGCCTGTTAATAATCCTCTGTTGTCTCCTACAAGACAAGATCAACTGGAAATTTCATCAATCGCAATAATATCATTGACATGGCTGTGATAAAATATTCCAACTTTTTATTTTTTAATGAATAAAGAACAACATAAACCCGCCAGGAGTAATTTTGGGCTTATTTTTCACAATTATCGTCGTTCTGTGAAGCAATAATCATACACATTTTAGTAGGTAAACTTACGTCTCTCAAAGAAAGATAAATCAACAGTTCCTGCTGACAAATACTACAAGTGATTAGAAAAATTAAGGATTGATGACTTGGAAATAGTTCAATTTATTGATGAGTTTATTTAAATAGGAATTTTCACAAAATGTCATTATAGGAAGTACATGAAGCTTGGGGTACAGAGATTAAAGTTTTCAAATACACATGGGCTATGACAACATCTTCATCACGAACATCTACTTCCTCTTTTGAAGTCAATTAAATTAAGCATTGAACATATAGATCTTGAGACAATATATCACTATAAATATGTAGAAGGCATGATGCACTGCCCCTGGTGACATAAATCTGATTATCCTTTCTGGGGCAGAACAAAGAAACGTAATCACAATTTCTAACAATTCGTTTTAATAACCTCTTGCTTTTGTTTATCTTCATTCTTCTAGGTATTTCTTTGCATTGTGGATCGTCTCTTGCAAATTACCTTCTACTAGATTTGTGACATAATCGAAAGAATTCCCTACACTGTGAAAAAAAATCTGCAAAGGTACTAAAAATTTTCTGGGAAACTGGGATTCCAAGAACTTTTCCTGTAACGGTAATAGCAAAAATTCAAGTTTCAGAATCGATTACATGAATTTTTCCTGTTATCGTTACATGAAAAGTTCTTGGAATCATCCCAGTTTCCTAGAAAATATTTAGTACCTTCACAGATTTTTTTTTACAGTGTAGTTCGTACTTGTCTCTATCAATGAAACTCCAATTTTAAAGCACTAATTATCAATTCTATAATGTGATGCCTACAAGCATGTGACCAAAGCTCTTTTTTTTCTCTGTAATAACGTATGCAACGCAATTATAACCAGTGTTTGAGCTTGTAATGTTGAAGCACTTTGCCAGAATATTATCTGCTATTCCCCAGTCAAGAATGGTTTCAAGGATAACTTCTGCCTAGTTTCTTCTGTTGCAGATGTTGAACAATCAGTAGCTTAGGAGCATGTTTTCTAAAAAATTAATATTGACAACCAATAAATCTTTACTTTTCCAGTCAAATCACCCATGAAATTTTCCATCCCAATGAGTGACAAAATTAGTGTGTCTTTGAACCTATTTTTTATTTTTTTTCATTTTTTTTTCATTCAAACATTTTTGTCGACGAATTGATTGTTTGTTAAATACAGGGTGATTCATAAAAGATGGGCAGAACGTTAAGGGGTTATAGTACACTTAAAGACAAATAATATTAAATAGGAGACTAAGGGTCCCAGACGTATTCCCAAGGAGATAGGGGGCATTAAAGTTTAGGGTCCGAAATTTCAAATGATTATAAAAAATGGAAAAATTGGTCGATTCGTTTGCGGTTTTTGCAAAAAATTTTCTTTATGCCAGTATTTTCTTGAAATAAAATTTTAAAGTTCAATTTCAAAAAATGCCGATAGGGGGCGCTTTAGACTTTGGAGTAACAAACAACTATTTTTTAACGTTATTTTTTGTATTTCTTTAAATGATTTCGAAGGCTTAGACTTAAACTTAAATTTTGATCTAAAAATCTGAGTCCTAACGAGTAGTTAAGTAGCGTAAACTGAAATTTGAAATTTGAAACCATTCTCCCCCCAGAACAAAAATCAGTTATTCCCGATCTTTGTGTCGTAGATTAGGCTCTAACTACTGCCGCGTTTTGCTAAAATTATTCTTTATGTCAGTATTTTCTTGAAAATAAATTTTAAAGAAAATTTTCAAAAAATTCCGATAGAGGGCGCTTTAGACTTTGGAGTAACGAACAACTATTTTATACCGTTATTTTTTGTGTCTCATTAAATGCTTTCTAAAGCTTAGACTTAAATTTTCAGCCGAAAATCTGAATCGTTAGACGTGGTTAAGTTTCTGGGGAGAGGGGTTTGAAATTTCTACTCCTGAGCACAGTTCAGTTTACCATGCCCACACATTGTGTGCTGTGATACGAGGTAAAAAGACACAAATTAGGATTATGTTACCAAAGCATATTTATTAACATGTAATTACAATAAATGCTCAAAATTGTGACCACCAGAGGTTATGCACGCAGAACAACGGCGAAGAATGGAAAGGCGAACATTCGCGAAAACATCAGGCTTTTCGAGCACTTCCTCTACAGCGGCGGAAAGTCTGGCGACCAGTTCCTCGGGGGATTCAATGGGTGTCTCATACATAAGAGCCTTCAATTGTCCCCAAAAAAAAGAAATCGAGGGGTGAAAGATCTGGCGAGCGAGCGGGCCAAGCAACAGGACCACCTCGACCAATCCATCTGTTCGGAAATGTGATGTCCAGATAGTTGCGGATGTCTCGTACGTAATGGGCTGGCGCTCCATCGTGCTGGAACCACATGACCCGCCGGATGCGTGGAGGAACAACGTTTAACAGGTCTGGCAGCACATGTTGCAGAAATGTGAGGTATGTTTTACCATTGAGGCGTTCAGGAAGAAGGTACGGTCCGATTAGGTGGTCTCCGAGGATTCCTACCCAAACATTGATGGAAAAGCGTCTCTGATGAGCATGTGGATACGTAGCATGTGGATTGACATCCGCCCATACATGTGCATTGTGTGTGTTAAATGTACCTTCACGTGTGAAGGTACATTCATCGGTGAAAAGCACAGTTCGTCCAAAATGTGGATTTAGCGGGTTCTGCTGCAGAAACCAGACGAAACCAGGCGAATTCAATACGATTTGGATAATCCCCTGGAGACAGTTTCTGGACTCATTGCACATGAAACGGGAGCAAATGTTCATCCTTCAGTACCCTCCAAGTCATGGACTGTGAGGTATCCACCTGCCTAGCCACTGTTCATGTACTTGTACTTGGCTGCGCCGCTACTACATCCAGAATGGCTTCTGTAACAACTACTGATTCGTCCTTTTTTGCTCGACCTGCATTCGACCGGGAAGCGAGAAATGATCCCGTCTCACACAACTGTCTGTGCAAGCGCTCGAAAGTTTTGCGGTTAGGCAACCGCCTGTTGGGAAATCGCTCTCCGTACATTCGTTGTGCCTCTGCACCATTTCCATCTGCCGCTCCGTAAATTAAATGCATCTCAGCCTTTTCCTTATTCGTGAAGGGCACCATCTTCCGATTCATTACTACAGCGACTTACACTTGACTCACCGTTCAGTGGTTTTATGCCTGAATCGTGTCGAAATTTTGCATACGTGTTCTTCTTCTTCCCTATTTGACATTTGCATACTTTCTGTCTCCTTCTTCACCCGGTGACTAGCGTCAGGAATGGAGCTTTAACGTTTGCATGAGCGACGTTTCCAACTGTGCCAGTGCCTTTATGAGTGAATTCCGACTATGCAGTCCTTGACGAAAGTTGTATTTTTGCCTCGTATCACAGCACAGAATCGTTGGGCATGGTTAAGTAGTGCAAACTGAACTATGTTCAGAAGTTGAAATTTGAACCCCCTCCCCTCGCTACTGAACCACGCACAGCGATTCAGATTTTGAGCTGAAAATTTAAGTTTAAGTCTAAGCTTTTGAAAGCATTTAATGAGACACAAAAAATAACGGTATAAAATAGTTGTTCGTTACTCCAAAGTCTAAAGCGCCCTCTATCGGAATTTTTTGAAAATTTTCTTTAATTTTTTTTTTTAAGAAAATACTGACATAAAGAATAATTTTAGCAAAACGCGGCAGTAGTTAGAGCCTAATCTACGACACAAAGATCGGGAATAACTGATTTTTGTTCTGGGGGGAGAAGGGTTTCAAATTTCAAATTTCAGTTTACGCTACTTAACTACTCGTTAGGAATCAGATTTTTAGATCAAAATTTAAGTTTAAGTCTAAGCTTTCGAAATCATTTAAAGAAATACAAAAAATAACGTTAAAAAATAGTTGTTTGTTACTCTAAAGTCTAAAGCGCCCCCTATCGGCATTTTTTGAAATTGAACTTTAAAATTTTATTTCAAGAAAATACTGGCATAAAGAAAATTTTTTGTAAAAACCGCAAACGAATCGACCAATTTTTCCATTTTTTATAATCATTTGAAATTTCGGACCCTAAACTTTAATGCCCCCTATCTCCTTGGGAATACGTCTGGGACCCTTAGTCTCCTATTTAATATTATTTGTCTTTAAGTGTACTATAACCTTTAAAGTTCTGCCCATCTTTTATGAATCACCCTGTATATCTTGTTCTTTAACACTTTCCGGCACGGGCAAAATCTGAAGTAAAATGAGAAATTATCGACTAACACCGGAATTCACAAATGAATATTTTAGATTTTTCGAAACCCCTAATTTAAACTTTTATCGTAAAAGCAAAATTTTACTAAAATATTATTGGTGCCGTTTGCAGGTTTTGAATTTAAATTAAGTATCCCAGACCGGGCAGACTATGCCGGAAAGGGTTAAATATATTTTTAAAGATAAAATTATTTTTCTTTGACATAGCATATGAGCATGCATCAATTTATAAGAAACGTTCCCCTCATTGAGCTACCTCTAAATATTGTTCAAATGCGTTAATATTTTATCCGATTCATGTTTTCATAAAAATGAATGAATATAGATGGAAAGAAGATTACATTTTCAAACTTAAAAACTATGCTCCACCCAAATCTAGCGCATATTCTTTATTAATATTAGGAAAAATATTATAAAAGAAATTTACATTGTTAAATTATGCACGAAACGTTTTGAAACTCATGATATTTAAGATCTAAAATCTTTTTTAAATTTTGGCACCTGCTAACCAGCAATTTTCTCTGACACGTTCCAATGTTTATGAGTTCTGTATGCGAGTATATAGCGTAATAGTTTTTTAAAAATATTTCATTCAAAAATAATTTCAAAGTATACAGCGTTTAGTATTTTCATTGCAAATACTTATTAATATTATATGAAAACGGCTAATATCTTTAGTAAACCACCAGGTAGTAAGTTATGGTTATTAAATGCTGGTATTAAATGCTGTGTTTATAGGTAAAGAAAAAAACAAGTGTCCATCTTTCGTTATGAAATGAAGTTAAAGAAGTAATAAAACTATGAATAGTATGTTTTTTCATATTATCAATATGTTTTTGTATAATAGATATACTTTTGTTTTCATAAGAGGCATTATTTAAGTTTTCATGTTTACTATAAGGAAATTCGAAACGTTTTTACAAAATATGCTCGTAAAATACATTTACGCGAAGCACTCCTGTTAAAGCACTCCTGTTATAATTTCCAGAATTGAGTTATATTGTGTATGGAATGAATACCTCTTAGTAAAATAATTTAAAAAAAAATCTTCGTTTATGATACATGCAAATAAACGTAGTTTGCAAATCTATGAGAATTTTTAAAATGCAGTAGAAATTAGATTTATATTTTTATTGCAATATCCAGGTGTTTTTCCCTTTAATTCTCATTTAACGCAAAATAAAACATAAATAAATAAATAAAAAGTTCAATAAAATAAAAATAAAATAACATAAATAAATAAATTTTTTTAATTTAGAAATGTATATTAGAGTTTTTAGAATTGTTTACTTAGATATAATTTGCGAAAGTAAACGCAAAATTACATTAGTTATATGAATTGGCTTCATACATTTCATTTACACAAAATTGATAGGATATTTTTAAATTTTATATGAAAATTAATATACTTTTCAACAATGAGGGCCTCGGCATTTTTATAAAATCTTCGCTCAGTTCTGGTTTTAAAAAGTGAGATTTCTTGCCAAATGATATAAACAACTATAAAACAAACCTGATGAACTTTTATGATGTGCTATATATATGTATATTATGTTATGTATGTATGAAGTATAGTTTTTAATATATAAATTATATATGATTGCATATAAAAATAAATAAATAGTTTGCTTAATAAAACCGTAATTAGGTTTCGAGAAAATACGTTACTAAGTTATTTTTCTTGTCAAGACAAACTTTCTCTATTTTGTGAAGGTCTCTCTATATATCAGAAAATTATCGTATTCTGTCATACACTGGTGTTCAAAAGTTAAGCATAATTCGTAAAATGCTAAAAGCGGGAGTAAATATTCGCAAAATTATTCAAAATTACTTGTGGAGATTAATTGGTTGAACAAGAAACATTGGGTTTATGCAAAACTTTTCAGTCGACTATGCGATGCGCGAAATACTTGCACATGTCGGAACACTTATTAATCCGTCAGTAGTCGCGTGTCGGTCGTTTCGCCGCCGTTATAACTTACCTTCTCCTAACTTGTATCACATTACAAATACAACGGAGATCTACAATGTAGCTGACTTTGAAGCTTTCTAGACCACCATAGTGAAGTAACAGTACACCTCTGTTTTTCTTTCACGTACATTTTTAGAAACAAAGTTGAATTTGCCGAAAAAGTCTACGTAACAATCACTAATGTCACTTCATTTATACTTTTTCCAATTACTCCATACCTCACGAATAAAATGCATAATTTAAGAAAACTGCAAATTTATATCTTCATTGAAATGTTACTTTCGTATATAAGGTGAAAAATATTTCTTATTTTACATATTTGGTATGTGGGGGGGGGGGCCAGCGGCGAAAAGACCGAGCGCGACTAATGACGTTGTGAAAAAAGTCGCGACTACTCGCGGGTTAACCGATTCACGCGGTATAGGCAGTTTAGGTGAATTTCGTACAACTGATGTGCCAAGAAGCATTGTTACGATCAAACTGGATTGATGACGGCACAAAGACGCGCACTGGACATGCTTGCATAAGGAAGAATCGTTTGAATGCTGGAATCCGGACGATCACAAATAGAAGTGCCTCGAATTCTGAACATGGACCAGCTTGTGATCTCAAGACTGTGTCACAGACTTCAAAGTAGGGGAGATGTTATTCGACGACCAGTACCAGATCTACCAAAAGTCACAACTGTTCGCCAATATTGATATCTGGCAATAAGTGCGTGACGTCAGAGGGACAGTACTGCCAGAGAACTGGGTTCGGCTCTCACAGTCGCCACAGAAGCGCAAACTTTGAGGCAAACTGTTTACAGGAGACTCAATCCTGCTGGCCTGTATGCCAAAAGACCAGCAGTTGCATTCCCTTCGCATTTAACGCGCTCGTTTAAACTGGAGTTTTAAACTTCAACATTGGAGTGAGGCAGAGTGGGCCAATCTAATGTTCAGTGACGAGTCCCAATTTAGTCTGGATAGTGATTCTAATCAGGTAACGATATTGAGAGAACGTGGAACACGTTTTGAACCAAGAAACGTAATGAAAAAGCATCTTTTTTTTCATCAGGGGGAGTAATGGTATGGACAGGCATCATGTTAAACGGCCGCACAGACCTCCTTATCTTTGAAACGTGGTCTGTGACTGGTATAAGATACAGAGACGAAGTTCTTGCGCCTAATGTTTGTTTATTTCGAGATGCTGTTGGTCCTGACTTCATATTCAGGGCTAATAATGCGCCTTGTCACAGTGCGTTACTGGTTGACGACTTCCTTGAAACGGAAAACATCCAGCGCATGTCTTGCGAGCCTCTCGGATCTAAATCCTTTCGATCATGTATGGGGTATGCTCGGGAGACAACTTCCAGCCTTTTCGCACCCACCACAATCCGTTCCAGAACCGAAAGGAGGTCTCAAAAGGCTTGGATCTCATAGCAGGCATGGGAAATCGCTGTGAGCGTGCCTGGCTGTCAGATGTGACCAAACGCCTTATTGAACTGCAGCATCCGTATTTTATTTAATATTTTCTTTCGTTTTTACTTTTAAGTGTGAAAGCTTACTATGCTCAGTTTTCTTTCATACTGCTATTTTGAATAATTAAATTTTTTTTTATTGTTCTTTTAAATTGTTTCTTTACTTTATAACCTTTCTAAACTCACATATCACGTTTCACTACATTCCGATTTACATTTCTTTTATTACTTACTTAATTACCAATTATGCTTAAGTTTAAGACACCAGTGTATATTGCTGTTGTTTTAATTTTGTGTATACATCATAACCTGTACCAGTTATTATTTTTTTCAATTTAATCATCATTTTTCAAAAGCATATAAAACTTTAGTCAGCTTGAAATCATGTTACCTCTTCAAAACTTCTGTAATCGGGTTTGTGCAACCAATATTGTCCATAGTGAATGTTTAAAAGAACTCCATCCTGTGAGATAAACAACCTCTGTTTAACGGGTTTAGAGGCGAGGATTTTATGTTTTCATATTTACCTGACTAGTTGTGCTACGAATCCTACCTATATGCAAAATATCTTGATTTTACAACTTTTAGAACTTAGTTATTTGATCAACTAAAACGAGTGATAGACCAAAAAGTTCTTTTTCGAAAAATTTCAGAAATTATCACTACTACACCTTGGAAAAACCATGAAATTGCGGAATTTAATTCCGTTGGATCATCCGAACATGTGTGTAAAACAAGAATTCCTGTATTTTTAACTAAAGCAAAGTTGAGAGGGAGTGAAAAGTATGTCGTGAGGATTCAGTAAAAGGCAGCTAACAACTAGTGCGTACTTGGTGGACGCACTGCCGTGCTGCCAGATAGCTCAAACAAATTTTAGCACCTAATGAGTATAGATTTTATATTACCTAAAGGCAATTTAGTATCGTAAATAAAAGATCATAATTTATGACATACAAAGAGAAATTATCAAATATTTGTAAGTATATAAGTTATTTCTTACTAGAACTTTAAATATTAAGTATTTCCGAAGTACTGAAAGAACTTATTTCATTTTGTCAGTTTTAAAATTTCGAATTGGATATAAATTCGTTTTCTAATAAATGAATTGACACCATAGAACGTTACCGTAAACTCCTGTATTTCTGCGGCCTTTAGGATATAACGCGATTGCTCTGATTCAAAAAGCAAAATTTATATTTTTTTCTGTGTGAAACAAAGTTTGTCACTTTGTGAAAAAATGTCTTTTAGATGTAAGCTTCTATTGCGGTAAAGTCATTCTGTTTTTTATGATTGAATCTTAAGGTGGTATACAATTTAAAATGGGGTGTTAGTAGAAGTTTTTACTATGAAATAAACACAAAAAGGTCTTTTAAAAAGGGATTTCGTATAATGCCTAAGTCTGATGTATTATGTCTTCGTCTATGTCTGATTTAAATTGGAAATATCCAAGGAATTTCATTCTTTGCCCTGACATCATATGCCGCACTAATGCTGATACGGCAATTGACTGTTCGTGATAAATGATTTAGAGTAGCAATTTACGTTTTATGTATTCTTGGTAAATTATTTGAAGCAGCATTTTACATATATTTGTGTAATTCACGTCATAAAAGTATAGAACATCACAGATAAAGCATTATGCGAACGTGTATTCTTAATTCATTTCTATTAGTTTATCATAATTAGGAGTTAAAGCCTTTTTTAACGTGAAAGTACCATTTATTTTTAAATTGATATACTAAAATAATCAAGACCAAAACTGACTAATTTCAGATCAGTGTGCAAAGTGTGTTGAGTGTTTGAGAACAAATCAACGATCGCTTTCAAACATAAATATACCCTATAGAGCAAGCAATATCTTCATTTTAACGGTTTGTACAAGTGGTAACATAATTACATTACACATTGCATAACATCATTCAGTGACGTCACTACCAAACAGAATAACCACTTCTACAAGTCCACCTCTAACTATCACAACTGTATTCAGCTAATGATCAGACAAATGTTGGGAACATTTGCTATTGCATACATAACGTCTGTCTTGAGAGCCTAAATACTGTTGTGCGGGTATTGCTTTGACCATTTATTTTTAGCTTGTATAGATTGCATGGGATAGTGCAAAGACATAAGTGTTTTACCAAAATTGTCAATGGGAATGAGCCAATGGCAGCCTGCTTCTTCATTTCATCAGGTAGTTTAAGTCATGTCTTCTGTTTCTGTAAAAGAAAAAGATTTGCAAGTAGGATAGGGTGATATTTCACCTATAACATGTACTCTAATGTTAATAGTTAAAAAATAATTTCAAGCATCCACACCTTAAATTGCTTCGATTGGAACAAAAATCTTTTAATGCTCCATCTTAATAAAAAAAAAAATAATAAAAAAGTATTAAACACTTTCCATAATTTTGCGTTACAATACTTTAAAATGTGTATTTTTTACTTTTCAGTTCGCGAACTGTAAACAAAGCAATCGTGTCTCAATTTTTTTATTTCTTATAAAATTTTGATTTGGAATTTTAATTGCAGAAAATAAACTGTATTCAAGGCAAACATTTTTTAATCATTCGCGAATACAAAACTATAAATATATATTACGCAAGATAAAAAAATCTTGTCAGGATATGTCAACATTTATAATTTTCACAGAATGTAAAAATCCAATTTTGTCTTATATTTTCAGAGAAAAGTTTTACGTTTGTGATTAAGAATTGATTGCATGTACCGGCTCATCACGATAAAAGAAAAACTGCTTACGTTAGTTTTCTTATTCTTAGTACGAAAAAAAAAACCCCAGCTAATCAAAAATTGATTGTTTTAGATTTAGCATTGTAAAAAATCTATAAAATCAAGCTTGAGGTATGTTGGAGTACTGCCAAATATTCCTATTGAATTTTTATTATATTTTTGTATTTAAATGTAGATTTCAAAATTGTCAAAAATGCTGCTGGATAAATTTAAGTTAAAAAATAATAAAGCTATGAAATTATTTTAAAATATCATAATATATTTTTTTTCACAGTAAAAATGCATTTTAAACTATTTCCGAAAAAATAAATGGGAAGATGCTTATTTTATGTGCACATAATTATTCGTATATTTTAAAAGGTAATTTTTCTGTATTGAAAAAAACTGCAATGTGATAGCAATACTTAAGAAAATAATATATTTTATTTTAAAAAGGGGCATAAATAATTTAGTATTTCTAAAATATTTCACAAAATAATTATTTTATATGCAAAATTTTTTTGTACATGTTATATATTTTGTGTAAAAATATTTTCGGCGGAAATATAGAACCATTAGGTCTGTAACAGCTTTTACGTTTAAATGAGTTTATAAATGAGCATTTAAAAATATTAATCGTGGTAATTGATTCCAACTAATTTTCAATCAACTATAAATAATGAATATATACATACATACATATACATATATATATATATATATATATAACAAAACCAAAAGAAATTCCATATCCCCAAAATACATGGAAGTCTTCATCAGGGAGGCCCCTCCATGTAGGGGTAAATAAAGAGAAGTTTCTGAAAGGATGTAGGCTCATAAGCTAAATTACATCCTTAGCCCCCAACTTCTCAGATTTCAGAAATCGAACTAAAACCTTCAAAAATATTATAAATATATACAAATTTTTTAAAAAATACCAAAGCACAAGACCAAAAATTACACAAACAAAAAAGGAAAATTACCTACAAAACTAAATATAAAAAATAAAATTGTAAAATACAAACCCCCAGGAATACAAAACCCTCTTCAGCTAGTGGGGCCATTCACTCACACATTTGTAAAGTTTTCCATAGGAATCTTCTTTTGAAGGAATATACCTGTAATGAATCTTATAAAACGTTAACTGAAAACCCCTCTAAAATAAAAAAACGTATTTTGGATTTTGATAAAAAATTTGGAATTAGTAGGAATTACTTTGTATTTCCTTACCTTTTTGCGACTGTTAAATTTCATAAGAAACCAGTAAAATTTCGCTTCGTTACCTGTGGTACTAATAGTTATAATTGCAAAGCGGGTAAAATTTTGTTTGGTTTGCTGAATTTAATTTTAAAGGAAATAGAAACTTTTGATTGCAATACAATCATTGGCAATAACCTTAAAGTTTTAGATTTTTTGAATGGTAACTCATGGAAAATTACTTCTGTAAACACTTTTGACTTTGAGAATCTGTTTGGCAGCATTCCTCACAATTTGATTGTGGGGGTTTTTGAAAATATTTATGTTGAATTTGAATATGTTTTAAAAGTAGATAAGAAGTTTTGGATTGATTTAATTAAGTTTTGCCTATTTGAAAATGTTTTATTTAATGGAATTAATTATTATAAACAAAATAAGGGGGTGCCAATGGGAACTAGTTTTTCAAGTGCGTTCTCTAATCTATTTTTATATTTTTACGAAAAAAATTTCAATAATATTTCCTTCTTTAGATATGTAGACGATCTTATAGTTTTTAACTGCAATAATTTTGAGGAAATAAGCCTTAACATTTATCCTAATGAGCTCGTCCTGAACCGAACCGATGATGGTGAACAAATTACTTTCTTAGATCTTAAAATTAAGAAAAACAAGGAAAAATGGTTGATTGGACTTTATGATAAAAGGAAGGATTTTAATTTTGAAGTTAATAGCCTCACTTACTGGTTTTCATGTATTAGTAATAAAGTTTTAAAAAATATTATGTATTCACAAGTGAATAGGATCCGCAGGATTTGCAATAACAAAACAGATCTAGAATTGGCTATGAGTGGTTTAAAAAAGATTTTAATGGTTAACTGTTATCCATCTTATATGTTAACTGAAAGTTTCTGAGTCTCAGTGTTTCTTTACTTACGGATGCTTGATTTCAATTTAGGGCGAGATTTAAGCGCTAGTGAATGGCCCCACTAGCTGAAGAGGGTTTTGTATTCCTGGGGGTTTGTATTTTACAATTTTATTTTTTATATTTAGTTTTGTAGGTAATTTTCCTTTTTTGTTTGTGTAATTTTTGGTCTTGTGCTTTGGTATTTTTTAAAAAATTTGTATATATTTATAATATTTTTGAAGGTTTTAGTTCGATTTCTGAAATCTGAGAAGTTGGGGGCTAAGGATGTAATTTAGCTTATGAGCCTACATCCTTTCAGAAACTTCTCTTTATTTACCCCTACATGGAGGGGCCTCCCTGATGAAGACTTCCATGTATTTTGGGGATATGGAATTTCTTTTGGTTTTGTTATATACATTTTTTACATTTCTTTTTGTAGCATTTTGCGCATTGGTCTGTAAAAAACTGTTTATTTGTTTCTTCATTTTTTAAAAATTAATTGAATGGTTTAAATAAAATTGTGTGTATATATATATATATATATATATATATATATATATATATATAGAGAGAGAGAGAGAGAGAGAGAAAAAATGAAACATGGTATGTATATGTATTTAGTCATACATGCTTTTAAGATTACGGCTTAGTAAAGTTCGTAATGTCTGTTCATCATATGTTTATTAAAATATGTGGAGGGTGTTAAAGTGTAAATTGACAAGTGATACGAAAACCGATATCAGGGTTTGACTCATACTTAAGGAAAAAATGAGATTTTTATAAACTAATTGTTGAAAAAAAATTATAGCCAAGAGGAAGATGTACACATAACGGCATATTCATTCAGTCTTCCATGTAGTTTCTATGTTGAAAAGTTTATTGTAACATTTTCTATTTTAATAATTGCTACTGTTTTGAAATTTTTATGTAAACACACATTTTATGTTACGAATACTATATTATTCTGTGCATCATATTTAATAAAATCTATTCGATATTAATAATACTGCAATTAAACAAACGTTTTACGTCTTGTGGTGAAATAGTGTTAAAATTTAAACTGGTATAGGAAAGTATATTTCAAAATAATCTTTGAAAAGCTGCTTAACGATATTTTTATATAATTTTCATAATACCGATAAAGTATATAAATTATTTTCTCTAAATTTACAAATTTTAATGACGTTAATTGTAATTATTTTTTAAATATTAACATTTTAACACTGATATAAATATTATTAGTTTATTTTTCGAATTAAACTTCCTTTTTAAAAGAAAATTTTATTTTTTAAATTCTGATTTATTTACAGACTGCCATATTATTTAAATTTAACCCACTTGTGGGGGTAAGACCAGGTAAGATTAAAAAAGTAATCATTTTCTAATAAAAATACCATGAACAGATTATACAGTTATAGGGGGAAGCGGCTTAAAGTGGTCGCCGTAAAAGGAAAACTTGCGTGGAATGATAACTGTTTAAATAAAACTTTCATCTGTTGATGTATAATTTACACTTTATTTTGCATTATAAACATATTTTATTAACCATTTTATTCCAGGATTAAGTAAGGGAAAAAACGTTTTTAAAAAAAGTTTTCAAGGGATCGTTTTACTCTCATAAAAACATTAAAACGGCACATAAACGTGCGATAAATCGATTCTAAATTAATAGAATATTATATAAATCACCATAAAATCAAATTAACTTACTGGACACTTTTTGAAATGGAAAATATAACAGTTCGTCACCAGTTACTATAAGCAAGTAGCCGTAAGCGGAAAAAGTGAGCAATGAACAAAGAAAGAAAAAAGAGATATATTACAAAACATGCCGCAGGTGGAAATACCTGTAAGGTAAGACACAATTGGAAAGTGTTAACATAGTAAAAGAAAAAGAATTATCCAGGAATTTTATTTTTTACTCCGCCTTTTTAAGAAATATTACTGGATGACGCCGAAAACATGACAAACTAAAGAAATGTAATTCACATTTAAATACATACACCATTAAGTAAGCTAAGGTTATTGTACGAAAGTATTATAAACTTGTCGTACACGAATTCTAAATAAACGTGAGAATTAATGCTTATTTTAAAACAAATGTTATAAAACCCGAATTGTCAAAGCAATCTATTGAGACGATTAATATGCTCGCTTGAACACCATTATAGCTTCTTCTTCATTTGGCATAATTAGTTTATATGTTACCCTGTTAATAACGCAGATTGTCTGAAAAAAAACATACATATATTTTTATTTTTTTAGGAATATTTTAATTTACCTTCCCCTAATGATACTATGATATAAGGATGAGTCAAGTACAAGTTTTAAAAAGTCGGAGAAATAGCTTTTAAAACAAGTATCATTTTTTCATGCTCTGTCTTCAGCATTTTTTCATGCCAAAAAAAAATTGCTGAAACTTCCGTGTATGTTTAAATATATATAACCTGTCTGGATAGCGAATTTCAAATTATATTGAAGATTGAGATATTATTGAGATATTGAATTTGAAGAATATTTTAATTTACCTTCCCCTAATGATACTATGATATAAGGATGAGCCAAGTACAAGTTTTAAAAAGTCGGAGAAATAGCTTTTAAAACAAGTATCATTTTTTTCATGCTCTGTCTTCAGCATTTTTTCATGCCAAAAAAAATTGCTGAAACTTCCGTGTATGTTTAAATATATATAACCTGTCTGGATAGCGAATTTGAAATTATATTGAAGATTGAGATATTATTGAGATATTGAATTTGAGGAATATTTTAATTTACCTTCCCCTAATGATACTATGATATAAGGATGAGTCAAGTACAAGTTTTAAAAAGTCGGAGAAATAGCTTTTAAAACAAGTATCATTTTTTCATGCTCTGTCTTCAGCATTTTTTCATGCCAAAAAAAATTGCTGAAACTTCCGTGTATGTTTAAATATATATAACCTGTCTGGATAGCGAATTTGAAAAAATTCAGCCAATCAAATAAAAAAATACTAATTTTATATTTTCATTTAATATATTGTAATGTCATTAATATGTTATAATGTTCTTATTTAATCCTAATTTCGTAGGAATTTTTATTCAATATCTCTTCGTCAACTCATCCCTATTAATGTGCCGAAAAGATCCATGTAGATATTGAAAACTATAACGTTGAAAAATTTATTTTCATTTGTGTGGAAATAACATTTTACTATAATTTATATTTCTTTGTGTCAATAGCATCCTGACGTAATCCATTTAAGTGCGATATTTCAAATGGAACTGTGCATAAGCAATGGCAATAAATATTAATGTCAAAGTCTAAAACCAGTCTGAAAATTTTGAATAAAATGTAAAAATAGAGTAAGTAGTGTGAAATTATACACGTTGTTTTGCGCATGTAAAATCATTTTAGAGTTAAGCGTAAAAAAAAAGTGATAAAAATAAAAATCCCTGTCGGTTTGGCTTATAGGCGGAGGTAGATTTCGAGGAGAGCTCATTTCAACAACAAAAAATAAAATATGATTAGATATAAACCCATTTTAACATCTTTATTTGGCCGCTTTTCAAAAAATTTTAATTTCATTTTTCTCTAAGAACTGGTTATCAAAATTAGGCTCAAATGCCCATTTTGACAATATATTTTGAAATATATATATAATTTATATAATATGATATATGTAATTTGAAACTTTATTAAAAAATCGAACAGTTCGCACAGTATATAGTTCCTAAATAACAAAAAAAATCTGTCAATTGAATGCGTTTGAGAGTAAAATTGAATTTAAAAATGAGTCATAAAATAACCAATTTGTTATCAGAATGCATCCTCAATTCTTTAATCATGATCGCTTAGGGAAATTTTGTGCGAAGTGCCCACATTGACAACTTTTGAAAAAATATATATTTAGCATTTAACAAAAAACTGACCAATACGGCACATTATACAGTTCCTAAATAACTGAACCTGTCAACTGGATGCCTATGAGAGCAAAACTTAACTTAAAAATGAGTCAGAAAAACACAATTTTGTTATTTAAACATCTCATTTTTTCAGTCACGATCGCTTCGGGGAAATTCTGCTAAAAGTACCCATTTTGGCAGCCTTTTTTTAAAAATAAATTCTGCCTTTATCAAAACATTCGTCATATTACATAGTTCCTAAACGAAAGGACCTGTAAATTGGATGCTTTTGAGAGCAAAAATGGATTTAAAAATGAGCCCAAAAGAAAGCAATTTTTTATTTGAGTACATTCTCAATTTTCCAATCACGATCACTTCGAGAAATTTTGTTCAAAATGCCCTTTTTGGCAGCTTTTTTTTTTTAATATGTTCTATCTTTATCAAAATGCTGGCCAATGCATCACATTATATGGTTACTAAATAAGAAGATCTGCCATTTGGATGCGTTTAAAATCAAAAATTAATCTATAAATGAGTCAGAATATTAGCAGTTTGGATTTGAGGTTTTTTCTCCAACTCCTATTTATTTTTGCTATCAGAATTGGTCCTTTGTAAAACTTGTAAGTATAATAGTTGTAGATGTTTTTGAGAATATGTAAAATAAATTTAATTAGATTTGATAGCTTAAGAAATGACTAAATTATGGAATTTTTTCTTTTTCCATCCCCCTTTTTCTTTTATTTTTTTATTTTTTTTCATCGGTAAAAGTTGGTCCTAGCAAAACCAATTTAAGACCAAACACATTTTGTATTTATAAAAACAAAATTATAAATACAAAAGTTTTATATAATTTTGAGAATATTTATTAAAAATTTAAATGGATTACATATCTTGAGAATTGACGAAGTTGTGATTTTTTTTTCTCCCAAAAACCCATTTTTTTTCGTAACTTGAGCCCATTTTTAACTTTATCAAAAATCTATCATGCATAAACATTTGGCCTATTTTTTAGAAGTAATATAAACTTTAAACTGATTCGATATTTATTTTAACTAAGAAGTGATGGCCTTTTGTTCAGTTTTCAAAGAAATCCTCCCTATTTCTTCCCCCTTGAACCGATTTTGCCCATTAACGAACTCAACCGAGATTTTATATCCATTGATTTTATGTATCAGTTTGGAGGAGATTGGAGCAGGCCAGTCACGCGGTGGCGACGGAAAATCTTTCCCTTATTCTTTGCTATAAAAAGTAAATCGGCTTCTGGGAAAAAACACTTCTACAGTGAGGCATTAACTATCATCACATCTTCATGTAAGCGTCAGCGAACGTGTTAACGAAGCTATCGTGTCCAGAAGAAAGTGATATAGACCGATAGATAGATATATAGATAGATAAATAGACAGATAGACAGATAGATAAACTTTTTTTACTGGTGGTAGTTTTGGGGTCTAGAGGTCATGATCGGCGTAGATCTGCAGGAAGTTTTCAGAAATTCTAACATAGGAGCGACCGCAATAGTTAGTATTTCATACGAAATCTACCTAAAATTCGGCAAAATAAATTCTGAAATATCTGAGATTTCGTTAACAAAAATGTCTAATTAAATTTAAAATGTACTTTTGTTTACGAAATATATATCTATATCACGTATTCATTTTATTCACAAAAGATTGCAATTATTTTTTATTAGCAACATACAGCTCATTTTTTTATGAAGATTTTATGGAAAATGTGCAAGGTTACATTAGAACATTTTAAGAAGTCATAAATCCTTTTAAAACTTGATGGAAATAACTTTAAAAAGGTATATAAATATAGATCAATGCACACACTTTTATAATTTTCTTAACGAGACTGTTTTTCGGACCATATAATGCACAATAATTCTCAAATTGTAAAGAAATATTTCAAATTTTAACTCAGGATGGATACTTATAATTGCTTTATAAACTTTCAACTTTTTTCATTTACTTTTTTTATGTTTGATTTTTAGTATATAGGAAGTAATTTTGACCCTTTAAGATCCCCTCTTAAATTTATAATTCTTATTCCAATACTATTTATTAAGTTAAGAGGGTGGTATAATTACCTCACCAAAAACTCACAATCACAAAAGATTGGGGTAATTAACAAACCTAGTAAGAACATTATGACCGCTATATTCATTATTTATTTTTCCCTATGCACGTTTAATTATAGGTGATTAGCACCATTAGGAAACCAAACTGATAAATCCGTTTATCAAAAATTTTAGTAGTTTCTGTACAAATTACTATTTGAATCTCAAAAAATATTCCAGACTACTGAAAAAGAATACCTAAAATTAAAAATTCATTATGAAGTTAATATCTGAGTGTGAAATAAAATTTTATCATCCACAGTTTTATCCATTATGGTGGTGATCAAAATTACCCACACCTGACCCTATTTAATTAAGTTTCATTGCAAAAAAAATATATGAAAGATGATTAAAATATAATTATTTTAAAGTTTTTTTTAACTGCAACTGTAAAAATTGATTAGAAAAATTAATATTATTATAATATTGTGGTAACCATACGGGACAGTTTAAATATCGGACATCACATAAATTACAATCGTCTCTTAAATTTTCAGAAAATCAAAATTCTAAAAATCAATAATTTTGAATTTATAAATCAGAATGTGATCATAAGCCTGAAAAATGAATGACTGTAAATATATTTTTGATATTATAACAGTTATGATTCACGTTTATTTATTTATTATAATAGACGGTTGATGGACTTTAAATATATATATATATATTAACAGATTGAGTAAACCTTTAAAAAAATGTGAACTGCATTTTGTTTATTAAAGTATAACCAAAGATAAATATATTTCAATTTCTTATGCGAATCTCAAAAATTACACATTTACTTATAAATATGATCTAAAATTAATAGATTTCAAAACGTTACAATCTTCGGTTTATGAATTTAAAATTGCTACTTCTTTCTGAAACATAAAATCTTAAATTATCTCACAAAACCTTAATGAATATTTATATTTTAATAACTTCAAACGAGCTAATCCAATTGTATATTTAATTAATGACGCTTTTTTTTCAAAATTTAAATCTTTTATAAATTATGTTTCTCAGATCATCTAAATATATGAAATTTGATTCGAATTAACGAAATTATACTTTTATAAAGAATTTATACCTTGCATTTAAATGATTTGAACATAAAAATCAATAACTTAATTTTTGAAAAAAAAAATACTTTGTTTAAATTTCTCACTTTTATTCAATTTACATAATTTTTGTGTTATAACTCAATAACGATGAAGCGAAATAAGTTAATAAAATTTATAATTTGAATGCAGTAAAATAAATATTGTGTAATGAAGGTTTTTGGCAATGTTTCTAAAATTTATTGAAAATATGTTTTGTTTATGTAATATGATTGCATATTTCGTGATAAATATTTTAAATAGATTAGTATGTTATAATACTTTTTTTAAAAAAAATTCTCACCAGAGCTCGAATCTAATAAAATTAGTTATATATAGTTTCAATATTTTTCACGTATTTATTTTTCATTTTTTCGATAATGATTTGTGAAAATGGTGCAGAGTAAAATTATTTGAAAAAAAAAAGATTTTTTATTTTAAATATGCATATATAATCATGTGTATGAAATAGAAAATTAGATTGCTGTAAAAATATTATGTATTTTTTTTAAGTATCGTGGAAATTAAATTGAATTATTTCTGAATCATATATGGTTTATGTATTTATTTTTATACATAACCAAAACGATAAATAATGCTTTAAAAAGTACACACGAGAGTTATTATAACTAAAGTATCTTCTCATGTTAATATATATATATATCCTGTCCCCAAAGAACTATCGCAAAATTTTTAAATATCTTTAAAAAAATCTTCAAAATAAAAATATAAAATCTTATATAAACCCAATCTAAATGATCGAAACCTGAGGTTTTCCACCTTATGCGAAAATACTTTTTTCCAACGCAAATATATGTGCAGATTGTTGCATGAACATATATATATATATATATATATATATATATATATATATATATATATAATATATATATATATGGGATATTAAGTGATTAACTTATGATTTACGGAAAACTAATATTCTTCAAAATATAAAAAAGATTTAATATACATAAAATATATACGTAACATTCAAATATAACAGTAGAACTGAATAACATTCAGCATAAACAAGCTTCCCTGAGCTTTGCATTAAAAATCCACCAAACTCGCCATCACTAAGAAATCTATAGAACACCTCGTTCTCTTCACGCTTCATCACACGCGTCTCTTTGGGATATCACGTTCATTAAACCATTGAGTTTATTATCTTTTATTGATGAACACTTCATCCTTTATACCCACATTCTCGGTCATCCTGACGTTCCTAACGACCTCGACAGCTGCTTATAAAAATTTAGACAAAAATTTATTCAAATAAAACAGGTAAATATATAATAAAAACATCTCACATTATGCAGTTGCGTTACCCCATGGCTTGGTGTATTCTGCAATAGTGGATATCTTGTTGTCCACCATGGTCTCCAATTCTCTTTGCATCATAATGATCATGTGACTTTTCTATAATGTTTTTATTCGGTCCATGGATTTTTCCCTTTTTCAGTCCTGTTCCATACTGCGTTTCTTGGATTACCACGGGATCGTTTAATTCATACCTGTTAGGTACTCTTCTCATCATGATAAATTGTTTTCTATAACTACCATTACTCCAAAAATATAGATTTCTACGCAGACCATTAAAATTTGTTTTAATTCTTCTTTTGCCTTTAAATTTAATAATATCCTTTTCACACGGTTCAGCCCCTTCTTTTTCAAAAATTTCATGTTTTCTTTCTGTTTGCTGTTTCTCCAATTTTCGTACGTGTGAATTTTTCCATCAAAATTATTTCTCGAATATTATTTCCTTTCTTCATTTCTATCATTGTAATCACGCTTTTTGTAATTTCTACCAAATCTCTGCTTATTTGCATTTACTTCTACAATATTATTTTCTTCCCTCGTGTTTTTTCCGTTTATAATATTTTTCAACTTTCGTCATTTCATTTTTATTTTCATTGACGCATGCACATAATTTGCGCTTTTCTTTTAGGTCGCTCATTCGTCCAATTTTTTATACATAATTTCTTTCATTCAATTTTTTCTTATTAATTAAATTTTCTTCTTTCTCATTTATTTCTTTTCTTATTTTCAAATTTCTCAAGTGATTCAAATCAATTTCCTTATCTTCTATGACGCTCGCAAAATTAATCAAGAAATTACCTACTGCAATTTTATCATTTGCAATTATAATATTTTCATCACGTGAATTATCTAGCATTGACATTTTCTTTTCATTATTATTTCTGGCAGCATTATTCAATTTTATATCAGAATTCTTCTGAACTTCAGTGTAACCTACTTGAATATTGTTGCTTTTGCCAACGATCTTAATTCTGTTCTCGTCTATCGCCAAATTTAATTTGCTAATCACATCATATCCCAATAAAATATCATATGCGAGAGATTCTAACACATAAAAATTTGTTTTGATATTAAATTCATATGGGAAGTATACTTTTGGATAAACAACTATTTTATTTGTGCCGGACAAAGAGATATTATTTGAAAATAATCTTGGCGAGCCTATTTTCGTATAATATTCATAGCTCACCAAACTGATATCACTTCCAGTGTCAAAGAAGAAATCTTTTCACCGTTAATATCAATATTTATCATGTAATCTGGTTTGGCGCTGTTGGTTTGTTTGATTACTGTAAAATTCATCTCTGTGTGAATGAATAATCGCGGGTTTTGACTCCGATTTTGGCAGTCATTTTTTATTTGTTTATTATTACCATTATTACACTGCGATATTGCGTGGCCAAGACAGTTACTTTTGAAATACATAATTTGTGCCCTGTTCTTTTCATTTAAGTAAGAAGATTCACTTACATTATCTGTATTATCTTTAAATTGTTGTTTTCTTAAAGTATTATAACGTTCATATGGTAACCATGGTTTTGTGTTGTTGTTTTCGCGCATTTTTAGCTCCCTTTCTTCAAAGTGGTGTGAATTTCTACTCATGGTTTTAATATTACGTCTTTTTTTCGTAATCATCTTATTTACAAACTAATGTATCAACATTTTTGATTTTAAGAAGATCATCTATAAAATGTTCTTTCATTTCTATCGGTAATATTCTCTAAATTTGATCTACCAGTATTAATTCTTTTAAGTCTTCAAAATTATTTACATCAAGACCGATAATCCATTCTTCTAAATAATTTCTTCACTCAAATGCTAGATCGTGGTAAGTGGCTGAGTTTTCTTTCTTATGCGACATTAATTTTTGCCTAAACTATTCTGGCGTCAATTTGAATCTTTTGATACGTAATCTAGTTATTTGTTAATGTTTCTGGTTCTCTAGTTATAACATTTGCAATTTCTAGCGGTATTAAACTTAACCCAATTTTCTTTTATTATATTCATCCTAGAAATTTGTCTCTCGAATAAAGCTAAATAAATACTAATATCACCCTTCCCGTCAAAGTGTGACACTAATTCAGACAAATCTGGTTGCTTACCTGAACCAGTTACAGTCGAACCGTCACTTATATCAGTCATATTCCCTTGAAGTTCAATTTTTCGTAATTCGTACTCTAGATCTAATTTCTTTTCCTCTAATCTTCTTTCAGCTTTTAACCGTCTTTCTTCTTTTTCTGCCTCTAGCCTTCTTTCTTCTTTCTCTGCCCCCAGCCTTCTTTCTTCTTTTTCTGCTTCAAGCCTTTTTTCTTCTTTTTCCTTTTCTGCTTAAATATTCTAACCTTCTTTTTTCTTTTTCGGCTTCTAGCCTTCTTTCTTCTTTTTCTGCTTCAAACCTTCTTTCTTCTTTTTCCTTTTCTACATCTAGCCTTCTTTCATCTTTTTCGGCTTCTAGCCTACTTTCTTCTTTTTCTATTCTTTCTGCAGCAATGACTTCAAGTCAAACTTTTACAAAATTTTCTTCATAAACCTTTGATTCAGCTTTATCAAATCAGTGATTCTTGGATTCTGAGGCACAACTATACCTAGGTCATCACACAATGTTAACAAGTCCGACTTTCTAGTTTTATTCAGAATGGACATTATAATTTTTGTTTACACTTCAACAAAACAATGTATTGCACTACCTTGCAGGCTTGATTACGGATAATTTCTAATCATTACACATATAACAAACAGTTCCTTTTTTATATTATACGTTTTAGTTTAAAACAAAACGTTTTTCTTAGACTTATCTCTTCTTAGTTCAAAATAGCTTCCATCTTGAAATTCAAATTCAAATCATCGAAATTATTCAAATCTCGACCGAGCCCCCAAAACTTAAAACGTGGGATATTAAGTGATTCACTTATGATTTAAGCAAAACTAACATTCTTCAAAATATAAAAAAAGGTTTAACAGACATAAAATATATACGTAACATTCAAATATAACAGTAGAACTGAATAACATTTAGCATAAACAAGCTTCCCTGAGCTTTGCATTAAAAATCCACCAAACTCGCCATCACTAAGAAATCTATAGAACACCTCGTTCTCTTCACGCATCATCACACGCGTCTCTTTGGGATATCACGTTCATTAAACCATTGAGTTTATTATCTTTTATTGATGAATACTTCATCCTTTATACCCACATGTATATAGTTACATTAAGTGAGACATATAAAGATTTATCTGGAAAAATACAATAAATATTACTGTGAAAAAGGCCAAAATGTAATTCAGATAAAATAAGGAAAATGTTGCTTAAAGTTCAGACAGACTGACAGACCGAATAAAAAAATCGTATTTCCAAAGTAAGCCTTACTCACGTTTTGGCAATTACCAGATATAACAAATAACATTAAATAAAATACAAAATCCTCCAGAAAATTATTATTATTATCATTTTTTTACTTAAGAATAAATCCATCATCATGAACTATGACTCTCTATATTAATTTAAGATACTTTAAAATATATTATTACATATTAATATTCTGACTATACTTAGATTGAAATAATGACGTAATTCAATATGCATCAACTATTATTTTCATGATTAAAGAAATTAGATATTTTCGTGACTGAGTGCTTAAGCGGAAATTAATTTTTGGTATCAATAAATTACGTGTTACAGGCGTTCCCGAAGTCTGTCAAATGATGAATATTATGTTATTCAATAAAAACATAGATTTTGTTAGAAAAGGCATTGTAAGAAAATTACAAGATAAGATAAAATTTTCTTTTTTTGCTTTTTCTATTGCAATCAATACTCTCATTATAATAATTATTATTTTAAAATATAAAAATAATAAACAATACCAACAAATTTGCAATAGCTAAGATTTACATACATTTATATGTGATTCAAAGAAACGTTTGACAGCACTTTTTTATATTCCTGAATTAAGGAGTAAATCAAATACATACATGAACTATACAGACATGCCAACCTCCGGCTTTTTAAAAATCAAACAATTAAACTTCTAACCAGAAATTTATTGAGTCAACGAAATTAAGTAAATTTCAAATGACCCTCTGAGTTAACACTGGACACTTCTAATTAAATAAATTTTCTGGTTTAAAGTACGTTTTCATAAATTAACAAAAGCCGGCGGTTGGCAACTCTGGCTATATACATATATATATATATATAGGCCGGAATATCGAAAATTTTCGATTTTTGAAAAAAAATATATGTTTAGAAGCAATTTAGGAATCGGTTTATAAATGTATATCTGTTTATATATTTATAAACCGATTCTTAAATTGCTTCTAAACATATATTTTTTTATATGAAATTTATTATTCACATTAAATTTATATTTAATGTGAAATATATAAAAACATATTTCACATTAAAAGTATAATTACAAGTTCATTAAAATACTGCATGTACAAAATAACTGTACAAAAACGGTACAAAAATAAAAATATGGAAGTAGAAAAGTATTTCTAAAGCCTACTACAACATTTGTATTTAATTATCTAAAAGCAGGATTTATATTAATACACACAAAACTGTATTTGTATATAAAACATGCACGTTTTTTTATAAATAATCTTTTTTACCAAATACCTTGGAAATTGAAGAAAGCTTCTTAAATTTCATATTAAGTATCACACTAGAATAAGAAATAAATGCATATTATTTTCGATGAAAAAATATATATTATTATAAATCCATAATAATCGATATAATTCATAAATATCGAAATATAGATTTCGATATTTATGAATTATATCGAAATTTTAATTGCTAAGTACAAATTATATGGCATTTTCCTGTTTTATAGTTTTATGGAAAGCGATATAAATTATATTTCTTTAACTGATGGTCAAAACTCATGAAATTAAACAATTAGTGAAGCTGTAGTGTACTGCATTTTAGTATGTTCTTGAAAATAAAGTTAAATAAGGATTATTCCACTGACTGCTTTGATTAATATAATATGAAGGATGGTATTTCAGGAAAATTAATTTATAAAAAGCATTATTTATTATGTATAAGCATGTATATCCTCTTGAGATCCCAAGCTGATATTCTTTGAGCAAATTTTACAATATTTGAAATATTTGTTTAATTTGTAGTTAGGGAAAAAATACAAATGCTCATTTATTTAAAAAACTTAAAAATACATTGACTTTTAACGTATCCAATAAAATGGACATTGGGTCTTATTCTTGTAAAAAACACATGCTTTTGAATTACATGAATCTGTATATAACTCTTAATATTGGGCAACACATTATCACGCAAAATTGCATTCTACATGTAATAATGATACAAAATTTAATTAGATACTAAATAATAATGATGATAATAAGAGTGTTAAACTGTTGATTATCCATAAAAAATAAATAGCTGAACCTCAAATTTAGTAATTTATGAATGTTTTTCTGGAACTCAATTATTATTCATAGGTAACTGAATAGACAAATATTTTTTTTCAGAAAAATTAATTAAATTTCCTACCTTTTTCCCAGAGAACTCGATCACTGCTAATTAATTAATAGCATAATCTTTAGTGGAGTTATCATTTTTTTTAGGTCTAATTAATCAAGAAGAATTAATTTAATGATACTTTACTCATTTAATAGATTAAATCTATTTCTTTCCAACATTACCAAATTTGCAAGTAAATGTAAAAAAAAAAAAAAAAAAAAAAAAAAAAATATTAAAATGAGGTGGTTTATAATCTTATATTTTTATCACTAATTACATTTTCTTAAAAATTTTTTTGTTAATTAAATGTGATTAACTTTCTAATTTTATTATAAATAGCACAGTAACAGAAAAAAAAATTAGTTATGATGAACAAGAATAAATCATAGTAAAAACTTAATTATAAATATCTGCAATTAAAATTATGCCTTTTTAGATATACATTTTTAGATAATAATATTTAAATAATTTTATTAATTAAGAAAATATGTTATCTGCTTCCTTATCTATTATTTATTTCCTCAGTTTGTTCATTTTTAATTAAAAACTAATTGCTCTTTTTATTATACAAAAGGAGTATAATAAAAATTAAAAAAAAGACCCTACATCCAAAAGCATGGGTATGACAAAAAAAGTTTTTTCTTCGTCAAAATATGCATTAGAATACTAAAACTGCGATGTCATTTCATTGATAAAACATCGCAAATTACATGTGTCTATCACTGATATCAAAATTGTTATAAATAAATTTAAAAATAGCTTTTTAAACTGACTACTTGTCTTAAAAAGGCTATCTCTTATCCTGTATTACATTCAGATGATTAAAATACATACTTAGCTGCAATTTTTTAAATATATAAAGCAACAGTAAACTACTTAGTTTAATGGCAGCAGATAGTAAAACTACACTATCTAGTTTGATGAGCAGCAAGTATTTACAAGTTCCAACTGAATTTAAGTATTTTATATAAAAAATAAAAATGTCCAATACAATGGATGCGGTATCTTAGGAGAATATATTTAACCCTTATCAATTTTATGTTAATTAGAGTAATTATCCTGTTATTTATGAGGCAAAACTGTATTTTTTGTGTTGGTATAAAATCATATTTTAAACGATTAGTTTTATTCTGATTTTTTTTCTTTCCATTTACGAAACATAATAGACTTGTTTTTGTTTAAAAAAATATATATAATAAATAATAATAATAATTTAGATGAATTATGTACAAACATCTGCAAATTTGTACTAAAAATTAATTAGACCGATAAAAAGAAATCTGAAAATAAATTCTCGGATGTATATCTGATTTAGGGCTAATTTAATTTACGTGATTTTTTTAAAATCGATAATAATGCATGTATTTCAACAATTCTTACCTTATATATATATAGGTTACTGTTAATATCCTGTGATTTAGGGAATATTATGTTTTTTAATTTGTATAAAATAATATAGTAAATGGTTTGTTCTACTATGCCACTCATGAAAAAAAGTAAGCACCCCTTTGTAACTCTCCAACAAATAATGATATCGATTGGAAATCAATTCTAATTTTACATGATGTATATAAAATTTGCTCAGAAGTATCTAGAAATTAAAACAAGACAAAAATTATTTTTTTTCTAAGACAACACTCAATTTTAAAAACGCTATTTTAAATCTTCTCTTCAAGCTATGCCAGGAAACAAAATTCCATATCATTTGGACAATAAATTTTTTGGTTATAAACATTGAAATTTAGAGCTTCCAATGTTATTTACATTTCTTAGTTTTTATAAATATCTCCTTAAAATTAAATTCTAATTTGAAAAAAAAATATGTGTGTGGTTATGACATTAAAATATCCAAACATAAAATATTGAATTTTTAATTAAAAAATTTTTATTATATGAATTGCGAAATTTTTATTTTAAGAAAATCTGAAATGCAACCAACATTTTTTTATGGATTTATGTTTATTATATCCTGATTTACACAAATCAAAATTTTCAAAATTTTCTTCCATGTATATTTCAAGTTATGCTTAGGAACTTCAAAATGCTCATTTAAGGGGCCTTAAATTATGTGTAGAAAAATATTAAGTTGAAAAATTTTATTATACTCATGTTATTGAAACATTTGGTCTAGGACTACGGTGTTTCGCTTCCAAACAACTTACAGTATAAGTCATAATCCAAGTCCAAAAGCACAAAAATCTATGTTATCGAGTACAAGGAGAAGAACTCTTTATTTTAAGGAAGAGTAGTAATAGGAGAATCTGATTATCCACGCCGCTGGCCGCCGATCTGAAGGGGTGCATAAGCCAAAAATTAATACCACTAATGGCTCACTTATACACTGTAAAAAAAAGGGTTGATCTACTAAAAAATCTTTAGTGATCCTTATAATTACTAAAAAATTTTTAGTAATCTTAGTCGGTTACAAGAAAATCTGTAAGAATTACTAGAAAAAAGTTAAACGAAGAGAGTTAATAGTTTTATATTTTTAATAACTATTACTAAAACTCACTTGGTGTGGCCTTGATAGCACAGTTGTTATAGTAACGGACTCCAGGCTAAAAGGTCCCGGGTTCAATACTGGCCACCGCTAAACACTCCCCGAATGTATGCAGTGTAAGCACTCGTTAGTAAAGGGATTATGAAAATCCTGTCGGAGAAGTTAGCAATGTTTGGTGCTGCCATCTATTGCAGTTTTGCCGAAAATCTTCTGCTTCAGAAGTCTGGATGCAGCTCGAAGGAACCTCCTGCCCTTCGGGTGCACGTAATGGTTGTTAAAAATAATTTTGGAGCTATTACTAAAATTTGCTTCGTGGATTTTACTAAAAATTTTTAAGTTAGTTATACAAAAAATTCTTTTGTTCAGTTTACAAAAGAAATGATTGTTTTACTTGCAAAAAAAAAAAAAAAAAAAAAAAAAAAAAATTGTAATGTTTACTAAAAAATTCCGTGGAATACAAATTTACTAAAAAATTTTTAGTAACTTCTTGAATTTTTTTTTACAGTGTAGAACTCATAATTGTGTTTTCTTGCTCCCATTTTTCCTTGTTTCCATACCTTTTATTGTACGGCAAATACAATGTTAAACCTACGAGACAACCACAACTGGTACTAATTTTTGGCTTATGCACTACTTTAATTCTGGCAGACATGGATCATTAGATTTCTATATTACTATTATTCCATAAAATAAAGGGTTTTTTTACTTGTGCTCGACAACATAGGTTTTTCTGCTGTCGGCTCTTGGAGTACCATTTACAGTGTAACATATTTTAGTACTTCGCAATATTACGGTAATCTGAATCCTTTTTACATGCATATGGTGTGCAAATTTTCAAACGAAATATATTGCTAATATTGCCTGATATTGCTAACTTTCACATTGAATCAATTACATAGAGATTACAAGAAACGATTTATAAGAATGGTTTCAAAACATGCAGCATATTTTGGGAGGGAGGGATTGTTTGAACGTTCATTTTCTGGTATGCTAATCTACCAATAAATTTCTGTTACTCTTTTGTTAAAGTTCGATCAAACGAAATTTTTTTTTTATTTGACGTAATCACATGTTTTTATTTTTATTTACATAAATCTCAGTATTTTAAAATTTTGGTAGCAAGTTGTAGCAAATGTTGCGTTTTAAATTTTAATATGCCCATCAGATTGGTTATTGTTTAATATTAATTTAGGAAACTGTGAAGATCACATTAACATGAAATTTCTATGAAGGAAGCTTAATTGCAATGTAAACACAAAATTATTTATTTCGATGCTTTCCAAAAAATGGAAGAACATGAGAAATATATATTTCTCTTTTTGTTCAGATGCTGATATATTTTTTGCAATTAATTTACTTGTAGGATTTTAAACAAAACTTTGATCAAAAGTTTTACATCATTTCAATCATTATTATATCCACACTACTATTTTATCCACGACTGTACATCAAATTAATATCCACTATTACTTTTATGTGGAAAATATATTAAAATCATATTCTTCAAATATTTTGCAGTATTATTTCAAAATTTTTGTACACTGTAAAAAAAAGGGTCGATCTACTAAAAAAAATTTAGTAATCTTTGAAATTACTAAAAAGTTTTTAGTAATCTTACTCGGTTACAAGAAAATCTGTAAAAATTACTAGAAAAAACCTAGCAACGAATAGAGTCAATAGTTTTGTATTTTTAATAGCTTTACTAAAGCTTACTTGGTGTGGCAATGATAGCCTAGTGGTCATAGCACCGAAATCCAGACTAAAAGGTCTCGGGTTCCATGCTGGACACCGCCAGATATGCACCGCATGTATGCAGTGAAAGTACTCGTTAAATAAAGGGATTATGAAAATCCTGTCGGAGCTGGCAGCAATGTTTGGTGCTGCCATCTATTGCGGCTTTGCCGAAAATCTTCGTCCGTCTTCTTACCCACTGGATGCAGCCTGGATACCGCCACACTGGATGCTGGTTCCTGCTTTTCGGGCACACGTAATGGTTATTAAAAATATTTTTTTGAGTTATTCCTAAAATTTGATTGGTGGCTCATACTAAAAAGTTTTAAGTTAATTATACAAAAAATTCTTTTGTTCAGTTTACAAAAGAAATGTTTGTTTCACTTGCAAAAAAAAGTTACTGGCAAAAATGGTTACTAAAAAATTCTGTGGAATACAAATTTACTAAAAATTTTTAGTAACCTCTTGAATTTTTTTCTACAGTGTATGAAGATGTAAAATAATCAATACAACATCATTAAACGCAAATATTATTGATACATATGTTTAACACATACACGACATATAAAATTCAAAATTACGACGCTATAATATATATTATTTATTTAACTTTTAATGGATTGTATTTGAATATTTGAAATTCTATAAATGCAAAGCATTTATTGTCAAACAATAGTTTTTTTTAACGCACATATTTTTTGTTTCATGGTAGATTAACATGATTCTTATCTATAATTATGTGTTGCGGAGATTTTGCCTTGAAGCAGACACTAAAATAAAATAGTATGTTTTGAAAATAAAAATTAAAAAGAATTAAATATCTTTGTTTCCGTTAATTAATAATATACAGGGTGTATCTAAACTACTGGGCAAAACTTTAAGGGTTAATAGTAAAGATCGAGACAAACAATATAAAATGGGAAACTAAGGATCCCAAACGTCTTCCGAAGGAGATAGGCGCCATCAAAGTTTAGGATCCAAATTTTGAAATGATTATAAAAAACGGAAAAATTGGTCGATTCGTTTGCGGTTTTCACGAAAACTATTCTTTATGTCAGTATTGTATGTCTTTCTTTCAGTATAAATTTAAAATAAATGACGATAGAGGGCGCTTTAGACTTTGGCGAAACGAAAAACTATTTTTTACCGTTATTTTTTGCATCTCATTAATTTTTTTAGAAGTTTAGACACAAACTTAAATTTTGAGCTCAAAATCTGTGGTTAAGTGGCTCAAACTGTTCAATGGGAGTGGGTAGGTTCAAAATTCAAATGATTATAAAAAATAGAAAAATTGGTGAATTGATTTGCGGTTTTTACTAAAATTATTTTTTATGTCAGTATTGTCTTGAAAATAAATTATACAGATAAATTTCAAAAAATGCAGATAGAGGGCGCTTTAGACTTTGGAGTAAGGTACAACTATTTTTTACCGTTATTTTTTGCATCTCATTAATTTTTTTAGAAGCTTAGACATAAACTTAAACTTTGAGCTGAAAATCTGAATCGCTGAAAGTGGTTAAGTAGCGCAAAATGAATTGTGTTCAATGGGGGTGGGAAGGTTCAAATTTCAAATGATTATAAAAATCGGAAAAATTGGTCGATTCGTTTGCGGTTTTCTCTAAAACAATTCCTTATGTTAGTATTTCCTTGAAAATAAATTTTAAAGATAAATTTCAAAAAATTCCGTTAGAGGGCGACTTTAACTTTAGAGTAACCAACAACTATTTTTAACCGTTATTTTTTTTTATCTAAATATATGTTTTAAAAGCTTAGACTTAAATTTCGATCTCAAAATCTAAATCGTTGTGAGTAATGAAGTAGCGGAAAATTGAACTGCGTTCGTAGGATAGGCAGGGTAACATTTCAACTCCTGAACGCAGTTCAGTTTGCGCTTCTTAACCCCTCCCAACGATTCAGAATTTGAGCTCAAAATTTAAGCCTAAGCTTTTGCAAGTTTTTTAAATAGATACAAAATATAACAGTTAAAAATTGTTGTTGGTTACTCTAAAGTTAAAAGCGCCTTCTAACGGAATTTCTTGAAATTTATTTTTAAAATTTATTTTCAAGGAAATACTGACATGAAGAACGATTTTTTAAAAAAAAGGAAACGAATCGACCAATTTTTTCGTTTTGTATAATCATTTGAAATTTGAACCTCCCCACCACCATTCAACACAGTTCAGTTAGCGCTACTTAACTACTCTGTATGATTCGGATTTTCTGCACAAAATTTAAGTTTATGTCTAAGATTAAAAAAATTTTAATGAGAGGCAAAAAATAGCGGTAAAAAATAGTTGTAGGTTACTCCAAAGTCTAAAGAGCCCTCTATCAACATTTTTTGAAATTTATGTTTATAATTTATTTTCAAGACAATACTGACATAAAAAATAGTTTTAGTGAAAACCGCAAATCAATTGACCAATTTTTCTGTTTTTCATAATCATTTGAAATTTGAACCTACCCACTCCCATTGAAGACAGTTCAGTTTGCGCTACTTAACCACAGATTTTGAGCTCAAAATTTAAGTTTGTGTTTAAACTTATAAAAAAATTAATGAGATGCAAAAAATAACGGTAAAAAATAGTTGTTTGTTAGTCCAAAGTCTAAAGCGCCCTCTATCGGCATTTTTTGAAAGTTGTTTTTATGATTTATTTTCAAGACAATATTGACATAAAGAATAGTTTTCGTGAAAACCGCAAACGAATCGACCAATTTTTCCGTATTTTATGATCATTTCGAATCTTGGACCCTAAAATTTGATGGCACCTACCTACTTCGGAAGACGTTTGGGATCCTTAGTTTCCCATTTATTATTATTTGGTCTTGATGTGTACTATCACCCCTTAAAGTTTTGCCCAGTAGTTTAGATACACCCTGTATATATTATGAGAAGACACTATTGTATTCAACACTAAAATGTAATGGACGTCTGCCACATGCAATAGCATATCGACAACACAATTTCATGAATACATAGCGACAGAAAATAGAAAAATGACTGATTTAGAACGATATAGATGAAAAGCAACAAAACATTTTACCTTTCATACAGTTACCAAATGAAATTATAGCATTAAAATAATATTGAGAATTAAGATTTTCTTTTAAAAATTCGATATGCGCTTATGATATTGCTCCACTGAAAAATTTAAAAGGTACAGCTAACATGGTACATATTTTACAATAAATTTCTAATCAATTATTTAAATGATTTTCTGTCCACGTAACTTTTCAATGCATGGTGCATAGGATAGTATACTGAAAACTATGTTAAGAAGTTTCATTTCTACAAATATTATGATCTTACACATTTAATGACATTTAAATGACAATTACAGTTAAGGTAAAAAAGTAGCAAACTAATAATAGGACTGACAAAAAATGAAAGAAATATTTACTAAGATATTCCTTTTTTATATTATAAAGTATTATTTTCATGTAATTATGTAAATAACATCGATCTTATGATTTTCTGATATTCAGATGAAAAAGAAAATTTTCAAGTACATTAAGCCTAATATAAATAAGTCTATTTGATTTTCACGAAAGGGAGTGAATCGTAAAAAACCCTACTCCCAATCCAAAGTTGCGAGTGTGACATTAACACGACTTAAATTAGTCACCAGGAAAAATATTTTTGAGCGTTGGTTTCAATTTGTATGAATTTCAATGTAGACCACTTACACATACATTTATCCAAATCTGAAAATTGTCCAATGTATCATTTATTTATTAAAAAAAATAATTTCCACCTGTTGCGGGTGTGACATAAAACGGACATGCATTTTCATCTTTCAGTGCAAAAACGCAAAACTCTGTGAATTATGACAACTGAGTGAATTGATTTTTTTAAATATTAGACAATAATACTTAAATAATTATTTTATGAAAAAATTAAATTAATTACTCAATTCTTGCTTTTGTAGAAAATATTCAAAATGTTCGTTGCGGGTGTGACTTGTATAGCCAATAAAATAATGACATACACAAATATTTTCAAGGCAAATTTTTTTAATTAAAGAATTAATCAATATTACAATTATAATATCTAGAGAGGAAAATATTAAACAAATTTCATTTCTAATCTTGAATTTATAATTTTTGGTGGTGATAGCTTTTTTTTACAAAAATCTCTTTTTTTCCTAGGATATATTTGACTGACTGGGCCAAATATACATGTTTTCTTAATTTTTTTTTCAAACATTCTATATCTATATAGCCACCATCCATTTGTCTTATTTGTCCATCAAAGTTTTCACCTTTTTTAATGTGTCGAGAATAAACTAACTTCTACAAAATCTCCAACTGCACATTCATCGTTGGATATTATATCCTTGTCAAAGTATGGATACATTAGACTGACTGAGCCATATATGCACATTTTCTTATTTTTTTTTTTTCATATACTCTTATTTTATATCATCCCTATTCATTTGTCTTATTTGTTTGTCCATCAAAGTTTTCACCTTTTTTAAATGAGGAGAATAAAACAACTTCTACAAAATCTCTAACTGCACTCTTATCGTTGGATATTATATTTTTGACAAAATATGGTAACAAACAAATTCTCTTGTGATCACTTTCTAAAGTTATTGCTACATTAATTGTTCCTACGTCAATAGAAGCAACATGATGTATCGATTGAATGTTGAGCTCTGATTGTGCTTGGTGCCAGCATGCATGAAGCATTTTCACAATATCTTCTGAAATTTCACATTCAGCAAAGTTCTTTTATATTTTTTAGGACTTTTTCTACACACATGGCAAAATCTGAAGCTCAATTTATAATTGCAGAGCGTTGCTAGCGTTACCATTTTCTTGGCAACTGCACCAACTCCCGTCGACAAATCCTTTACCATGAGATGAAATGCAAAAGGATTGCCATCCTTTACCATGATTTTTTAAATAGTCTCTTCTTTTCTCTCCTTGCTTTGTCTCTTTCCTTCTCTTGTTGTAGATATGCTTCATATTTAAAAGGGTTTTCTTTTATCTTTTTTCGAGGATATCGTGATCTTTCTGTACTCTTCATTCTCTGCAAAAGAGAAGAAATTAATGTGTAAACTGAATAAATATAGCACTTCAAGTCAAAAAATATATGCTTAACAAATTGTTAATATTTATCCCTTGAAATTTCTAATCTTACATAAAGTTAATTATGTTAAATTTTGGTTAATTTCAAACTGACTAATACATTTTATGCTAACTTAATAAATATTTTAACAGTTTCTATTATTCTTAATTCTACTTTTTATTTAATCTGAATTAAAAGAGAAAAAAAATCTTCCCCTAATATTGCTTTACTTATTTTAAAAAACTAAATATATATATATTAGATAAATACCATCAAATAACAAAATAAAAAAATGATATATAAAAAACAAAACAAAATTAAAGAAAATTGCTAAAATATTCTTTCGTAATTTTCTTTTTTTAATTTCTATAAAAATCTTAACTTTTAAATTAATTTCTTAATCATATATCACTAATAAAATTATTTTCTTGTAGTAAAGCAACAATTTTATCAATTCAAACTGAATAAATCAACTGCACTAGTGTCACATGCTCAGATGATGCAATTTTTTATTTATTAACTGGAATTCACTTTATTAAATCAAAGGATATAGTAAAGCTGCCAAGTACATGTTTTCAGCATATTATTCTTATATAAATTTACATATAATTTGTTCAAATATGCATTTGTAATAAATTTTAAAAGACGTTGCGGGTGTGACTTTAATTAAATGTCACACCCGCAACTGGGACATGTCACGCCCGCAACGCTCAATAATTATAATTAAAATATTAATTAATTTTTTGCGTCTGTACTTCAAAGTATCTTAATAAACTATTTTTGAATATAAAGTTTCATAACTTTAAATCAAAAATATTTTTCTCTAGAGATATAAATGTAACTTTTTGTTGCGGGTGTGACACGATAATTAACAGTAATTAAATATGCTTACCTTTTGTAATGAAGATTAGTGAGCACTTCTCTGCAGACAAAAACTCTCAATAATAGCTGTCAGATCATACATATCCAAGTTTGGAGATTTTCAGAATGTTTGTTCAGCTGTACGAGACCATGAAATGTAAAGATTTTTGCCGCAGTCTATTTTACAAAGTCATAGTGTCACTTTATTAATTAAAATAAGCATGTTAATGTCAAAAATTTAATTCTTTTTTGATAAAATATGAAATAGTACACTCCTAACAGTTAATATGTAAAATTTCATTCATATTTAAAGAAATTTAAATTTTCATCCTCATGTCCATTTTTTTGTGGATTGGGCGCCTAATAATATTAATAAATAAAATATTTAAACTATCCTCTGACAGTCTTATGTCTTCAAACATTTATTTATTTATTTTTACATAAATTTTTAATTATAAATTTTTAAAATCCAATTTTAGATTTTCTGTGTGTGTATATTTCCACACTAAAATATTGAAAAAATATGTATTAATAGATGCACAAAAATATAAATTCTAATTGCATTAGTGACACTAACGACAAAATATTAACATTTTTGAGAATACCTGTTTCAATAACCCAACTTTAGACATTTCTTTAATTTATAACATTTTTATGTTCTTTAAACTTTGGCTTTTAAAAGCGTTAACTATCAAATTTAAATAAAAAATATAAGGCAGGAATTTATAATGCATGTAGAAAAGTGCATTTTAAAACTCTCGACACGTACTCTAAGAAAAGGAATTTCTTTAAAAGCTATTTAACTTTTCTATAGCATATGCAAAATATCAATAAAAATACGGGTGGAATAAAACTAAAATTGCTTAAAATAATAAAACAAGTAAGAAATAAATATAAAGACCTGAGAATTTTATTTTGAAAGCTTGGTTTTAGTTTTCTAAAGAAATCTTTGAATTTCTTGATATGAATAGTCACATGGAGTAAAAGAAAATTTTTGTATTGATTTATATTAAATATTTAAAACATGTCGAGAGGTGAAACGATAGTTTTTAAAGATTGACCTTAAGGGGACGGTGGACGTTAAAAATTTATTTTATTCATTTTTATCATAGCAATATGAAATTTTTTGCATATATACATTTCAACAAAGGCATATAGAATACCTTCAAAAAATTTCCAACCTTATTAAAATTTGTAATTTTTTTTTACAAAAATTTTAATTTTTAAACGAAATTTTAAAATGCTCCTCGTGTCTTATTTTTTGAAATATTTTCTTTCTTTTGCATTTTTATCACTTAAAACTATATTATAAACAAATTTGTGTAAATTTTTTTAAATCTCTTGAATAGTTAATATTTTACAGATTTTTTTCTAAATTCCTTATCGATTTTCATCAAAATTTTGCCTTTTAATAAGTAAAAAATAAAATTTGACTATCTTAATGAAGACGAATT
The DNA here is from genome assembly GCA_964019185.1 of Maratus speculifer. Taxonomy (NCBI): domain Eukaryota; kingdom Metazoa; phylum Arthropoda; class Arachnida; order Araneae; family Salticidae; genus Maratus; species Maratus speculifer. Next base: position 13,318,705 of record OZ025297.1, on the reverse strand, counting down.
TTAAAAAGCTTACACAATTTCCTTTTAAATAATATCAGGATACTTACTTATCAATTTTATAAATATTGATCAAAAATTAAGACGCAAGGAGCAATTCAAAAATCTAAAAACGCTGAAAAATTAGTTTTAAGAAAAACAGATTTAAAGTTATATAAATAAATTTATCTTTATTATTTACTCCTTAAAACTTCATAAATGATATTTTAATAAGAAAAAACTGTTTAGGTACTATTATACCCCAGAAATAGACCTTTTTTCTGACGATTTTGCTATAGGTGATTTTGCTCAAATAAAGGTCCACTGTCCCCTTAAAGCTTTTAATTGAAAAAAAAGCACTGAGATAAAATCATATTCTTTTTATTAGTATTTCTTTTCTCTCTAAGTTTAATAAAAAATGAATAAATAAAGAAATAAAAATTATGTGTACATACGCAGTCAATTCTGTGCTTCGTTTGTAGTTGAAATATTCAATGTAGCGCTTGTTTTTAGTAACTTCGATCCAAAGTTAATTTTTTGCTGTTGTTATCGATGAGGTAATTGCCTAATCATCATAACATTAACTTTATCAAAATTAATATCATAATTTTCCCTTTTCAGTCATATAATCAAAAACTAATATTTTCCCTTGAAATAATATCAGTATTTTTTCTTCGTGCATAATTTATAAATTAATTATGCACGTTACGGTCATAAGTTATTTCGAAAAGTTAATAATATAAATAAACGTGTTGGAAATTGCACATCAAACATGGGAAATGAAGCGCCATCGTACTATAGCTAATTTTATAAATATCCAGAATTTTTTGCAATAGCTGTAACACTGTTATGTAAAATTCTTGAATACAAAATTTGTTACGATTTTGTATATTAAATTGAGTGCGAAAATTAAATTATTCCATCTTAAATGTGACGTAATGTGATAACTTACAATCATTGCTTACCATGCAATTTCATGGAATTAATTACATATGATACGTTTTAGTAGAATGAAGAAAACTTCAAATAATATATTTGTTTAGTTTTGATTGAATTATCATAATGTTTTAAATGTATAAACAAAATTCTTCTACGATTATATGCATTAAATTTCAGACTATTCGCTTGAGTAGTTATTGTGCTGTTGTATGAAGACAGATGGATAGACAAACGGATGGACATACCAAATGATAACCATAAGTTCTAAGTATTTAAAACGAAATTTCCTTGTAGACCATAATGTAATCGAATATTTTGAAATGTCCTATTAAATGAAGTATGAGCGCTACATACTGTATTTTCATTACTGTTAATGATGTAGAAGATCTCAGTACCATATATCTATTACAGAGCAATAGAACTATGTTATTGGAAGTTTACTGTTTTATTTGGCTAATAGACGGGCAGACAGACCAAATTCATAAACATTGTCAGCTGTTGAGGAAAACGTTAAAACGCATAATAGATTGATATTTGACTTTCAGCAGTTATACCAGTAGACGGAAGATACTTCAAATCTTTGAACAGTTCTGTATTTTACCTAATATCTTTATATTTGCATAACTATTTACCTAAAATATAATTAAGACAATAAAAAGCATAAAACTACTGAAATCGCTATTTTGGAGATTACCATCCAAAGGCGGCCATGTATCCAATTTTTTTGCTCTCCCTAGATATAATTTTATCTATATTCTGCAAATATATCTTAGTATACTTAATGAAGTTCAGTGTAAAAATGCATTATTCATTTCAATAACACCTTTAAGCTATTTTCGTCAATTCTCAGAATCTCCTACAACTTCTTTTGTATAGCCATGTATATGATTCAGAGCATTTTTGGATTCAACATAATATTCAAAAATTTGTTTAATTTAAAAACTCATGTCACAACTAAAAATGCATAAGCTGTAATCATCACTAGTATGCAAAGTATTTCGGTTACTGTATGGTATAAAAACAAACATTTTATCTCTCCCGGTAAATGCAATGCACTTTCTATTATATATGAAATAACTTATAGTAAGCTTCAGCACATATTTTAATTTGATTATAAATGAAATTTGCTAGCAAAATTAAGATAAACGGTAAAAAATCTTTTCACCTATACCATTATGTAACGCAGTTCTTTTATGTGTACCGGTAAATGAATAATATATAACTCTTTGCATAACATTTTAGACAGAATACATGATTTAGAAACATTCATAAATGCATATCAATTTCGTTATCTCCGAAAAGGGTTAATATCATTAAAATGCACTTCAAACTATATTTTTACTACTGACCTTAATGTAACGGAATACTTTTGACTGCCTCTTAAAGGAGCAACACATCCAATTTTCATAAATTTTAAAACTTGATATAATTTGATTCATCATCATCATCATCATCATCAACCGTTTTCGATCCACTGCTGGATGTAGGTCTCCCCCAGATTTTTCCAATGTTTTCTGTCTAATGCTTTCGTCATCCAATTTACACCAGCCACTTTTCTAATTTCGTCTCTCCATCTTACTTGTGGTCGTCTTCTTGGTCGTTTTACATCTCTAGGATACCACTGTAGTATATTTGTGCTCCATCTATTGTCTTGTCTTCTTGCAATGTGCCCAGCCCATTTCCATTTTAGCTGCTTGATTCTTTCAAGGATGTCAAAAACTTTTGTTTGATTTCTTATCCAGGTTATCCTCTTTCTGTCTCTTCTAGTTATGCCTAGCATACATCTTTCCATGCTTCTCTGTGCTGTTTGTAATCTTTGTATCATCCGTTTTGTTAGTGTCCATGTTTCTGCTCCGTAGGTTAATGCAGGTAAAATACATTGATTAAAAACTTTTCTTTTCAAACAAAGAGGCATATTACTCTTCAGAATAATACTGTTCTTCCCGAAAGCACTCCACCCATTTCTTATTCTTCTATTGATTTCATTCATGATACTATTATCCGATGATATTTCCTGTCCTAGGTACACATAACTTTGCACTTCTTTAATCTCAGTGTTCTTGTAGACAATTTTCTTTTTTGATGTAAATGAATTAAACATCACCTTAGTCTTTTCTAAATTTATTTTTAATCCCACATTGATGCTAGCTTCTGCAAGATCTTTTAGCATAATTTCCAATTCTTCAGGACTGTTACTGAAAATTACAATGTCGTCAGCGAAGCGGAGATGACTTAAAAATTCTCCATTTATTCTAATCCCTTTGTTTTCCCAATCCAGCTTCTTGAAGATATTTTCTAAGACAGCATTAAAAAGCTTGGGTGAAATGGTGTCTCCTTGTCTTACTCCTCTTCCGAGCTTGATCTTCGCTTTTCCTTTATCTAAACGGATGGTTGCTGTTGCTTTCTTGTAAATCTTCTTTATGATATTGATGTAAAGTTTGTCTATACCAATGTCCTCCAGAGAATCTACTACTGCTGATGTGTAGACGGAATCAAAAGCTTTTTCGTAATCAATAAAGGCAAGGCAGAGAGGTAAATTATATTCTTTATGCTTTTCTATGAGTTCCCTTACTGTTTGGATATGATCCATTGTGCTGAATCCACTTCGGAATCCTGCTTGTTCTCTAGGTTGAGCCGAGTCCAGAGCTGATTCAAGTCTTGTCGTTAAAACTTTGGTGAAAATTTTATAAATCACGGACAATAAGCTGATCGGACGGTAATTTTTAATGTTTTCCTTCTCTCCTTTCTTGTAAAGTAGTATCATCACAGCATTATTCCAATCTTCTGGTACATCTGACTTTTTGAGACATTTGGAAAACAGTAAGGATAGCCTTTTTGCAAATTCTTCTCCTGCTTCTTTGATAAGGTCAATTGTAATTCCATCTTCTCCAGGGCATTTACCTTTTTTCATAAATAGAATAGCTTGTAAAACTTCATCTGTCATCACTGGGATTATCTCTTCAGTTTCTGTTAAGATTTCTCGTTGATCGTGTACGTTGATTTCCCTCTGATCTTCACATTTATATAGATCATTATAGAATTTCTCAACAATGTGTACTATTTCGTTGCTGATTTTGGTGATTGTTCCATCTGCTCTCTTCAGTGCAAAAATGCCTTTTCTTCCAACACATAACTTGCGCTTAGCTGATTTTAAACTTTTGTTATCTTCCAGAACTTTTTTAACAAGATCACAGTTAAATTTTCTAATATCTTCTGTAACGCATTTTCTTACTTTTTTACATAATTCAGCATATTCAACTCTTGATTTAGGATCATTTTTCTTCATTTTAAATTCTCTGCGTTTTTTCATCAATCTTCTTGTTTCTTCTGTTATTTTCTTTGTTTGTTTTACTTTTGCATCACCGGCTATCTTCTTAGCAATTTCTTGTAGAGTATTGGTTAGCTTCTTGTTCACTATTGTAACATCTTGCTCTTCTTCTAAAGTTGATTGAAGTACTTGGAAACGGTTTTGAAGTTCCAAATGAAATTCTTCTTTATGTTTCTGGAGGTTTATAATATCGATTGATTTCTTTGAGTGTAGCAAAAGCTTCATTCTTTCCACTTTAGTATTTAACAGCAGTTTGCATCTAACCAATCTGTGATCGCTTCCTGTATTGAAGTTATTGAGAACGCTGCAGTCCTGAATAAGATACTTTTTGTTGGTCAAGATGTAGTCGATTTCACTTGTTGAGCCATTTGCACAACGCCATGTCCATTTTCTTTGTGGCTTTTTCTTGAAAAATGAATTCATGATATACATCTGTTCACATTCTGCAAACTCAATCAATCTGTTTCCTCTTTCATCTCGCATACCATATCCATGATTTCCTACAGATAATTCACCTTTCTTCTTCTCTCCAATTCTAGCATTCCAGTCTCCCATTATTAATTTTATGTAGCAATTTCCCTTTTGATGCATTGAAGCTACTTCTTCATAAAAATCTTCAATTTCTTCATCAGAATAACTTATTGTTGGTGCATAAACTTGGGTAATTTGCAGCTTGTATCTTTTGGACACTTGTATTACTAATCTTGCAACTCTATCTGATGCACTATCATATTCTACAATGTGATTCTTCCACCTTTTATGAATCAGAAATCCTACACCACTTGTTCTTCCATCTTCTGTACCTCTGTAGTATAAAACATGTCCGCTGGCAAGATCAATCTTTTCTTCGCCTTTTCTTCTTACTTCACATAATCCTAAAATGTCCCAGTTGATCTTATCTAACTCTTCTTCAAGTTCCTGTAAACGGTTTTCAGAAGATAGGGATCGTCCATTGTACGTAGCCAAGGTCATCAACTTATGGCAGCCAAGCCGAGCCCGGTGATTCTTAGCACCCTCTGTCTTCATGTCTGTCTGATCGCTGCCGTAACCAGGAACATGCAGACTACCGGGAACTGAGGGCCGTGATTTGTTTTGTGAATTCATGGTAAAATAAGGGGGGTTGTGGCCCAATCCCTCCACGCTGGCCAAGCGGGTTGGAGGAAGCCCATCCGCGTTCGTTCCCCTTGCACTAGACAAGAGTACTAACAGGCTGTACCGATGGAAGGTGCGGATTGGACATTAAGTCTCTGCTCCCAGTCGATTCCTTTAAGTCGCCCTAGAAGGCAATTAAAGGGTCTTCTCCTGGTTGATAAGCAAAGGCTATTAAACAGCCCATAATTTGATTATAAAGGTATATATAGAATTTTAAAACATTCGGTTGTGTTGTTTTTTTCACTGCTATACGCGGATAGACAGATAACTTGTTTAGCACGTTCGCTGCCGATCACGCGAAAGCGCGTGATTTGGCGCCAACGTTAAGGGGCCATTCACGTGCCAGTACGTGATGTGGGGTGATGTCCAATAGCCAGTAACGCTCTGGCGCTGGAAAATCTTTCACTGATTCTTTGTTATAAAAATAAATCGGCTTTTGGGAAAAACCCACTTCTACAGCGCGGCATTAACTATCATCACATCTTCATGTAAGCGGCAGCGAACGTGTTAAAACTTTTTATTGTCGCGCGCCACTTATATTGATAATGAAAGGATTTGTATTTTTATTTTTATTTATATTATAATTATATTTCTTATCAGATTAGGAACGAAACATGTCAGTTTTATTTGTTTTTTATTTTCTGTAACACCTATCTCGAGTAATATAAATTATTTATTCAAACGGATATTTCTATCAAGAGTTATCTTGTTACATACATACACAGGTACATACTTACATACAGATCCCACTGGCACATTAGTTCTCAGGTTTTGATAACATATAAACTAAAATCACGTCAAATTGCATTGGCCTAGAATAAAGTAGAAATTTGGCGCCGAAGCGGTCCTTGGGTTCAATAAAATCACGCCAAATTAAGTCGGCATAGAATAAATTAGTTTAGATCAATGAACAGTAGACGCAAATATTTTATCTAATACTAAACTAATCTAAAACTAATTTATCCAATGGGCTTTAGAACAGACTATTTAGGCCTAGGAATAATTAGTTTATCTATTGAGCCTTAGGATAGAGAATTTGGTCTAGGAAAAGTAGTATATCCGTTTATCGTTCGGCTAAACTAATTTAGCCTGAATTCTTATTTGGCCAGTAACATACACATATATATGCACATAAAATTACTTATGCTAACAAAAGACATGCTTTGTTTGGCTTCGCTAAAACATTATTTCAAAGATAAATATTTGAAATTAAAAAAATATATAATTTTTTTTTTCATCTTTATTAAACAAAAATTTAATTTTATGTTTTGTCACACTTTAATTTTAGAAATGTAAATTCAGCAATATAATTAAGAATTTTCTCGGAATTTTTTACAAATGATATAAGACTGGTAAATATAAAAGTATTTTTCGAGATCATATTTTAAGCTAAATTTTATAAAATATAAATTTTTTTTATGGTTCTTTTGTTGCCACTTTACAACAAAAAAAAAACGCAACATATTTTTTTTAATTACGTAAATGACATTTGATTCGGATATTTTTTTCTTACTTAATTAATTGTAATTTTACCTATAATTACCAACTCCATGATTTTTTTCCATCTGAAAATACACGCGTTCCTTTTTAGGTAGCTTTCATTACAAAAAGTAAAAAGCTACCTATTGCAGCCGTCCGGAGGAAAGCACTTCCGGAAATTTTTAGTATATTTTCACCGATCATGACCCCCAGACCCTAAAACCACCCTCCGTTCAAATGTTGACATATATATATATATATATATATATATATATATATATACCATATATATATATATACATATATATATATAAAGTCCTTCCAGCAATGCCGGGAGGAAGAGGTAGCTTTCATATGTTTATTTATATATTATTTATTTTAAATTAAGTTATATTATTTAAACATACGAAGCTCAAATTAGTGAAACCCGATTTTATAAGATTGAATGCTAGTTTTTGTCAATACTGATTATTAATAGGAATTTTTAGAAATTAGTCATATTTTATTCAACCTGATTTTATTTCCAGCGATTTAGAGAGTCGCCAAAATCCAAGATATCATGAAGTGTATGCCATTTTCATTTGATTCGGATATTTTTTTCTTACTTAATTAATTGTAATTTTACCTATAATTACCAACTCCATGATTTTTTTCCTTCTGAAAATACACGCGTTCCTTTTTAGGTAGCTTTCATTACAAAAAGTAAAAAGCTACCTATTGCAGCCGTCCGGAGGAAAGCACTTCCGGAAATTTTTAGTATATTTTCACCGATCATGACCCCCAGACCCCAAAACCACCCTCCGTTCAAATGTTGACATATATATATATATAACCATATATATATATATATATATATATATATATATATATATATATATATATATATAAAGTCCTTCCGGCAATGCCGGGAGGAAGAGGTAGCTTTCATATGTTTATTTATATATTATTTATTTTAAATTAAGTTATATTATTTAAACATACGAAGCTCAAATTAGTGAAACCCGATTTTATAAGATTGAATGCTAGTTTTTGTCAATACTGATTATTAATAGGAATTTTTAGAAATTAGTCATATTTTATTCAACCTGATTTTATTTCCAGCGATTTAGAGAGTCGCCAAAATCCAAGATATCATGAAGTGTATGCCATTTTAAAGCAGCATGATGGATAAAACAAACCAATGAGCTTGGTCGAAATCTTAATTCATATGGACATGGACTCTCGTATCGAAATCGATTAATATATACGAGTGCTGTCGCGGACAAATTGATTTTTTAAAAAATGTCACCCACATTAGAAATTCAAACTGCTATATCTCAGGCGTTTTTTAAGATGAAGACAAAGCAAAAAATACTCCGGAATTCATTATTAAGATAAATACATTCGAAAGAATCTTTTTTTCAATTTCTAAATTTTATTTGTACATCATTATACATTTAAAAGATTTTTGACAAACTTAAATAGCCGCCATTTTGAAACAAGATGATGGATGAAGCTGACTAGTGAACTTGGTCAAGACATTGATATATACTATGTACACACGGAGTTATATCCAAATCAGTTTATAAATATGCGTATTATCGAGTGACAAATTTCAGACCGTTTCAAAATGTCAACCACACTGGAAATTGAAAGTGTTATAACTTAGCCATTTTTAAGATATAGATGAAACAAAAATGACCTGAAATCTTTGTATCAAGGTCAAATACACAAACGAAAAATCTTTTTCAATTTCTCACCTTTTTGTGCATAGTTTAAAATTTTAAAATTTTTTACAAATTTTAAATGGCCGCCATTTTGAAACAAGATGGCTGATGATGCTGGCTAACGTACTCGGTCGAAACATTTGTATGTACTATGTACATACTAAGTTTCATTCAAATCGGTTCATAAATACGTTTGTTACAGTATGACAGCAATGATATTGTTTCAAAATGTCAGTCATAAGAAAAATTCAAAGTGCTATAACTCAATCATTTTTTAAGAGATAGACAAAACAAAAAGTGTTCTGGAATCATTGTTTTATATTCTATCACGGAAAAGCAAAATATTTTTCAACTTTTATTTTCTTCGCATTTAATTTAAAATTTTTAAATTTTTAAATTTTTTTAAATGGCCGCCATTTTGAAACAAGATGGCGGATGATGCTGTCTAACGAACTCGGTCGAGACATTTGTATGTACTATGTACATACCAAGTTTCATTCAAATCGGTTCATAAATACGATAGCTATCGCATGACAAAAATCAGATATATATATATATGGTTATATATATCTATATATATGTCAACATTTGGACGGAGGGTGGTTTTGGGGTCTGGGGGTCATAATCAGTGAAAATATACCAAAATTTTCTGGAAGTGCTTTCCTCCGGACGGCTGCAATAGGTAGCTTTTTAGCTCACAGGCTATCATAGCCTGAGAGCTTATGTGCCCGTCCGTTCTGTATGTATGTGCGTAACGCGATAACTCATGATAAAAATATCGGATCCACTTGAAATTTTGTATATAGGTATATCCTGATAAGGCGCTTCCCTGATTAGTTTTTGGAGTTCATTCGATATGTATAAGAGGGGGAACGGGGGGCTCATGCCCCTCCCCTTAATGGATATAAATGGGTTTTTCATGCAGAATTAACAGTTTTTGTCCAAAATTTAGATATAGGATCATTCTGATGAGGCGATTCCGTGACTGTTATTATGTGTTCATTGAATAAGTATAAACAGGGGGAACGGGGGGCTCATGCCCCCCCCCCCCCTTAATTGATATAAATGGGATTTTCATGCAGAATTAACAGTTTTCGTTCAAAATTTAGATATAGGATCATTCGGATGAGGCGATACCGTGGCTGTTATTAGGTGTTCATTGAATAAGTATAAACAGGGGGAACGGGGGGCTCATGCCTTTCCCCTTAATTGATATAAACGGGTTTTTCATGCAGAATTAACAGTTTTTCTCCAAAATTTAGATATAGGATCATTCTGATGAGGCGATTCCGTGACTGTTATTATGTGTTCATTGAATAAGTATAAACAGGGGGAACGGGGGGGGCTCATGCCCCCCCCTTAATTGATATAAACGGGATTTTCATGCAGAATTAACAGTTTTCGTACAAAATTTAGATATAGGATCATTCGGATGAGGCGATACCGTGGCTGTTATTAGGTGTCCATTGAATAAGTATAAACAGGGGGAACGGGAGGCTCATGCCCCTCCCCTTAATTGATATAAACGGGATTTTCATGCAGAATTAACAGTTTTCGTTCAAAATTTAGATATAGGATCATTCTGATGAGGCGAGTCCGTGGCTGTTATTATGTATTCATTGAATAAGTATAAACAGGGGGAACGGGGGTTCTAATGCCCTTCCCCTTAACTTGCATAAATGGATTTTTCAATCAGAATTGTCAGATTTCGTTCAAATCTCTGAATAGTTTTGGAAGTTTAATGGTTAAGTAAAAAAGAGGGGAATAACTCCTCTTAAATTATATAAATGATAAATGGGTTTTTATTAAGAATTATCCGATTTGCTCTGAATTTTGGATATAGATTATTTAATATGATAAAGCATGTACTTGATAGTTTAGGAAGTTCAATGATTAAGTATAAAAAAGGAGAAAGGGGAGAGCTGTTTCCCCTTCTTATTTTTTTTTTCGAACGGAATTAACGAAAATACAAGGCTGTAATGTACGATTAGTATGCGTAGCCTGTGAGCTCAATGCCATCAGTTTAACTGGGCAATATTCTTTTTATTACTTTTTGTGATTTTTGTCATGCGATAACTAACGTATTTATGAACCGATTTGAATGAAACTTGGTATGTATATAGTACATACAAATGTCTCGACCGAGTTCGTTGGTCAACATCATCCGCCATTTTGTTTCAAAATGGCGGCCATTTTAAATTTTTTAAAAAAAAATTAAAATTTAAAATTAAATGTGAAAAAAATAAAAGTTGAAAAATATTTTTATTTTACGTGTTAGAACTTAAAACAAAGATTCCAGAACACTTTTTATTTTGTCTATATCTTAAAAAATGATTGAGTTATAGCACTTTGAATTTTTCATTTGGCTGACATTTTGAAACGATCTCATTTTTGTCACGTGATAACACGCGTATTTATGAACCGATTTCAACGAAACTTGGTATGTAGATAGTACATACAAATGTCTCGACCGAGTTCGTTGTCCAGCATCATCCGCCATTTAGTTTCAAAATGGTGGCCATTTTAAATTTTTTAAAAAATTTAAAATTTAAATTTAATTGCGAAAAATCAAAATTTGAAAAAATGTTTTCTTTTACGTGTTAGAACTTAAAACATATATGTGTATAACCATATATATGCATATATATCTGATTTTTGTCATGCGATAACTAACGTATTTATAAACCGATTTGAATGAAACTTGGTATGTACATACTACATACAAATATCTCGACCGAGTTCGTTGCCCAGCATTATCCGCTATCGTGTTTCAAAATGGCGGCTATTTTAATTTCTTTAAAAAATTTAAAATTAAATGCAAAAAAATTGAAAGTTGAAGAATATTTTTATTTTATGTGCTATATCTTTAAACACTAAATCCAGAGCACTTTTTATTTTGCCTGTATCTTACAAAATGATTGAGTTATATCACTTTGAATTTTTCTTATGGCTGACATTTTGAAACGATCTGATATTTGTCACGAGATAACACGCGTATTTATGAACCGATTTCAATGAAAGTTGGTATGTACATAGTACATACAAATGTCTCGACCGAGTTCGTTAGCCAGCATCATCCACCATTTTGTTTTAAAATGGTGGCCATTTTAAATTTTTAAATAAATTTAAAATTTAAAATTAAATGCGAAAAAATTAAAAGTTGAAAAATATTTTTCTTTTACGTGTTAGAACTTAAAACAACGATTCCAGAACACTTTTTATTTTGTCTATATCTTAAAAAATGATTGAGTTATAGCACTTTGAATTTAGCTTATGGCTGACATTTTGAAACACTCTGATCTGAACGATCCACAATGTTGCTTTAAAATGGCATACACTTTATGATATCGTGGAATTTGGTGACTCTTTAAATCGCTTAAAATAAAACCAGGTTGAATAAAAGTTGACTAATTTCTAAAAATTCCTATTAATATTCAGTCTTGACAAAAACTAGTATTCAATCTTATAAAATCACTAATTTTATAAGATTATTTCCACTAATTTGAGCTTAGTATTTTTGAACAATGTAACTTACTTTAAAATAAATAAATAATATGTAAGTATATGAAAGCTACCTCTTCCTCACGGCATTGCCGGAAGGACTTTTTTAGGTAGCTTTCATTACAAAAAGTAAAAAGCTACCTATTGCAGCCGTCTGGAGGAAAGCACTTCCAGAAACTTTTGGTATATTTTCACCGATCATGACCGAGTTCGTTGGCCAGCATCATCCTCTATTTTGTTTCAAAATGGCGGCTATTTAAAAAGATTTTAAAAATTTTAAATTTAAAATTCAATACGAAAAAATTAAAAGTTGAAAAGTATTTTTATTTTATGTGTTAGATCTTAAAATACGAATTTCAGAACACCTTTTATTTTGTCTATATCTTAAAAAATGATTGAGTTATAGCACTTTGAATTTTTCCTATGGCTGACATTTTAAAACGATCAGATTTTTGTCATGCTATAACTAACGAATTTATGAACCGATTTTAATTAATATTGGTATGTACATAGTACATACAAATATCTCGACCAAGTTCGTTGGCCAGCATCATCCGCCATCTTGTTTCAAAATGGCGGCCATTTAAAAAATTAAAAAAAAATTAATTTAAAAATAAATGCGAAAAAAAAAGTTGAAAAATATTTTTATTTCATGTGTTAGATCCTAAAACACCGATTCTAGAACACTTTTTACTTTGTCTATATCTTAAAAATGATTGAGTTATAGTACTTTCAATTTTTCTGAGGGCTGACATTTTCAAACGATCTGATTTTTGTCACGTGATAACACTCGTATTTATAAATCGATTTTGATGTAACTTGGTGTGTACATACTACTTAATAAAGCCTGGACCGATTTCGTTAACCAATTCCATACGTCACCTTGTTTTAAATGGCGGCCATTTAATTTTTTTAAAAAGAAATTTGAAATTTGAAATTAGGTACAAAAAAATGAGAAATTGAAAAAGATTTTTCTTTTAAGCATTTGACCTTGATACAGAGATTCCATAGCACTTTTTGTTTTGTCTGTATTTTAAAAAATGTCTGAGTTATAGTACTTTTAATTTCTAGTGTTGCTCCCATTTTGAAATGATCTGGTTTTCGTCACGTGATAACACGCGTATTTATATACCGATTTGGATGAAACTTGGTGCGTAGATAGGACATATTCATGCCTGGAACGAGTTCGTTGGCCTGTTCCATCCGCCGTCTTGTTTCATGATGGCGGAGTATTATTTCTTTTTAATTTAAATTTTAAAATTATTTGCAAACAGTAAGAAATTGAAAAAGATTTTTCTTTTGGGTTTTGATCTTGATACAAAGATTCCCGAGCATTTTTTGTTTCATCTCTATGTTGAAAAATGGCACTTTCAATTTCCAGTTTTTTCATCCCAAAGTTTTAGCACTTTCAATTTCCAGTGAGATTGACATTTTGAAACGGTCTGAAATTTGTCACGCGTTAATACGCATATTTATAAACTGATTTCAATATAACTCCGTGTGTTCCTTGTACATACCAATGTCATGACCGAGTTCACGGCCAACTTTATCCGCCATTTTGTTTCAAAATGGCAGCCACTTAAATTTGTCAAAAATCTTTTAAATGTATAATGATGTATAAATAAAAAATTAGAAAATGAAAAAAGGTTCTTTCTAAACTCTTTATCTTAATAGTGAATTCCGGAGTATTTTTTGCTTTGTCTTTACCTTAAAAATCGCTTGGGATATAGCAGTTTGAATTTCTTATGTGGGTGACATTTTTTTTTTTAAAAGTCAATTTGCCCGCGACAGCACTCGTATATATTAATCGATTTCGATGTGAGTGTGCATGTTCACATGAATTAAGATTTCGATCAAGCTCATTGGGGTTTTTTTATCCAACTTGCTGCTTTAAAATGGATATCGTAGAATTTGGCGGCCCTATAAAACGCTTAAAATAAAACCAGGTTGAATAAAAGATGACTAATTTCTAAAAATTCTTATTAATATTCAGTATTGACAAAAACTAGTATTAAATCTTACATAATCGTGTTCCACTATTTTGAGCTTCATATATTTGATTTATATAACTTAATATAAAATAAATAAATAAGTATATGGAAGCTACCTCTTAATCCCGGCATTGCCGGAAGGACTTCATTTGAATAAATGCGTCCATATTGTAAAAAACATGTAAAGTAATTATTTAATGTAATAATTTTTAAAGGTTATTCTGTAAAAAATAATATTGTGGATATCATAATTTATTTTTATGTTTAATTTCAATTCTAAATAGTTTTTTTTTCTTTTTCTTTTTCTTTTTTTTTCTTTTCTTTTTTCTTTTCTTTTTTTTTCTTTTTTTTTTCTTTTTTTTTTTTTTTTTTTTTTGTAAAGCACACGAAAAATGTAATTGGTGTAGCTTTTAGAATGATTATTTATTTCTACAGTATATTATTATTAAAGAAATATTTATTCAGTTTTAATAACATTACAATAAATTTTTATAATGAAATTTTGACTAATATATTACTTTTTTTTTTTAATTCAAGTTTAACACTTCATTCAGTTTCAGTCAAATTACAATAAATTAATTATAACCTGTTTTAGTTTTAAATGTATTGAACCAAGCATTTAACTTTATAAATCTGATGTGGATAGAACAATCTCAGTATATTTGGTATGTGAACAAATTAATAGCATATCTAATTCCGTCATATGATCTTGTATTTTAAAATATATGTAAAAAATCGGTTTTTCATTTCTTTTTTTTCATAGAATTATTGTAAATCACGCCCAGTGTCGAGAGCGGCCTACTGATAACAGAACAATCATTCTAACTAAAAAAAACTTGTTTCAACTTCTTGTGCATCACGTTTTTGTTGTAGTTACAACTTCTGTCAGTAACAACGCCTAAGAATCAACGAGGAGAGATATTATTCCTGACTATGTGATAGAGATTTTATGCCTTTTATTCTCAGGGGACAAAAATCTTTATATTCACTGCATCCCCAAAAGTAATTTCTACATTTAACATTGATAAGATTTGATTATGTTAAATGTAATCATTCGATTGAGTCATGCAACCATTTGGTTTTATAATTTAAACAAATTTTAATATATACTAATCGGAGAATACATTATCAAATTTTATGATTTAAATAAATATCTGAGTTTCTTTCGAACTCTATGTTAAATCATCTATTTCAAAATAATTATTTGTTTTTATTTCTGAGATAAGCTGAATCTCATCATCAATTATCATAATAATAAAAGTTTATATTGATTTGCAATTGTGAGTAATCATTTATAATTTTTAATCACTGACTAGAATTTTTGAGATAAATATCACCAAAAAAATTACGTAATTAAATATTATTTATGATTTTGAGTAATCATTTTATGTTTTCTAACCACTAATTAATGTCAAAGATATTTATGATGGTTAAATTTCTTTTCGCATTAGATTTAAAGTTTGAAAATGAATCTGCACTTTAAAGAAAATCCATTAAATTTACAGCAAATAATACTGGCAGCAATGTTACCAGCAGTTTTTACTGCAAAAAACTTTTACTATAGTGTATGTTGCAGCAAAATTAGACGTAATATAAAAAATTGCATCTAATTTTACTGCAAATTTTTACGCAGAAACTGCTGGCGACATTGCTGCAAGCATTTTTTACTGATAATTTAACGGTTTTTTTTTTTTTTCAGTGTGGGTAACATAAACAAAAATAATAAATTCACCATATATAATACCATATACACTGGTGTCCAAAAGTTAAGCATAATTGGTAATTAAGTAAGTAATGAAAGAAATATAAATTGAAATGTGGTGTGTAAACTCCAGGTGTGTAAACAAAGTAGTATGCGTCATATATTTTCGCGAAGAGTTTTCCCCGAAATCGAACAGGGGACCGTCAACAAATTGAAAAAGAAGGAAGATCTTTTGAGTAACCCTGTCAAAACTAATGTAGCAAAAGCGTTCAAACTGCATATTATGATTAAGTGGCTCGTTGTAATGTACTGTGTTTATTTTTATAAGGATAGCATGTATACTCGTAAAGAAACTAAGGTTTTTATAAAAACAGTCCTACATTTTTTGCTTATAATTTGCAGAGTTCTTAATATAAAATAATGTTCTTTTCTGAAAATATGACAGACATCATTGTACACAATACCCTGTCATCAGGTTTTTAAAATAATAGAAATTGTATGAAAAATGAGTAGCTTTAGTAAATAAGTTTTCATTGCGCATGCGTCAACGATATCAAAATTTCATTTGCATATTGTGTTAGCTAAATGTATAGAGCAACTTCTGTAAAAGTTTCAAAAATATAGCTTGAAAATTCTGAAAATGATCTTCTATAGAATCAACTCAAAATCCTTATTCCTAAAAGGAAGCAAAAAATTAGGGGTTTTATCCAAATATAAATGTACATGCAATATTGTGTAGGCACTAAACAATGGAATATGGATACAACCCCTCATATTTTTGCTTCATTTAGGGAATAAAGGATTTTGATCTCATTCTATCAACGACAAGTTTCAGATTTTTTAAGCTATGTTTTTGAGACTTTTACGAAAGTTGCTCTATACATTTAACTAACATAATATACAAATCAAATTTTAATAGCGTTCACGCGTGCGCAGTAAAAAATTATTTAGTAAACTTGTTCATTTGTCAAACAATTTTTATTATTTTTAAATTTTTATTTGACAGGGTACTGTGTACAATGATGTTTGTCATATTTTCAGAAATGAACATTATTGTATATTAAGAACTCTGCAAATTATAAGCAAAAAATTTAGGACTGTTTTTATAAAAACTTTAATTTCTCTACGAGTATACATGCTATCCTTATAAAAATAAACACAGTACATTACAACAAGCCACTTAATCATAATGTGCAGTTTGAACACTTTTGCTACATTAGTTTTGGCAGGGTTATCCAAAAGATCTTCGTTTTTTTCAATTTGTTGACGGTCCCCTGTTCGATTTCGGGGAAAACTCTTCGCGAAAATATATCAGGCGTACTAAAAAGTTTACACACCTGGAGTTTCACCACATTTCGATTTATATTTCTTTCATTACCTACTTAATTACCAATTATGCTTAACTTTTGGACACCAGTGTATATGTATATACATATATGTATATTAGAAGGATTAACTATATTTATTCCAGTTATCCGGTGTAATTGAAGTAATCTATTGTTGATGAATTACTATTTCGTTAAGTTCTAAAATAACTCTTTTGAATAATTATATTCAGCTCGAATTTAATGAAGATCAAAATATGTCAAATTCATATCATTTTATTTCTGTGTGAAGTTCATCTCCTTTTTCGTATTCGTACACAGTATTCAGACAATATGTCAAATTCATTTTATTTTATTTCTGTGTGAAGTTCATCTCCTTTTTCGTATTCGTACACAGTATTCAGACAATATGTCAAATTCATTTCATTTTATTTCTCTGTGAAGTGCATCTCCTTTTTCGTATTCGTACACAGTATTCAGACAATATGTCAAATTCATTTCATTTTATTTCTGTGTGAAGTTCATCTCCTTTTTCGTATTCGTACACAGTATTCAGACAATATGTCAAATTCATTTCATTTTATTTCTGTGTGAAGTTCATCTCCTTTTTCGTATTTATACACAGTATTCAGACAATTGCGTTCAGCGAAAAATTACTTTCGAGGATCAAGAACACATGTCTTAAATTTCTAGTAATTTGATTACATGGCACATTTCGCATCAAACTCTTCTGAGGTGCATTATATTACAAATAGAAAGACTATGTTCGGTTTATGACTTGTTTAGACATAATTTTGGAAATTGTCTTGTTCAAAATAGAAATCCACAGCATAAAATTATAGTCTTAGATGTAAATTTGTATACTTCCTACATAGTATTACTGAAAGTACGTTCTTCATATTTCTGTTTATTATAGTACTCTGGAGAGAAATTTGAAACTGATCTGGATGACCTGGAGTTTACAAGTAAAGAGTATTGTGTTACATAAATTTTGCACTTAAACTAAACGAAGATAAAATAAAACGATGTTAATGGACAAAAGTCTTTACCTATTATTTTTATCATCATGTATCTATTTTAAAGTGTATTTTAAATGTAGCATTATTTAGAATTGGTTTAATTATATTAAATTTGTTGTATATTGAGCATATTTTAATAGTAACTTTAGAGAAGTCATTGATAAAATTTATATATACAGGGTGTATCTAAACTACTGGGCAAAACTTTAAGGGGTGTTAGAACACATCAAGACAAATAATATTAAATGGGAAACTAAGGGTCCCAAACGTCTACCGAAGGAGATAGGCGCCATTAAAGTTTAGGGTCCAAAATTTGAAATGATTATAAAAAACGTAAAAATTGGTCGATTTGTTTGCGGTTTTCACGAAAACTATTCTTTATATCATTATTGTCTTGAAAATAAGTTCTAAAGATAAATATCAAAAAATGCCGATAGAGGGCGCTTTAGACTTTGGAGTAACGGCCAACTATTTTTTACTGTTATTTTTTGCATCTCATTAATTTTTTTTAGAAGTTTAGACATAAACTTAAATTTTGAGCTCCAAATCTGTGGTTAAGTAGCGCAAACTGAACTGTGTTCAATGGGAGTGGGTACGTTCAAATTTCAAATGATTATAAAATACAGAAAAATTGGTCAATTGGTTTGCAGCTTTCACTAAAATTATTCTTTATGTCAGTATTGTCCTGAAAATAAATTATACAGATGAATTTCAAAATATGTCGATAGAGGGCGCTTTAGACTTTGGAGTAACGTACAACTATTTTTTACCGTTATTTTTTGTATCTCATTAATTTTTTTTAGAAGCTTAGACATAAACTTAAATTTTGAGCTGAAAATCTGAATCGTTGAGATTAGTTAAGTAGCGCAAACTGAACTGTGTTCAATGGGGGTGGGGATTTCTAATTTCAACGGATTATAAAAAATGGAAAAATTGGTTGATTCGTTTGTGGTTTTCTCTAAAACCATTCTTTATGTCAGAATTTCCTTGAAAAAAATTTTAAAGATAAATTTAAAAAAATTCCGTTATAGGGAGCCTTAAACTTTAGAGTAACCAACAAATACTTTAACCGTTATTTTTTTTTCTTTATAAATGTTTTAAAAACTTAGATTTAAATTTTGAGCTCAAAATCTGAATCATTGTGAGTAATTAAGTAGCGAAATATTGAGCTGTGTTCGTAGGGTGTGCAGAGTAACATTTCAACTCCTGAACACAGTTCAGTGCGCTACTTAACCCCTCCTAACGATTCAGAATTTAAGCTCAAAATTTAAGTCTAAGCTTTTGCAAGCATTTAATTAGATACAAAAAATAACAGTTAAAAATTGCTCTTGGTTACTCTAAAGTTTAAGGTGCCCTCTAACGGAATTTTTTGAAATTTATCTTTAAAATTTATTATCAAGGAAATACTGACATAAAGAATAGTTTTAGAGAAAACCACAAACGAATCGACCAACTTTTCCGTTTTGTATAATCATTTGAAATTTAAACCTTCCCACCCCCATTGAACACAGTTCAGTTAGCGCTACTTAATTATTCTGAACAATTCAGATTTTCAGCACAACATCTATGTTTTGTTTATATCTAAGCTTGGAAAAAATCTAATGAGATGCAAAAAATAATGGTAAACAATAGTTTTACTTTGCTCCAAAGTCTAAAGTGCCTTCTATCGACAATTTTTGAAATTTTTGTTTATAATTTATTTTTAAGACAATACTGATATAAAGAATAGTTTTACTGTAAACTGCAAATCAATTGATCAATTATTCTGTTTTTTATAATCATTTCAAATTTGAACCTACCCACTCCCACTGAACACAGTTCAGTTTTCGCTACTTAACTACAGATTTTGAGCACAAAATTTAAGTTTATGTCTAAACTTCTAAAAAAAATTAATGAGATGCAAAAAATAACGGTAAAAAATAGTTGTTCGTAACTCCAAAGTTTAAAGCGCCTTCTATCGGCATTTTTCAAAATTTATCTCTATAATTTATTTTCAAGACAATACTGACATAAAGAATAGTTTTCCTGAAAACCGCAAACGAATCGACCAAATTTTCCGTTTTTTATAATCATTTAAAATTTTGGACCCTAAACTTTGATGACGCCTATTTCCTTCGGAAGACGTTTGGGACCCTTAGTTTCCCATTTAACATTATTTGTCTTGAAGTGTACTATCACCCCTTAAAGTTTTGCCCAGTAGTTTAGATACACCCTGTATATATATATATATATATATATATATATATATATATATATATATATATATATATATATATATATATTTATACACTCCTCGAAAACATTATAAAACCGAAGAATTTTAATTTTTAATTAGTTTAAATCGTAATGTAAATAAACTTTAAATTAATAAAATAAAAATAGATTAATATTCATAATACGACATTTCAATTTACTATAACTTATAAATTAAATGGAGCAAATATTTCAAATAAAAAAAAAAAAACATTATTTTAAAAAGTAACATTATGTGAGACCTGGACAAAATTATAAACTCAAAGGTATGAATTTATATA
The DNA here is from genome assembly GCA_964019185.1 of Maratus speculifer. Lineage (NCBI taxonomy): Eukaryota > Metazoa > Arthropoda > Arachnida > Araneae > Salticidae > Maratus > Maratus speculifer. The sequence goes on along the minus strand of OZ025297.1, from coordinate 13,298,053 downwards.
TTCTGCATATTTGATATAAATATTGCATTTTGTGATTAGAAACTAATGAATGGAGTCAATAGGGATCAATATATTTCAATACACCAATACATATTTTAATTTTTCTCATAAAATAACATTATGTGAGACCTGGACAAAAATATAGTCTCAACGCTATGAATTTCTACACTCTGGTATTTTTTATATAAATAAATGCATTTTGTGATAATAAACTAATAAATGGAGTTATTACTGATGAATATATTTCAATACATTAATACATTTTTATGCATATTTTTTAAAAAGGTGAGTAATATAAATGTAGTACATGAGTAAACTAAAAATATAAAATTATTGAATTTAAGAATTGAATGTACTTTAGAATCCGGGTGCAAAGTATTGATGCATACATTCAAAAAATGTGTTGAACCGGCATTTTTCTGAATGATTTCGAATATACTATTCGGAATAGATTGAATAAGTTTTTCCAACTGGTCCATAAATAACTGGTTCCTTGCTGAAGATATAGCCATCTTTAAATCATTTGATATTGGCCTCCATCGTGATATACTATTCGAACCATTACACATCAACAGTTTTCAACAGGGTTTAGATCAGAGCTCCTAACTGATCAATTCAAGACATTTACCTATTAGCGCTGCAATCAATCTTTTATACTTTGCAGAGAGTATTGCTGCATTATCTTGCTAAAATACACAGTTTCCCCAGCGATCAAAGGTCCATGTGGCTAAAGATTATCACTTTAATTGGTACTACTAGTGGTATAATTAGAACTTTAAGTGGTAGTCTTCTTTTTTTGTTTTAAATTAAGAATAGCCAAAGCAGTTTTACCATTCAGAGAAAAAACAGCCCACACCATGACGGATCTTCCACCAAAGTTTCGACTAAAGATATGCTGTTCTTCATGTTTGATATCGTACAGTAGTATCACATGCCATCTGGGCTGTCTAAATTAAACTTTTCGCTAAAACTGAAGGGAGTTGTTAAAAAATTATAGTCATTGTTTTAATTAGCGCTAAAAACACATAACAATCTATTATCATAATTAAACAAAATCACAGTTTGTCACAAATTTAACAGTTAATAGATTTTTAAAAAATCTGTAATATAATAAATATAAAGCTACCAAATTCTCTATGCTTTCACAAATTTTATCTGTACACTGTACAAAAAAAAGTAAATCTGCAAAACTTGTTTTAGCAAAGCTACAAAACTGTGTTACAAAGGAGAGTATTAATATTTCCTTAAAATTACTAATTGTTTCTCTGTATCTCGGTTTGCAGTTTCAAAAAAAAAAAAAAAAATTAAGCATCCCGGTTTCCTAAATAATTCTTTGCAAATTTAGATATTTTCTTATTTACATTAGGAACGTGTATCACTTACACACATTTTTTCATTGCCGTTACAAAAATAGGAATCCCGGTTTTATAAAACAACATCTTAAATAACTTTCTTTTTTTTTTTTTTTTTTTTTTTTACAATGTAGGTATAGTTAGTATCGCAAGTACCAAACTATGTACCAACTTGTCTTTCTTATTGTAATTAAATATATTATTTTTTCTTTTTTTAATAAAAGCAAAACGCTATCTAAACACAAAACTTTCACTTCATACATGTTCACACTATAATGACACAGAAAGCAAACAGAATTTACATTAGAAATTTCAGAATGCACTGAAGCGAATCTACGTATCTTTTATCGGTTTGCGTCATTTGGATGACCTACTTGTTTACTTATTTATTTGTAACATATTATTTCTTTTTTTTTATGTGTGACTGGATATGTTTTATGACAGTAGAAAAGATGGAGATTACATATTAGACAAATAAATTTAACTTAAGAGAAGTGAATTCGAAAATAGGGCTATATCTGAGATATATAAAGAAATAGAAGCAAATACTGCCCATTATTTAACTAAAGTTATTGATCCGTGATCTGATAGTAATTGAAAATGGGAAATATTTTTATGATAAATATAATATACATCCAGAAATTGAGAAAACAGAAATAATATTTCCGTTGTATTTTTTAAATCAAGTTTACTACTAGTATCAAATAGTGATTTTCCATTCCTCAGCAGATCTTAACACTAATAAATCTGAATTATATCCAAAATTTTAGTCTAATATTCTAAATTTTATCATTCCCATTTTTTTTTAAATTTTTACCAAATGTAATTTGGAAATTTAGCGGATTTTAATATTTAGAGACGATTTTTAGCATTCGTGAAAGATACACAACTCAAAATTTGAGTCCAATACAGTAAATTTTGTTCTCTATGATTTTTTAAAAGTTTATCAATGTTAAACGAATTTTCATTTTGTCAGTGTTATTCTTTTCGTTTCCCGGTGATGTTCGGATATTTGTGAAAAGAGTACAATTTCAAACATTTTGCTGAAAAGAACAAAATTTGTCTTTTATGATTATTGAATTATTATACATTTTAATGCACTTTTTAGGCTCTTTGCCATTTTTTGATATTTGTAAAAGGTGTTTGATTCATACTTTCAGCATAAAAGTAAATTATATAGTATATAATAGTATATAATAGTTTTTCGAAATTTTGCGCATTACAATTCAATTTTTAAAGCAGTTTTAAGCATTTTGTTGCTTTCCGAGATGGATTTTTGTTACTTATAAAAAGAATTTTGTTTCAAATATTTAGTTTTAGTGCATTTTTCTTCGGAAATTTTTAGGGAAACTTTTCCTTTTTTTCATGTTCGGCATCATTAGTAACAATTTGGGATAAATTCAATTTCAATATTTTAATCCACTATTGAAAAATTTTCCTTCTTAGAATTTTGAGTTTAAGCAAGTTTTATGTGTTATTTTTTCTACTCTATTTTTTTCACATTTGTAAAAATAATCTAGTTTTAAACTTAAAAAAAAATCTTGATATAAAGTTATATATACTATCAAAGTCTTTTTTTCAACATTTGCTAGGAGAAATTCTAGTATATATATATTTTTCATTTTTATAAAATTATTTCAAACAGTCGTACGGATTTGAAATATTTTTAATCTAAATTTCCAAGATAATTCATTTTATCTTCGTCAAAAATATTCTTATTCTGCATGAGCATTCAATGCCGATAAACTTTCATTCAAATTTATAAAATTTTTGAGAAACTCAAATAATATCAAAAATTCAAAATTTAATAAACAAATGTAAAATTTCTGCATATGTATCTTTTATACTTTCATATGCTTTGATATATTTCTTTAACAAATTTAAAATGCTAATTAACGCGGAAAATTCTTTTTCTCTTTGATATACCCCGCAAGCTGAATGCAAAATTTTGGCAAATGATGTCATATGAAAAATGATAAATGATAAACCTCTCATACAAATTCCATTTAAAATGAATCTTCCAACGTAATTAAAATTTCAGTATTCATTAGAAGAAATTAAAAAAGTTAAAGGAGTAGTTTTATGCAATGTGAAACTCATTAAAATAATATTTTTGTGGGCGACTCAATTTGCGAAAGATATGATGAGATGTGGATTGAGATTGATGAGATGTGGATTGTAAATCCTGATAATTACTTCGAAAATTAATTTATACCCATCTGAAATTTCAAAAATACTGATAGAAAAGTGAATATATATATATATATATATATATATATATATATATATATACATTTAATTTTATAACCACTTTTAGAATATTTGTAATATAAATTAAATAAAAACTATGCGCAAAAGATATATTTTGTTTAACGAAGATAAATAAGTGCAATTTTTGTCACAATTTATTTATAATGACGTATTCTATATTTTAAAATTTAATTTACTACAATTTGCTGGGATTTGTAATATTAATAATGTGTTTGAAACTAAGCACATACATTATCTGTGTAATATTAAATGTTAAATGAAAAAAATTAAGAAGGGAAATGTATTATATATTTGTTGTAAAAAATAAAATAACATAACATTTTGATTTACACACGTAAATAAAACAAAAAGTTGTCTTTTGCAGAACTTCCTTTCTCATCAAGGTAATACGTACAAAATACATTCAAGTGACGTGGATTCTAAAAATAAAAGTGTGGTCATAATAATATTACAGATGTTGGCATCTCAGTTATTATACTAAATACTAGCTGACCCGCCCGGCGTTGCCCGGGTCCGTATTAACAATATTAAACGAACTTGAAATTTGTATGATTTTATCATTAACTGGAAGCATGCAGAAATGCATTGCCTGAAATATGTCGTAGCTGACTTTGTGAAAAATCGGTGTTAAAAGCAACAATTAATATTAAGCTCTAAAAATAGTTAAAATGAGCTATGAGAAACACGGGAGGGAAACATGTATCCAACGATTGCGTTAGTTTCGTGTTCAAGTGTTGATATTTACCCGTAAAATAATGTTTTGAGCCATTATTGACTATAATACACGATCGGAATGCATAAAAGATACAAATATATCAATCATAGGCAAGAATTATGTGATTATTTTTATCAAATGACTTTGAAATATCAATATGGAAGCATCATTTAAGATTTTGCTTGAAAAGTTAACATTCTTTCGTTAATGTCTTAAAATCGTCTGCACTCTGAAATCTAGATTTTAGACTAATATTTGTTATTTAAGTATTCGCGCATGATTTTAAAACAATGTTTTCATAAATATATTTTATATATTGGCATAGAATTATTAATATGTTGTTAAATCATAAACATTTTTCATCTACGTTATAAAGTATTAAAAAGTTCTTAAAAAAAAAGAAAACTTTTAGTAATACAATTTTTAGTTCAAATCAAATGTTTTCACTATTGTATTTAATTTTATTTTGACATTTAATTATTTCGAATTTATCAATTTCAATTATTTTAAAAGCAAACATTTTATTAAAATAAATAATATAATAGAAAAAAGACCATTTTAAAAAATCACTATTTCTTTGTAAAATATGCTTCAGCTGTAATTCATTTCTTTCAATTCGTCTTATTAATACAAAATCCCTTCCACATGCTTTTGTTTGGGACATTAAAATTTGAGCGATAAATGGTTTAATATTGCAACCCTTTTTTCGGTTTACTTCACCACCACCTATCTTTTTCCTCCATGATTTACAACCGCTGTGATAAAAAAAAATCATTTAAACTGACAGTTTGCCAGTCTATGAATTTTAAAGGTCTGTTCCAGCTTTTTTAATTATTTATGCGAAAATTTTATGCAACCAACCAACCATATCTAAATGAAGGGAAAAAAAGAAGAAAAAAGGCGATTTTTTATGAGAGTGATCTTTAGTATTTAATTAATTACTCAGTTAATAAATAGAATTTCGAAATTCTGAAGCTCAGGTGCATCAGGAGAGATTTGGGGCTACTCTCAAAAAAATTTTGAGACTCGTACATGCTGTAAATTTTGCTAGCCATCGCAGACACACACACACACACACACACACACACAGACAGAGCGTTTTGTTCTTTTATTAATATAGATATTGGTACAAGCAGAAAATCATTTAGTGAGAAATTTAACTAAGAAATAACTTAAAACTCATGTGTCACCAGAACAAATATAGTGCCGTTGCATACTCATTTTCGGCTGTAAAATAAAATTAATATGTAACAAAAGTAAGGGTAACATAATTTCCCTTGACTTTAGTTGCACCCTCTTCTTCTTTAGAGTATTTAACTGTATAAATTCATCTTACAGTGCCTTCTTTGCTCCAGTTGGAATTTTTATTTATTTATTTATTTATTTTCTAAAAAGATTCTTTCGAGAGAAATATACATGGATTTAATTATTTTGTTTTTGAACCAGAAGAAAAATAAATACAAAAATTTAAAAGAATAAAAGTTTTGTACATACGAATTTGACTGTTGTTTAATGGGGCAGATTACATTCAGAAGCCGGAAATTGGTCGTATTTAAAGCACTAGAAAAACTGTACATTTTATAAACCAATTAATAAAACACAACATATTTTTCTTTACTTCCCACATTTCTCTACTTTGATGAAATATTCAAATACACATATATGAAGTCATAATAATTTATTAAATCATAACAATAAAAGTGGATCTCGAAGAATATGAATATTAAAATATGCATTTTGTGCACTTCGTTTTACTAATTCTACTGCATATACAGGGTGATTCTATTTTTTTTTACAGTAAAAGAGGGGTGATAGTACACATCAAGACAAACAATATTAAATGGAAGACCAAGGGTCCAAAACGTTTTCCAAAGGAGATAATCGCCATTAAAGTTTAGGGACCAAAATTGCAAATAAACATAAGAAACGAAAAAAATCGGTCGATCGATTTGCGGTTTACACTAAAATTATTCTGTATGTCGGCATTTTCTTGAAATTAAATTATAAAAATAAATTTCAAAAAATGCCGATAGAGGGACTTTGGAGTAACGAACAACTATTTTTTGCCGGTATTTTTTGCATCTCATTAAATGTTTTCATAAGCTTAGACTCAAACTTACACTTTGAGCTCAAAATCTGAATAGTTCTAGGTGGTTAAGTAACACAAATTGAGCTGTGTTCAGAGGGTTCAAATTTCAAATGATTGTAAAAAACGGAAAAATTGTTCGATTCGTTTGCGGTTTTCGCTAAAACTAATTTTTAAATCAGCAATTTCTTGAAAATAAATTTTAAAGATTAATTTCACAAAATGCCGATAGAGGGCGCCTTAGACTTTGGAGTAGCGTACAACTATTTTTAACTTTTATTTTTAAAATCTCATTAAATGTTTTCAAACTTAAATTTTGGGCTCAAATTCTCAATCGTCGGGAGTGTTTAAGTAGCGAAAAATTGAATTGTGTTCGAGGAGGAAGGAGCATTAATTTTCAACTCTTGAACACACTTCAGTTAGCGCTTCTTAACCCCTGATAACGATTCAGAATTAGAGCTCAAAATTTAAGTTTAAATCTGAGCTTCCGAACATTTAAAAAGCTTTTGCAAGCATTTAATTGGAACCAAAAAATAATGGTTAAAATGAATTGTTGATAACTCTGAAATTTAAGGCGCCCTCTGACGGAATTTTTTGAAATTTATCTTTAAAATTTATTTTCAAGAAGACACTGACTTAAAGAATAGTTTCATTTTAAACCACAAACGAATCCACCAATTTTCCCCTTTTCCATAATTATTTTAAATTTGAACCTCCCCCTCCCCCTTAAACACAGTTCAGTTTGTGCTACTTAACCACTCACTACTTTCAGATTTTGAGCTCAAAATTTAAGTCTAAGCTTCCAAAAACATTTAATGAGATGCAAAAAATAACGGCAAAAAATAGTTGTTTGTTACTCCAAAGTCTAAAGCGCCCTCTATCGACATTTTTTGAAATGTATTTTTATAATTTATTTTCAAGAAAATACCATCATAAAGAATAATTTCAGTGAAAACCGCAAATCAATGAACCAATTTTTCCGTTTCTTAAAATAATTTGAAATTTGAACCCTCTGAACACAGTTCAATTTGTTCTATTTAACTACTTCCAGCTTTCAGATTTTGAGCTCAAATTTAAGTTTGAGTTTATGCTTACGAAAAAAATTAATGAGCTGCAAAAAATACAGGCAAAAAATAATTGATCGTTACTCCAAAGTCTAAAGCGCCCTCTATCGGCATTTTTTTAAATTTATCTTTATAATTTAATTTCAAGAAAATGCCGGCATAAAGAATAATTTTAGTGAAAACCGCAAATCAATCGACCGAATTTTCCACTTTTTATGTTTATTTGAAATTTTGGTCCCTAAAATTTAATGGTGCTATCTCCTTTGGAAAACATTTTGGACCCTTAGTCTCCTGTTTAACATTGTTTGTCTTGATGTGTACTATCACCCCTCTTTTATTGTAAAAAAAAAAAATAAAAAAAAATAAAATAAAATAGAGTCACCCTGTATATATGTTTAATGTTTCCTATTTTATTACTTATAATGCTATATTTTACACTGAAGCTAAATTTTAAAGAATATTCAAATTCTTTAACATAATGAATATCTTTTCTATTCATATTTACTAAATTTCACCAATGCATGTATAGTTATTTTTTCAATCCACAATTTCCTGTGACAAAAATGAGACTGAATTGAGTTTAACATAAATCAACACATGTAATCTAAAAATATGCATAATTTCGGTCCGTTAGTATTTTTAAAATACTGTTTTCAGTGGATCTGTTGCATTTGAATGTATCCATTCTAAATTTTGTATAAAACCCTTTTTAGGTGTGTTCGTATTATGTAAATACGAAGCACCTATAGTTGTCGTTCTGTCCATTCGTCTGTCCGTCTGTCCGCATATAACAACGCAAAAACTATCCAACCGAATCATTTGAAATTTAATATATATATTTGTTCCATAAATTTGTCGAGTCATTTCAAATTTTATGAAAATCGGATGCATATATGAATTACAGGGACAATCAAAGTATTCCGTTACATTATGGTCAATGGGGAAAAATATTTCAAATGCATTTTAATTGGCTGAAATTAAAAACAAATAATTATTACATAATTTTATGGAGTCATTTCAAATTTTATGGAAAGAAGATAAATAGATCAATTACAGGGACAATCAAAATTATACCGTTACATTGCGGTCAATAGGGGAAAAGTTTCGAATGCATTTTAATGGTATTAGATTTATTCAAACATAATAAAATTGATATGCATGTATGAAATATATACTAAATTATACATTCTATGCAATATGCGGTGCAAAGAATTTTTATTATTAAATTACAGAGCCACACAAAAGTATTCCATTACATATTGATACACGGAGAAACATTGTTTGGGGCGTGTTTTAATTGTATTAAACATTTTCATATTTAGGAATATGATATACGTTGCTGAGGTGTAATAAAACTTACATCCTGTATATTGACAGGAACACAAAAAAGATTTCGACCACTATGCTGTATTCGAAGTACTGTATAAAATAACAGCATATTCCGAATATTTTAAAACTTCGTTATCGTATACGAAGGCACTCATTTGCTACGCTTCAGGTGCAATTTTAAACTTGTTTTAACTGTCACCGTGATCGCGTTTCTATGTAGTAAAGATACTCATAAGTGCTGATTATTAAAATAATAAGGTTGAAATACAGTTATCGTTAAAGTTATAAAAAGAGACGCAAAATAAAATGATATTTGGAAGTACAATAACTTTATTTTTGTATGTTTATTTATCCTTTTTTTTCAGATTTAGTCAAAGAACAAAACTTTTACTTTTTGAAAAAAAATTAAATAACACATTATTTAAATATGATAGGTACTCAATGCTTTGAGACAGTACACTGTTAAAAATTTGCTGCATTCTGGCCAGTCATTTGACTGTTTAAAAAAACACGGTTATATAACTGTTAATTAACTCTATTCTGACCATAAAATGAGCAGAAATGTACCCAGAATACTGTGAAATTACGGTTGTCTTATTAGTCCGGGAGCCGACCGTCGATTTTCCTATGTATGGAGTACAAGGACCGGACATACATCGAAATGTAGGTCTCAATGTGCACATTAAGAATATCACTGGCTGCCAGGTCCTATCCTGCCGGAACCTGGTGGCAGCCGCAATTTTATGCTGTCAATTTTGAGTGTTTACCTATGTATAGAGTAAAAGAACCGGACATACATCAAAATGTAGATTTATATGTGCACATTAAGTATATCACTGGCTGCCAGGTCCTATCCTGCCGGAACCCGGTGGCAGCCGCACTTTTATGACGTCAATTTTGAGGGTTTGCCTATGTATCGAGTACAAGAACCGGACATACATCAAAATGTAGATTTATATGTGCACATTAAGAATATCACTGGCTGCCAGGTCCTATCCTGCCGGAACCCGGTGGCAGCCGCACTTTTATGACGTCAATTTTGAGTGTCTGCCTATGTATCGAGTATAAGGACTCGACATACATCAAAATGTAGGTCTCAATGTGCACATTAAGAATATCTCTGGCATCCAGGTCCTATCCTGCCGGAACCCGGTGGCAGCCACACATTTATGACGTCAGTTTTGAGTGTTTGCCTATGTATCGAGTACAAAGACCGGACATACATCAAAATGTAGGTAGACACTCAAAATTGACGTCATAAAAGTGCGGTTGCCACTGGGTTCTGGAAGGATAGGACCTGGCAGCCAGTGATATTCTTAATGTGCACATTGAGACCTACATTTTGATGTATGTGGCAGCCAGTGATTTTCTTAATGTGCACATTAAAAGATACATTTCATTGTATGTCCGGTCCTTGTACACGATACATAGGCAAAACTCAAAATTGACGTCATAAAAGTACGGCTGCCACTGGGTTCTGGAAGGATAGGACCTGGCAGCCAGTGATATTCTTAATGTGCACATTGAGACCTACATTTTGATGTATGTCGGGTCCTTGTACTCGATACATAGGCAGACACTCAAAATTGACGTCATAAAAGTGCGGCTGCCACTGGGTTTCGGCAGGATAGGACCTGGCTGCCAGTGATATTATTAATGTGCACATTGAGACTTACATTTTGATGTATGTCGGGTCCTTGTACTCGATACATAGGCAGACACTCAAAATTGACGTCATAAATGTGCGGCTGCCACCGGGTTCCGGCAGGATTGGACCTGGCAGCCAGTAATATTTTTAATGTGCACATTGAGACCTACATTTTGATGTATGTGGCAGCCAGTGATTTTCTTAATGTGCACATTAAAAGATACATTTCATTGTATGTCGGGTCCTTGTACACGATACATAGGCAAAACTCAAAATTGACGTCATAAAAGTGCGGCTGCCACCGGGTTCCGACAGGATAAGACCTGGCAGCTAGTGATATTCTTAATGTGCACATTGAAATCTACATTTTGATGTATGTGGCAGTCAGTTATATTCTTAATGTGCACATTGAGACCTACGTTTTGATGTATGTCCGGTCCTTGTACTCAATGCATAGACAAACACTCAAAATTGACGTCATAAAAGTGCGACTGCCTTGGGTTCCGGCAGGATAGGATCTGGCAGCCAGTGATATTCTTAATGTGCACATTGAGACCTACATTTTGATGTATGTCCGGTCCTTGTTCTCGATACATAGGAAAATCGGCGGTCAGCTCCCGGACTAATAGTTTGCGATAAAAACGGTCAAATGACTGGACAGAATGCTGTTATATTTTTTACAGTGTAGGCAAATTTGTTTGCAAACATAAAAACATAAAAATATTTTTTTTTAAATTAAGATATAAAAAATGCTATCAATAGTAAAATGAATAAACAATTAATTAAAAAGTCATCTTTTCCTTTTTTTCATCAACTAACACAAATTCATTTGAATTTTTTCACATGACTTCAATTGCATAGGAAGTGTCAATTAGGTCTTTTAAAAATTAAATATATAAATGTGATATATTTCTAAATTCATATCAAAAGAGGATTTACTAATTAATCGATATTCAGGAGTCATTACCCTCATTCAATTCAAAATATTTTTTTGTGTTTATGCAACAACTGTTTCACAAACAAAGAATATGTTTGCCTTTTCTGTTAATGGATATCCTGTTTTAAATGGACCCCATTTGTGATTAGTGAAAAATATATATGTGCTGTAAAAAATAAACATGCTTTTATTCATGCATTGTAAAATTAAATACAAAAGTTTCTGGGATTAATGATTATAGTATTACTAATTAAAAGGTTTTTTCTCATATTGAGAATTCTATCATTCTGTACATTGTATGCTTTAAAACTAACTTAATTAAGCATTCGGAAATCGTAAGTATAGCAGGAAAAAAATCAGAATAATTGTTTAACTCCGAACAAAAATTAATGATAAGTGAATATTTTGGCGTCGTTATTCTCTAAACAATTTAAAACATATTTATTGCGTGCATGAGGCATTGTCTGGAGAACAAAGATAATGTTTGCTCTATTATGTTATTCGGCAAGCCCAGTCAACAACGCCCGCTTTTGAAATGATTAGATTCAAATAAGTGTATGGACAAAAGGGAATTTTAATAAAGGACGCAGATATGAATTTATTTATTATAACTGAGTTAAAAAGTTAAACAAGTCGTTCGTTTTATTAATGTTTATAACTATAATTGTAATTGTTTATAGCTATATCTATAACTATAATTATTTCTGCTGTATTGTGTTAGTTATAATTAAATTAGGAAAACTTCAAAGCATATTAAAATAGATTCAGTCATTTAAGAAACAATAATTATCATTTCGAAGATCTGCGAAAAAATGAATATAATTCAATTATTGTCTTATTATTTTTCTAATATTTTTCCTTGAAATATGTTTTCCCCTGCAATTAATCTTTTGATAATTCAATTATTGTTTTATTGTTTTTCTAATATTTTTCTTTGAAGTATGTTTTCAATTGCGATTAATCGGGAAATATAGGAATCATTTTTAGGTTTATCCTGATTTTTAATCAGAAATTAATCGCAATTAATGTGTATATTTAACATTGCCCTTGATAAGGAGGTAAATACCACATTTCAAATATTATTCCAATTTTTGCCAACTCCTATGTTTGATATAGTTTGTTATTAACGAGTTATTCCATATTTTGATGTTGATTTGTAATATTATCTAATGGTTCTATATATATATATATACATATGTATGTATAAAATATTTTAAGAACAATTTAGTATTCCATATTTTAACTCACGAGGGTGTTTTATAATTTTTCTTTTAATGTTAAAACTTGCTTGTGCAGCAGAATAAAAGTGCAATGAAATACATCTATCAAAATTAGCCATTTAAATTAGATTCTTACAAAGTAAATATCTATGGAAAAAAAGTCAAAGTCAAAATCACATTTTGGAATAATGATTTTCTTGATTTAAATATATGTAATGTATAATATATAATACATATCTATAATATAAAGGACAAACATATCTGTGCGTATAGATTAGGTTATTCTGCAAATGGCAATGCTTTCAAATTTGAAATGAAACTTTGGTTTTGTGATTTTCGCTAACGCAAATTCTTAGACTTCTAAACATAGAACATTTTCATATTTTAAACCGACGTATAGGATAAAAGTAAATTTAAATACAATTTGCTTCCAAGCAGTATCTCAATTTTTGAGACATTAATTTTTTTAATAGTTTTTAATACTAATTTTGTAATAGTGGCTGCAGTCGTATTCCAATTCTAATACAAGTAAAGCGAAAATATTAAATTACTGTACAGGGCAATACCTTTTTGAAACAATCCAAAGTAGATAAAATTGAAAGTTCTATAAATTAATAAATCTGAAGTTTTTGAATCCCCAAATGCCAGTGTATCTGTGATTTTTTTAAAGAAAATTAGATAAAGGTTTGTGTGGTCTTGAAATGATGTTTGAACCACCAGTAAAGAAGAAATAATAACATTACTCTCAGAATCTTCGTTCGACAGCAGAGGAAGACTATCTTTTGAAAATAACGCCTTAGAGTATAAATGGAAGTAATTTGTAATTGTTCAATGCTAATAAATATATTTATGTAAGCTTAACTGTTTCTTCTTACCAAAATGAGCTCCGATTATCATCCAAAAGCTATAAAACAAAATAAAAAACACATAAAAATATAGACAAATTCAGAATTGATACTTCCGTTACTTGTGGTGATACATCCGTTACAACAACTGTTTATATAAATGGGACACTTCACCTCATTTTTTTAATTCATAAGAATTTTATGAAGTCATATGTCAGCATCAAATTTTTGTTGGTTGAAATAAATTACAGTTAATTTCCTCGCATATTTATTTTAGAATACTCTAAAGTTTTATAAAGTCATGAAAATAGCATTTATTTGTCAGAGAGGTCTCTTATTGAACAAAAAATTAAAATAAATATTGTTTCAAAAATTTTAAAATTTTTATTTTATTATATAGAAGCAGAATTCCTCTTCTTCATAAAGTTTTTGCAACAAAGGAAGTTTCTTACATATTCAGTATTTCTTTAGGGTGTTTTATGTACTGATACTATTTAACGACTGATACGTCCGTTACTGTGGAATATTTTTGTTGCTCTATTTTCATAGCATTTAATATATATAGACATATATATATATATGTATAAAAATAAGTGCTTTGTCAATAATGTCGTCCGATAGAAAACCTCTTGAAATTTATTTTTGTTTATTTATTAATATTTTTTTCATTTAGTTTTTTGCAAACGTTTAAAGCACTATGTGATATGTTTAAGTAAGTGAAAATGATGTCATATTTAAAATAGAAAGAATATTGCCCAGTTAAACTGATGGAATTGAGCTCACAGGCTACGCATACTAATTGCACATTACAGCCTTATATTTTCAAGGGTTAATTCCGTTCGAAAAAAATATTAAGGAGGGGGGATCAGCTCCCCCCTTTTTCCTTTTTATACTTAATCATTGAAGCCTCTAAACTGATCAGGGACATGCTTTGTCATATAAAAAATCCATATCCAAAATTTAGAGCAAATCGGAAAATTCTTAATAAAATATTTATATAATTTAAGAAGAGTTATCCTTCTCTTTTATATACTTAACCATTAAACTTCCAAAACTATTCAGAGATTTGAACGAAATCTGACAATTTTGCGTGAAAAACCCATTTATATAAATTAAGGGGAGGGGCATTAGAACCCCCATTTCCACTGTTTATATTTATCCAATGAACACCTAATACCAATCACGGAAATGCTTCATCAGAATGATCCCATGTGTAAATTTTAAACAAAAACTAATATTTCTGCATGAAAAACCCATTCATGTCAATTAAGGAAAGGGGCATGAGCCTCCCGTTCCCCCTCTTATACATATCGAATGAACTCCAAAAACTAATCAGGGAAGCACGTTATGAGGACATGCCTATATACAAAATTTCAAGTGGATGGGATATTTTTATCATGAGTTATCGCGTTACGTACGAACGTTGTACAGAACGGGCGGGCACATAAGCTCTCAGGCTATGATAGCCTGCGAGCTAAAAAAAGATTAATTTCTTAGATAAACTAAACATTTTATCAGAAATGAGTCTAAAAAAATATTTTAACAATATTTACTCTCCGGTTCTGAGATTATAATCTAAGAGTCCCAAGTTCACATGCAAAGATGCTATTGCCAATCGTGAAATCAAGTTTTGATATAAAATAATTAAAAAAAATAAATAAATAAAATATTATTTAAAAATATGGTGAAAGTGTGTATATAAATTTCGAAAAAGGAAAAATACTGTCGGGTTTAGAAGAAAGAAGAAATATTCTTTGATTGTGACTAATTGGAATAAATTTTGTAGTTTTTATCCCGGAATATCAAGCAGAAGTGCTTCAATTGATATCATATCATCACTTTTGTGATATTTTACTGATTGCATATGCGATTAATGTTTAATTTTAATATTTTATCAAATATGTTTTACAGAAATTGTTAACGTTTGTTTAAAAAAATATATGTTTCAAAGTTAGACTAACCAATATAAACTGCATTTTTATTTAACTTTTTTTATTATAAGTAAGTAAAGCAGTTCGCTAATAAACCAATTCATTTGTTGAAATTCAACGGATTACATCAAGTTATTTAAAATGTGTATAATTTAAAAATTTATAATGTTTTTTAATAATAGCATTAACATTAATTTATCATGAATCAAAATCGTAGAAGAAAATTGCTTTTTTTGAGAAACGTGATTATTTATAAGGGGAGGATTCCTTTTTATTTTTTGATAAAAAGTTATGTAAGATATGAAAATCAATACAAAATGCAAGAAAAATTTTACATTCTATGATACTTTAACGCGTAAATTTATTTTACCCCGAACACCTGCTACTCATCAATTTTCTTTCTCACGTTCCAATGCTTATAAATTCTGTTTGCCAGGATATATAATAATAGATATTGAAAAATAATTCTTTTTAAAATAATTTCCAATTCTGCTGTATTATTATTTTCAATTCAGACACTTATTATTATTGCAGTAATAAAGCTAGTATTTTTAGTAATTCTGCACCTAATAATAATAAATGGTGAATTAAAGTGTTTGCATTAACCCTTTAACGATCACAGCATTTTCATTGCTAAGATGTCGAAATAAATGACTGACACCGGTAATTAAGAACAAATATATTTCTAAATAAGAAAACGTGATTTTTAACATACAAAACAAATGGGATATTTTTAAATAAAAATAACGGTGTCAGTGTTGCGTATCGGAATTAAAATTTTGTGGTTTCGTGGCGAAACCAATGAACGTTAAAGGGTTAAATGTCGCACTGGCAAAACTCAAAAAGCAAAAATAAACACATTTTGGAACATTTTTGTTTTTAAATTCATTACTCATTATTGTGTTGTAAAATGAGTTTTGTTTTGTGACTTTGTGCTTAATATTTTGCAAAAGTGTTTCTCTCTAGAAATATCTTCTTAACATGTTGCAAAAATATTGTTATCCAGAAATGTGTTCTAAAATACTATTGTTAATTGTGTTAAAGTAGTGTTGATGAAAATTGTTTCATTAAATAGTGTTCTTCTGCACAACAGTTTGGCCCCAATTTAAAAACACCTTGTAAACATTTACAATTTAGAACACTACACAACACATGTAAACCATTTTCAAAATATTTTCAAGATGATACCTTCAATATTACACAGTGTTAAAAATGAACCTAATCATGCATTATTGAAACAACACAATCGAAAACGATTTTAGCCAGTACTGTTTATTTTTATGATCAGTTAGCGTTCCGAAATTGTTTTATGGGTTTGCAGTGTATGTTTACCTAATGTGACGGAAAAACTAGTGTCCGTCTTCTGTTTCAAAGAGAATTTAAGGAAGTAATACAATTATGAATATGGTCTTCTTTTATATTATAAAGTGTAGTTATTATAATAGTATAGTATATGTATTAATATAATTATAAAAATAGCATTATAAATTTCCTAATTGAGGAGATATTATGTAGATTTATGGGATTGCCATCTTCTTGTAAAGTAAACAAAATTAGTTGCTTAGGATAGATGCACAAAAACGCTATGTGTAAATCTATAAAAGTTTTTAAAATACTGTGAAATGAGATTAATAGTTTTCTTGGGATATTCAATTATTTTCTACACTAATGTTCGTCTAATGCAAGAAAGACAAAAATGTTTATCTACATATAATTTCAGACATTAAACATAAAATTACATTTAATATTTTATTTGAAACGGATTATACCAACGAATGAGTTGCTATGAATTTTTATTGCTAAAGAAAAAATGTTTTAACAAAATATTAGGTAATATCCGTACTAAGGATTTTGCAATTATTTGAATTGCAATAGCGATAAAAATATTTCAGTTTAAAAAGGGTTAAAAATATTATGCTACATATGTTATTGATATTAACGGATTGTATGTTAAAATGTATTTGGATTAAAATGTTATGTTTGGATTAAATTGGTTAAAATGTAATTGTATACTTATAATATTATAGTTTACCATATTTTTTCCACCATAAATTTTATATTTAAAGTAACTGTGACTATGAAATATTGTACTTAACATATAGCAATGGACAGTAGGGTGGGCCGAAAACTTTTTTTCGATTTTCGATAATGGCGGGTGCGGAAAAGTGGCCACTGGTGGCACTCAGTTCATACAAAAAATTTGATATTTTTTGGACATTTCCTTACCTGCACATTTCCTTACATTTCCTTACATTCCTTACACACAACATGTGACATTGTACCTCTAAAAAAATATGCTATTAATGCATATTTTTTTAGAGGTACAATGTCACATTTCTTTATCAATAATTTGCGTTGTTTTAGAATGCATCATTTTTGAAGCTGTCCATTAGGGTGGGCCGAAAAAAACTTTTTTTTCGATTTTCGATGATGGCGGGTGCGGGAAAGTGGCCACTCGTGGCACTCAGTTCAATCATACTAGTCATACTAGTCATCAATACTAGTCATATTAATTGACTAGTATTTGGTTTTAATGTATTTTTTAAGTGTATTATTGCTCATTTACATGATTTAAATATTGACGTTCTCAGTTTAAGGTGGTAATTGCAATTAAATCTACACAGATTTAAAAATAAAGCAAAATCATTATATATTTTCTGAAAACATTAAGAACAAATGATTCAAATAAAAAGTACCTTTTAAAAAAGTGTATATTTTTTACATTTATGATAAGTCTTTATGGAAACATTAAGACTGTATTTATAAATGAAAGAAGTCAAAATTACGTTTTTAATATAATAATTATTTGAATCGATTTTGAAATAAAAAGTGATGTTTGTGTTTTTTCTTTTCTTATTTAGTTTTTCAGAATCCAATCTTGTGTTTAAGAAACTTACAATTACATAAAAAACTATATTTATTTTTTGCAGTGATTTTTAGTCATTAATTTAAAAATTCGTTGTCGCTGTATTTCATTATTTTATTTTTAAAGAGTTACAGCATATGAACACAAATAAAGTTGACATATTTATACATATATATATATATATGTATATATGTATATAAATATACACGATGAAAACGGTTAAAGTATTCTCATTATAATTGTAATTATTTCATTTTATTATTTCTCTCACAGGAAACGCAATTTAAACAGGATAAAATTCGCAACTTACTGTTGTTCTTTAGAAAGTAAAAATTTAAGTTTTTAGTTATAAACCTGTATTTAATGTGCAATATTGTGTAATATTGTTACTTTTATAAAACATTAAAATTTAGATCTAGATACTTTGATTTTCTCGAATAAATGTTATATCATTATTCACAAAAATACACAATTCACGGAAGTATTAAATTTTTAAAATTAATTATACTAAGACGAACTTAAATGAACCTAGATCTTTGATTAATAGATACTTAATTATCGCCATACATATTCGATTACTCTAAGGAAAGAAACTCAAAAATAAGCAAACGTTACTAAATTGCGTAGGAATGTTTGTTATTTTGGACACTAATGACAACTATTAATTATACAGGTATTGCAGTCTTATGTATGTGTAGAGTTTTGTGGATTTTATTATTTAGAAAATGTTAGTTATATCTCATTTATGATTAAAAAACACTGAAACTTGTATACATTACTTATTTCATAACAAAGATGCTCCGCGTATCTCTGCTTTCAAATCACTTTAATAAAAAATCAAATAAAATGGAATAAAATGATAATGAAGCATATTTTTCTGGAAATAAAATTTACTTGCGGAAAAAAATAATAAAGAAATAAAACTAAACATGAATAAATATATAAATCTAAAGAAATTGGAATACATAAAAAATATTTCAATGTTTCATACAGCTTTAGTCCAAAAAATTCATTATACATAATTTGAGAAAAATATATGTTTGGTTGAGTATTTATAGCCTTTTATCAGTAGCGCAGTGTATTCGGGCTAAGCAACCAATCTTCTAATGTATTTCATCCGTAACATTTGGTACCATGGGACAAGTATAGCCTGAACTGACTTTCTTATATTGTACAAAACTCAGAGATTTGTAAGTTTTTTTTTCCTTCGTAACTGAAATGTTTTGTTATGTGCAGACGTGAATAGTTTTCTGGCCATCACAACTGTTCTTTTCGATCAACTTTTTAAATATCCGTGCGCAGGGGGAGGAGTTCAATACTTCTAGATAAAAATGGGTTACTATGTGGGAAAATTTTTCTTATAGAATGCAGCAATTTAGGTGGCATTATGGCGTAAGTGTTGTTTCTGCGCTCAGTTTTGTTATGTATTATTTGAAAGCAGCCTAAATAATTTGCTGACATTCATGCCCAGAAGATAAAACTTGAATGATTTTGCCACTTAAAATCAAGTTGGTTATGCCTCCTCCCCTGCGTGAATTCACAATTTATCTCATCACTACCAAAAATACATAAGTACTTTTTATCATTCCTTATAACCTTTTTTTCCCTCAGACTTATGTCCATCAGGTATGTTCTTTTAAGAAGTATATCCCATTTTGACCTACCTTTGTGCCCTGCAATGACTTTAAACTTCCGCCGTGTAAGAAAACACCAATATTATTCTCCAGACATATCCTGTATTGGATAAAAATTCACTCAGTTCATTTCTAATGTCTGAAAATGAAATAATAATTTTTAAATCTTATTTTTTTTTTAATTACGAAAAGAAATTTCAGAAACTTGTAAATATATTTACGCTTTAAACTTTAGAAGTCCGTATTAATTTTAAATTTCCATTATAGTCGCGTAACAACGTCTCCAAATTTAAATGTTAAGGGAATTATATTAAATTAATTTTTTAAGGAAATTATATTAATTAATTTGAATTAATTATTTAAATTAAGGAAATTTCAATCGGATTTTAATTTTAAATGTAAAAAACTATAGTTAGGTGAATAGTTACTCTACTGTAACTTCAGAGAGCTTGCGACCGGTATTCCTGCCAAAAGTGCTAGGAATTTTGCTTTATTCTCACCAATTACTTTTTGTTGTAAAGTTTACCTTATTTCATGAGATTATTTTCACGATTCAGCAGAGAAATTGTTCTACTTTAAAAACTGTTATATTTAAAATGTTAAGAAATAAGCAAAACGCTCTCGTCACATAGGGGTTAAAACAGACAAGGAAGAACAAAGGCGTGAGATTCAAGTAAGGAATTTAAGTAAATGCTACTACTAATATTCTAACACAATCAAATTGATTGCTAAATTTATCATACGAATTTATTTCGTATGATGAAAGCTACTAATATAATGGATAATTGCTGCTAATAGTATTTGCTGTTAATTAGAAGAAAATAATAGTATGTAAACAGTATTTTATTTAATATGGAACAAAACATATGTAACTCAAATATTTTGTAATACATTATAATTCATCTGTAAACAGAACTTGGCTCCAATCATGTAGCTACAAACGATGTTCAGCAGCACAACTTCTTCGGGCCGCATGATGGCTTGAGGTCTACGGAATGTAGAACATTAACCTACGTGCATAGAGACCTCCCTGATGAAGTCAATAGCATATTGTTTGGCTCCTGGTGCCAGGAGGAACTGTCTTTGAAGCTGAGTAGCATTATCTGTACTGTTAACACTGTATACCGGTCATCACTTGCTGCAGCTGTGCGTAGCCAATTTTACATTGGTCGTCTCAAAAAGTGTCCGTGACATTTCGTTGGGTTTACCGGATTGAAGTATGTCCATAATACGACATGCTATGGATTCTTATAGATCACGTTGTTGAGACATTTTTAAGTAACCTTTTTTCAAAATAATAATAATACTTATTATTATTATAATGAAATCAGCTGAGCAATCAAATTTCATAGTTAACAGATGTAACATAATGCATATTAACGCTGGAATCTTTGGAAGGACTGGGCTTGGCGTCAAATCAGATCACAAAAACATCTAAGGAGTTGTTTGGAATGAGAATTCTGCAGGTTCCTGATCTAAGGTAGTGAAAAAGAAGTTCTGCAACATCCCAATTTATGCCCTTATATTCTTTTTTCTTGGTTTTTGACGTCATGATCTTTGATTTGCATATGAATTTTTCTTTTTCTCTTTCCTGTCAGGCTATAAATTATGGATGATTTATTTTATTTTATTCATAGCTGTAAGTATTTTCGTAATTTCGTTAAAACCATGTGCTTCTCTAATTATTTAGAGCAATGTATACATATTATTTTATGTAAGCTTTGTGCCTCATTCTTCATCAAATTGGACTTTCGTTTATTATTCAAATATATTCTTTTAAAACTTTTCTTAAAACTGCAGCATAACAAATCTGTATTGGAGCATCATAAAACTTTTAAAATTAAAATTAGAATGAGTTTAAAATTAAAATTAGCATAGTTATATCATGCATGCTTATTTTGATGTTTGATGCTCATTTTTTCATGCTTAAAATGTTCTAATAGCTGTTACACGTACCAGTTGTTTAATGTGCACTGAATTATATTGCATTATTTCCTATATACACTCACTTCCAACAGTTAAGTACGGAAAGGAAAATGCTAATTTCCTGAAGCCAATCAGAATTGAAGAGGATACAAATCGCTGCAGAAGTAGATGGAAGTATGCAAATATGTTAGGTAACAGCCAATCGCGCTTTCATATCAAGAAACATACAAAAAGGGCATTCTTATAAGAAGCCAGCTTTAGGAAGGATTACAGAAGTTGATTGTAAGTGCTGATAGAAGGTGTTCAAAACTTTCGTACAATTTGTTTTGAAGACATACGTGTTTCTATGACTTTCAGAACACAAATGGAAGATTCTGAGCGCTGGCTTCCTGTGGGTCGCATTGATCTGTGAGCAGTCGATCACAAATGTTGCTTTTTTCTCCGACGTTCATCATTCTGTAATTTCAAGTTTTTGGAAACAATTCCAAACCACACAGACAGTTGTCCAAAGGCCCGTAGTGGGTCGCCCAAAGGTTATAAATCCGCGAAAGATCAATATATTGCTTCTGTAGCCAAGCGAAATCGCAGATCGACCTCCACATGTGTGACATCTATGGTTACAGAGTCCATTGGTAAGGCGGTATCTGCAGCTACTGTATGCCGAAGATTACATATGAGTGGATTGTTCACCCGGGTACCTGGAGTTTGTGTTCCTCTATCATCCAATCATGAGGGGCATGATTAAAATGGTGCCGGGAACATGTCAATTGGACTGTGTCTGACTGGGGCAATGTCATGTTTACTATGAGTCAAGATTTGCTCTGCAGCCAGATGACAATCGTAAAAGGATATGGCATGAACAAGAAACACGCAATCAGCCGCAAAACATTACCGAACATCATGCATTCCGAGGAGGAAGCAATATGGTGTGGGCAGGGATTTCATTAGGATACAGCATCTACTTGCGCATCGTTTATCTGGGTTCTGTGACGACTGTCCGGTATCGAGATGAAGTCCTAGAACCCATTGTGAAATTGTACGCTACGGCAGTTGGCCCTACTTTTCTTTTAATGGACGATAACGCACGTCCCCATAGAGCTGGCATCGTCGATGACTACCTGGAGAGTGAAGGGAGTGTGCATATGGCATGGCCAGCATATTCGCCCGATCTTAATCCCATTGAAAACCTTTGGGATGCTCTTGGTCGTGCTGTATCTTTACGTTTTCCCCCTCCAGCCACTCTTATTGAGCTGGAAACTACTCTACAAGAAGAATGACGATTGCTTAATTCTGTGGTGGTTGACTACCTAAATGAAAGCATGGTCACAAGGTGTAAACTTTGTGTAATGATGAGGAGGTAACACATACCCTATTAATGTCTTTTTTTCATTTTATGATGTTTATTTTTACTTTATACGTAATTCTCTTTAAGTCTCCAGTATGTCATTATCTGACACCTTAAAAAATTTTATATTGTTTTCATTCCAGTACATAATTATTGATTTTGTTTTATGCATAAATATACATGCTACTTTTCTACCGAATTTTGTGTCAATCAGTGCAATATTTGTTGATTTTTTATGCATTTTACATCTTCGTGCTTAACTTTTGGAAGTGAGTGTATAAGGATTTGTCATTCACAGAAGGGTTAATGCAATATTTCGTTAGAAAATTTTTTAAATTAGTATTGCTAAAATTGTTAATTATATTGTTAATATATTACGCCTATTCACACCACTCCCAAAAGCAAATTCAATTTTTTCTCTTAAAATTTTCCTTCATTATTTGAGATAAGTCGATATTTGGCAACTCTTAAAAGTCATTTTTTTTCTATGTGACAAGAAGCTTTTACGTGTTGATCAAAGTAGATAATATTTTTACAAGATATATTTTTCCATTTATTCCATACTGCGTTACTTCCCGTCCCGGTGCAAATTCTTCTTTGTGTTCTTTTATTCAATCTGGATGATATGACTTTTGACTTATTTTATTTAAGAAATGTCCCTACATCACATTTTTTTTTTCAAAATAGCTGTGGTAACTAGAATTTTACAGTTTTAAACAATTTGTGCTCTCTTATCCATGCCAGGATGAAATGAAATAATATGTCATGCTGCTTCTTAATTATAGGAGTCTTTAATTAATATTTAAATTATAATTAATTTATTTTTCAAGCGATAATTATATCTTCGCATGAAAAATAACTTAATTATTTTTTCCAAATATATATATATATATATGACATTTTGAAGTTAGAGGGCAGAAACATCATCGCCAGTTTTCCCCTACTCCGCACAGAAGTCATGGCCAGCGAGAAAAAAAAATAAATAAATGTAGAAGGTCAAAATAATCACTCCTTGGCTGCTGCAAGTTCATTTTATTAAACTGTAGCTATCATAGAGGGAAAAGCTCCTGTTGCAGACGATATTTTACCGAAACATCCAAAAAATATTCCATGCTTTACTACATCAAGTCGTACTCATGCAAGAGCGCACCCAAGAATCCTTCTTCTCATCTCATCTCCCTTACCACCTCTCGAGCTTCCTCTTTTAAATCTAAAAAGAAAATTCTAGAACATTCTATAACCTGAAACCATCATTCTTTTATGTAAACAGAATTCTTGTCCAGCTACGAGATTATTTTCCACAGACGATAATTTTATTTAAAAAAAATTAGTATTTAACCAATTTATAATCGACTCAGAATTTCTTAAGCAGACGATTTTTATAGATGATTAATTTTAAGAGAAAAAGAAAAGAAATGAATTTATTGATATGCACACTATCAAAGGTTGACGGAGGGAAAATAAATAAATAGATAAAATAAAATAATATATTTTGAAAGGTATGGTTTTGGAATAAATTTAATAAGACTTTTTTAAAAAGGGTTGATAAAAACATAGAAGAAATGAGTTTTATTTGGAATATTAAGAAATAAAGTTTAATTACGAATATTTTAAATTTAGAGTCATTTTTTTAAATTTACGCATACTGGAATAATGTTTTTTAAGGAAAATTAAGAATTTATATCGTCTGCATAAAGATTAACAGATTAGATCTAGAAACAAGATTTTAATTTAATAATTTGAAGTAAGTACGGAATATTATTATAAGAAAATTAAGGTAGTATAAAGGTTAGTTTTGGCGAAAAAAAAATTTAAATTTGTAATATATATATCATATATTCTAAAAGTGATAAGACTATTAAAAGTTATTGGAGCAAAACTACCAAGCATAAAATTAAAGACCCAAGTTAAATTATAGAAATAGTTTTTCGGTTAGAATTTAAAATTAAATAATTACTAAGATGAATGTAAATGCGCACGATGGAAAAAAGAGTTTAGTAATGTAAAACTTTATGATGCAGAACAGATTTATAGCACAATACATTTTATGCGCCATAAAAGAAAAGGAACCTAAATTATTTTAAAATGTCAGAATCTTAATTTCTAAAATGCATATTCATTTTATTTTTTGTCACCACGCTAAAAAGTATTTCCCTCCGCTTCGTTATGTTATAAGATAATATTAAAATATCCGTCGCTCATAATACAAGAATATTAGTCTGAATTTTTACTGTAGTTTTTTTCTTTGAACGCAACTAACTTTAATAAACATACGTAAAATTTTTATTATTATTTTTATTATTATTATTATTACTTACCACCATAGGTAGTATAGAGTAAATCTTGCAATCGTTTTGAAAACCGATTTTTTTATTTTTTTATTTTTTTTTTTATTTTTTTTTTTTTATTTTTTTTTTTTTTTTTTTGACGAATTTACAAGTTTCAGTTACTGGAGATTCCGAAAAATATATTTTTAGAAAAAAAATTGCTGTCCATCCGTCTCTGCGTCTGTCTGACTGTAAACATTCTATCTCCAGAACAAGTTGCGATAGAGACTTGAAATTGTGTATGTGTTTAGTATGTAATGCGATGAAGCCCAATTAGTATCAGCAACTTCGATTATCCGGAATACTTTTTCGGACTCTGGAAAAATTCGTTCTGATGAAAGGTTCATAAAAATTCCCGATTTTTTTTTATATTTTAAGGTATGGACGTAACAAGCAATACAATAACACAAATTTTGCATTAAAAAGAAGTCGATCAGATTATTAGTTGTCGAAATATTTCTAATTCTGTTTTCTACATTCTTCGATTTTTCATGATCCTGTATTTCATTCAAATTTGAATTCAAAGATATCTTTTAATTGGACATGAGACGCTTAATCCGACGCAACAAACTGTTAGTGAATATGATTGTTATTTTTGGAGTTATATGGATGTTTCTTCTATGCACTTCAATACTAATTGAATAATTTGGCGTTTTATATAATTTGTCGAAATTGTTCCATCAGCAATTCATTAATAGAACATGACTATGTGTTAAACATACTTAAATATACGTTTAAATTTTATTTTGGAACCCAACAACTAGTTATTATTAGAAATGGTCAAAAATTTGAGGATATTGAAATCGATATTTTCGTGTTCATAACAGTGTTTCAAATTTAATGCATGATAAAAGCAGTATTCCACCAGTACTTGACCATTTTTGTCTCAAAAGAAAAAAAAAATATTCAAACTTGACAGAATATATCATAATTTTACGAAGTAGAATTTAAAAAAAAAAGGCTATTTTGATTCGAAAATTTTATTTTGTAGTTTTTTACGTATTTAAAAATTATTTTAAATTTTATGAAAATATTGATTAACTTAAATTTCCTTTGGTTTTCATCATTTATTAGAAACCAAATTACAAAGTTTTCTAATACAAGAATAGAATATCACGAAAAATAGTAAAAATAAAATTTAATAAATATTAAATAAAAAAAATATATACATTTATTTATAAAATGATAAAACTTCGATGTGTGTAGAGTTCTATTTTTTTTCTTACAAAAATATTTCAAACAATAAAATAATTACATCCCTGTGTAAATAAAAACAGAACGACTTTACACATTTAAATGTTATTTGTAAATAAATTGAATGAATAATTTCGCAGGATTCAAGGCGCTAACTGGGATTGTCATAAATGCACAAATAGAAAGATGTATTTCTCTTATATATTCTACACACAGTTTTAAAAACTTTGAACTGATTTTTAGAGGTATTTTCTCGACAGATTTTGCTAGAGTATTATAAATAATATGCAATTATGGAATGATGGAAAAGAAAGAAAATATAGTTGAACAAATATTCCCATATTTGTTTAACTATAATTTCATTTAAAGCATTTTAATAACGATTAGAATGAAACTCGAACTTCAGAATTAAATAACAATGTTACAAATATCAAATACATAAATTTGTATTTTAAAATATGCTTAAAACTTTTTTTGATTTTAAATACTCGATGAAAGTTATAATGCACGATAGTTTAAAAATGCACATAAAAATGAGGATAATTGCGCTACTACATTAAGAAATAATAACAAAAGTTAGCTATAATGTATATAAAATGTGCATACACAGTGTTTCGGTTCTTATAAAACTTCATCATCAGTGCGAAAGTCAGCAGTAAACTGCCAGAGAGACGCACGGCGCAGCTAGACCATTAAACGAGAAAAAGCGATGATTGCTGTAAAATAAAACAGTACTAAGGCTGCGTGCACACACAAAGTTTTTCTGCGGTTTGCAGGCGGCGCCTTTCAAGTCCGCAGGCGGCGCGTCTGATGTTAACAAGCTTTCCAGTTGAACTTCAATCTAAGTGTAGGACGGGAATCTCTCTCTTCAGTATGGTTTAAGATAGTGATCACCCTGACCACTGTATCTCCCCCGTTTTGTATTGTCAGTAAACCGCAAGTGGGGAGCAACAAAAGCTAGTTCCAGGAAAAAAGTTTAACTTCAGAGCAGTTATGTTAGTCTAGACCTTAAAAATTTCCCTAGCGTACACGGAGACCAATTATAAGTGCAGAGCGATTATGGGTGAGAATCCAAAATTATTCCAAATGTGTATGTCAAACCACGTATCTAGATTGTCAAACAAAAGAAGTGTGCGTTGCAGGCTTACATATAGCACTGGTACTTTCTTTTTTAGAATATAGGATTAATATACTTGCTTACATTTTCATATCTATTAAATTTTATGATGAAATGAATGTACAGTTGAGTAACACTATGACTTTAAAATAAGAAACATGTATTTCAGTTCAAGAATTAAATTTGCAGGAATCTATTAATAAATAATTGGAAAGAGTATAAAGATTAATGAATTGTTTGAACTTCAAGCACAAAAATTTCAAATCGAAATCAAAACTCATTAACGGAGATAAAAGCTTTTTCCTGTCATGTCGTTCCTGATAGATTCCGAAAGATCTGAGAATTTAGTTTGATAGGGATAGCTTTTACGAAAATATCTCTAATAATGAAAGTGTAAGTAATTTATTTCATATCTTAGCTTATATTTCTTATGACACAATTCTTTCTTAAATAGGTGATTTGCTTTATAGACAAATTTATTGCACTGACAATATATATTTTTTACCCTCTACTAAATCCGGTATTTCTCTTAAATATTTAAAAGGGAAATACATTGTAAACTATTTCTCATTTTTCTCATATTGAATCAAAATGTACATATACACATGTATACATATACGTTAACAATAAAGATATAAATAATATTAAACAAGCTACGCATACTAATTGTACATTACAGCCTTATATTTTCAAGGGTTAATTCCGTTCGAAAAAAAAAAATTAAGAAGGGGAAACAGCTCTCCCCTTCCCCTTTTGTATACTTAATCATTGAACCTCCTAAACTATCAAGGACATGCTTTATCATATAAAAAATCTACATCCAAAATTCAGAGCAGATCGGATAATTCTTAATAAAAACCCATTTAGCAGTTATATAATTTAAGAGGAATTATCCCCCTCTTTTATACTTAACCATTAAACTTCTAAAACTATTCAGACATTTGAACAAAATCTGACAATTTTGCTTGAAAAACCCATTTATAAAGATTAAGGGGAGGGGCATTAGAACCCCCGTTTCCCCTGTTTATACTTATTCAATGAACACCTAAT
Organism: Maratus speculifer; assembly: GCA_964019185.1. Taxonomy (NCBI): domain Eukaryota; kingdom Metazoa; phylum Arthropoda; class Arachnida; order Araneae; family Salticidae; genus Maratus; species Maratus speculifer. The sequence goes on along the minus strand of OZ025297.1, from coordinate 13,269,196 downwards.
AACAGCCACGGTATCGCCTCATCAGAATGATCCTATTTCTAAATTTTGAACGAAAACTGTTAATTCTGCATGAAAATCCCGTTTATATCAATTAAGGGGAGGGGCATGAGCCCCCCGTTCCCCCTCTTATACATATCGAATGAACTCCAAAAACTAATCAGGGAGGATATACTTATGAGGATATACTTAAATACAAAATTTCAAGTGGATCCGATATTTTTATCATGAGTTATGGCGTTACGCACGAACGTACATACAGAACGGACGAGCACATAAGCTCTCAGGCTATGATAGCCTGTGAGCTAAAAAACGTTTAAATTGAGTAAATTATTCAATAATTTATAACTTATAACTTAAAAATTCAATATTCTCGTTCATTTTCGGTTTTAAATTTCACAATGTTTGCTGAAAATATAATTTATAAAGCTTTGTTTTTAAACTTTTTTTCAAAGTAGTCTAAGTTTTATGAGTTACAATGAAAGAAAAATTGTGAAGGATTCGGTGTATTTTTATAATAAACAAGTACAACCAAAAGGCAGAATTTTATAGAATATAAAATAATATTATGAGCGAAATTTTATATTATTATTATTATTATTATTATATAAATATTCCTTTTTTATGAACAAAACCAATGTGCTTTTTCAAAAAAGGATTAAATTCCGGCATAATTATTTAATTTCTATAAACAAACGGATTTATGTTTCCGTAGTCTGTACCTTTATTATTTATACATGTCTCTTTGAGTTTTCTTTTAAACAAATAACATAAATATACTTCTAATGTAAATAATGTGGTACAATTGTAAGTAAAATATCTTATTTTCTAGTCTTATAAATACAAATATTAAAATACGCAAAGATCAGCCAACTACCTTTTTCAATATTAATTTCAATCCAATTATTTTTTAGAAAGTATTGGAAAGTTTTTTAATTAAAAAAATAATGTACTGTTAATGTTTAAATTATATTTTGAAACAATGCATTTACAGTGCATTTCAAAATTATATGTCAGAAAGGTAAAGACAAGAAGAAGGGACCTAAATAAGCAGATATGCTGGAAAGATGTGTGCGCAGAAGTAGCTGATTGAGTGGAAGGCGTTGATGAGATTGACGGATGAAATGACTTTGCGATGTTGAATCGATAATCAGTGCACTGATTTCGTACTACATGCAATGTTAAAGCATGGCGACATGCATTTTATGTTCTGCGCAAGTAAATTGCTCCCAACTTATCAACATCGAAAAGCTCTCAAGATTTTCGAAGAATGATCTTTCACTCTACATATAGCTACTCCTTTCTCAGCAGGAATATTTCTATTTCTTCAAGTTCCCGTATCAAGCTTCGAAACAAAAAACTTTCCACTAGCCCACAACATCCGATAAGACGCTTCAATATTCATTGATCTAGCATTTTCCTACCTAGTAATAATTCCATGTACAATCTTTGAGTAATAATTGCATTTTTTATGCAGTTCTATACATGTAATGAATGCCGGTATCCTCAACAATAGTGTATTGACGTTGCTAGTAATCTGTGTTGAGAATGGGGATTCAAATCAGGAAAGTGCTTTTATCCACCATAGTTTGGTGGATAAATGGACTGATTGACACCAATACACGCCATCACCAATACACCAATACGGCGCCATCACTGCACCACTGCAATGATATACCAATGCGCGTGTCATTGGTGTAATAACATTGGTGATTACAGCAATGTCAAGCTGGCCGATATGCAATTCATGTGCAGGACTGTATAAGAAATACAAGCAACAACGCTGTTTACTACCTAAGCATCCATTTCCGCGTACGCATCTGTACGAAATCCGCTTACTTAAGTCCCCGCTAAGTTCCGTTACATTTTCTGACGTATAATTTTGCAACACCATGTAAGAACACACATATGTATATATATACTATGAAAGATTTTGCAGCCCATAAAAAAAACAATTTCACACTTGATATATTAGAAAATAAAAATGATACAAATAAGATACAAAATAATTAATGACAAAATAAATTATGTATTTTTGTTACTTAAATAGTCTCCTTTATACCTGAGTTTTTAACAAAATTCTGCATGACATTTTGAAAAATTTCTCCATTAATAGGTTAAAAAATGAGCTTTTTTGAAGTAAAGTTTTTTGTTGTAAAAGTATTATAATAATCTTATAATAAAGATATTTACACTTGGTAAAATATTAATTTAAATACAAAGAGCTTAATGTTGTAATAGCGGAATATATCTTACTTTAATTATGTAGTTTTTTGTACAATTTTGCGAATGACTGTTCATTAATAAATCTAACAAATCTGTAAAATTCTGTCAAAGTTATAATCTGGTTGGAATGTTATAGTTTGAGTTATACATAAATAAATGTATGTTATGGATTTTTTCCTTAGCTTTTTAATCAATTTTGAAACAGTGATTAAAAAATATTAACACCCAATGTTATCAACACCCCTTTTTTAAATATGTGGAAACTAAAAAAATATTCCCGAATTTTTACTAAAAATACTGACACTATGATATTAAAATGCTCTTAATTAAAATTTTACAATTAATATTTAAATGTAATAAATTTACTCCGTAAAAACAATGTGTCATTTTCAGTTTGATATTATTAAGTCAGTGGAGTTAGCATAAAACACTTCACCTTCCTATACTAATATGAGGTGTAGATCAGTGCTTAAATGCATGTTAAGAAATAGAAAATTGCCGAGAGGCAATCGGTCAAAAGTCCAAACCTTTCGTAATGATGCCATTAAAATTACCGCCGTCACAATGAACATAGTTTCTATCAAACTAGGATCAATGATGCCAGAAAAATGAAAGTTGTGAAGTATTTTCAACATATACAGGGTGTATCTAAACTACTGGGCAAAACTTTAAGGGGTGATAGTACACATCAAGACTAATAATATTAAATAGGTAACTAAGGGTCCCAAACGTCTTCCGAAGGAGATAGGTGCCATCAAAGTTTAGGGTCCAAAATTTGAAATGATAATAAAAAACGGAAAAATTGGCCGATTCGTTTGCGGTTTTCATGAAAACTATTCTTTATGTCAGTATTGTCTAGAAAATAAAATATAAAGATAAATTTCAAAAAATGACGATAGAGGGCGCTTTAGACTTTGGAGTAACGTACAACTAGTTTTTACCGTTATTTTTTGCGTCCCATTAAATTTTTTTAGAAGTTTAGACATAAACTTAAATTTTCAGCTCAAAATCTGTGGTTAAGTAGCGCAAACTGAATTGTGTTCGATGGTAGTGGGTAGGTTCAAATTTCAAATGATTATAAAAACAAAAAAAATGATAAATTGATTTGCGGTTTTCACTAAAATTATTCTTTACGTCAGTATTGTCTTGAAAATAAATTACACAGATAAATTTCAAAAAATGTCGATAGAGGGCGCTTTAGACTTTGGAGTAACGTACAACTAGTTTTTACCGTTATTTTTTGCATCTCATTAAATTTTTTAGAAGCTTAGACATAAACTTAAATTTTGAGCTCAAAATCTGAATCGTTGAGAGTGGTTATGTAGCGCAAACTGAACTGTGTTCAATGGGGGTGGGGTGGTACAAATTTCAAATGATTATAAAAAACGGAAAAATTGGTCGAGTCGTTTGCGGTTTTCTCTAAAACATTTTTTATGTCAGTATTTCCTTAAAAATAAATTTTAAAGATAAATTTCAAAAAATTCCGTTAGAGGGCGCCTTAAACATTAGAGTAACCAACAATTATTTTTAACTGTGGTTGTTTTTTTATCTAAATAAATGTTTTAAAAGCTAAGATTTAAATTTTGAGCTCAAAATCTGAATCGTTGTGAGTAATTAAGTAGCAAAAAATTCAACTGTGTTCGGAGTGTGGGCAGGGTAGCATTTCAACTCCAGAACACAGTTCAGTTTGCGCTTCTTAACCCCTCCCAACGATTCAGAATTTGAGCTCAAAATTTAACTCTAAGCTTTTCCAAGCATTTAATTAGATACAAAAAATAACAGTTAAAAATTATTGTTGGTTACTCTAATGTTTAAGGCGCCCTCTAACGGAATTTTTTGAAATTTATCTTTAAAATTTATTTTTAAGGAAATACTGACATAAAGAATGTTTTAGAGAAAACCGCAAACGAATCGACCAATTTTTCCGTTTTTTATAATCATTTGAAATTTGTACCACCCCACCCCCATTGAACACAGTTCAGTTTGCGCTACATAACCACTCTCAACGATTCAGATTTTCAGCTCAAAATTTAAGTTTATGTCTAAGCTTCTAAAAAATTTAATGAGATGCAAAAAATAACGGTAAAATCTAGTTGTACGTTACTCCAAAGTCTAAAGCGCCCTCTATCGGCATTTTTTGAAATTTATCTGTATAATTTATTTTCAAGACAATACTGACGTAAAGAATAATTTTAGTGAAAACCGCAAATCAATTGACCAATTTTTATGTTTTTTATAATCATTTGAAATTTGAACCTACCCACTACCATCGAACACAGTTCAGTTTGCGCTACTTAACCACACATTTTGAGCTCAAAATTTAAGTTTATGTCTAAACTTCTAAAAAAATTTTATGGGACGCAAAAAATAACGGTAAAAAATAGTTGTTCATTATTCCAAAGTCTAAAGCGCCCTCTATCGGCATTTTTTGAAATTTTTCTCTATAATTTATTTTCACGAAAATACCTAAATAAAGAATAGTTTTAGTGAAAACTGCAAACGAATCGACCAATTTTTCCGTTTTTTATAATCATTTCAAATTTTGGACCCTAAACTTTGATGGCGCCTATCTCCTTCGGAAGTCGTTTGGGACCCTTAGTTTCCCATTTAATATTATTTGTCTTTATGTGTACTATCACCCCTTAAAATTTTGCCCAGTAGTTTAGATACACCCTGTATATATATATGGTGCATGCATAAAAATGGTACATTCTTTTACTCTTAGAAATGTTTCAATTTTGCATATTTCCGCAAGAATACCGCGTGACTTATAAAGAAAAACAACATGCAATTAAATTTTAAAAATCTACATTTCATTTATAGTAAAAGAAAATTTAGATTTTTTTCCCCTTAAAATTACTTTAAATGTACTTTATTTATTTATTTTAAAATATCAATGTATTTGATGTAATAATACAGATTAATGAAATTATATAAATATTTTTAAATTGTTTAATCTTCGTTACATTGTTATTTAAAAGAAAAAAATAATTGCTGTTTGATAATATAGATATGTATAATACCGTAAAGTTACTTTGATTTATTTAACGCCAATCAAATAAAATCGAAGTAAAAAAATGGGCGTTCTATACATTCTTGTCAATTAAGAGAAAGAAGCGATTCAGTAAAGACTCCATAACAGTGATAAAAGCTTTTTCTAGTAATGTGACTTGTAATAGTTTTCAAAGACGTAATGGTTTAGTTTGTCCAAAACATTCCCTTGAAAATCATTCCACTGATAAATGAGTGGATGATTTGTTTTGTAGGAATATTTACAGTAATGCTCAGTAGCTATTGGTTTCCTATATTGCTTTTGTTTATAGAAAGTAAGGAAAGATTTTGTTAAAAAATTTTTTATTGTAATAGATGAGCTTTAAGCGAACTTATACAGAACATTCAAATTGAGTTTGCATTTAATTATGTAAAACGAAATGTTATATAATTTTCATTTCGAGACATAAATATTTAAATATTTCCATATAAATATATAGTTTTCTCCAATTTTAAAGAATTTTATAATACCACTTTCATACTTATTATTACTATATACGAAGTCAATGCTTCTTTTTTTCAATTTAAGAAGAATTTTACAAAATAAAGTGTACCTATTTACATTACTTTCATTGAATTTGTAGAGGGCTGGGGCAATTAAAAAAATTCCATTTCAGCAAAAAAATTTAAAACATATTTTGCATATATGTAAAAAATCTTCCAATACGGGTCATTATATCGGATCTGTAAAAGAAAACCTGCCAATTGCTGCCAATTTTGCCCGTTTGTGAGCAAAAATAAATGTAAAAATACATAAGAAAGTAAGCAGTAAAGAAATGAGTGCACAATATTTTTTTCTTCAACGGCTGTTCTTATATAAATGATATATTATAAAAATATTTTTGATGTAAGAATTGGTCTTATGAAAAACGTGACAGTATAAAAGATATCGATCACGATAATAATATTTATAATGCATCCAAGCGGATTTGATATATTGTGATCTGATGGAGTTATGAATTTATTTTCTCTAAAACACTATTTTTGTGCTTTGAGCCCATTTTCAAATTTATAAAACTATATGATTCGTATATTTTCGGCCCATTTTCAAGAAGTAGTAATGCTTTCAACTGATTTGATATCAATTTCAATTCAGAAGTTATGGCTGTTTTTCTATTTTCACAAAACCTCTCCCTGTTTTGAAATCCTTTGTCTGATTCTGCTAATTAACGACCATGACTGACATTTTCTGCCCCTTGATATTATGTATCAGTTTCGAAGAGTACCATTACGGATGTTTTCTTGTCCATAAAAATGTGATATAAAATATATAAATATACACAGAAAGCTGAAAAGATATCGTTTTTCACTTCTAGAAGTGTAATTTTTTATATGCTATTCCCCGCTTGTACCAAATGTACTAAACTAACCAACCTAAACTAAACTAAACCAAATGTACTACCTATTCCAAATGTACTAAAACATAATTTTAATTCTATTTAATATAATATAATTTTTTCTATTCAAAATATTTTTCTGTACAATATCAATAAAAATGGTTACGAAAATGACAGATTAGCTAATATTTAGCTAATATTTTCAAAAAAGTTACAAAAACAATACACTTATATAAGTTAATTATAACAAATACACGAATGATGATAATAAATAATGCAAATTAAATATAAAACTATTTTTATTATATAGATTATGTATAATAATATTATTATTCATATTCTTCTTATTATTATTATTATGCTACATTTTTATTACATAATTCATAATATGTATAATATAAAATACTAAGAATAATTATAAAAATATTTGCATCAAAATTGAAACGAAACTCTACTATCATAATTGAGAGACTGGGAATACCCAGAAAAGTTCAAATAACTGTCAAATTATTTGGTTTTCAGATCTACAATTTGGAGTCATGGTTCACAACCACATGGATTGCTTAAAATTTAATTAAAATTATATTTGATATTTTTGTCATCTTTAGGGTATTGTGTACCCTTTTCAGGGAGAAGGGCAATATTAAAGACCTTTCTTTAAGTTGATGAGAGGGAAACGGTAATGTGAAGCTTATGGGGCTATATTTGAGATAGTGTTTGATAAGTGGATATATCACTATGATCCCGAGTTCAAATGACAGTAGCCAAATTTCATCCTCTGTCACAAATCTAGCCTCATAAGCTCCACACCAACCCTTCAGACCTCCTTCCAAAATTACGTTAATATAACAATTACTGTTCTTAAATCGAACACGTAGACATCTAAGATGTTAGGATTCAATTCTATGCATCAACCATCGTAGTACTAAAAACTTATACACACTAATTACAATAATTATTAAACCACCCTCGAATACATGGAACTAGTGAATATCACGCGTTTCAAATTTAACAAAAAAGAACATAAATTGAATTTGAAAACATAAATAAGACAACTGAATATTTTTGTTTGCTTAATAGAATTGAATTTTTTTTTTCAATATAGTCATTAAAAAAGAATATTTTTTAAAGAATTATATTTAAAGTACTCATTATAATGAAAAAAAACTTTTTACAAAAGCATTAGCAAAGTCCTTTTCGTGAACTATTATTTTGTACCGAGTCAAATAAGATATTATACAAATTATTTCGTTAATAAATGATGTTCTATATGTAATTGGTATGTTCTATATTTTTATGACATCAGTTTAGTAATAAAACTAACTTCTTCCGATTTTTTTAAAAATGAAGTATGGAAAGTAGGATTTCCGAAATATAAATAGCATTAAACTGTTTTTTTTATACAGAAAATAAGGTAATTTTGCCTAAATCTTGTAATATATGACTCGTTAAAACTTTATATGTAACGAGAATGTGCTTAATGGAGAACTTCCCTTAGAATAACAACTCAAGGAATATTAAAAGAAGTTAACACCTCACGTTCTAGCTGATATTTAGTAACACTTTGGAGCATAGTTAAAAAAATTTATGACTTCCGTTAGTCATGTCCCTTTTTCTACCTACGTGTGAGTGCTTTAATTATATTAAATATTCTTCGATTCGACGTGACTGCATACGTTATTTCAGTTTATCATGCCATTGTGGGATGATATAGTGTTTAACATCTATATATTTTTTAAATAATTGGATGTATCATGATCTGTAGATTTTTTTTTTTTTTTTCAAAATATATTTTAACATTATTGTATTTAAGAAAAAAAATATGAATTTCATACACTAAACCATTTTTCATGTATAAAATGGCGTGTGTAATATTTGTTGTCATTTATGGGAATGCACAAAATCTAGAATTCCATAACTCTAAGTGTTATATAGCAAAGGTTTAGAGGTAAGTACCATTTGCCGATAAGTTATACGATTCGAAATTTGACGAAAGAAAATCTTTTAGAAAGAACTGCTTCATTGATTTACAATAAATCTACAAAATTAATTAAAGTAAAAAAAAATGCATCTTATATTATGGTCAGTCTAACTCTCAAAGAAATAACATTTTAAGCTAAAATTACCAAAATACTATAAAACACAATTATTCAAATTATTAAACTAAACGAAACCGAAAATTGCCAGATTTTATAACAGACGATAATTAAAAAATAGTATACGCATTTTAATTTCTTTCTTTCTTTCTTTTTTTTCCAATTTTATGAGAAAATGAAGTTTTTCTGTTGCGAAAATTACAAAATTGTTATTAAAAATTGTAAAAAAAAATAATATCACAAAATTTAATTGAGATACAGCTTTAAAACAAATTGCATTTAAAAGTAAAATTTTTTCTTTATGGTTAAGTACAAATATTTTAAATGTACGGTGTTTACAAGTGTAAAATTTGCAGTAGCAAAAAATTTCCAAAACAAAATTGCATGGAAAAGTTTTTTGGATTTTCTTTTCTTTTTTCTTTCTTTTTCTTTATTTATTTTTTAAATTTTAAGAGAAAATGGAGTGATTGTGTTGCCACAATTACAAAACTGATACTAAAAACTATTAAAAATAACTAATATCTCAAAAATAAAATGAGATACAGCTTTAAAAAAATGCATATAAAAGCACATTTTTTTCTCTGTACGACCATATAAAAATGTAAAATGTGCGATGTTTAGAAGCGTAAAATTTGCATTAGCTAAAGTTGCAAAACCGTAAATACAGAGGGAAATGTTGCCACTCCTACATTTTTCGATAGTACAATAATGAATATAGCACGGAATGTGCAATTACAGCGCTCTCTTCCGGCAGAATATTTGTAAACTGAATGATTACCTGCTTGCCACAGCAAAATGTATTAAAAATGGTTTCATTTCATATACTTATAGATAGTACAATGGCGAAACCCGGACGGATAGACGGGCAGTTTGCATAAATATGTCCTAGGGAAATCTCTGATCCCTAAAACGAGCGAATCCATCAAAAACTGGAAGTTGAAAACATTTCAATTACAACATTTTCTTCTACAATTAAAATTTTGTTCAAAGAGGGATGCTTCATACTGTATTTTTTATTTAATATTGCTTTTACTATTAACAGAAAAAATAGTTTAAGTGTAGTAATCTATAGATTTCATTTTAATACGATAAAAGCAGAAAGTAATTGTACTACCTCTGACAATAAAATTCGGTGAATTAATTCAGAACGACTGATCTGGCTACACTGCGTAAACAAAACGCTGCACCAGCATAGAAGCAAGTGTTGTCCATCATCCCCCAGCGTTGTTTAGTTGAGTGTCGTTTACGTTCTGTGTAAGACGTGCTTTACCAAGTGCTTCTTCAGTGTGTTGGTTCTTAACTAAGAACAGGTAAATGAACGAATAAAAGATCAGTTTAAAGTTTGGTTTTAAGCTTTGCAAGATATCGAAAGAAATTCATGAGGGATGGTGCAAATTGAACACCTACCATTCTCGCCAGGACTCAATCCTCCAGACCTCTTCCTATTTTCACGACTCAAACTCTCTTTAAAAGAGATTTGACCATATTGCTGACATCCAATGAAATGTGATGAAGCTTTTCAACTTCATCCCCAAAAAAGACTTCTTGCGAATTTCCCAGGACATGTACAGCAGATTTCAGCGGTGCATAGTTATAGGAGACGACTATTTTAAAGGATGGTATGGTAACTTTTGTTAATATTTCATCTACATTAATGCTACAGAACTATTCACCGAACTTTATTGTCAAAGGTAGTATTATCAACACTGCAAATTCCCAGCACACATTGAGAACACATGTGGAGCACTTTGATTGAAAAAAAGTGTTCCAGTCACCTTAATGTGTACTGAAATGTGTTCCGGATGTGTTCCACTATAAAGAAAGTGTGCCGACAGTGTCCTGAAAGTGTTCCGAAAGTGATCTGCTTAGAATATTTGTTAAATCTAAACTTGGGAACACATTTAAGAGCAGATTGGGAACACATATGGGCACACTTGTGAAATCACGGCTTTCTGTGTTACAATGATGACGACCATAAGGAGTGTTGATCGCAATCAATGTGGATCTCAAGATCAATTTGGTAAGTTAATTTTTTTTTTATTTACTTATTTTTTGCATGCATGCATATAGTGATTATTTCTTTTGAGGCTTTCATAAATTCATAAAAACCTCGAGAACAAGAATAATAGGTGCACTGTGTGTGCGTGGGGGGGGGGGTGTAACATTAACATGGAAAAGAATTTTGTGGTTAATTAATTCAATTTCATATTCAATTCCACTTTCAAATACTGATCGTAATGACGTACAGTGGTGTCAGGAATTGGGGAACTTAGGAGGAAAGAATTGTCATGTAATTCCCCCTCCCCCTTTCACAGGGCCGTACAGAGAGACCACGTGTCCTGGTAGAAATCCAAATGCAAGCCCTCTTTCCTCTCACATCATAAATATAAATTTGCTAAGTCGAAATTTAATAAGTAAAATTACCGTCTTAGACAGGTTGTTTCCGTCTTAGGAGGTATAAATGCATAATATCCTTTTTGGTTTTCCGTATGAATAAGAATTCTGTTTTAGACAGGTAAATTTAAAAAACAGTAACTTCTGACTTTTTAATTTTATTATTTGTTAAATATTTAAACTAAAAAATAATTAACTTAAAAAAGTACGATTACACTGTTTTGCTACTTTATTTTTAAACAAGGACCGAAGCCAGGTGCTCTAGTAGAGATGGTAACAGGTGATCAGGGGCGTGCGAAGAGGAAAATACGCCCAGGGAAAAGGCTGAATTTGACGCCCCCCTCCGGAACTTTTTCTTGTAACAGGCAAAAAATGACGTTGTGAGCATAAATTTTTGCGCCCCGTATATTTCCGCGCCCGGGGCAACGGCCCCTTCTCCCCCCCCCCCTTTCACACGGCGCTTCAGGTAATTTGTACCATCTGTCAGAGTTGATTTCAGGAAAACGTCCGAGGGGGGGGGCGATCCTCCCCCCAGAACAATGAGATGTCTCCCCGGAAGATTTGTGATTTTGTGTTTTCAAAGGTAAAAAATGCACGCCCACCCCCGTAACTCTACAATGTCCCCCTCCTCCCGAGCAACAGAAATCCTTCTTGGTAAAAGTGTCTAAATTTAACATTGTCGTCTACCCCCCCCCCCCCATTTTCTACGGACTGCTCCCCAACTCCTTCAGGTTTGGATTTTTTAGTGAATAATTGAAAAATGAATATAAGTGAGATGAAAAGATAAGTGTTATATATTTTGAGCTTCTCCCCCCTCTAGACTACATGTCCAACTTGCTAAAGTTCTTGGCACAGAGCATATAACTGTGTGGCTCTTGACATCAGGAGATTTTTCAAGTTAGTTGGAACATTTTATTACAATGAAACGTGTCTTTCCCTCAAATGCAAATGTTCCCTTAACTTAAGAGCCCATGTATACTTATAATTGGAATAAATATTGATAGCCCTTTGCTGTTTTTTCATTACATATTTTGCAATTAAAAAAATCCTTAAAGTTTTTCTTTTGTGTGTGTGAGTGGGGGGGGGAGAGATGGGAGGGGGATGCGGAATTTTCTTTTTCATTTTGTTTCAAATGACAGCAGAAGCAAAGCCTCACCCCTTGAGCAGATGATGGATGCAACCGTCCTTCTCCTCTCCTTAGTTACTAATGAAAAACTCAGTACTTACATTATTATTAATATTATTATTATTTTAAAATATTGAATCTGAATTGTATTACTGTATTGTCCTAATTCTTATTTGGCCTAAAATGCGGTCGGTATTTTGACACAGTACATTCTATATTAAATAATTAAGAAATATGAATAATAATAAATTATAAAACTTCTAACTTGCAAAGAATGATAATTTTTTCCGAAGTACTGTAGTGGAAAGTTTTTATCAAGTTGGTGTGGCAACATCGACGCGACGCGCGGGAAATGGAAGCTGAGCTGTTTGTTTATGTTTACATTCCGACTCGGCGTCTCTGTGCAATTCGCAATTTTTATATATTTATATTAATATAAAGGTTACTCGACTTGTTTCTTTGAAAACATTAATACGAAGATTTTCTGTGGTACGTATTCTATTGCATCTATTGCATTTTGTTTGTCGAATTAATCAATATTCAGCCTAATTTATTTTACATAGGCACGTGATCTACATTTTATTGTGACATCTGAGTTTTGACAATAAAGGCAGGTATTCAGATATCCCATAAGGAACACACTGTTTTAAGATTCTTTAAATCCGAGTGAAATCTAAAATTCGATATTCAGATGGCATCCATATTGCTTTAAAAAAAAAAAAAAAAAAACGTTCGGTGTAAAAAACGTTATGTTTGCATATCTATATCTGTATTGTATGTTAATCTGTAATCTCCCGTTTTTATATTAATCAAAATGATTTTAGTAACAGTATTACAGTAAACTCTCTCAAATATATAGGTACATCTTCAAACCAGCAGTTATGTATAGTGTAAATGTTTTGTTTGCATTTTTTTTAAGAGTAGGGTCACCCGGGGTAAAATGGATATAAAAATCAGCTTTTTTATTTTTAATGTTTCATTGTAGAAATGTTGTGAAATAAATTCATGTTTTTGTTCAATATTTTTGACATTGTGTATCTTAGGTCTAAATTAAACATAATTTGTGGTTCCCTTTTTTTTAAATTTTTGTGTAAAACACTATACCTATTTTACCCCGGTGTATACTCATTTTACCCCATGGTTCGGGGTAAAATGGGTATATGCTGGTTAAATTTAAATAATAAATTAAATATACTTAAATACACGATAATTAATGTGTAAACCATTTAAGAGTTTTGTACTTTCAATTTCTGAATCATGTGTAAACTTGGAAGGTGAAGGGAAGGGGCTTCAAAAACTCCCCACTTCAATTTGCTTATATTTTTTTCTTGATGTATAAAAACACTGTTATGAAACTAATGTAAATAAGATGAGAGTACTGACAAATCCTATCCTCCACCACATCAGTTTACACACATGCTGTGAATCGTGTTTCTCTTTAAAGGTTTTTTTTTTATTATTATTTAATGCAATTCAAAAGCAGATAGATAACAGTATGAATATCTGTAAGGAAAAATGAGAAATTAAATTACGCTGGAAAATCAATGTTTAATCAAAAGCAATTCATGCAGATAGGTATAACATAATAAAAATTTACATGCAAAGTGTATACTGGCAAGGACTATTGCAGCTTGGTTGAGATAGCTTTCTGACAATCTGGATGCGTTCACATCAGCAACATCGTCTTTCTCTGGAAAGAAATAAAATAATCCAGCAGATGACTTTGTTGCAAACTTCACAGTATTTTCACCATCAGGGATATCAATAATGAGACCTGTGAATTCTTGAACAGACTTCTTTACATTAAATTTTACAGGGACTCAATCGCCAATCATTGGATTCATTGCAGTGAAAACCTTTGGCTTAACTTCTATTTTATGGGTTGCTTCGATTCTTTTAACTGTTTGTACTTTTTTTTGTGTGTGTTCCTAGTGCAAAGACTTGTAGCCACCTGCTCTGTAGTTAAAACTTCTCCTATCTTTGCTTGTACTCTCTTGCGTTTTTCTCTGAGTTTTTTTATAGCCTCGCCAGTACTAGAAAATCTGTTTTAATTTAATTTCACGATATTTTTCTTACCTTGTGTTCCTGTACATTTAATCAATTTGCATGTATTTTAATGTCACCCGAAATAGCCTAATTTATAATATAAATGATAAATTAATGATATAAGTAATAGCCTAATTTCATATAACAAAGCATAATATCAATTTAAAACATAGGATCAATAACAATTTGCCTTCAAAGGTCTTTCAACTTTGATCAATCTTCATACATTCATATCTTGACCTATACCCATTTTACCCCATATGACAAAAAACGCTATAAAATTTTTGTGAGTAAATAAATTTACTTAATTTTACAGTTTTCAGTTAGAAGAATCCTTCTTCTGTAAATATCAAACAGTTTATTCCTAAAATTCTTCCAGTATATTTTTCTGGAAAGAAATTTTTGAACCACTAAAAACACTTTGTTCTATCTTCTGTAAAACAAAATGGTTGCCAAGCCTATTATATGTGTCGCCAGTTTGTTTTTATAAGGATTAAGTATTGCCAGATATGTAAGCACTTTGTTCATAATTTAAATTTTTTTTTAAAATTTGTCTGGTAAAATAATAAAATAAATAAAATATACCCATTTTACCCCGGGTGACCCTATAATTTGAATGTAATTAAATATTAAAAAATATAATGATTGCTTAAAATGAGTAAAATATTAATTTAAGACCTAATTGATAATTAAATTAAATAATAAAAAATTAGCTCTAAAATGAAGCCCTATCAAGCTGTTTCATACTTTGAAATTTTTGGGTTATTGTCAACTAGTGTGTTTTCTTTTCCTGTCATTTTTTTATTTGAAATATTTGGAATTATCCATATTAGGGGGGTGTGCATATATAACTATTATCATTTTAGGGGGAAGGGGGGGGGTCTGGCACTGGCAGACGATATCTCTAGGGGGAGACAGAGTTTGTTTATTGTTATCAATATCATTTTTGATCCAACCAAAATTTTCTCTTTTTTATTTGTAACATACATGGTCTTTGGTTCAAAATAGTATGTTTTTTTGCCTATTTTTATGAAAAAGCAAAACCGTTATTGAAATTACGAAATTATTATAAAGTTGAATAATTCTAAACATGGAATTCCCCAATGTTTTACATTCCTATTCTTTATATGTGTATGCATTCATAATCGCTGTTCGACAATGCAAAATTAGTATATTTGAGATGAAACTTATGTTTACTAATAGGTAAAAGAGAAAGAATGTTGTTCGCTTGTTTTGTTGATAAAAATTTCTATCTACACCCCCTCCTGTCCCTCCCCATTCATGAGCGGTAAGTGAAAGAAGACACTATTACTGTTAAATAGATTATGTTACAAAAAGCTATTATAAAATTCCTTTAAAAAGTAACTATTTATTTTAAGTGTTATTTCATATGTATTTCATACTTAAGCTGATTTATATCTTATATATAAAGTTGTATTTTATTAACTTCCCTTCTTTTGAATCAATAAAACATTAAAAAAAAATATTTTATATGTCACTCTAAACAAATTTAGTAAATTTTAAAAGTGAAAAAAGAAAATTTAGACATTGATAACGATATTACTATGGGGAGTGGGGTCGAAAGATGATAACATTTGATATCGGGAGGGTGGAGGGAGTCCAGATTTTCCAAAAAGTTGATAATATGTATGAACAAACCCTAAGAAGAATTATGAAATCAGAAAAAAAAATTAAATTATTACATATCAAAACTGAAACTAATACAAACAAATAAGAAAAAGCATGCGTCAAGCATATATTATGAAACACTTCCTAAAATGTTGAACAAAGCATCGTTTTTTAGATAAATAAGGTGTTAATGTCCATAGCCAAATATGGGTTTTGATACTTTTGAACAGACCTGTATTTGATCTGCCGGTTGATATATATATATATATATATATATATATATATATACTGTATACTGCGGAAGTTTAGTTTAGCAAGAAAACGCCTAACAAGTTGAAATTTCTCGGTATTTATGTATTAACGCCACCACAGTTACAGGTTTGGCGATTTTTAATCTACACTTAAATTTTTTTGACAAATCATAAAATAAAACACTTTATATAAAATTAAAGCACTTTAAAAATTCAAAACACTATATTTAAAAACAAAGTAACATATCAGATTTCGGTGGAAAATGGGCCGATATAGAGTCACTCCTGCTGCGGTAGCGTTAATAAGTAAGTACCAATTTCTCTTCCAGCTATTTATACTAATGTATGGAAAAATATTTCAATACTTTTGTTAAGCCATGTATAGTGTTCATTCTAGGCTATTTTTGAAAGGGTGCAGCACCCTGCCCTTTTTCAAATTTGCAAAATGCACCGCTGGTTTTACCCAGAGATTTTTAATAAATATTTTATTCTGTATTATTTTTAAATTTGTGTGCCCAAAAAGTTACAATTTTTTTCATTTCTTTAGGAAAAAGAACATCAAACTATTCAATTATGGTTTAATTTAATTGTATTATGTCATAAAATCAATCAAAATTAATATTACTTGACTTATCTTCAGTGTTCTCACTGTCGCTCGCCATTGTGCCAAATTGCTACTAAATTCTTCATTTGGCAAGCAAACAAGCGATTTGATTCGTCAAATTGCAAGTGCTCAACTTTTGCCTTTTCTTTTCTTTTTTTTTGTGTGTGTGTGTGTGTTTTTGCCCTGTGTTTTGAAGAGTATAATTTTGAAACTGCATTTGAAGTATGGACTTCTTAGAAAAGCCGAATTCTAGAAAAATAAAAGTTCATTTGAATATGACATTTTGATTTTTCAGATTCATTGTGTATGATATCATAAAATTCTGAATTAACTTAGGAATCTTTATTTCATAACATTTTAATGAGTTAAATCAGTTTTAGATTTTATTTTTCTTGATTACGCAAGATATTTAGAACAGAAATGTATAATATAGACGCACGCGGTGCGCAGAAAACTTTATGAAGTTTGCAGAAAATTTTAAGAAAGAAACAATTTTTATTTATTTACTTACTTATTTTTTTTAGTACCAAAAAATAAAATTATTCCCTCAATTTTATCAACAAATTATTTACTGTTAACGCGAATGTTTTCAAAAAAAGCATGAAATTTAATAAAGAATCGCGTAAAAACATGCATTTCACCAAAGAATTGCGTAAAAAAAACCTCCATTTCAACAAAGAATCGTGTAAAAAAAATCCAACATTTCGACAAAATACCGCATGAAAAACGTGAATTTTGTCCAAAGGCTGAGTAAAAAATGTGAATTTTGTCCAATGACCGCGTTAAAAACATAAATTCCATGCATGAATCGCATAAAAAAATACAAATTTTGTGCATGAATCGCATTAAAAAATACAAATTTTGTGCATGAATCGCTTAAATGATCGCATGAATCGTGTTAAAAAGGCAATAATTACGTTCAGAAATTGTATGAAAAGTGCAAATTACATCTATGAATCATGTAGTAAAACGCGAATTATTTTCAGAAATCATTCAAAAAACGCGAATTTTGTTGGCAGAAAGCTGAAATGCAAATTACGTCTATAAATCGCATAAAAATAGCAAATTGTGTTCATAAATCGCATAATAAATGTGAATTGCATTCATGAATCGCATAAAAAACACGAATTACGTTCATGAATTGCTCAAAAAACGCAAATTACGTCCATGAATCGCGTAAAAACATGAATTATGTCCATGAATCATCATTTCATCAAAAAATCAAGAAAAAATCCAAAAATTTCATCAAAAAATTGAAAAAAAGCAAAAAAAAGTAAATTTTGTTAAAAGATCGTGAAAAAAAAAGGCAAATATTGTTGAAAGATTGCAAAAAAGCAGACAATTTTAGAAAATCACGAAAAACAGCTGATTTTGTTAAAAAGTCACAAAAACCAGATTTTGCCAAAAAAAAATCTGAAAAAAACGTTAAATTTCATGAAAAGATCACAAAAAATGGGAAATTTTGTTAAAATATCACAAAAAAGGCAAATTTCGCCAATTTTGTTGCGTTTAAACACAAAAAAAACGCAAATTTAAAAAAAAAAAAAAAGAGCACATAGTTTGTAACTGGTTTGGGGGCCCCAAAGCACTGAAACTTAAGGGGCGTCAAATTTATACTACAAACATCATTTTTAGGCTGTCACAAGAAAAAGTTACGAGAGGGGAAGGGGCCTCAAATTCTAATTATTCCCCAAGTGCAATTTTCTTTTCGCACGCCCCTGATTGTGAAGCAAGAAAATCCGCTTTAAGAGCAATAAAGGCACAATTTTGAAGCAGACAGCTTTTCAGACAGCAGATCAGCTTTTATAACAGAAAAATTCCCTTCTCACATTAATTTTTTTTTGTGCCCCTTTGACGAAATTTACATTTCTTTCCGGTCTTTTGCGAAATCTGTCTTTTTTTTTGGGGGGGGGGATATTTTGATAAATTTTGCATTTTTTCGTGAATGTTTGGCAAAAGTTGTCGTTTTTTGCAAATCTTTTGACAATTTTCCATTTTATTGCGATTTTTGGACGAAATTTACCGGTTTTTTGCAAATCTTCAGATGAAATCTGTCATTTTTATCATGATGTCTGATGAGAGTTGCCATTTTTCATGATTTTTGGCAAAATTTGCCGTTTTTTGCAAATCGTTTGACAAATTTTCATTTTATTGCGATTTTTGGACGAAATTTATCGTTTATTCACTATTTTTTGAGGAAATCTGCCTTTTTTTGGAGATTTTGTGATGAAATTAAGCATTTTTTCGCGAATCTTGTTGGAAATTAGATATTATTTTGTGATTTTTTAATGAAATTTGTCGGTTTTTCACGATTTTTTTATGAAATTACTCGTTTTGTAGGACACTTAAGAGCTATTTTTTTGCCTAATTTATGCACAATACTGCATATTTTGTCAAAAGATCAGGAGAAATATGCCAATTTTGTTAAAAGATCTGGAAAATATGCAAATTTTGTCAAAAGATTGCAAAAGAAAAAATAGAATTTTGCCAAAAAGCGAGCAAAGAAGACATATTTTGTAAACAGATTGCAGAAAATATGCAGATTTTGTCGAATGATTGGAGAAAAGTCACAATTTTGCTTAAATACTGGGAAAAAATATGGGAATTTTGTTGAAACATCATGAACAAAATGCGAATTTTGTCCAAAGATTACGAATATTGTGCAAATTTTGTCCAAAGATTACAAATATTGTGCAAATTTTGTCCAAAGATCACGGATAGTAAGCGAATTTTGTCAAAAAATCACGGAAAGTATGTGAATTTTGTTGAAAGATCGCAGAAAAATGCAGATTTTCTCAAAAAGGAATGTGAAAAAAACACGAATTTTGTTAAAGGATCATGGATAAATGCAAATTTCATTGAAAAGATTGTCGAAAAAAGTGCAATTATCGCCAGATGGTCACAAAAAATGCAAATTTTGTTAAAACGCTGCAAAAAAAAAATGCAAATTTTGTTAGTGGTCCATGAGGCCATGAAAGTTCAACTTTTTCTTTGCTGAGCCTGTAGCATGTCTGCAGCAAAGAAAAAAAAAGGTGAATTTCACCAAAAGATCTCAGAAAAATGCAAATTTTATGAAAGAATTGCAGGAAAATGCAATTTTCATCAAAGAAATGCTAATAAAATGCAAATTTTATCACAGAGTTGTGAAAAGACGCAAATTTTATCAAAGGATCATGAAAAATTGTGAATTTCATCAATGAATTTTGAATTAAAAAAATGCATATTTTTTCAAATAATTATGGAAAAAATGTCAATTTTTGACTAAAGATTGAGGAAATGCTAATTTCGTCAAATGTTTGTGAAAAGCAAGAATTTTTGCCTTTGCAGAAAACATGCATAATCAAAGACGATTGCAAAAATTCATGATCTTTTGGCGCCTGATCAGCAAATTTCATGATTTTTACACACTTAAGGACAAAATTTGTGATTTTTTTTCCGTGCTCAATCAACACAATTCACTTTTTTTTCCCCGGGCAATAAGCCAAGAAAACATTTGATTTTTCTGCAGCTGGTGAATTTGAAATTTTTTTCATGCATCATCAACAAAACTGACAATTTTTTCTTGCCCAGTCAATGAAATGTGTAGCTTTTCTCGCTTCAATCCAATCAACAAAATTTGCAACTTTTTAGAAGTCGATCAGTAAAAATTCATGATTTTACAGTGGCCAATACAGTTCCTAGATTTTATTTAGTAAAAAGTCTGTTTCTTGCTTTTCCCAAATAAAAGTCTTTAAACAAGAAAGAAAAACTTTTGAGATTAGTAATAGCTATCAAGGCAGACAATTTGTGTTCATGAAACCATAATCATAATCAACTTATTGAGTCATAAGTACATTGTATTTCATCTCACTCTAGGTCAAACTTGTGTTTTCGTTTGTTGCATTAACAATAAATAAGATACCATAACTGTATTTTCAACTCGCATGCTTTGATTTCTGTAAAATATGATATGATATGTTAAGAAGGATGGAAAATGCCGCCATTTATAAGATAAGAACTATGATCTAGACATTCCTTTTTTCAGAATTAAATTGAAAGTACTTATACTTTATACTGAAAAAAATCTGTCTAGAGTTATTTAAAAAGAACAATTATGAGACGCTACAGTTTTTCTTCAACCATTTTTTGATTATTTCTCTTTGATTTTAAAATGTTTGTTTCAATTTGTTGAAGAAATCATGAAATTTAAAATTTTATTAATTAAACAAGTTGGAAATTGCACGTGAACGTAGCAAATGAGGTGCGTTCGTACGATAACGAAGTTTTAAATATATTCAGATCTTGCTGATATAGTAGAGCGTACTTCGGATACAGTATAGTAGTCGAAATCTTTGTGTTTCTGTAAATATGCAGAAAGTAATTTTTATTACACCTCAGAAACGTATATGTTATTTATAAAATGTGAAATAGTTGAATATAATTAAAACACGCCTCAAACAATGTTTCCCCGTATAGCATTATGTAGTGGAATACTTTTGTGTGGCCCTGTAATTTAATAATAAAAATTCTTTGCATCACAGATTGTACAGAATGCATATTTTGTATATATTTCATAGATTCATGCCAATTCTATTATGTTCGAATGAGTGTAACATCATAAAAATGCATTTGAATCTTTTTTCCCATTGACCGTAATGTAATGGAATACCTTTGATTGTCCCTGTAAATGATCTATGCATCCGACTTTCATAACATTTGAAATAACTCGATAAAATTACGTAATAATTATATGTTTTAAATTTCAAACGATTAAAATGCATTTGAAACTTTTTTTCCCCATTGACCGTAATGTAACGGAATCCTTTTGATTGTCCCTGTAATTGATCTATGCATCCGATTTTCATGACATTTGGAATGACTCGACAAAATTACGCAATAATTATATGTTTTAAATTTCAAACGATTAAAATGCATTTGGAACTTTTTTCCCTATTGACCGTAATGTAAATGAATCCTTTTGATTGTCCCTGTAACTGATCTATCCATCCGATTTTCATAAAATTTGAAATGACTCGACAAAATTATGTTATAATTATCTATTTTAAATTTCAAGCGATTCGGTTGGGTAGTTTTTGCGTTGTTATATGCGGACGGACAGACAGACAGACAGACGGACAGACAGACGGACAGACAGACAGACGGACGGACTGAGCGACAACAATAGGTGCTACGTATTTACATAATCACGAAAGCACCTAAAAAGTCTCATAATTGTGCTTCTTAAATAAATAAAGGCAGAATTTTTTCAATACTAAATGCTCTTATAAAAAGCTCTTGTTTATCAAAATATAAGTTTCTCTTATTAAATATTATGTAAAATTGTTTTAAAAAGTAACATTTTAATACCTTTAAACTTTGAAATATAAAAAGTATTTGGAAAGCCGAATATTCGGTATTCGGCTGAATAGTTACTATTCGGATGGCCGAATATTCGGTATTCAGCTTAACAATTACTATTCGCCTTGCCGAATATTCGGTATTCGGTTCAGCTGTCGGCCGAATATTCGACATTCGGCCAAAATCACTATTCGGTGCATCCTTACTCTATACATCAAATTTCTCTATATGACCAATTTTTTACAGGAACGATGGTTTTCATTATATAGAGACTCGACTGTTATTATATTTATGTATATCTCCACTCTGAAAAAACAGTTCAAAATAAACATTTATTGCAATAATCTGTTCAATCACAATCAAAAAAGGCTTTTTATATGTTAGTATCTTTATAGTACCTTTTATTATTATTATGTTTTCAAAGATTTTTACACATATAACTTGGTCTTAGATTGATTTATGCTCTTAAATTGAGAGCAAGAATACAAAACAGAGAGTTTGAGATTAAAAAATCTAGAAAGTGTGAATTTTACATTTTTCTGTTGAATTTAATGGCCCATAATTGTTTTGAACTTGGAACAAAAGCAAAAATGCAATTAAAAAAGGAAAAACTTAAACCATCTGTGCTGCATGAAATGACCACTCTTTTAGCCTAAGATGTCTCAAAATGTAATTGCTGCTCTTTTTCAAAACAAATGACCAGTTTTCATTTAACTAATGCATACAAAAGGTGTCTCACAATTTTAAATGCAATATTCACCCTTTAACTGAATCACTTTCTAGAGCAGAATTTTATTCAACAAAATTATGGATTCTAAGTAAGCCAAAAATTTTTTATATTAACTTTGATTTTGATTTATAAAAATGGCTAATTGGCTTAACCAGTGATTCATATAAGAGTCAATATTATATTAATGAATGTTGCATTATAATATATACTACCAGAGTGAGTCATAATTATCGAAACAATATGCTATCTTGTTAAATATTGTCCCTTTGTACAATGCTTCCAATTGCAAAGTTTCATTTAAAAAAATGTGAAAATTTTCATAAGATAAAATGCATTACCATGGAGGGTCTTTTTAACAAAATACAAAGATTAAATTTTTATATGCACCCCCCTCCCCCAGGATAAAAATTCCAATTAGGAAAACTTCCCTTATTCAGGCCCGAATTATATACAAAAAATTGCATCTGCATATCTGCAAAACTCATAAGTGTTATACCCATTTAAATAATTCATCAGGTTTTAAGGGACACAAATTGAAATAGTACTCACAATTCAAGAAACAATGTTACTTTAACAGTTCTAGGAATTTTTCAGAGGCAACACTATTCCATATGAAGGGTACATTTATTTTCAAACATGGAACACACTTCTAAAAAAAGGGCACACTTGTACCTTGTTCCACCAAAATATTTTGAACTGCTTTGTTTAGAATCCCCTAAAATTTGTGATATTTTCCCAGAATCAATTAAATTGCCACAAAGTACATGGGAAAAGTTAAAAAGGGTCATTGGACGCACCGGAAATGTTTAAAAGAACCATCAGACCCATAAAAGAAATTAAAAGGGCCACCAGGTGCTGCGCCTTGATAAAACTACTTCAAATAATAATGTGATCTGCTGTGAGATTATCAGAGCTCAATACTGTTGGACACAGGATGTTGTTAGACATGGTTAAGTTTTGGAATAATATTACAGTTTATATTTTTCAAACACTTACATTTTTTAGCGATCCACATTAAATATTGTATTTGGACTTATCTTTTTTTGGTTATATCACTGCAGATGATGATTAATATATCTTACACCTCTTTCTAAAATGCTTTAGTGTTGACTCTATGAAAAAAGGGCTGCCGGGCAGGAATTTTACAAAAAGGGGACATTATTCTGTAAAAAGGATACACTTGTACCTTACCCAAAATATTTTGAACTGGTTTGTTTAGAATACTCTAGAATTTGCAATATTTCCCCATGATCAATTCAATTGCCACAGAGCATATTGGAAGTTTTAAAAAAGACCACCAGGTGCATCAAAAGGATTTAAAAGAGCCACTAGGCACATAAAAGAAATACAAAAGTCTGTCAGGTGTTACACCCTGCTAAAGTAGTTTAAAGTCGACACTATGCTTATTATATTTAAATAAAATTCAAAATTGTCATTAGCTAATTTTTTTTTTTCAATATACATTATGTATCTGATTTTTTTTTTTCTTTAGAAGGATGACAAATTTCAGACAAAAACTGAAGGATGTGCCAGCCTCTCGATCGCCAAGTGCAATAGTATGCATTAAAGACATGCTAATCTTCTATGCCACTGTCCTGTATTTGTTAGCAATTGTTAAGTGAAACTTCAGCAAGTGTAATGGAGTTATGAATTGTACTGTTATTGATGAATTACAATTTGAAACTAAATTATCCTGTGCAATATATGTGCAAGCAATTGGAGCATTAGGAGTGTTTGTATTGGACCAGCACAGTTATAAACTTTGAAAAAAGTCATAATTGTTTAAGCCCTTTTAAAATGTAATTGAGAGATTTTAAAGATAATAAAAGTTTTGAACAAATTTGAATAATGGGCTAAAGTTTAAATTTCCATTGTTGTTATTTTTATACATAAGTAATAATCATGTGTGCAAGATCTTCGGTCTCAGCTGACTGATTTCAGTCTTGAAGAGATTTTTGACTAATAGTAAATTTTGCTTTATCTGCAAAAATAACAATAATTTTACTCTAAATACCTTTTAACCTGTTTCTTTTATTATAAGAAATAATTTTAAACCTAGAAATCATCTTGGCCATTTACATCAAGCGATTTCTAATACTCAGAAAGGTTTTTACTCTTGGCTTGGATGGGCTTTTTGCATCCATGGTAATAAAAAAAAATATTCAATATTTTTATTAAATTTCTGTGAAAACTTTTTTCTGTGATGTTATTTTATTTTTTATGCTACATATCTTTATTTTTTTACTTAATTTTTTACATTTTAATCATGAAGTATGATCACTTGGGAGATTTATGATTCCATCTGGGGTTTTGGAAAATCATAGTTTAAAAAAAAATATAATGGATCTAACAAAAAGATTTGTATAACTGTAACATAAATGAATTCCTTCAGATTTCAATTGTGGTGCTTGTTGGTAAATAGCAGATCTTGTATGATTAAGTAAATGCTTATAATTCGACTTATGAATGAATATTCATATGTATTAGGCAAAAAAAAAAAAAAAATCTAATGGACCAAAAATTAAACAAAGCATCATGGTGAATTAAATGAAAGCATATCAGAAGAATAAGAATAATTTTTGTTGCTTGTTACTATCAGCATTAAGAATAAATTTATTTTGTTTTGATTTTGGGTTTACATTTGTTTACCACAAATTAAACAGCTATTCAAATTTTACAATTTTTTAAATACAGTAAACTCAAAGGCAACTTGAATTCAGTTAACTAAATGATCTGCTTATATTCAATTCTCCAAGTCCTGAAGCTTTTTTAAACTAATGACTGTGAACATTTTTACTGTTTTTGTGGTGGTGGGGGGGGGCATAATTTTTTCCCTCTTTGATCTATGAGTTTACTGTGTATCATGCATTTTTCAATAATTTTTTTATTATTCTAATATTTGTAATCTAAGTTTTCTCTTTTAAAAGAATAAATCTTGATCTTGATATACAAGCTTGCATTATTCAGCTATGTGTTAGCGACATATATCCACCATGTTTTAAAGTTGTCACCAGCTAAGCTAGAAGTTGCAACAAGATATGCAAATCTTTTGGGTGTACATTTGTTCCTTAAAAAATATGTTATATAGTTGGCCTTGTTAAATCCGCATTATTTGCAATTATCTATCATCTGCACTTTATTTTCAGATTTAAACAAATGAAAATTGCTCTATGAAGTTTGTAAGAAAAAAATAACAAATTATCGAATCCATATTTAGTGAATTTTCAAAGAAATGTTTAGTTATTTAAGAATTCTAATGCAGTTCATCTATTTAAAAGAACAGATTTTATATTGAAGCTCATGATCGCAAACCAATAAATAGATTGTACTAAATGACATAGCAGATTAAACAATCAATAAAAACATTTTTTACTATATTTTTTACATTATTAATTTTCTATAAATTATTAATTTCGACAATATTGTTAATTTTAATGTTTCATTTGTATGCTATATTTTCCTGCGGTATTTTTAACTTATATTAATTATTATATTGTGTATAAATTTGCTGTAAATTGTTAAATTGTTTTCACATTGCAGTTTAAATTTTTATAATAATAATCAGATTCAAACAAAAAAATTGTAAACAAAACTATGATCTAAAATCCACCAATTTTTCAGCCTCAATGTTGGCCGATTTGACAGAGACAATACAATATATACTTATACTTTTTAACTGCATATTGACATCAGGCTTTTCCTGTTTAATCTCAAATTAGTTGTCTGAGCATTTAAAATATTTTATTATATTGGAGAATAACAGGAATGCATACAACATTTTGTCCTTTTAAAAGAGGTGCCCACATCAATAAACAAATTGTCTGAAATGGTTAATGTGTAAATATTTTTGGTCATAAAAAAACTTCATTGAAAATATATGTGCACCTGCAGAAACTATGTGTAAAAGAAAATTTTTTTAAATATATTCTGAGAAATGTGCTTGAATGTGTACTAGAAAAAGATCAGTTTTCCACAAGCATTCTAAAAAGTGTTCCATAAGCATTATAAAAACTGTTCCATATGTGTTCTAAAAAGTGTTCCAGAAAATGCGCTGAAAAGTGTTCCAAAAAAGGTGACAAAATGTATTCCAAAAAGTGTTCTCAAATGTGTTCTAGAAAGTGCGCTGGAAAGAAATAAGCGTTCCATATGTGTTCTAAAAATGTGTTCCAAAAAGTGCGCTGAAAAGTGTTCTAAAAAAGGAGACAAATATGTGTTCCGAAAAGCATTCTCAAATGTGTTCCTTAAGTGTTCTGAGAAGTATTCTAAAAACTGCTCCAAAAAGTGCGCTAAAAAGTGTTCTAAAAAAGGAGACAAAATAAGTGTTCTAAAAAGTGTTCTGAAAAGTGTTTTAAGATTTGCAGTGAATAGAACATTATTTTGTTTTCATATTTTTTTCTGTTTTGTTGTAAATTCAACTTTTTTCACCCATTCCTAAATTCAAAGGCAATTTCTAATGAAAATTATATGCTGTTACTCGCACCTAAATTTTAACGCTTCGTACTTCATTATTCAGATTATATGTATACGTATAACGCATACGTCCTGTTCAGCAAGTAAAATATGTAACATAAGGTGGTCTGGTGTAATAACGCCAAGTGCTAATATTATGCATAATTATGAAATAATCTGGTAAATGGCATCCATGTGCTCTGCGCAGAAGTGTTTCGAGTCATATAAATCGCAAAAAACAGCTTCAAGTTAATTTGTTTCATTTTTAGGTCTTTTTGTTTTTACAAGCAACTAAAATTAACGCTTGATCTAAAATTTCCGAGATGCGTTTTGTGATGTAAAGACGATTTTTTATCCGTAAATACTTTGTTAATTACATAAATTTGTAGTTCATTTTATGGACTTTCAAAATGCACTGTAAAACATTTGTGGAAACGTTACTCCATACAATTGCTGTAAAAATGGTGGCAAATGCTGCCTCCGATTTCATGGAGTAATTGTTTTCACATAGGCAATGGTGTAATTTAAATATGTATCACTAATGTAACATGACAATGTTACATCGGTTTTAACGGTTAAAATACTCCATAAAATTGGAGGCAGCAATGCTGCCACCAATTTTACGGAGTAACGTTTCCACAAATATTTCTCAGTGTGTTGTTGAAGATTTTGAATATCTTCTCGAGATAATTTGTAATTCAAAATGTACAGCGCAATAATATAACGGGGTAATAACGCCAATCCTTGGCATTAATACCCCGGTTGATTACCTACTGTGACCGAGCTACATCCTACACACTGATTCAAAGAAACACAGTTAAAACTGTGCAATGTTTCTAATAATTCAATTTAAGCGGTCCTTTTTAAGCAAAAAGAAGCTCACGGTCTAATATTCTTTTGCCTCATCCTCTCCCCCACACCACACCTTTATTTTTCTTACATTTTCACAAAAAAATAAACATCTTCTATAGCTTAGAATTCAATTTGTCAATTTGTAAATTTGTAGAGTTTGTATTTTTTGAATTGGGCAAGTTACATGCAATTATTCCATCTTATTTCATAGTTTTGTTTGCATGGTGTTATTATGCATATAGGTGGGTAATAACGCCAAATAGCATTGGTCAAGAAATCACGCCATTACATTTTATGAATACATATCTCTTAAATTATTTTTTTACATAGATAGTCAATGAGTTGCTGTATCAAATCATATATTTGTTTGAAAAATACAATCTAAAACTGAGCCGTGAAAATTGGTAGAACCTTAACGTAGCGTTATTACCCCAGGGTACCTTCTGTAGAAAAAAAACCCCTAAGATTATTGAGTATTGCAAAGATTAGGCACTCTCTCTTTTCATGTAATCTAATATCCAAAAAGATTTATTTTAATCCATAATCTGTTTATTAAATTAAAAGTTTCAGTTGTTATGACTCCAAGAAAATATTTGAAATCGAAATGTTTTTTCGGATTTCGGTTTTCAATTAATTTACAATGTTTAGGAGACAGAAAATTCGAACATTTTAAGGGGACAAAGAACATTTTATTTGAGCAAAATCGTCGCAAAATTTTTTTTATATATATGTGGTATTTTTATATATGTGTTCTATTTATGTGGTATAATAATACCAAAACAATATTTTCTTATTAAAATAACATTTATGAAAGTTTCAAAAAGTAAATAGTAAAGGCAACTGTATTTATATATTTTAAATATGTTTTTCTCAAAACTAATTTTTCAGCATTTTTAGATTTTTGAAATGCTCTTTGCGACGTAATTTTTGATCAATATTTAATATTGATAATAATGTATTGATAAGGAAAAAATTGTGTAAGCTTTTTAAATCTGCATTAAGATTGTCAAATTTGATTTTTACTTATTAAAATGCAAAACTTTAAAGAAACTTGATATGGAATTTAGAAAACAATCTGTAAAATATTAAGTATTTTGTAAAAAAACTACACAAATTTGCTTATGATTGAGTTTTAAGCGATAAAAATGCAGCAAGAAAGATCTCAAAAATTAAAACAAGAGAAGCATTTTAAAATTTCATTGAAAAAAATATTTTTTTTAAATTTAAATTATAATAAGAATGAGAATTTTTATGATGCTGTATGCTTCTATATGCTTCTGGTGAAATGTATATATGCACAAAATTTCATACTGCTATGATTAAAAAAATATCGTCTACCGTTTTCTTAAATACAAAATTTCTGTTATTCGGTCCTTGTGTCTGTGTTATCGTCACTGTACTATCGAAAGGTTTATGAAGTTAGGATTAGAACTTAACCAAATTTCATGTTTGATTTTTGTTATGGCAAACAAATCCCACTTGAATTTGGAAATATTCTGCCAAAGGAAACGATGTAACAGCCATATTCGTGCCATTCCATTTTCAATGTTGTATTATTCAAAAGTGCATAAAGATAAAAATATGTCAATGTGTAAAAAACTAGTCGTTGGGGGCCACCGTAATACTTACCCATCATGGATACAAAACGTGTGTAAACTATTTATAAGATGCATTGCAATTCCAAAATAAAATATAAACGCATATATAAGTGTTTTTAACTCATAATCATGCTTTGCTGATGAAACAAATTCGACAAATTGTATAAAACGCCTAACTATTCAAGTAGCACTGAATTGCATAAAAGAAACATTCTTATAACTCCAAAAATAATAATCATATTAACTAACGGTTTATTGCATCGAATTAAGTGTCTCATTTCCAATTAAAATGTATCTTTGAATTGAAATTTCAGTAAAATACAGGGTCATGAAAAATCAAAAAATGGGGAAAAAAGGATTAGAAATATCTCAACAACTAATAATACGATCGACGTCGTTTTATATACAAAATTTGTGCTATTTTATTGCCTTTTACGTCCACTCCTTAAAATAAAAATAAAATCGAAAATTTTTATATACTTTTCATCAGAACGAATTTTTCGAGAGTCCGAAAAAATAGTTCCGGATAAACGAGGTTACTGATATTCATTAGGCTTCGTCCCATTTTTACATACTAAGCACATATAAAATTTCAAGTCTCTATCTCAATTTGTTCGGGAGATAAAGCGGTTACAGACAGACAGATAGACAGACACACACAGACGGACGGACGGCAAAATTTTTTTACTAAAAATAAGTTTTTCGGAATCTTCAGTGTCCGAAACGTGCAAATTCGTCAAAAAACTTTTTCGATTTTCAAAACGATTGCAAGACTTTCCCTATACTACGTATGATGGGTAAGTAAAGGGGTTCAAATGATGAATAAAAATGATATTTTTAAAAACAAAAATTTTAGACTTATAAATAAATCCTATATTTAAAAAATAATAAAAATAAACATTTTAATGATACTCAAAACGTGACTTACGTAAGAGTCATATATTTGGTACGACATAGATTAAATATCAATATTCCTGAACCAGTCATAAACAAATTTAAAATGAAATTTTACTTTTACAATTTTCGGACTGCAAATTATATAATTCTAAACATCACGCATTTTCAATTTCTACGCTACAGTATAAGGATTAAAATTTTAAGGATTATATTATAAGGATATATATTTTTTAAAGCATCTTGTCCGAAATCTTTATCCTATTTTGTTTTTGTGTTATAATGTTTTGTACATTTCGATATTTTTTGTCATCATAGCAACGGAAGGATTCAATTTCTGGAGATTAAACATAAGAACGAAGAAAATTCGAAGAAAAAATATAAATTCATATTATAGTTATAATTGTTAGATTTACATCATAGTCATGCTTGTAAAATGTATGTCATAGTTATACTTGTCAACACTTTACAAAGATTTGTTTTTCATTATTTTGTCTCTCGTAGTCGCGTTCGAGATCGATTAAAAAAATATCTTGTCCATGTACATTGTACAGAAACACATATATATTCCAAATTTCAAAGTCCTACGTCAACAAGAACTGTGTGCAAAAATAATAACAAGATTTGACTCCCACACACAAACTAACAGTATTGTAAATGGAATAAAAACACGCAAAAACCAGTTTTTTATAAACTTTTCGCCCAGCGCGCAAACATTCATAACATGAGCGGACACACATTGTAAATTGTAAAACATACAAAAAACAATCAATTACTGTCGCTTTATTTCAATTTTATATATAATTTAACATATGATTGTCGCATAAGTTATCTCTAAAAACAATTCCAACAATTATAAAAATATTCCGCAATACACTTATTTTTTATAAGATACTAAAGCCGAATTTTCGATGTATAAAATGCTACTTACTACGGCAATCACAAAGTTCAAAAATAGCTTCTATTAATAGTGGTAAACGTCTGCCTGTGCGCAAAACCCCCTTGAAGCCTGAAAATTTGTTTCTTATTTGACGCAAACATACATGAAATATATTAAAAAAAGCTAATTTTTCGGTGCACCGGAAAATAGCTGCCTCAAAAAAATCTCATGGTAATTAGAAACAAAATTAAAAACCTCATTTTTTAATTATTTTAATCTTAATTGGATCAACAACAGGTGTCAATTTTACAGAATTTATGTACTAGGCAAATATTTAAAAGGCGATATTTTTCCTTCTAAAAACACGCAACTTGCTCGAGATAACGTGAAATTGAAACAGCATTCTGAAATTCAAAAATTTAATTTTGCAGCCTCATTATTTCTCAAAATCTTTAAAAATCGATTGCAAATTCATTTTATTGTATTTTTTTTCAATCTCTCAAGTAGACTCTTTGTCTGCGTGAAATAACATCAAAGAACAAGATTATCAAAATTTTCATCGGCAGTTGAAGTATGACGTAAAAGCTGTAACTAGAAAATTTAAAAGGGGTCTATAACTTTTTTCTATACATCTCAGAAATTCGAAAATTGCACTCTCACACGCAAAAAAATTCTCTTTTATCTATGCTAATAAAAGAACAAAACGCTCTGTGCTTGTGTTTGTCCGTGTGTCTGCGATTGCTAGCGAAATCTGCAGCACGTACAAGGCTGAATTTTTTTTTTGAAAGTAGCCCAAAGTCTGTCGTGATGCGCCTTCTGTTCAGAATTTCAAAATTTTAATTATGAACTGAGTAATTAATTAAAATTCATAGCTCAATCTCATCAAAAAATCATTTTTCGCTTTTTTCTCCAATCGCTCACTTATGGTTGGTTGGGTGTACAAAACTTTTGAGGCAATAATTAAAAATCTGGGACAGAATTCAAGAAACCAATTTAAAAGTGACTGTTTTTTCCAAAGACCTTTAAAATTCATAGACCGGCAAACATCCAGTTTAATTTAGGATTTTGATCACAGCTGTTGTACGTCAGAATGTTGGCACTTCGTAAATTAGAATGTATGTGTGGTTAATGTTGCCATATATATATATATATATATATATATATATATATATATATATATATATATATATATATATATATATATATATATATATATATATATATATATATATATATATATATATATGAGGCTTTTTTAGTAGTTATTATTTTTAATCATTGATTAAATTTAAATGTATTCTATTTAATTTAAATTTTTATGGCTTTAATTTTTTTTAAACAAAAATAAATTGGCTGTTATGCGTACAATTTTTCGAATCGGCAAACGATTAATACACCATAATAAATTATCAAATAGCAAAGCAAATTATTTCTGTTGTTCGATAAGACCAGACGGTTATTAAAATGATGTTGTCAAACTTGGCTTTTTGAACCAAATTTCTGGATGTAATAGACCAATGAAGATCGCCATGATAAAACAATTTTTTGTAAATTAAGATTCTTTTTCGAATTAAATTTTTAGTTTCGGATTGGGTTTATGTCCATGGAAATTATTTTGTCCTGTTCGGATCGGATATAGTTTCTTGGAATAATTTTGTCCGTTTCGGAATTGACTCGGTTCAGATTTCGGGATTTTTCAAATTGAATTTTTATGTTCGGCTCAAATAACATGTATACAGAAATTATTTTGTCGTAATTCTATCGGGTTATGGTTCATTGGAATATTTTTCTTCGGTTCAAATTTGCATTGGGTCAGATTCTAGTATTTTTTCATATTGAATTTTTAATTTTGGTTCGGATTGCAATTTTGTCTGGATGGGTTGCCATTACGTTTAGTCTTAGGTTATATTTAATTTTCGGTTAGGTTACAGTTAGATCACGGTTAAGTTACAGTTAGGTTAAGGTTAAGTTGCAGCTAGGTTATGGTTAGATTACGGTTAAGGTTGCGATAAGATAAAGGCTAGAGGTTATATTTATGTTATGTTTAAGTTACGGTTAAATCGCAGTTAGATTACAGACAGGTTATGGTTACGGTACAATTAGTTACGGTTAGGAGTTCGACCACATTGTGAACATTGCGCATGCTGTGTTAAAAATATAATTTTTTTTTACAATGGTTCTGAAATTATAATATTATATACATTTTGATTACATTTTATACATAGTTGCCTATCTTACATTAATCTTCCGTAATATGTGTGTTAATTTGATCCTGGATTAATAAATTTCGAACTAGATTTTTCTAAAGAAATGAATTTAAATTTGTGCTACTTAAAAAAAAGCTAAAAATAAATAAATAAAGCTTCATGAAATAATTGTTTTGGTTCGAAATAAGGTTAATCTGAATCAAATTAATCCAGGTATTACGGAAAATTTGTTGAAAGTTGTCAGCTATGTTGATAATATTATATACTTTTAGCTAATCTTTCAAGTATCGATTTCATTCACGGTTTGAAATTCAAAATAAGTCACTTGATATTTCTATGTGAAAAAAGTAATTAGTTACATGACTTAGCAGTGATTTTTCCGGATAAATATCAACACTTTAACACGAAAATCACGCAATTGCTGCACGCATATTCCATCCCGCATTTCCCATTGCAGTCATTTTGACCATTTTTATAGCTAATTATAAGTTTTTTTTTTAAACATTTTCTCATACAATCAGTGTTCACGTATTTCAGAGAATGTATTTCCATATATTTCGAGTTAAAAAGATAATCATACCTACAAATTTCATGTTCGTTTAATATTATTATTACAGATCCGATAAGATAAAGGCTAGAGGTTACATTTATGTTATGTTTAAGTTACGGTTAAATCGCAGTTAGATTACAGACAGGTTATGGTTACGGTACAATTAGTTACGGTTAGACAGGTTACGGTTATTACAGATCCGGGCAACGGCGGGTGGGTCATCTAGTATTTTTTTTAAAAATCGTGTTCGTAGTCCAGTTAGAGCCTAATTTATGAATTTTTATCGAAGTCATATAAATTTATTGTCTTTGCCTCTTTTATTTCAATTTCAGGCGATAAAAAAACTGGTGCACTGATGGACTCAGAATTCTTATAGGAAAACAAAAACTAATACAAGATATCCATCTTTGAGTTCGGATTTTTTCTTAAACCGATGTAAATTTTCATTATGTTTAAGAATAGTTCAATCAGATGAAAACTTTCGGATGTACGAAAATATCTATTTTTAATTCGTTACAAATATAGGCTTTCGCAGAGACCAGTTCACGTGAAATTGTTGCGAAAGTAGGCAACTTCTTTTAAATATAAGAAAAAAATTTACATAAAGCATGACACTGAAATTTTAGGATAAGGGTGGTGTGGGCGGGGGGGAGAAAGAGGAACGCTAGATTTTTTTTTTAAATCAGCGCTTATTATTGTTTCAGCTGCTATTTAAATATTACCCTTACGTGGTCTGCTTGAAACTTTTGGATTCATAATAAAACAGGGTAATAAATATTTAAGAAAAATGTTACCGTGTCGAATACCACTATTTTCTAATGGTAATTTTTATAAAAAATATTAAATTCTTGCTTGAGCTGTTTGAAATTTTATGATAGTTTATGACACAAGATATAATTTTATAAAAAATATATCATTTCGGGAGATGTAAGGGGGGAGGGGGTAAGAACAAACTCAGGAAGTACAGCAGAAATTCTAGGTTGATCTATTTAAAACTTTAAAATAGTTTATGGCACAGGATATAAATTTATAAAAATGTATGTTCCGCGTTAAATGGCACTATTTATGAATATGCAAAAATCTTATATTCTTGCTTTAACGCGCTCCCTACTCGAGTAACATATCGATTCGAGTTTCTTTTTTAAAAAAAGTGCACATTTAGCAGTGTGTGCGCATCAGGACAGATTACGCTGCCATGGGCAGTGATTTGACACGGTTCGTGTTTCGTTCGAAAAGGAAATGCACGCCCGGCGGCGTGCTATACGCGACTGCTATACGCTGCCGTAGGTAGCGGGACACACTTCGAACTTCTTCGAAAAGGAGAGTAAATTCGGCAGCGCGTGCGTAGCACGTCTTATATAGATATTACTTAGTATATTTGCTTGGGATACATTAAATCTAATAGCGACGTCTTCTAAAAGGATGTAACATCCCATCATTTGTTATAAATACATTTGTATTTTAAGATTTCAAATAGTTTTGTAGAAGTGAATCCCACGTTGCATGAATAATACCTAGTTTATATGATTTCATCTTTTCAGATCTGGTTTTTAAATTATCGAAACAAATGCAGCGAAGTAAAAAACAAATCATTAGTAATACATAGCTGCTATCAGTATCCAGCTGCTTCCAATCCAAATTGCTCGCCATGGATGCTGCAAACTTGCATTTTGTCTTTCATTGTGCCTATAAAATAAATCAGTCTCAGCAAAACCATTAACTCACTTCTAGAGGTCTGTTCAAAATCATTTTTTTTATTATACCTCGCTTTTATACTTTCTAAGTATATATCAATTAGTGCATTCTGTTAATTCATCAAACATGTTCAGATCAATGAATTATACAAAATTATCAATTTCAGAAGCATTTCCTTTTATATATGTCCTGACATTTTCTGTATAGTATTTTTGTTATTCGGTTTGGAGGTTTTTAAGATTTCCTATATTTTCCATTTTGTTATTTTATATTTTCAAGTATAAATATTTTTGTCAGTATTATTTTCAGTAATCTCATGCATTTATTTCAGTATCACTAGAAAAATTATCTTCTTCAAAATTGACATTACTCAAATCTTCGTCCCATTCAGGAAATTGCAGATTTTCTTCAATAGCAATATTTTCACTACCACTGTCTTCATTAAAAATTTTCGTTAGATAATCCCCAATTTCTTTATTTTTCGTTATTTTTTAACTACCATTTTCATTTAGACTTTTTTTTAAATCAAATTCCATTAAAACCACTTAGAAATAATTTCTGTGAGACACATTCTATCGAAAAGAATTCTACAAGCAGGCGCGTGTTGCCTAAAGTACACCATATATGTTCACAGATTAAAATGACAGCTGCAGCAAATTGCGCAATCTGAAATAGAAAAAATTTTCACAAATTTGTAGGAAGAAACCTAAATGAATACAAATGGTTATTAGCACCCTCTATTGCTTAAATTTTGTTTTAAAGAAAAAAGAAAGCGAATTTTGCACATTTTAAAACAATGCACCCGGCAAAAAAATGAAATGCTTTTTTAATATTTTAATATGTGTCTTAAATATTATTTACCAAAATGTTAACTAATTATTCTTAAAAATTGTTAATCATTTTAATTTCAGAGAAAAATTAGGGTGGCGAGTGTTTAGATAAAAACACAGTCAATATAGATGAAAAATACCAGTATTTTGCTAAAGATAAATTCAGTTTACATAATCTCTTTATATTATTTGAAGTATTTTCTGTAAGAAAATACTGGTAGTTTTCTCTTTTCTTGACTGTGTTTTTTCCCGGTTTTCCCTGACCACTCTTCACTCTGAAAATAATTCGTATACAAAATTATATTACCTAAGGTGGTCTGGTGTAATAACGCCAGGCGGGCTAATAACGCCAAATGCTAATATTATGCATAATTATGAAATGATCAGGTAAATGACACCCATATGCTCTGCGCTGAAGAGTTTTGAGTCATATAAATTGCAAAAAACAGCTTCAAGTTAATTTGTTTCATTTTTAGGTCTTATTGTTTTTACAAGCAACTAAAATTAACGCTTGATCTAAAATTTGCGAGATACGTTTTGTGATGTGAAGACTATTTTTTCTTTATCTGGAAATACTTTGTTAATTACATAAATTTGTAGTACATTTCACGGACATTCAAAATGTTGTTGAAAATTTTGGATATCATCTCGAGATATTTTGTAATTTAAAATGTACAGCGCAATAACTATAACTGGGTAATAACGCCAATCCTTGGCATTAATACCCTACAGTAGCCGAGCTACATCCTAAATACTGATTCAAGTAAACACAGTTAAAACTATGAACTGTTTTTAAAAATTCTGTTTAAGCGGTCCTTTTTAAGCAAAAAGAAGCTCACGGTCTGATATTCTTTTGCCTCATCCTCCCCTCCACACCACACCTTTATTTTTCTTACACTTTCACAAAGAAATAAATATTTTCAATAGCTTAGAATCCAATTTGTCAATTTCTAAGTCTGTAGAGTTTGTATTTTTAGAATTGGGCAATCTACATGCAATTATTCCATCTTATTTCATAGTTTTGTTTGCATGGCGTTATTACCCATATAGGTGGGTAATAACGCCAAATAGTATTGGTCAAGAAATCTCGCCATTACATTTTATGAATACATATCTCTCAAATTACTTTTTCTCAAATTACTTTTTAGATAGTTAATGAATTGCTGTATCAAATCATATATTTGTTTGAAAAATACAATCTAAAACTAAGCCGTGAAAATTGGTAAAATCTTAACGTGGCGTTATTACCACAGGTTACCTTATATTTATTTATTTTTATTTTTTTAATCGTGATGTATCATGTGGAAATTATAAAAAAATATACCCATGTTTTTTTCCTGCAAATGTGTATTTATTTCTTATTTATATAAATTTACTGAACAATTTTAAATTCCCATACATAAATTGAAATTTTGATGTACAAGTTAAAACAAAAATTCAACAAAAGTTCAACATGATTTTTTTTTTCTAAGCAGTATCGCGTAGTTGCAAAAAGAGTACAACTAAGTTTGGCTTTAAGAAAAGGAGGTATTTATATGATAATAATATCGTGTAGTTATAAAAAATGAAAACGGACAATATGGAAATGTTTTAATTTATTAAAAATGCACTCAGGGATATAAAATGGCTTACTTTAAAAAAATGAGCAATCTCTATTTTTAGCATATTTTAATAAAAATATTCCTTTACCGTTTGCAATAAATTATAGCATAGTACCATTAAAAATATTTCTTATAAGTAAAAATCTGAACTGCTCTAATGATAATTAAAAAGATGCCCAGGTATAGTGAAAAAAACCTATCATTTTCTATTCGCTTCTAAAAATGATAGAATCCTTCAAATTTATTGAAACGAAAAATTAGATGCTTAAAATTATATTCAAAATTTATAATCTAGAATTTAATGAGAAACATTACTCCTTGTCACTTTCCTTTATAAAAAAGCAAATTAACTGAGCTTTAAGTAATAATGAAAGCTCAGCTTTGCACGAATTATTATAATGGAAAATACTTTTGGTAGAGAATATGGAAAAGAAAATTTATTTTGCAAAAACATCAATTACTAAATATCTCCTGAGATATTTATGAGTATTAAATTGTTGAGGATTTGCTCAATGCAGTTATTTTTTTAGCAGAAACTTTATGCCACATAAGATCTATATATATATATATATATATACATATATATATATATATATATAAAGAAGTAAATACACTGGTTTCCAAAAATTAACAAAAAATCACTAAAATAGCGATAGTTCAAAATATTGCATGTAGATTTTAATAAAACTCAGCCATAATATACAACGCATAGTAAGTTATAAAATATCATAAAAAGAAATTTCCAGATAATTATGGTGTTTCAAAAAATAGCATAATTATAAAATTAACAAAATCAGTTTGCCAGTTTGGTATAGCATAACCAAAGCATTGGTATAGGAAATAGCATTGGTATAGGAAAAGTACCTTTAACATGCCGTATGATCACCCCTAGTAGCAATACAGCACATACAGCGATGTGTCATACTGTCAATTATGCGATCGATGAGTTCGCATGGAAGTAAGAGTTATTACTCTTCCAAAGCAGTTGTAAGCGTGGCAAGGGTCCGAGGAAGAGGATTGAGAGTAGCGACACGTCTCCCTAAAGCATCCCAAACTTGCTCGATGGGATTCAAATCCGATGATCGAGGTGGACATTCCATGAGCTGAATTGTTTGGTGCTGAATATAATCTTCCATGATACGAGCCCTGTGCGGTCTAGCGTTGTCGTCCTGTAAAAGGAAATCATTACCTATTTCACCGGCATAAGCTCGCACATAAGCATCAAGGATGTCATCTCTGTAGACGTGAGCATTTACCGTTCCATGTGGAAAGACATGGAGGTCTGTGCGTCCACCCAAAGAGATACCACCCCAAACACAGACACTTCCTCCTCCGTATGTATCTCTTTCACGATTGTTTGATGGATGATAGCGTGTTCCCTGCTCTCTCCAAATCAAACAAGGCTTACTATCGCTCTGGAGGCTAGACCGGGACTCATCCGTGAAGAGAACACGCCTCCATTGATCAACCGTCCAGTGGACATGTTGACGTGTCTACATCAAACGTTCCCTCCGGTGACGTGAGGGGAGCGGCAGACAAATTGTTGGTCGCCTCGTGTAAAGTCCATCTTCGTGAAGCCTTCTACGCACAGTAGACATTGACACCAACCTTCCAGTGGCTGCAGCAAGGCATTATCTAAGGTGAGATGGTGTTGCGGTTCTATTCCTTCGTACACATAAACGCAAACATCGGTCATCGGAGCTTGTCGAAACCCTTGGCCGTTCTTGGCTGAACTTTGTTGAACCCGAACTAGTGATTTGAAATTGTTGCCAAAGCTTATGAACCACCGAATGACTCACATTTGGCCATTTAGCCACCTCTGCCTGACTTTGTCCTGCCTCCAATCTCCCAATAGCTCCAAATCGAAGTTCTGCGGGTAAATGACGTCTCGAGGTCATTTTAATGAATTGGCTATCCTAGATTTATAATATCCCTATCACAGCGAAAACTGCAGCCTTACTCTCTAACGTGCATTTTTATCTGCTTCACGGATGACACAATGCGATTGCAGCGCCACTACTTTGCATTTGGTATTTTTATTCAGCATCTTTTATTTAACAATATATGCAAATTTCATACGGATTGGTTTCTTTTTGAACGAGTTTTTTTTTGTGATTTTTCCTTAATTTTTGGAAACCAGTGTATATGTAAAATGTTCTATTTTGTTTTTTATAAATTCCTATTAATATGCTTATTATTTATGTATTTCACATACTTCTTTTAATCATTGACTGCTATTAGCGGTCTGTCATACTCTGATCCTTTTGATTTTTAGAGATTAACTTGTGACATTCAATTTAATTATTAATAAATCTTAAATTTTGATACCTTTGGAGACCTAGTACTTTGATTTTTTGAAACAGGGAAATTTTATTTATAATAGTCCTCAATTATAAAATTTATGTTATAATAATCAATAATTATGAATTTTCTATTATAATAGTTTTAATTATAAAAGTTCTGTTATAATAGTCCTTAATTAAAATTTTCTGATTAAAACAGAAACAGTATTCTATAATTGATTGATTTTTTTTTGTCATCCGTCGATGACGTCGGTCTCAGAGAGCTTTCATAAAAATTTATCGTGGCTTTCTATAACAGGAGTTAAAGATTAATTCCATATTGGCTGTTAAAAAGACATCCGCATATATTATTTCATACCAAAGTGTGTTCCTATTATAAACGCTTAAGAGACCTCAAAGAAATGGAAATTTGCAAATTAATGCAATCAAAAAAGGTCTTGTACTTAAATCAAAACATATATGTTAGGTTTTGCAATGTTCTTCATGGAACACTTCATGTATAACAATATAGTTTACAATAGTGCTAATAACTTAAAGCAGCGGGAATTACACAGAGTGATGGATTTGCGAGGACGACATTTTTCAAAATTGAACAGAACTTGACTGAGTTTTTAAAATCCTTTGGATAGATTAACCTTAATTTTCGTTTCATGGCATCATTAATACTTATAACTGCCGCACGTGTGTGACTTCTAGAAAACGTGAAGACATTCATGAACCACTGCGTTCTCCCAAAGTGGCAATATGTTGTAGGTCCTCAGGACATTCCATAGGACATTTTTTCTTCAAAAAGCAGTTTCCTTTAGACTGGTGAAAAACGTTTAAGATTAAGACTCGGTGTTACTCAATGCTTCTGCGCGGCAAGGTCACGCCATGCTTGCAGGAAAGATATGAGTTTTTTACCATCATGCTTACGCACGATTGAGCATCAGGTCACATTCCTACTCCGGTCAGTGAATTTCTGTTACATACATTCGAGAGAAAAAAATTATTAGCAGCCAAGTGTTTTCAAACTTCGATACGCAATATTCTGCATGGAATACTTGATGTATACCGACACACATTGCAGTAATACCACGAACTTTTACCAGCGAGTCTCATGCAGGCATTTACAGTATTCTCCGAAGTCGTACAGAATCTCACTATGCCTTTAGAATTTACTGGGCATATTAAACTAATTTTTTTCTTCATGGCGACATTAATACATATAACTGTCGAATATGGGTGACTTTTAAACCACGTGAAGGCATTTAAGTTAACTTTGCATTCCGCAAACGTGTAAAAGTGGTGTAGTATCTCTGGTTTCATAAGACCAGTATTCTTTAAAACGGAGTGTCCATTCAATTGTTTTAAAACGTCTACAGGAAAAGTGTCAGTGATACTTAATGATGAGGGAAAATAGAATTCCTGGTCTCCAGCTAATTTCTTACTGTGGGAATACATAAAATCTGAGGTGTATCTACCGGGTGACCCAAAAATGACTGATGGATTTTAAAATTCAATAACTTGCAAACGGTGACAGCTATTTAAAAGATTTTTGCAGGAGGGTTATGTACAATGCCAGGAGTTTTTTTTACCGTAATTTTTATTTTAGTTCGAATTTTAAACAATAGGTAGTGCTGACGGCGATTAAAGGCCAGGTGATCAGTGATGAGTGAAGCATCGACCTGGCCTTCAATCGCCGTCAGCGCCACGTATTTTTTGAAATTGAAACTAAAATAAAAAATCACAGAAAAAAAACTCCTGACATTATACATAACCCTCCTGCAATTTTTTTTAAATAGCTGTCACCGTTTGCAAGTTATTGAATTTTAAAATCCATCAGTCATTTTTGGAACACCCAGTATATGGTCAATCCAGTCTATCGGAACTGAATTCTCCGATCTTCGAATAGTATCATGAGCACACATAGGCATAATGTACTCTGCGGTTGCATGATTTGAGACTCACCTGCAAAACGTTATGCCCTGCGATGGTACCGATGGTACCTGCAATGGATGCGAGCAGATAGCGCTATAATAAACAATTTGAAGACATTCTGTTCAATCATTTTGCACATTTTCTTTTATTAGTGTACGTCAATGCTGCATGTTCTTTGTTTTTGCGTTATTTTATTTTACTGCATTAAAAAAGTTTCAGTGACATATAGATGTTATTACTGCAAAATGTTTTATTATATTTTATTTATTTATTATAAACTTTTAAGTGTCCTGTGGCTTTTTACCCGACCAGAATATATTCGCGGTATAATAAATGTATGCGTGTAATAAATATATGGGATGTAATAATATTTAAGAGCGATATAATATTTAAGAGCATTAGTTTATTAACCACAAGTGTTTTAAAGAATAATAAATTCTCTATTTTTAGGTTCCTTCTTTTGCTTTCCGCTCTTAAAAAAAAAAAAAAAAAAAAAAAAAAAAAAAAAAAAACTATCTTTTTTTTTAAATAATAGTGCTCTATTCAAAATGTTTATTATTTCAAATAAAATGATGATATTTTAAACGTAACACAAATAACTAAATGCGTCTAAAAAGTAATTCGTTAAAATATTTCTCAGAAAAATCTTCCTTTTTAAAGCTTTTTTAGAGTTTCTATTTATTCCAGTTTGTCTTGGCGTATTCATATTTCCACAAATGCTACACTAATAATTTTTAATTTGATGTCAGATGTGAATTTCACGTCCGATGAATCAAACCCTTACCATTATTATTAATTACTTTTTTACTTTTTATTGCCAGGCTTTACGCCGTCGTCAGTAAAACATTCTTCATCAGTTGTTAAAATATCGAAAATATTTTTGAATTAGTCTGTTAATTAACATATTTTCGAGACGGAACCATAGCATTAGCACTATTGAGAACATTATGATGAAATCAGGTTGCATAGCACTTTGTTTGATGTGTGTGTGGAGGGGGAAGCATATCACACCCGTACTATGAAACAGAGAAACTCTGTAGTAAAAGACAATCTACCAAGTGAGGGCGTTAGTTTTAAAACTTAACAAAACAAAATTTAAAGTTAAAAAATCAATGTTATCTAAAATTTAAAATAAAATTGAGTTTTGTCTTCCTATTTATTGTATTGGTGAACCTCCATCGAAAAAACATTACATCCAACATAAATAATTATTTTTGTAGTGTACATCTGGCAATATAATATCTACTTTTACAATGAAAACTAATAGAAACAATGGGCGATTTACAAAAATCTGATTTGATGGATAAGGCAAGTGTTGAGATTAATCGTCTCAATTCTTTCTTTGCAAGCATATCACCATGGAATAAACTTTCTCAATTAAAATAGTGAATGGAAAAAAAAAAAAAACATAGATCAATGAAAAATAATAATATCAAAAACAGTCTACAAGGTAAAATTAAAAATTAAAAATATTTTTCAAATATATGAATTAAAATTTTATAAATTGAAGCAGAAAATTACCTTTTGCTTGTACAATATGAAGATTTAAAGATCAAAATTATGTTTAATTAATTTTTTATATGTATATTTCAGAATTAAAATTTAATTTAAATATGTGTGTTTAGAAATAAGTTTTCCTGAGTTTAAATCAAAAGTGTAATTTATCTTCAAGTAATATTCTGGATTCAGAGATTTGTTAGTTTCCTGTATATGGTTATATTGCTTGTGTTCTTTAATTCCCAATTTCAAACCAAATTTGGTTTATTCAACATAAGAAAGATACATGCTCAAACAATGCTGTAAAAATCCCAATAAATCTCAATAAAATATCAATTTATTTATTTATTTATTTATTTATTTTTTGGCAGGGTGAAAAATCATTTTTAAATCATGTCTAAGATTTTTAGCAATGGAAATGTTGAATATAAAACAACGGTAAACTTTAAAAAATGAATGCTGAGATACACTTGAAGAACGAGGATGCTATTCGGATTTTAAATATGACAATATCAATAATAGAGCGGTTGTAACATCGGTCAATAGGAAAGTCTGTAAGATATTGGATTTCTAATTAACTGACCGGGATTTGGGCGTATAGTTAAATTTATAGAGATATAAAAAGCGACCATCTTTTAATATCAGCAGG
Source organism: Maratus speculifer (assembly GCA_964019185.1). Lineage (NCBI taxonomy): Eukaryota > Metazoa > Arthropoda > Arachnida > Araneae > Salticidae > Maratus > Maratus speculifer. The sequence continues at coordinate 13,224,447 of OZ025297.1, read as the reverse complement.
CATGGGCCATTATAATGTTTATAAAATAGAATATTATTTTGCATAGTCCTAATCATAAGAATCGATATAACGAAAAAAAAGAATAATAAAAATAGGTAGTGAATAATAATGCGTATATACTTATAAGCGCATACGTAAAAGATGTTTTTTGTCTGAAAATATGAATTCGCTTTTGCGCATATTTTATCGTTAAATGAATAAATTGAATGTTTTTGATAATAACTGCTTGAAAAAACTTTCTATATTTCTAAAACGAATAAATTTATTACAGAGCAAACTAAAAAAAAATACAATATACATTGAATTATAAAACTTTTAACATAAAGTAAAAATTTATATGCATAATAATTATGTTCTAATTGTAATTTTTTTTGAAAAGTTTAACTTCTTTTAAAAAGATTAAAAATTAATTTTAATGGAAGTGAAAACTTTGGACAAAATAATGCAACGTAGAATAAATGTATTTAGATAAAAGTTCCTTGTCTAGAAATATCATAAAGACTATCGTTATCTTCAATTTAAAGGAATGAATTTTTAAAACTTTCATTTTATCCGATGATAAAATGCGTGACTGAATTCTCTTCCAAACTACATTTTTGTGAATAATTTATTATTTGTAGGCGTTGCCTACATTTTACGAATGCTGATCGAATTCGATAATGTGTTTCTTTTAATTAATTTTTTAAAAATTATGATAGAAATTTTGTGCAATTTTTCGAAAATGTAATTGTGCTTATACTTTCTATTTTACTAAGAATAAACCGATTAAAAATAACATATTAAAAAAACAGAAACATTTTTAACGAATTTAATTATCATTATTATTTCTTTTATTTCATTTATTTGCATCATATAAATCAAATTTGAGAGGTTCTTTTATTTGTGAAAATCACTTTAAAAAATTGTTGTAACTTTAACCATAATTTTATAGAGTAATTTAACCGCTGCATCTAATGTTATGTTACATCATAATGATATAAATTCTATTTTATTTCACATTATTATGGTGTAATTTAGTTTAAATTTTAGCAACCATATCAGTTATTTTAATTCAATGCTTTACAATGTTTAATATTGAAATCATATTAGGTATATTAAGTAGTATTATATAATACATCAATTCAACAGAATTTATTTTCGTGTTTTGTCGTTTGGATAATTGTATAATTGATCCATGTTAATCTCATCTACTGAACGAAATTGTAAATCGTTGCACCTTGAAGTTGAGAAATTTTTTGTAATGTAATTGTTATTTCTTTTTCGAATTGACGAAGTTTATATCAAATCTTTCACTTTATTTTTTATGAAATTAATTTATACAAATAATATTTAGTTTGAGCGTACAAAAATGGACAAAAATACATTTAAAATTACAGCTATTAAAAATAAAATCTTGCCGATTTTTATAAACTTATTCCAAATGTATTTTTTTTTTCGAATTACAATCGATAAGTAGTGTTGCACACAATAAACGTTAAAAAACTTAGCTCTACAGACATTTATCAGAGACAAAAAAATAGATGTAACAAGCAGATATACTGTTCCTTGATGCAATTTCTAAGTCTCCCCCGTCCACCATATTTAGGTGCGATTTGCGATGGCTACTGTTGGCTGGACTGCTGTTGGTCAAAGTTTGATACGGCAGATGAAGATGAATTTAATATATATATATATATATATGTTACAGGCCAAACCCGAATTTAGGCCAAACTAGATTGGCCTAGGCCAAACCGGTCTATCCTAACGCCCATCGGATAAACTAGTTTTTCCTAAGCTAAACCGGTTTGTCCTAACGCCCATCGGATAAACTAGTCTTTCCTAGGCCAAACTAGTCTATCCTAAGGCCCATACGACAAACTAGATTTTCTTAGGCCAAACTAGTTTGGCCCAACTCTTATAGGATAAAATAGTTTAGACTGCTGTTTATTGGTCTGAACTAGTTTATCCTAAGCCAATTCAATTTGGGGTGATTTTATTGAATTCAAAGAAGGCCTCAACGCCAACATTCTTGTTTTTCCTAGGCTGACTTACTTTATCCTAGGCCAATGTAGTTTTACGTGTTTTTAGTTCACGGGTGTCAAAGCCAGAGAAATAATGGGCTCACAGGTTCTGTATGTATGTATGTACGCATGTATGTACGTATGTGCGTACGTATGTACGTAACGCGATAACTCTTGATAGAGATATCCGATTTGGTTCAAATTTTGGATGTAGGTTCATTCTGATAAGGTACTTTTCTGATTATTTTTGGAAATTCATTGGATAGGAATAAAGGGGAGCGAACGGGAAGCTAATCCCCCACCTCTAATTTAGAGAAATGGATTTATCATGCACAATTATCAGTTTTCATTTTAAATTTTAGAAATAGGATCATTGTGACGAGGCGCCTGCGTTATTAGTTGTGGATGTTTATTGTTTAAGTCTAAATTTTAGACTTAAACAATAAAAATCCACAACTCTAAAAGAAAGGACAATGCAGGTAATACAACATAATTTAGAGGGCTGGCGGTCCGGTTAGGCGGAGCCCTGTCCTGGAAATTTCGGCCCGTGCAAACCTCTGATATTATTCTACAATCCTTAAAATAAAATACATTATATAAGGGTGATAACAAAACCACTTTGCACAAGGTTAGCTATGGAGCAGTAGTTAGGATCAATATTAAAAGAATATTGTCCAATTAAAGTGATGGCTTTGCATCACAGGCTGTTTACAATAATTGTGTATTACAGCCTTATTTTTTTAAAGAATAACACCCTCAAAAAATAAAGTAAGTTGGATTACTTTTTCCTATTTTCCACAATTATACGTAACCATTGAACCCCCAAAACTAATCACAGATACGCTTTATAAAATTAAACAATTATCCAAAATTTGATGCAAATCTGATAATTATGCACAAAAAACAATTCATCTGATTTAAGGAGGGTAATCCCCCATTCCTCCCTTAATACTTAATCTTTAAACCCTCAAAACAATTCAGAGATTCACCTTAAAAAACTTTATTCAAAATTTTCAGCGAATCGGATAAATTTGCATAAAAACCTATTTATCCAATTTAAGGAAGGCGATAAAACGTCCACTACCCCATTATACTTAAAAAAAGAGAATCTCAAATTAATTAAAGTAGCGCCTGATCAAGTGGATTCATGTCCAAAATTTTAAGCAAAGTGGATAATTTTGTATTATAACCAATTTATCTAATTTAAGGAAAGAAATAAATTGTCAGTTTCCCCCTTATATTTAACCGAATAACCATCAACATTGGTCAGTGAAGCGCTTTATTAGAATGATCAAATCCAAGATTTGCAGCAAATCGGTTAATTCTGCATGAAAAACATGTTTGCCAAAATTAGGCTGAATCCCCCAAGTTATTTTCGTTGTTCTTATTCAATTAACCCCCAAAACTAATTAGGGAAGCGTTTTAGCAGAGTGGATTTATTTCTAAAATTCGATGCAAATCAGTAAATTCTGCGTGAAAAAGACATTTACATAACTTATGGGGCGTAACAGCTATTCCCCCCTCCCTTTATACTTAAACAATGAACACTCACAACTAATCATGGAGGCCCCTCAAGAGAATGTTTCTATATCTAAAATTTGAATAAAATACGCTAATAATGCATGGAAACCCATTTGAATTAAGGAAAGGGGAGAATCAGTCTCTCGCCCCCCCCCCACATATTCTTCTCCAATGACCTCCAAAAGTAATCAAAAAAGCTCCTTATAAGAATAAACTTATATTGAAAGTTTGATGCAAATCGATTATTTCAATCAAGAATAATTGCGTTACGTACTTACGTATATACATAGATACAGAAACTACGGGCACATTAGTTCTCAGTTTTTGGTAGCCTTATGAGTTAAAAACGTTCTCAAATTACATTATTTCTATCAATAGTTATCGCGTTACGGACGTACGTACGTACATACGTACATACATGTGTACATACTTGCATACATACATACATACAGATCCTGTGAGCCCATTTTTCTCTGGCTTTGACGCCCGTGAGCTAAAAACACGTAAAACTACATTAGCCTAAGATAAACTAGATCAGCCTAGGACAAACAAGAATGTTGGCGTTGAGACGGTCTTTGAATTCAATAAAACCACGCCAAATTGTATTAGCCTAGGATAAACTAGTTCAGACCAATAAACAGCAGTCTAAACTAGTTTATCCTATAAGAGTTAGGCCAAACTAGTTTGGCCGATGGACATTAAAATAGAGCGGTTTGGCCTAGGAAAAGCTAATTTATCCGATGGGCGTTGGGATAGACCGGTTTGGCCTAGGACAATCTAGTTTGGCCTAAAATCGGGTTTGGCCTGTAACATATATATAAAATCTTGACACTTGCGATTTTAGACGTTTTATTAAATATCTAGAAATATATATAAGGAATTATTCTGAAACTCCAGGTGTGTAAACAAAATAGTACACCTCATATATTTATGCGAAGAATTTTCCCCGAAATCCAACAGGGGCCCGTCACCAAATAGAAAAAAGAAAGAAGATCATTTGAAACACCCTGTCAAAACTAATGAAGCAAAAGAGTTCAAAATGCAGATTATTATTAAGTGGCTTATTTTAATAAACTGTGTTCATTTTTATGAATATAGTATGTAAACTTGTCGAGAAATAAAGGTTATTATAAAAACGGTCCCAAAATTTTCAAAGTTTTTTCTTATAATTTGCAGAGTTCTTAATATAAAATAATGTTCTTTTCTGAAAATATAACAAACAACATTGTACACACTACTCTGCTATCAGACTTTAAAAATAATAAAAATTGTATGAAAAATGAGTCGGTTTACTATATAATTTTTGTTGCGCTTGCATCAATACTATTAAAATTTCATTAGCATATTATGTTAGTTAAATATATAGAGCAATTTTTGTGAAAGTCTCAAAAACATAGCTTAAAAATTCTGAAAATTATCGTCGATAGAATGAGATCAAAATCCGAAATGAAGCAAAAAGATGAGGGACTGTATCGATATTCCATTGATTAGTGCCTACACATTATTGCACGTACAACTATATTTGGGTACAAACCCTGATTTTTTTGCTTCCTTACGGTGATAACGGATTTTGAGTTGATTCTATAGACAATCATTTTCAGAATTTTTAAGCTATGTTTCTGAAACTTTTACAGAAGTTGCTCTATACATTTAGCTAACACAATACGCAAATTAAATTTTGATATCGTTGACGCATGTGCAATGAAAAATTATTTACTAAACCTATTAATTTTTGATACAATTTTTATTATTTTTAAATTCTTACGGCAGGGTATTGTGTAGAATGTTGTTTGTCATATTTTCAGAAAAGAACATTATTTTATATTAAGAACTCTGCAAATTATAAGCAAAAAACTTGGAAAAATTTAGGACTTTTTTTATAAAAACCTTAATGTCTCTGCGAATATACATGCTATCCTTATAAAAATAAACACTGTACATTACAACTCAGCTAAAAATGAACTGCAGTTTTTTTGCAGAAGTAAAGTGATTTTGAAGTTTTTCTAATGTTAACTGTAGACTTTCTGTTGTGCAATCTCAACTATAAAATCACTTCAGTTATGTTATAGTTGATTGGAGGTGATTTTGCAGTAATTTATTTTAGACATTCTGTCAGCTATTAACTTTAAAAACACTGTTGTTTTTATAAAGTCATTTAATAATCACAAATTTAAAAATATTTAAGAATTTATAACCATAGAATCACTGCAGTTAATTTGAAGTTATTATCCAGCAGAAGTGGATAATAACTTTATTATCCACTAATTTGAAGTTATTACATTAGAAGTAAACTTTCTAATGTATCTCTAGTATAACTGTGTCCGATAAATTCAGAGACTTTAATCGGAGAAAAATAATTTCAATTACACTTCAAAAATCGAATTAGGGATTTTCCATCCCATCTACTCACTTCCTTAGCGAAAAATTTATTAGTTTCTACTTTATTTGGTTACTTGGAAATTATAAATTTTAATGTGTTAAAATCCATCTTTATTTTTTTCAGGCATGGGCGTTCTTATCTATACTTTCTTCACCCTAAATAAAATTTCTTACTTCCTTTATTATTTTAAGCTATGAGAAAAAAATTCAATATTACTGAATTACATTTCAAAATCACTATGAGTGGTAGTTGATTTAGTTGATTAAATTTCTTAAAGGTAGTTGATTAAATTTCTTAATTCCTTTATTTTTGGTTACTGTGAACGAATATATATAGTGCTATGTTTATCAAAATCAGAGAAAAAATATATTAAGATTCAGAAGTTATGAGGGACAATGGGCATTTCACTCAGCAGGCCCTTAATGGGAAATTTCTTCTTATTTTTTATTGTAAATTACTTGAAAATTATACATTTTACTATGCTTTTGAAAATAGATGAAAAGGAAAATTTTGTTAATTGTTTTTATTATTATTATTATTATTATTTAGAAAGGGGCAACAGCTCTCTTCTACCTTCCTCCCCCTACCAGAAAATTTTCAGTTCCTCTTATATTTTAAGCTAAGAAAAAAGATTAAAATTTAATATGTTTTTAAAAAATCAGGGAAAAATTAGTTATATTTCAAAATCGAGGGAGGAAAAATGGCTCATCTATCCCCCCTTCACCCAACGGAAAAATTTTATTTACTTTGTTTTAAGTTACTCTAAAACAATAAATTTAATTATGTTTATGAGAATTGGAGAAAAAAATACTAATTAAATTTCTAAATCCAGGGAGGGGCAATGAGTCTACCCCTATATCTTTTCTTTTGGGTAGATTTCGTATGAAATACTACCTATTGCATTCGCACCAGTTTATATATCTATCTATCTATATATATATCTCACTTTTTTATGGACACGATAACTTCTATAATTCTTCACCAATCTCCACCAAAATTTTACATAAAATCAAAGGGGATAAAATCTCGGCTAAGTTCGTTAATGGGCAAAATCGGACCCAGGGGGGCGAAATAGGGGGCGTTTTTGTGAAAACAGTAAAAAGCCCATAACTTCTTAATTAAAATAGATATCGAATCAGTTTAAAGTTTATATTACTTCTAAATAATGGGCCAAAAATTTATGCATGACAGATTTTTGATAAAGTTAAAAATGGGCTCAAGGGGCGAAAAAATAGGGTTTTTGGGAGAAAAAAAATCATAACTTTGTCAATTCTCAAGATATCAAATCCGTCTGAATTTTTTATAAATATTTTCAAAATTATCTAAAACTTTTGTATTTGCAAGTTTTTGATAAGACTAACTCTTACCGGTAAAAAAAAAAACAAATAAAAATAAAACGAAAATAAAAAGGGCTTTTGAAAAAGAAAAAATCCATAACTTTGTCAATTCTTAAACTATCAAATCCAGCTCAATTTATTTTACATCTTCTCAATAATATCTACAACTTTTATACTGACAAGTTTTTCATAGGATCAATTCTTATAGCAAAAATAAATTAAAAGAAAATTGGAGTTGGAGAAAAAACCTCTAGTTCAAACTGCTTACATTCTGAATCGTTTTATAAATTCATTTTTTATTTTAAACACATCCAAATGGCAGATCCTCTTATTTAGGAACTATATAATATGAAACATTGGCCAGATTTTTGATAAAGACGGAATACATTTCAAAAAACGCTGCCAAAAAGGGTATTTTGAACAGAATTTCCCGAAGTGACAGTGATAGGAAATTTGAAGAAGTATTCAGATAACAAATTGCGTTTTTCCTGACTAATTTTTAAATCCATTTTTACTCTCAAACGCATCCAGTTTACAAGTGCGCTTATTTAGGAACTGTATAATATGACGCATTGGTCAATTTTTTGATAAAGAAAGAATATATTTCAAAAAAGACTGCCAAAAAGGGTATTTTGAACAGAATTTCCCGAAGTGACTGTGATAGGAAATTTGAGGAAGTATTCAAATAACAAATTGCGTTTTTTCTGACTCATTTTTAAATTCAGTTTTGCTTTCAAACGCATCCAATTGACAGGTTCTCTTATATAGGAGCTGTGTAATATCCCGCTTTGTTCAGTTTTTTGATAAAGACTGAATATAGTTTTAAAAATGCTGTCAAAGAGGGCACTCGCGCAAAAATTCCCGAAGCTATCATGATTAAGAATTGAGGTTGTATTCAAAATTAGTTATTTTATAACTCATTTTTAAATTAAATTTTGCTCTCAAACACATTCAATTGACAGTCTTTTGTTATTTAGGAACTATATAATGTACCGTATTAGTCGATTTTTTTAATAAAGTCAGAATTATTTCAAAATATGTTGTCAAAATGGCAATTTGATCCGAATTAAGCTTAAGATGATTCTGATAAAACCAGTCCTTACAGAAAAAGGAAATTAAAAATTTTTCAAAAGAGGACAAATAAAGTTGTTAAACTGGGTTTATCTGTAATCAAATTTATTTTTTGTTGTTGAAATGAGCACTCTTCGAAATCTACCTCCGCCTATAGGCCAAGCCGACAGGGATTTTACTCGAATAATTTACATTATATTTTTGAAAAAAGAAGAAAAAGAAATTTAATTTAATTTTAAAATTCAAGGAGGGACAATTTGTTTCCTCTGCTTCCTGTCCCCATCCCCCCCCCCCATCTTCGCACAACTGAAAAGGACTCACAATTACTTCATTTTGAAATGGACATACAAATATCTGAATCATCAAATTATTTTTTGAATCACTCTTTAAAATTATTATTCGTTCTAAAATTAACCATTGAAAGAAAAAAAATACTTCATAGGGTATTTGAACTTATTTTCTAATTATATATTTATTTTAAAAGCACAACAAAGTTTAATATTTCAAATAAGTATTAAATTATTAAAAGGATTTAAAATTATTTTACAATCAATAAAAATACGAAAATATCTAGTCATCTTTTTATATTTAAAATTTAAAAGAAAGATTAAAAAATTTCCCTTTGTAAAAAATTACCTTAAAAAAGAGGTTAAATAATTAAGAATCTATTTCTTTATTAAAATTAGTCTTTTCTATTTTACAAACAGATATTTTTTAAATTAACACATTTAAGTACATTTTAATTCCTAAAAAGAAAATTGTACTAACAGAAAATCCCCTAAAATTTACTTATTTTGTTGAATATTCTTAAATTTATGAGCAATTTCAGAAACATTCTCAATTCAAAAATTAAATGATAAAAAAAAAAAATATTTTTTTAATTTTATTTTTAAATAAAAAAAATATTTATAACTAAGAAATCATTACTATAAAATAAGAATAAAAAATATGTTTCACTTAAATCATCAAAATAAAAAAATAATTTTTATTCTAGTTAAAAGTTATTAATATACTACCTATATTATTTATTAAAGTAATTATTTCCATTTTATTAGTGTTTTATAAATTAACACAACACATATCATTACATTATAATTCATAATAAAATTTTATTTATTGAACAAATAATATCTGAACAAGAATAAAATTATTTTATTAAATATTTACTATTTTTTACATTTATAAGAGAAGCCATTTTTTGCTTTATTTATTAATTATTATTATTAGATATTATATTATTACATATTTATTTCATTCGTTTATATATTAAAATAACTTTTAAATAAGCGCAAAAGGAATTTACAATAAATAAATAATAAAATAAAAGCACGTAAAACTTCCAACTTTTTCGTCTAACCATACATCTTCAGCGATAAAGAATCACTTATCGAAATGCCTCACATAATACACTTATTATCTCCCATAGAAACAGGTCTGCGTAGTCGAGTGGATAGAGCGTGCGACTTCTGCGCTTAAGGTCTCCGGATCGAATCCAAGTGGTTCCAGCGTAAAAATGCGAGTCTTTGGAATGTTGTTTGGTTACATGGTCAATGGATGGCGCCACCCATTTACCATGGAAATGTGTAGTCATATCAACTACACATTCACCGCAGTAAATTTATAGTTATGTCAACTTCGAAAAAACTTCAGTTATTTGTGCCAAACACCACAGTTTGCCAACTGTAGTTTCTTTGCAGTGTCACTGCAGTTCATTTTTACCTGGGAATAAGCCACTTAATCACAATGTGCAATTTGAACGGTTTTGCTACATTAGTTTTGACAGGGTTATCCAAAAGATCTTCGTTCTTTTTCAATTTCTTGACGGTCCCCTGTTGGATTTCGGGGAAAACTCTTCGCGAAAATATATGACGCGTACTATTTTGTTTACACACCTGTAGTTTCAGAATAATTCCTTAAGTATATTTCTAGATATTTAACAAAATGTCTAAAATCGTAAGTGTCAAGATTTTTTTGCGGTAACTGTATATATTATTCAAAGTGCTGAAAAGTTGCATGATGGAAAATGTATATTTCTACTTCTGTCTATTCATAAATCCGTAATTGAAGCAAAAGCACAAATCACCCAGTCATGGTCATAGCACGGATGAAGGATGCCATACCTATTGAGTAGGTACATTCCGTATGAAAAGTGTAGGCACTCTACAAATCTAATTGAAATAATTCGAAAATATTTTATATCAATTTCAATAAATGCTCGACATTTTTCAAAAATCAAACAAAAAGAGTAACTCTCGTGGTTTAAAAGAAAAATTGCATTTCATTTTATTAATTTACTATTTTCTACAAGAAGCACCATGTCACATGTTTAAGCAATGTATATAATGCTTCTAGAAAGTTTCGGTTTGAGGTTTCAATAGCTTTGTAAGACATAATACAGCAGATTTAAAGTAATTAAAAAAATGAAGAAATCACTTGCACTCGTTTTCTAAAATGTCAGTATATAATGTATCCAAAAAAGATAAAATTTCAAAAGTTTTTAAATCAAAATCTGTAAATAAATTTTCTTCAATTACTGCAAAATTTTTAATCGAAGAGAATAAGGAACTCTTAACAAGCGATAATTTCAGCCAAGCTGTGCATGTCAACATATGGCGATTTTTCAGATGTATCGGAGAATACGGAAATTGGTATTTAGGTAAAATATGTTCACGCGGCAAATTATTAAAAATTAATTTCGATGTACAGGTCCCAAAAACATGGCATTGTCAAAATAGATTGAAATTCTTGATTTGCCAAGTCTAGGACCAGCTTTAAGTCCTATTAGGATTGTCTCTGGAATTTTACCTCGTCACGTTTACAGCAATGGAAAGCATTACGATTCATTTCAAGAATACCGACAGGCTTTGAGGAAAACATCTTTGCCATGCGAAAACCTGTAAAAATTAATATTTTGATCAACGCATGTTTATCGCAACAAATCTGAAGTTGCAAAAAAATAACATGTACGTAACAGTTTCATGAAAGGTATAATTGTAGTTATTTTTTCAACTGTGCGTAAATATTTCAGACAGATGCTTAAAATTGTTTGTTTAATATTATGATTACTTTTATATGTTGTATTTAAGTAAAGTTTCAAAATCCACAAGTTAATATATATATATATATATATATATATATATATATATATATATATATATCACTTACTATTATTATTATTATTTTAATTTGACAGTTTATAAATGAATTTAAGCTATTGAGATTTTCCTTGTTAATACCTTTTCTCTTTTCCTTAGGACACGTCTGAATATATACTGTATGGTATCCATGAGAGTAAATTATTTCGAAACAATTATAATCATATATATATATACACATTACTTACTAAAATGGTTATTTTTCCTTAGAGTTATATTATTAATCTATATAATATCTCATGAATATACAGAGTCATTCATAAATATCGAAAAAATAGTGCATTCTTAAATATTAACCCAGATCCATACGTCTAATTGCAAGTTTCATATAAAAAGGTGCAAAATATAATAACATAATTTGCAACTGCATGAAGGTTTATTGAAAAAGATACGGACATTTTTTATGACCACTGCACCGCGAGGTAAAAGTTTCAATTATGAAAACTTTCCTTATCCAGTCCTAAATGAAGCACAGAACTTTATGTCTTCAAATCTGCAAAAGTCACAGAGTAATAGCCTTTTAAATGAATCATCAGGTTTTAGGGATTAGGCACAAATTAAAGTGCACGCAATTTAAGAAATAGTGGCATTTTAATATTTCCAAGCAATATGTAAAAAAATATATCAATTTAGTTAAAATTTGTTTTTTTATCTTTTGTTGTGATTACCTAGACAATTTGAAAAAAAAACACAGCCTAAATTTTCCCAAAAATTTTATAAAAATTTCAAATGATTAGTATTTTCTTACGTGGGATAGTTAAAAATCGTTGCAACTCTAAACATTATTCATCAGGTTATTTTTTTTTTCATTTAGGTGGAAAATATAATATTAGTTTTGTTTCAGGTTTTTTACGATATTATCTTTTAAATTATATTGATTTTTAGAATATTATTTTAAAAACAGATGTAACTTATTTTTTTTTTAAACCAAACATCAAAATAATATTTTTTTCAAGTTTGCTGGAAAGGGTACATACATTATCTTTTTTAGACTCGCCAAGTTGGGCCTCACGTGCTTCTTCATATCGTACAGGGACTGGGTTTCTTCTTCCTGAGTTTACATAGAACAAAATTTCCACTCCCAGTCTGGGCAAAAACCGTATTAAAATTACTATCTCTGATTGACCTATTCCATCCATATAAATTAATAAAATCTAGCTCAGTCGAAAATTTTTACTCATAACGCATACATTTCGTCTTTGTTTTACCAAAAAAAAAAGAAAAATAATAATAAAATATTTTTTTTAAACTAATTGATTTAAAGGCGAAAAAAAGATATAAAAGGTCCTATCAATGACTGAAACCAGTCTTAAACGGAAAAATGTGTTTATCCATGCAAAATTAATGTAATATTACTTGAGCAAAAAATAAATGCTCATCTCCTAAGAAGGTCTTTTTTTTCATTAATATATGATTCCATCCTGAAACTTTTCGTATTTAGCATTTTTGAAATTCACCAAAACATAGAATACATATTAAAGATAGTAAAGAACAAGTTAAGTATTTATATATAAATAGAGATTCATTAATAAAATAAACATAACATAGGCTTTGCCGATTCTTTAATAATGAAAATTATAAACATAAAAAACGAAAAGCTATAAGTATTTTTTGTCAAAACACATCCACATGAATCAATTTTTAACCATATTGAAGGAAAAATCTATGAAGAAATTGAAAGATAGTTGGGATATGATTTTAACTTTCGTCCATGATGGGCCATTTTTTTCCCTTGGATCTGTCGCGTACAGGAACAAGATATTTTGATCCGTTTAAACCTCTAGTGCAGACCAACAGCATATTTGGAAAGCAAGTTTAACATAAAATCTATATACTGCTATTTTATATCCAAGGGAAACACACTGCCTTAAATCGATTTTTAATAATGTACAGTTTGTGGATGATCCCTACCTTGTCTTTGAAATGAGTCAAAATCTGATCACTCAGACGCTTGGTTAAATAGTGGAAATCACGAATTTTGAAGAGTTTGGGATTTTAATATCTCTGTAAGATTTATAGGTATCGAATTAATTTTTTTGCTTAATTCAGTAATTCATAAATGAAAATTTCATAAATAGAAATTTTATTCTACGGGAGCAGTATAAAAATTTAATTTTTGATCCTATGGATTTGCAACAAATCGCATGGATCAAATTTTGCACATTACACTTTTATAAAAATTTACAATTTAAAAATATGTGCTTAGAGGCAATAATTAAAGCGATAGTATATTATTTCAATATTCATGAATCTCCCTGTATAATCAACGAACACATGGAAGACATGTTTCTAAATTGATGACAAATTCTGAAAGCTGTTGGTTATACATTTTATAATCACTGTTTCCGTGAAACAGCCGTGATCTTTCTCATTTAATCCTACACCAATGATAGATAAATCAAATCAAAGTAAGTTCTGAATCGCACCTTAAGTATACGAGACACTCATTTTTCGAATTTTTCTACTTAATGTAATGTTTATGAACGTTTGATGCATTTTCATATTCAAAATAGGAGATGAATATTTTTACTGCTATTTCCAGTGGTCTGTTCGTTAAGCATGTCTATTTTTTCCTACACCAAGGATAGATAAATCAAATCAAAGCGAGTTCTGAATCGGGCCTTAAGTATACGAGACACTCATTTTTCAAATTTTTCTACTTAATGTTATGCTTATGAACGTTTGATGCATTTTCATATTCAAAATAGAAAATGAATATTTTTACTGCTATTTCCAGTGGTCTGTTCGTTAAGCATGTCTATTTTTTCCTACACCAAGGATAGATAAATCAAATCAAAGCGAGTTCTGAATCGGGCCTTAAGTATACGAGACACTCATTTTTAAAATTTTTCTACTTAATGTAATGTTTATGAACGTTTGATATATTTTCATATTCAAAATAGGAAATGAATATTTTTACTGCTATTTCCAGTGGTCTGTTCGTTAAGCATGTCTATTTTTTCCTACACTAAGGATAGATAAATCTAATCAAAGCGAGTTCTGAATCGGGCCTTAAGTATACGAGACACTCATTTTTCGAATTTTTCTACTTAATTTTATGTTTATGAACGTTTAATGCATTTTCATATTCAAAATAGGAAATGAATATTTTTACTGCTATTTCCAGTGTTCTGTTCGTTAAGCATGTCTATTTTTTTTCTCAGTGTTCAAAATATCTCTAAAAGCTACGCTTAGTTTTACATAAAATGTTAAAAATTTAATTCCACTTTGTCGGTTTTTAAAACAAAAATATCAAATTAAGTAAAGATTTTTGAAAAATTTCGAAAAGTAAGAAATAAAAAGACTCCCTTTAAGAAGATAACGCTAAAATACATTGTTAAAAATCTTGTTCTAGTTTGAACCAAAAAAGTTTGTTTTTTAGTGCTCAATATTTGAATTTTTTTTAAATTCAAACTGGAACAAAATTCTTACCAGTGTAGATGTTTGAAGATTTTTGAAATATTTCGAGAAGTAAGAAAAAAAAAGATTTCCTTTCAGAAGATAACATTAAAATAGATGTTAAAAATTGTTATAGATGTTATTTTTGCTGCTGTTTCCAGCGGTCTGCTCGTTAAGCATGTCTATTTTTCTCTTAGTGTTCAAAATATCTCTAAAAGCTACGCCAAGTTTAACCTAAAATGTTAAAAATTTAATTCCACTTTGTCAGTTTTTCAAACGAAAATATCAAATTAAGTAAAGATTTTTGAAATATTTCGAGAAGTAAGAAAAAAAAAAAAGACTTCCTTTAAGAAGATAACACTAAAATACATGTTCAAAATTGTTATAGATGTTATTTTTACTGCTATTTCCAGTGTTCTGTTCGTTAAGCATGTCAATTTTTCTCTTAGTGTTCAAAATATCTCTAAAATCTACGCTTAGTTTTACATAAAATGTTAAAAATTTAATTCCACTTTGACGGTTTTTTAAAACAAAAATATCATACTAAGTAAAGATTTTTGAAAAATTTCGAAAAGTAAGAAACAAAAAGACTTTCTTTAAGAAGATAACGCTAAAATACACTGTTAAAAATCTTCTTCTAGATTTGAACCAAAAAAGTTTGTTTTTTTAGTGCTCAATATCTGCCACCATAAGATTCAACCAACATTTGGAGCTTCCTAGATCAACCTCGTTCCAAGTATTAGAAATATGCTTCAATGGAAGGTCTAAATTTTGGTTCAATATTTCACCATCTTACGGTGGCAGATATTGAGCACCAAAAAACAATTTTTTTTTTATTCAAACTGGAACAAAATTCTTAACAGTGTAGATGTTTGAAGATTTTTGAAATATTTCGAGAAGTAAGAAAAAAAATATTTCCTTTAAGAAGATAACACTAAAATAGATGTTAAAAATTGTTATAGATGTTATTTTTACTGCTGTTTCCAGCGTCCTCTTCGTTAAGCATGTCTATTTTTTCTTAGTGTTCAAAATATCTCTAAAATCTACGCTTAGTTTTACATAAAATGTTAAAAATTTAATTCCACTTTGTCGGTTTTTAAAACAAAAATATAAAATTACAAACTTAGATATTGACAAACTACAAACTTAGAAATTGACAAATTGCATTCTAAGTTATTTAAAATGTTAAATTTTTTGTGAAAGTTTAAGAAAAATAAAGGTGTGGTGTGTGTGGGGAGGGGGTAGGATGAGGCAAAAGAATATCAGACCGTGAGCTTCTTTTTGCTTAAAAAGGACCGATTAAACAGAAATATTAAAAACATTGCATAGTTTTAACTGTGTTTATTTGAATCAGTATTTAGGATGTAACTCGGCCACGGTAGGGAATCAACCGGGGTATTATTGCCAAGGATTGGCGTTGTTACCCCGTTATAGTTATTGCGCTGTACATTTTAAATTACAAATTTTCTCTAGAAGATATCCAAAATCTTCAACAACATTTTGAAAATCCATGAAATGTACTACAAACTTATGTAATTAAGAATGTATTTCCGGATAAAAAAAATAGTTTTCACATCACAAAACGTATCTCGCAAATTTTAGATCAAGCGTTGATTTTAGTTGCTTGTAAAAACAATAAGACCTAAAAATGAAACAAATTAACTTGAAGCTGTTTTTTGCGATTTATATGACTCAAAACCCTTCTGCGCAGAGCACATGGGTGTCATTTACCAGATTATTTCATAATTATGCAAAATATTAACACTTGGCGTTATTACCCCGCCCTCTATTATTACACCAGACCACCTTATCTCTAAAAGTTACACTTAGTTTTACATAAAATGTTAAAAATTTAATTTCACTTTGTCGGTTTTTAAAACAAAAAATATCAAATTAAGTAAAGGTTTTTGAAATGTTTCGAGAAGTAAGAAAAAAAAGATTTCCTTTAAGAAGATAACACTAAAATAGATGTTAAAAATTGTTATAGATGTTATTTTTACTGCTGTTTCTAGCGTCCTGTTCGTTAAGCATGTCTATTTTTTCTTAGTGTTCAAAATATCTCTAAAAGCTATGCTTAGTTTTACATAAAATGTTAAAAATTTAATTCCACTTTGTCGGTTTTTAAAACAAAAATATCAAATTAAGTAAAGGTTTTTGAAATATTTTGAGAAGTAAGAAAAAAAACACTTCCTTTAAGAAGATAACACTAAAATAGATGTTAAAAATTGTTATAGATGTTATTTTTACTGCTGTTTCTAGCGTCCTGTTCTTTAAGCATGTCTATTTTTTCTTAGTGTTCAAAATATCTCTAAAAGCTATGCTTAGTTTTACATAAAATGTTAAAACTTTAATTCCACTTTGTCGGTTTTTAAAACAAAAATATCAAAATAAGTAAAGGTTTTTGAAATATTTCGAGAAGTAAGAAAAAAAACACTTCCTTTAAGAAGATAACACTAAAATAGATGTTAAAAATTGTTATAGATGTTATTTTTACTGCTGTTTCTAGCGTCCTGTTCGTTAAGCATGTCTATTTTTTCTTAGTGTTCAAAATATCTCTAAAAGCTATGCTTAGTTTTACATAAAATGTTAAAAATTTAATTCCACTTTGTCGGTTTTTAAAACAAAAATATCAAATTAAGTAAAGGTTTTTGAAATATTTCGAGAAGTAAGAAAAAAAACACTTCCTTTAAGAAAATAACACTAAAATAGATGTTAAAAATTGTTATAGATGTTATTTTTACTGCTGTTTCTAGCGTCCTGTTCGTTAAGCATGTCTATTTTTTCTTAGTGTTCAAAATATCTCTAAAAGCTATGCTTAGTTTTACATAAAATGTTAAAAATTTAATTCCACTTTGTCGGTTTTTAAAACAAAAATATCAAATTAAGTAAAGGTTTTTGAAATATTTCGAGAAGTAAGAGAAAAAACACATCCTTTAAGAAGATAACACTAAAATAGATGTTAAAAATTGTTATAGATGTTATTTTTACTGCTGTTCCTAGCGTCCTGTTCGTTAAGCATGTCTATTTTTTCTTAGTGTTCAAAATATCTCTAAAAGCTATGCTTAGTTTTACATAAAATGTTAAAAATTTAATTCCACTTTGTCGGTTTTTAAAACAAAAATATCAAATTTAGTAAAGGTTTTTGAAATATTTCGAGAAGTAAGAAAAAAAAACACTTCCTTTAAGAAGATAACACTAAAATAGATTTTAAAAATTGTTATAGATGTTATTTTTACTGCTGTTTCTAGCGTTCTGTTCGTTAAGCATGTCTATTTTGTCTTAGTGTTCAAAATATCTCTAAAAGCTATGCTTAGTTTTACATAAAATGTTAAAAATTTAATTCCACTTTGTCGGTTTTTAAAACAAAAATATCAAATTAAGTAAAGGTTTTTGAAATATTTCGAGAAGTAAGAAAAAAACACTTCCTTTAAGAAGATAACACTAAAATAGATGTTAAAAATTGTTATAGATGTTATTTTTACTGCTGTTTCTAGCGTCCTGTTCGTTAAGCATGTCTATTTTTTCTTAGTGTTCAAAATATCTCTAAAAGCTATGCTTAGTTTTACATAAAATGTTAAAAATTTAATTCCACTTTGTCGGTTTTTAAAACAAAAATATCAAATTAAGTAAAGGTTTTTAAATATTTCGAGAAGTAAGAAAAAAAACACTTCCTTTAAGAAGATAACACTAAAATAGATGTTAAAAATTGTTATAGATGTTATTTTTACTGCTGTTTCTAGCGTCCTGTTCGTTAAGCATGTCTATTTTTTCTTAGTGTTCAAAATATCTCTAAAAGCTATGCTTAGTTTTACATAAAATGTTAAAAATTTAATTCCACTTTGTCGGTTTTTAAAACAAAAATATCAAATTAAGTAAAGGTTTTTGAAATATTTCGAGAAGTAAGAAAAAAACACTTCCTTTAAGAAGATAACACTAAAATAGATGTTAAAAATTGTTATAGATGTTATTTTTACTGCTGTTTCTAGCGTCCTGTTCGTTAAGCATGTCTATTTTTTCTTAGTGTTCAAAATATCTCTAAAAGCTATGCTTAGTTTTACATAAAATGTTAAAAATTTAATTCCACTTTGTCGGTTTTTAAAACAAAAATATCATACTAAGTAAAGATTTTTGAAAAATTTCGAAAAGTAAGAAACAAAAAGACTTTCTTTAAGAAGATAACGCTAAAATACACTGTTAAAAATCTTCTTCTAGATTTGAACCAAAAAAGTTTGTTTTTTTAGTGCTCAATATCTGCCACCATAAGATTCAACCAACATTTGGAGCTTCCTAGTTCAACCTCGTTCCAAGTATTAGAAATATGCTTCAATGGAAGGTCTAAATTTTGGTTCAATATTTCACCATCTTACGGTGGCAGATATTGAGCACCAAAAAACAATTTTTTTTTTATTCAAACTGGAACAAAATTCTTAACAGTGTAGATGTTTGAAGATTTTTGAAATATTTCGAGAAGTAAGAAAAAAAATATTTCCTTTAAGAAGATAACACTAAAATAGAAGTTAAAAATTGTTATAGATGTTATTTTTACTGCTGTTTCCAGCGTCCTCTTCGTTAAGCATGTCTATTTTTTCTTAGTGTTCAAAATATCTCTAAAATCTACGCTTAGTTTTACATAAAATGTTAAAAATTTAATTCCACTTTGTCGGTTTTTAAAACAAAAATATCAAATTACAAACTTAGATATTGACAAACTACAAACTTAGAAATTGACAAATTGCATTCTAAGTTATTTAAAATGTTAAATTTTTTGTGAAAGTTTAAGAAAAATAAAGGTGTGGTGTGTGTGGGGAGGGGGGAGGATGAGGCAAAAGAATATCAGACCGTGAGCTTCTTTTTGCTTAAAAAGGACCGATTAAACAGAAATATTAAAAACATTGCATAGTTTTAACTGTGTTTATTTGAATCAGTATTTAGGATGTAACTCGGCCACGGTAGGGAATCAACCGGGGTATTATTGCCAAGGACTAGCGTTGTTACCCCGTTATAGTTATTGCGCTGTACATTTTAAATTACAAATTTTCTCTAGAAGATATCCAAAATCTTCAACAACATTTTGAAAATCCATGAAATGTACTACAAACTTATGTAATTAAGAATGTATTTCCGGATAAAAAAAATAGTTTTCACATCACAAAACGTATCTCGCAAATTTTAGATTAAGCGTTGATTTTAGTTGCTTGTAAAAACAATAAGACCTAAAAATGAAACAAATTAACTTGAAGCTGTTTTTTGCGATTTATATGACTCAAAACCCTTCTGCGCAGAGCACATGGGTGTCATTTTCCAGATTATTTCATAATTATGTAAAATATTAACACTTGGCGTTATTACCCCGCCCTCTATTATTACACCAGACCACCTTATCTCTAAAAGTTACGCTTAGTTTTACATAAAATGTTAAAAATTTAATTTCACTTTGTCGGTTTTTAAAACAAAAAATATCAAATTAAGTAAAGGTTTTTGAAATGTTTCGAGAAGTAAGAAAAAAAAGATTTCCTTTAAGAAGATAACACTAAAATAGATGTTAAAAATTGTTATAGATGTTATTTTTACTGCTGTTTCCAGCGTTCTGCTAGTTAAACATGTCTATTTTTTTCTTAGTGTTCAAAATATCTCTAAAAGCTATGCTTAGTTTTACATAAAATGTTAAAAATTTAATTCCACTTTGTCGGTTTTTAAAACAAAAATATCAAATTAAGTAAAGGTTTTTGAAATATTTCGAGAAGTAAGAAAAAAAACACTTCCTTTAAGAAGATAACACTAAAATAGATGTTAAAAATTGTTATAGATGTTATTTTTACTGCTGTTTCTAGCGTCCTGTTCGTTAAGCATGTCTATTTTTTCTTAGTGTTCAAAATATCTCTAAAAGCTATGCTTAGTTTTACATAAAATGTTAAAAATTTAATTCCACTTTGTCGGTTTTTAAAACAAAAATATCAAATTAAGTAAAGGTTTTTGAAATATTTCGAGAAGTAAGAAAAAAAACACTTCCTTTAAGAAAATAACACTAAAATAGATGTTAAAAATTGTTATAGATGTTATTTTTACTGCTGTTTCTAGCGTCCTGTTCGTTAAGCATGTCTATTTTTTCTTAGTGTTCAAAATATCTCTAAAAGCTATGCTTAGTTTTACATAAAATGTTAAAAATTTAATTCCACTTTGTCGGTTTTTAAAACAAAAATATCAAATTAAGTAAAGGTTTTTGAAATATTTCGAGAAGTAAGAAAAAAAACACATCCTTTAAGAAGATAACACTAAAATAGATGTTAAAAATTGTTATAGATGTTATTTTTACTGCTGTTCCTAGCGTCCTGTTCGTTAAGCATGTCTATTTTTTCTTAGTGTTCAAAATATCTCTAAAAGCTATGCTTAGTTTTACATAAAATGTTAAAAATTTAATTCCACTTTGTCGGTTTTTAAAACAAAAATATCAAATTTAGTAAAGGTTTTTGAAATATTTCGAGAAGTAAGAAAAAAAAACACTTCCTTTAAGAAGATAACACTAAAATAGATGTTAAAAATTGTTATAGATGTTATTTTTACTGCTGTTTCTAGCGTTCTGTTCGTTAAGCATGTCTATTTTGTCTTAGTGTTCAAAATATCTCTAAAAGCTATGCTTAGTTTTACATAAAATGTTAAAAATTTAATTCCACTTTGTCGGTTTTTAAAACAAAAATATCAAATTAAGTAAAGGTTTTTGAAATATTTCGAGAAGTAAGAAAAAAACACTTCCTTTAAGAAGATAACACTAAAATAGATGTTAAAAATTGTTATAGATGTTATTTTTACTGCTGTTTCTAGCGTCCTGTTCGTTAAGCATGTCTATTTTTTCTTAGTGTTCAAAATATCTCTAAAAGCTATGCTTAGTTTTACATTAAATGTTAAAAATTTAATTCCACTTTGTCGGTTTTTAAAACAAAAATATCAAATTAAGTAAAGGTTTTTGAAATATTTCGAGAAGTAAGAAAAAAAACAATTCCTTTAAGAAGATAACACTAAAATAGATGTTAAAAATTGTTATAGATGTTATTTTTACTGCTGTTTCTAGCGTCCTATTCGTTAAGCATGTCTATTTTTTCTTAGTGTTCAAAATATCTCTAAAAGCTATGCTTAGTTTTACATAAAATGTTAAAAATTTAATTCCACTTTGTCGGTTTTTAAAACAAAAATATCAAATTAAGTAAAGGTTTTTGAAATATTTCGAGAAGTAAGAAAAAAAACACTTCCTTTAAGAAGATAACACTAAAATAGATGTTAAAAATTGTTATAGATGTTATTTTTACTGCTGTTTCTAGCGTCCTGTTCGTTAAGCATGTCTATTTTTTCTTAGTGTTCAAAATATCTCTAAAAGCTATGCTTAGTTTTACATAAAATGTTAAAAATTTAATTCCACTTTGTCGGTTTTTAAAACATAAATATCAAATTTAGTAAAGGTTTTAGAAATATTTCGAGAAGTAAGAAAAAAAAACACTTCCTTTAAGAAGATAACACTAAAATAGATTTTAAAAATTGTTATAGATGTTATTTTTACTGCTGTTTCTAGCGTTCTGTTCGTTAAGCATGTCTATTTTGTCTTAGTGTTCAAAATATCTCTAAAAGCTATGCTTAGTTTTACATAAAATGTTAAAAATTTAATTCCACTTTGTCGGTTTTTAAAACAAAAATATCAAATTAAGTAAAGGTTTTTGAAATATTTTGAGAAGTAAGAAAAAAAACACTTCCTTTAAGAAGATAACACTAAAATAGATGTTAAAAATTGTTATAGATGTTATTTTTACTGCTGTTTCTAGCGTCCTGTTCGTTAAGCATGTCTATTTTTTCTTAGTGTTCAAAATATCTCTAAAAGCTATGCTTAGTTTTACATAAAATTTTAAAAATTTAATTCCACTTTGTCGGTTTTTAAAACATAAATATCAAATTTAGTAAAGGTTTTAGAAATATTTCGAGAAGTAAGAAAAAAAAACACTTCCTTTAAGAAGATAACACTAAAATAGATTTTAAAAATTGTTATAGATGTTATTTTTACTGCTGTTTCTAGCGTTCTGTTCGTTAAGCATGTCTATTTTGTCTTAGTGTTCAAAATATCTCTAAAAGCTATGCTTAGTTTTACATAAAATGTTAAAAATTTAATTCCACTTTGTCGGTTTTTAAAACAAAAATATCAAATTAAGTAAAGGTTTTTGAAATATTTCGAGAAGTAAGAAAAAAACACTTCCTTTAAGAAGATAACACTAAAATAGATGTTAAAAATTGTTATAGATGTTATTTTTACTGCTGTTTCTAGCGTCCTGTTCGTTAAGCATGTCTATTTTTTCTTAGTGTTCAAAATATCTCTAAAAGCTATGCTTAGTTTTACATAAAATGTTAAAAATTTAATTCCACTTTGTCGGTTTTTAAAACAAAAATATCAAATTAAGTAAAGGTTTTTAAATATTTCGAGAAGTAAGAAAAAAAACACTTCCTTTAAGAAGATAACACTAAAATAGATGTTAAAAATTGTTATAGATGTTATTTTTACTGCTGTTTCTAGCGTCCTGTTCGTTAAGCATGTCTATTTTTTCTTAGTGTTCAAAATATCTCTAAAAGCTATGCTTAGTTTTACATAAAATGTTAAAAATTTAATTCCACTTTGTCGGTTTTTAAAACAAAAATATCAAATTAAGTAAAGGTTTTTGAAATATTTCGAGAAGTAAGAAAAAAAACACTTCCTTTAAGAAGATAACACTAAAATAGATGTTAAAAATTGTTATAGATGTTATTTTTACTGCTGTTTCTAGCGTCCTGTTCGTTAAGCATGTCTATTTTTTCTTAGTGTTCAAAATATCACTAAAAGCTATGCTTAGTTTTACATAAAATGTTAAAAATTTAATTCCACTTTGTCGGTTTTTAAAACAAAAATATCATACTAAGTAAAGATTTTTGAAAAATTTCGAAAAGTAAGAAACAAAAAGACTTTCTTTAAGAAGATAACGCTAAAATACACTGTTAAAAATCTTCTTCTAGATTTGAACCCAAAAAGTTTGTTTTTTTAGTGCTCAATATCTGCCACCATAAGATTCAACCAACATTTGGAGCTTCCTAGTTCAACCTCGTTCCAAGTATTAGAAATATGCTTCAATGGAAGGTCTAAATTTTGGTTCAATATTTCACCATCTTACGGTGGCAGATATTGAGCACCAAAAAACAATTTTTTTTTTATTCAAACTGGAACAAAATTCTTAACAGTGTAGATGTTTGAAGATTTTTGAAATATTTCGAGAAGTAAGAAAAAAAATATTTCCTTTAAGAAGATAACACTAAAATAGATGTTAAAAATTGTTATAGATGTTATTTTTACTGCTGTTTCCAGCGTCCTCTTCGTTAAGCATGTCTATTTTTTCTTAGTGTTCAAAATATCTCTAAAATCTACGCTTAGTTTTACATAAAATGTTAAAAATTTAATTCCACTTTGTCGGTTTTTAAAACAAAAATATCAAATTACAAACTTAGATATTGACAAACTACAAACTTAGAAATTGACAAATTGCATTCTAAGTTATTTAAAATGTTAAATTTTTTGTGAAAGTTTAAGAAAAATAAAGGTGTGGTGTGTGTGGGGAGGGGGGAGGATGAGGCAAAAGAATATCAGACCGTGAGCTTCTTTTTGCTTAAAAAGGACCGATTAAACAGAAATATTAAAAACATTGCATAGTTTTAACTGTGTTTATTTGAATCAGTATTTAGGATGTAACTCGGCCACGGTAGGGAATCAACCGGGGTATTATTGCCAAGGACTAGCGTTGTTACCCCGTTATAGTTATTGCGCTGTACATTTTAAATTACAAATTTTCTCTAGAAGATATCCAAAATCTTCAACAACATTTTGAAAATCCATGAAATGTACTACAAACTTATGTAATTAAGAATGTATTTCCGGATAAAAAAAATAGTTTTCACATCACAAAACGTATCTCGCAAATTTTAGATCAAGCGTTGATTTTAGTTGCTTGTAAAAACAATAAGACCTAAAAATGAAACAAATTAACTTGAAGCTGTTTTTTGCGATTTATATGACTCAAAACCCTTCTGCGCAGAGCACATGGGTGTCATTTTCCAGATTATTTCATAATTATGTAAAATATTAACACTTGGCGTTATTACCCCGCCCTCTATTATTACACCAGACCACCTTATCTCTAAAAGTTACGCTTAGTTTTACATAAAATGTTAAAAATTTAATTTCACTTTGTCGGTTTTTAAAACAAAAAATATCAAATTAAGTAAAGGTTTTTGAAATGTTTCGAGAAGTAAGAAAAAAAAGATTTCCTTTAAGAAGATAACACTAAAATAGATGTTAAAAATTGTTATAGATGTTATTTTTACTGCTGTTTCCAGCGTTCTGCTAGTTAAACATGTCTATTTTTTTCTTAGTGTTCAAAATATCTCTAAAAGCTATGCTTAGTTTTACATAAAATGTTAAAAATTTAATTCCACTTTGTCGGTTTTTAAAACAAAAATATCAAATTAAGTAAAGGTTTTTGAAATATTTCGAGAAGTAAGAAAAAAACACTTCCTTTAAGAAGATAACACTAAAATAGATGTTAAAAATTGTTATAGATGTTATTTTTACTGCTGTTTCTAGCGTCCTGTTCGTTAAGCATGTCTATTTTTTCTTAGTGTTCAAAATATCTCTAAAAGCTATGCTTAGTTTTACATAAAATGTTAAAAATTTAATTCCACTTTGTCGGTTTTTAAAACAAAAATATCAAATTAAGTAAAGGTTTTTGAAATATTTTGAGAAGTAAGAAAAAAAACACTTCCTTTAAGAAGATAACACTAAAATAGATGTTAAAAATTGTTATAGATGTTATTTTTACTGCTGTTTCTAGCGTCCTGTTCGTTAAGCATGTCTATTTTTTCTTAGTGTTCAAAATATCTCTAAAAGCTATGCTTAGTTTTACATAAAATGTTAAAAATTTAATTCCACTTTGTCGGTTTTTAAAACAAAAATATCAAATTAAGTAAAGGTTTTTGAAATATTTCGAGAAGTAAGAAAAAAAACACATCCTTTAAGAAGATAACACTAAAATAGATGTTAAAAATTGTTATAGATGTTATTTTTACTGCTGTTCCTAGCGTCCTGTTCGTTAAGCATGTCTATTTTTTCTTAGTGTTCAAAATATCTCTAAAAGCTATGCTTAGTTTTACATAAAATGTTAAAAATTTAATTCCACTTTGTCGGTTTTTAAAACAAAAATATCAAATTTATTAAAGGTTTTTGAAATATTTCGAGAAGTAAGAAAAAAAAACACTTCCTTTAAGAAGATAACACTAAAATAGATGTTAAAAATTGTTATAGATGTTATTTTTACTGCTGTTTCTAGCGTTCTGTTCGTTAAGCATGTCTATTTTGTCTTAGTGTTCAAAATATCTCTAAAAGCTATGCTTAGTTTTACATAAAATGTTAAAAATTTAATTCCACTTTGTCGGTTTTTAAAACAAAAATATCAAATTAAGTAAAGGTTTTTGAAATATTTCGAGAAGTAAGAAAAAAACACTTCCTTTAAGAAGATAACACTAAAATAGATGTTAAAAATTGTTATAGATGTTATTTTTACTGCTGTTTCTAGCGTCCTGTTCGTTTAGCATGTCTATTTTTTCTTAGTGTTCAAAATATCTCTAAAAGCTATGCTTAGTTTTACATAAAATGTTAAAAATTTAATTCCACTTTGTCGGTTTTTAAAACAAAAATATCAAATTAAGTAAAGGTTTTTGAAATATTTCGAGAAGTAAGAAAAAAAAACAATTCCTTTAAGAAGATAACACTAAAATAGATGTTAAAAATTGTTATAGATGTTATTTTTACTGCTGTTTCTAGCGTCCTGTTCGTTAAGCATGTCTATTTTTTCTTAGTGTTCAAAATATCTCTAAAAGCTATGCTTAGTTTTACATAAAATGTTAAAAATTTAATTCCACTTTGTCGGTTTTTAAAACAAAAATATCAAATTAAGTAAAGGTTTTTGAAATATTTCGAGAAGTAAGAAAAAAAACACTTCCTTTAAGAAGATAACACTAAAATAGATGTTAAAAATTGTTATAGATGTTATTTTTACTGCTGTTTCTAGCGTCCTGTTCGTTAAGCATGTCTATTTTTTCTTAGTGTTCAAAATATCTCTAAAAGCTATGCTTAGTTTTACATAAAATGTTAAAAATTTAATTCCACTTTGTCGGTTTTTAAAACAAAAATATCAAATTAAGTAAAGGTTTTTGAAATATTTTGAGAAGTAAGAAAAAAAACACTTCCTTTAAGAAGATAACACTAAAATAGATGTTAAAAATTGTTATAGATGTTATTTTTACTGCTGTTTCTAGCGTCCTGTTCGTTAAGCATGTCTATTTTTTCTTAGTGTTCAAAATATCTCTAAAAGCTATGCTTAGTTTTACATAAAATGTTAAAAATTTAATTCCACTTTGTCGGTTTTTAAAACAAAAATATCAAATTTAGTAAAGGTTTTTGAAATATTTCGAGAAGTAAGAAAAAAAAACACTTCCTTTAAGAAGATAACACTAAAATAGATTTTAAAAATTGTTATAGATGTTATTTTTACTGCTGTTTCTAGCGTTCTGTTCGTTAAGCATGTCTATTTTGTCTTAGTGTTCAAAATATCTCTAAAAGCTATGCTTAGTTTTACATAAAATGTTAAAAATTTAATTCCACTTTGTTGGTTTTTAAAACAAAAATATCAAATTAAGTAAAGGTTTTTGAAATATTTCGAGAAGTAAGAAAAAAACACTTCCTTTAAGAAGATAACACTAAAATAGATGTTAAAAATTGTTATAGATGTTATTTTTACTGCTGTTTCTAGCGTCCTGTTCGTTAAGCATGTCTATTTTTTCTTAGTGTTCAAAATATCTCTAAAAGCTATGCTTAGTTTTACATAAAATGTTAAAAATTTAATTCCACTTTGTCGGTTTTTAAAACAAAAATATCAAATTAAGTAAAGGTTTTTAAATATTTCGAGAAGTAAGAAAAAAAACACTTCCTTTAAGAAGATAACACTAAAATAGATGTTAAAATTTGTTATAGATGTTATTTTTACTGCTGTTTCTAGCGTCCTATTCGTTAAGCATGTCTATTTTATCTTAGTGTTCAAAATATCTCTAAAAGCTATGCTTAGTTTTACATAAAATGTTAAAAATTTAATTCCACTTTGTCGGTTTTTAAAACAAAAATATCAAATTACGTAAAGGTTTTTGAAATATTTCGAGAAGTAAGAAAAAAAACACTTCCTTTAAGAAGATAACACTAAAATAGATGTTAAAAATTGTTATAGATGTTATTTTTACTGCTGTTTCTAGCGTCCTGTTCGTTAAGCATGTCTATTTTTTCTTAGTGTTCAAAATATCTCTAAAAGCTATGCTTAGTTTTACATAAAATGTTAAAAATTTAATTCCACTTTGTCGGTTTTTAAAACAAAAATATCATACTAAGTAAAGATTTTTGAAAAATTTCAAAAGTAAGAAACAAAAAGACTTTCTTTAAGAAGATAACGCTAAAATACACTGTTAAAAATCTTCTTCTAGATTTGAACCAAAAAAGTTTGTTTTTTTAGTGCTCAATATCTGCCACCATAAGATTCAACCAACATTTGGAGCTTCCTAGTTCAACCTCGTTCCAAGTATTAGAAATATGCTTCAATGGAAGGTCTAAATTTTGGTTCAATATTTCACCATCTTACGGTGGCAGATATTGAGCACCAAAAAACAATTTTTTTTTTATTCAAACTGGAACAAAATTCTTAACAGTGTAGATGTTTGAAGATTTTTGAAATATTTCGAGAAGTAAGAAAAAAAATATTTCCTTTAAGAAGATAACACTAAAATAGATGTTAAAAATTGTTATAGATGTTATTTTTACTGCTGTTTCCAGCGTCCTCTTCGTTAAGCATGTCTATTTTTTCTTAGTGTTCAAAATATCTCTAAAATCTACGCTTAGTTTTACATAAAATGTTAAAAATTTAATTCCACTTTGTCGGTTTTTAAAACAAAAATATCAAATTACAAACTTAGATATTGACAAACTACAAACTTAGAAATTGACAAATTGCATTCTAAGTTATTTAAAATGTTAAATTTTTTGTGAAAGTTTAAGAAAAATAAAGGTGTGGTGTGTGTGGGGAGGGGGGAGGATGAGGCAAAAGAATATCAGACCGTGAGCTTCTTTTTGCTTAAAAAGGACCGATTAAACAGAAATATTAAAAACATTGCATAGTTTTAACTGTGTTTATTTGAATCAGTATTTAGGATGTAACTCGGCCACGGTAGGGAATCAACCGGGGTATTATTGCCAAGGACTAGCGTTGTTACCCCGTTATAGTTATTGCGCTGTACATTTTAAATTACAAATTTTCTCTAGAAGATATCCAAAATCTTCAACAACATTTTGAAAATCCATGAAATGTACTACAAACTTATGTAATTAAGAATGTATTTCCGGATAAAAAAAATAGTTTTCTCATCACAAAACGTATCTCGCAAATTTTAGATCAAGCGTTGATTTTAGTTGCTTGTAAAAACAATAAGACCTAAAAATGAAACAAATTAACTTGAAGCTGTTTTTTGCGATTTATATGACTCAAAACCCTTCTGCGCAGAGCACATGGGTGTCATTTTCCAGATTATTTCATAATTATGTAAAATATTAACACTTGGCGTTATTACCCCGCCCTCTATTATTACACCAGACCACCTTATCTCTAAAAGTTACGCTTAGTTTTACATAAAATGTTAAAAATTTAATTTCACTTTGTCGGTTTTTAAAACAAAAAATATCAAATTAAGTAAAGGTTTTTGAAATGTTTCGAGAAGTAAGAAAAAAAAGATTTCCTTTAAGAAGATAACACTAAAATAGATGTTAAAAATTGTTATAGATGTTATTTTTACTGCTGTTTCCAGCGTTCTGCTAGTTAAACATGTCTATTTTTTTCTTAGTGTTCAAAATATCTCTAAAAGCTATGCTTAGTTTTACATAAAATGTTAAAAATTTAATTCCACTTTGTCGGTTTTTAAAACAAAAATATCAAATTAAGTAAAGGTTTTTGAAATATTTCGAGAAGTAAGAAAAAAAACACTTCCTTTAAGAAGATAACACTAAAATAGATGTTAAAAATTGTTATAGATGTTATTTTTACTGCTGTTTCTAGCGTCCTGTTCGTTAAGCATGTCTATTTTTTCTTAGTGTTCAAAATATCTCTAAAAGCTATGCTTAGTTTTACATAAAATGTTAAAAATTTAATTCCACTTTGTCGGTTTTTAAAACAAAAATATCAAATTAAGTAAAGGTTTTTGAAATATTTTGAGAAGTAAGAAAAAAAACACTTCCTTTAAGAAGATAACACTAAAATAGATGTTAAAAATTGTTATAGATGTTATTTTTACTGCTGTTTCTAGCGTCCTGTTCGTTAAGCATGTGTATTTTTTCTTAGTGTTCAAAATATCTCTAAAAGCTATGCTTAGTTTTACATAAAATGTTAAAACTTTAATTCCACTTTGTCGGTTTTTAAAACAAAAATATCAAAATAAGTAAAGGTTTTTGAAATATTTCGAGAAGTAAGAAAAAAAACACTTCCTTTAAGAAGATAACACTAAAATAGATGTTAAAAATTGTTATAGATGTTATTTTTACTGCTGTTTCTAGCGTCCTGTTCGTTAAGCATGTCTATTTTTTCTTAGTGTTCAAAATATCTCTAAAAGCTATGCTTAGTTTTACATAAAATGTTAAAAATTTAATTCCACTTTGTCGGTTTTTAAAACAAAAATATCAAATTAAGTAAAGGTTTTTGAAATATTTCGAGAAGTAAGAAAAAAAACACTTCCTTTAAGAAAATAACACTAAAATAGATGTTAAAAATTGTTATAGATGTTATTTTTACTGCTGTTTCTAGCGTCCTGTTCGTTAAGCATGTCTATTTTTTCTTAGTGTTCAAAATATCTCTAAAAGCTATGCTTAGTTTTACATAAAATGTTAAAAATTTAATTCCACTTTGTCGGTTTTTAAAACAAAAATATCAAATTAAGTAAAGGTTTTTGAAATATTTCGAGAAGTAAGAAAAAAAACACATCCTTTAAGAAGATAACACTAAAATAGATGTTAAAAATTGTTATAGATGTTATTTTTACTGCTGTTCCTAGCGTCCTGTTCGTTAAGCATGTCTATTTTTTCTTAGTGTTCAAAATATCTCTAAAAGCTATGCTTAGTTTTACATAAAATGTTAAAAATTTAATTCCACTTTGTCGGTTTTTAAAACAAAAATATCAAATTAAGTAAAGGTTTTTGAAATATTTCGAGAAGTAAGAAAAAAAAACACTTCCTTTAAGAAGATAACACTAAAATAGATGTTAAAAATTGTTATAGATGTTATTTTTACTGCTGTTTCTAGCGTCCTGTTCGTTAAGCATGTCTATTTTGTCTTAGTGTTCAAAATATCTCTAAAAGCTATGCTTAGTTTTACATAAAATGTTAAAAATTTAATTCCACTTTGTCGGTTTTTAAAACAAAAATATCAAATTAAGTAAAGGTTTTTGAAATATTTCGAGAAGTAAGAAAAAAACACTTCCTTTAAGAAGATAACACTAAAATAGATGTTAAAAATTGTTATAGATGTTATTTTTACTGCTGTTTCTAGCGTCCTGTTCGTTAAGCATGTCTATTTTTTCTTAGTGTTCAAAATATCTCTAAAAGCTATGCTTAGTTTTACATAAAATGTTAAAAATTTAATTCCACTTTGTCGGTTTTTAAAACAAAAATATCAAATTAAGTAAAGGTTTTTGAAATATTTCGAGAAGTAAGAAAAAAAACAATTCCTTTAAGAAGATAACACTAAAATAGATGTTAAAAATTGTTATAGATGTTATTTTTACTGCTGTTTCTAGCGTCCTGTTCGTTAAGCATGTCTATTTTTTCTTAGTGTTCAAAATATCTCTAAAAGCTATGCTTAGTTTTACATAAAATGTTAAAAATTTAATTCCACTTTGTCGGTTTTTAAAACAAAAATATCAAATTAAGTAAAGGTTTTTGAAATATTTCGAGAAGTAAGAAAAAAAAACACTTCCTTTAAGAAGATAACACTAAAATAGATGTTAAAAATTGTTATAGATGTTATTTTTACTGCTGTTTCTAGCGTCCTGTTCGTTAAGCATGTCTATTTTTTCTTAGTGTTCAAAATATCTCTAAAAGCTATGCTTAGTTTTACATAAAATGTTAAAAATTTAATTCCACTTTGTCGGTTTTTAAAACAAAAATATCAAATTAAGTAAAGGTTTTTGAAATATTTCGAGAAGTAAGAAAAAAACACTTCCTTTAAGAAGATAACACTAAAATAGATGTTAAAAATTGTTACAGATGTTATTTTTACTGCTGTTTCTAGCGTCCTGTTCGTTAAGCATGTCTATTTTTTCTTAGTGTTCAAAATATCTCTAAAAGCTATGTTTAGTTTTACATAAAATGTTAAAAATTTAATTCCACTTTGTCTGTTTTTAAAACAAAAATATCAAATTAAGTAAAGGTTTTTGAAATATTTCGAGAAGTAAGAAAAAAACACTTCCTTTAAGAAGATAACACTAAAATAGATGTTAAAAATTGTTATAGATGTTATTTTTACTGCTGTTTCTAGCGTCCTGTTCGTTAAGCATGTCTATTTTTTCTTAGTGTTCAAAATATCTCTAAAAGCTATGCTTAGTTTTACATAAAATGTTAAAAATTTAA
Organism: Maratus speculifer; assembly: GCA_964019185.1. Lineage (NCBI taxonomy): Eukaryota > Metazoa > Arthropoda > Arachnida > Araneae > Salticidae > Maratus > Maratus speculifer. Next base: position 13,191,823 of record OZ025297.1, on the reverse strand, counting down.
TTCCACTTTGTCGGTTTTTAAAACAAAAATATCAAATTAAGTAAAGGTTTTTGAAATATTTCGAGAAGTAAGAAAAAAACACTTCCTTTAAGAAGATAACACTAAAATAGATGTTAAAAATTGTTATAGATGTTATTTTTACTGCTGTTTCTAGCGTCCTGTTCGTTAAGCATGTCTATTTTTTTCTTAGTGTTCAAAATATCTCTAAAAGCTGCGCTTAGCTTTACATAAAATGTTAAAAATTTAATTCCACTTTGTCGGTTTTTAAAACAAAAATATCAAATTAAGTAAAGGTTTTTGAAATATTTCGAGAAGTAAGAAAAAAAACACTTCCTTTAAGAAGATAATACTAAAATAGATGTTAAAAATTGTTATAGATGTTATTTTTACTGCTGTTTCTAGCGTCCTGTTCGTTAAGCATGTCTATTTTTTCTTAGTGTTCAAAATATCTCTAAAAGCTATGCTTAGCTTTATATAAAATGTTAAAAATTTAATTCCACTTTGTCGGTTTTTAAAACAAAAATATCAAATTAAGTAAAGGTTTTTGAAATATTTCGAGAAGTAAGAAAAAAAACACTTCCTTTAAGAAGATAACACTAAAATAGATGTTAAAAATTGTTATAGATGTTATTTTTACTGCTGTTTCTAGCGTCCTGTTCGTTAAGCATGTCTATTTTTTTCTTAGTGTTCAAAATATCTCTAAAAGCTGCGCTTAGCTTTACATAAAATGTTAAAAATTTAATTCCACTTTGTCGGTTTTTAAAACAAAAATATCAAATTAAGTAAAGGTTTTTGAAATATTTCGAGAAGTAAGAAAAAAAACACTTCCTTTAAGAAGATAATACTAAAATAGATGTTAAAAATTGTTATAGATGTTATTTTTACTGCTGTTTCTAGCGTCCTGTTCGTTAAGCATGTCTATTTTTTCTTAGTGTTCAAAATATCTCTAAAAGTTATGCTTAGTTTTACATAAAATGTTAAAAATTTAATTCCACTTTGTCGGTTTTTAAAACAAAAATATCAAATTAAGTAAAGGTTTTTGAAATATTTCGAGAAGTAAGAAAAAAACACTTCCTTTAAGAAGATAACACTAAAATAGATGTTAAAAATTGTTATAGATGTTATTTTTACTGCTGTTTCTAGCGTCCTGTTCGTTAAGCATGTCTATTTTTTTCTTAGTGTTCAAAATATCTCTAAAAGCTGCGCTTAGCTTTACATAAAATGTTAAAAATTTAATTCCACTTTGTCGGTTTTTAAAACAAAAATATCAAATTACAAACTTAGAAATTGACAAACTACAAACTTAGAAATTGACAAATTGCATTCTAAGTTATTGAAAATGTTTAATTTTTGGTGAAAGTGTAAGAAAAATAAAGGTATGGTGTGTGTGGGGGGGAGGGGGGGGAGGCAAAAGAATATCAGAAAGTGAGCTTCTTTTTGCTTAAAAAGGACCGCTTAAATAGAATTATTAGAAACATTGCACAGTTTTAACTGTGTTTATTTGAATCAGTATTTAGGATGTAGCTCGGCCACTGTAGGGAATCAACCGGGGTATTATTGCCATGGATTGGCGTTAAAAATTGTTATAGATGTTATTTTTACTGTTGTTTCTAGCTTGTCTATTTTTTCTTAGTGTTCAAAATATCTCTAAAAGCTACGCTTAGTTTTACATAAAATGCTAAAATTTAATTCCACTTTGTCGGTTTTTCAAACAAAAATATCAAATTAAGTGAAGATTTTTGAAATATTTCGATAAGTAAGGAAAAAATAAAAGACTTCCTTTAAGAAGATAACACTAAAATAGATGTTAAAAATTGTATTAGATGTTATTTTTACTGCTGTTTCCAGCGTTCTGTTCGTTAAGCTTGTCTATTTTTTTCTTAGTGTGCAAAATATCTCTAAAAGCTACGCTTAGTTTTACATAAAATGTTAAAAATTTAATTCCACTTTGTCGGTTTTTAAAACAAAAATATCAAATTAAGTGAAGATTTTTGAAATATTTCGAGAAGTAAGAAAAAAAATGACTTGCTTTAAGAAGATAACACTAAAAACAGATGTTAAAAATATTAATTTCCTGGGGAGATATTTCGAATATCAAAATGCATCAACACACCCTTAGACTTAAGGCTCCTGTTCTCGTTCGAAAAAACGCTCGCGAGCTAATGCTATTCGTATGGGGAAATATTTTTCTAATAATTCTTTCGCATTTTGACATTTTTGAATAATTTTGTTTTTGCATTGGATAGCTGAGGTGCATGCCGACAGCGCACTTTTTTTACTTTTTCGATTTTTGTCGCAGATATTTTTTATAAAGTTTGTTTCACTTTCCAAACCGATTTCAAAACTGAAAGTGCTTTTTAAAAAAATATCTGCAACCAAAATCGAAAAAGTAAAAAAGGTGTACTGTCGGCATGCACCTCAGCTATCCAATGGAAAAAAAAATATTCAAAAATGTCAAAATGCGAAAGAGTTATTAGAAAAATGCTTCCCCATAGGAATAGCATTAGCTCGCGAGCGTTTCCTCGAACGAGGACAGGGGCCATAACATTACGGAGGGAAATTCGGGAAAATGAGTGGCCAGCCGCATTAATATTGGGATTATTTAGGAGAGTGAGACACTAGCATACAGTTTAGATTAGCGCAATGTTATGTTAACAAAGTTAGCTATCCTTAGTATTGCTAACTAAACTGATGTTACTTATGCCATCCATTATTGTCAAACAACAATTATTTTAAAAAAGCTGTTACTATGTGAGTGTTATTGAGTTTAAAGAACTGTCAGTCAATTTTAGAACACATTTCATAGTGGCAGACGTCATATTTTTGTAAATTACAAGCTAGTTTGACGTTAAATTCTTAATTTCATCTAGTATAGTTTATCTCATTTTTTTTTTAACTAAATAAAAAATATACATCTAAATGAACACTTTATTGCAATGTTTAATGTAACTATCAATATATTTTTTTAATATACAGAGTGCCCTGCATACATTTTTAGACCACCACTTTTATTGCAGTATGGCGATTCCAAATATATTAATTGTATTGTCTAGGGGCATTAAAGAAATTAAATACTGCATGACGATAACACCATTCATAACACTTAAATTTGAATAACAGAATTAAAATTTTTATTTCCTTGCAATATTTTAATTTTTACTCACGTGTAAGTGGCAACATTTTTTAAATTTTTAATTCATTTAGATTTTAATTTAGTAGAAATATTATCTCTCGATCAAGACGCAAACGTAGTCCTTCCATTATCACATTTTCCTGAAGACGCCCGCAGAAGACGGCGCGAAACGTTGAAAGTTTTATTTTATTTTATTTTAATTGTACAAATGTATATTAAAATTCCTGTTTTGTGCACCACTGAGCAATGTGTTATTATTAGTTAAATTTTATGGTGCAACTGTCCTATATATATTTATTATTAGGAATTAAAATTGTTTCAAACACGGAACTAACATTGTTTGAAACACGGAAGTAACATTGACTGAACGAACAACGGAAGTAGCATTATTTTGCTGAAAGAAATTAAATGCTGCACGATGGACCATTTATAACTGCCCTTAACTTTGAACAACATAAATAACATTCTATCTGGAAAATGTTACGCGATACAAATAGAATGTAAAATCAACCTGTAATGCAGCCTGGATTATGAATGATGTGATATCCTTCATATAAAAGTAATTTAACTAAAAGTGCTAAAACATAAATTGTTTAACATATTTCATCAGCTTAAATACATACGAAATATAGAAATATAGTATTTTTATATACATATAAAAATGAAAGCAATGTTTTATAAATTAAATATAGGTGTACAAAATAAATAAATAAATAAAAACTTATAAATAGAGCATGCATCAGTGGAACTAAGCTTGATTTAAGCCATGATTGTTAAACAGTTTTATAGTGAAATATATTTATTCAGTTTTAAATATTTAAAGTTTATATATTTCGGAAAGAGAACCTTTTTCAAAATAAAGAGAAGTTTGATTAGATAGCAGGAAACAACTTAATAAAAAACTCATGCATTATTTATAGCTTCAAATCGATAAAAACAAAAGTTAAATTTTAAACTTTTACTCAAAGGAATTACTTCAAAATTTAAAGTAGGTGGTTTTACATAAAATACTAGAATGAGATATTTGTATTTGGTGAGAAAATTGTATGAGCTGTTTTATGAAAAATTTGTTTCTTTCTGGAAATTTACTTTTGATTCTGTTAAAATAAATTTTCCTATTTTCTTGTTAAATAAGCTTTTTTATGTTAAAAATATCAATCGAGTTATAAAAATTAATTTTCTCATTAAAGAAAGATGAGAAAAAAAATAAACAAAAAATACTTAAAGTCATAAATTAAAAAAATCCAGAAAAAAATTATGAATAATAAGAAGCTATTTTGTGTATGTAGCAGCTGAACCAGGTAAATAAATATGCCCTTTTCTGATTTTGGAACGGCAGTAAACGCATATAAACAAGTACTATCCACTATAATACATTGTTTCACATTTTGAAAAAAAATATTGCTACATATATCATCATATTGTGATAACTGTTAATTTCGTGAATTCACGTTAAAACCCCTAGCAGCAATGTTGATAGATATTTTCCGTTCCGTTAGTAGATTTACCAATTTGAAAATTAAAAGAAGGAAAAACTGCATTCGAAGAAGTGGTAAATCCCCAATATAAAATTGTTATAAAAAGTGGCTAATGGTAACATCTATCGCACAGTTTAGAAGCATTTTTTTGACGGATGAAAAAAATAGCGCAATTTGGGAGATTCGAACCGACGAACTTAGTGCGAGAGTTCGTTGTTCTAGGTATCATGCCTTTCGTCTTCAAATGCAAATGATTTAAGTCATATAATGAGTTCTTCACTGTGTTTATATTTTTGCAAGGTAAATTGTAATTTTTTTGAGGCTGTTATAATTCTTGGAAGTTTAAATTAATAAGAGTAATTATGATTTTCTCATGATTAATGAATAATTATAACATGGTTTGATTAAATACATTATTAGAGAAATTTTCTTTGCTCAATGAATGATTAGAATATGATCTGGTTAATTTGTTGTTCAAAAAAAAAATGTTGATATCAATACAGTTTAAATTCAGTAGCACAATGCAAATCTTATAAAAGAGCCAGCATTCTTTCACTATTTTTTTTTATCGTATTTGCGTAACAGAATGTCAGTTTCTTAAATATTAAAAATAAGTTTACGATAATTAACACAGTATCTCTGTTACTTTCTTCCATCCTCGTCCGTTTCGTTATTTTCAGTAAATATGATGATAATTTCTTTCTTTTAACGAAAAATGCCCTTTTGTCGTGAAAAGGGACTTATTATAAATATATTTATGAATTTCAGATACTTTTTAATAGTTTTGTATATCTTCATACTTTATATTTAAGGATCTAAATTTATATATTTACGCGTCTGTATTTATATCTATCTTAAACAATAATATATTTTAAGTCTGCAACCTTAAATCTACATCTAAACATCTGCATCAAGATCTGCGTAAGAGCATTCCCCTGAAAGAAATACAATAATATTACAATATCACTTGCCATTTGTAAGTACATAGGAGATAATATATACAATAACAGTAAATAAGTTATAAATATTAATAAGCAATAAATATTAAAAATGTAATAAAAACAATAAAAAATATCTTTCATGGGCGTTTATAGAATTTCAATGACTTAATAAGTAATTATTTCAGTTCAAAAACTAAAGTTATCAGATACAGTCCTTAAATGGACTCTCAACGAGTAATTCTTTACAATTCCTCTCTAGTACTCTTTTACAAAATTGTCCAGTTATAAGTTTTTATGTATCAAATGTAGAGTAATGTTTTATCTACACATGGTTGATGAACTTTAATAATAAAACAAATAGAAATAAAAGGTGTCATACTTATAGATAGTTTAATTAATTAGATAATTTAGTTTTGTAAAACTTTTAATTTCTATAGTTTTCAGAATCACTGAAAATCAAATATGAAGTTATAGGTTTGTATAAAATCATCAATTTTTATAACTGCTATCATATAAATATCTGTTAAATAAATAGCATAATACTAATGTAAAGTAAATAAGTAAATATAGTTAGAATTAAATCACTTAAAATTAATTTATCAACATCAATTTGAAAGTTTCTACAATCAAAGTACACAACTTATGCCTGCATAAGGAGCTTAATTTAACATCATAAAACTCCCAAAAACAAGTAATATTCTTGTTGTAACATACCTGCTAATGCTGAAAATTATGGTGATAAAATATTTAAAGAATAAGAATTAAAATTTAATCTACTGTCTTGACTTTAGTTTGATGTAGTGTTTGTGATTGTACTTGAGGTTTTGTTTGTTTTTTGGGTTGCTCATGAAACAATTTAAAATCTTCTGGTGAAAAATAGGGTCTTAATTTAGAAACATGTACAATAACGGAATTCTGTCCTGTCTCATAATTAAATGTATCTATTTCATAAGTTACATCAGAAAGTTTATTTATAATTTTGTATGGTCCAGAGAAAGTAGGTTCTAATTTTCGAGTGTTAGGGTATTTAAATTCTTCATAAATTACAGAGTCTTGTATTTTTAATGGGCATTTGACGAAATTTCCATCATAGTGTTTTTTACCTTTAAAGTGAAATTCACAAGTTCGCGCTTTTGCAATTTTGAGGGCTTTATCTACTGGTTATGTTTACATTCTGGTTGTCTCACACAAAATTATTCTCCACCCTTTTAAAAATCTTAATCAGAATTATCGTGGAAATTGTAACTATATTTTGCTGTCAACTTTAACCAGAAATTTTATCTAATAAAAGTAGAAATTGTATATATCATAGTTATGTCTTAAATTGGAATCAGTTTTTTAATTCTATGATTTTATAAATCATAAACAGATACAATTTTTTTCAATGATAAGTAAGAAATTACGGCGATTGTGGCACAAGAACATTCACGACAGGTTGTTTTTCGGCGATCCGCAAACCTATCCACTTCCTTCCACAACAGACTCCATTAGCAAGCCGAAAATACCATATAGAATGCCCTTCAGACCATAACATTCATTCGATCTTTGGCGATGGCATTTTCTTCTTCGCTCCGGTTACACTTAAAATTATGTGCAACTTCTTTAATTTATTGTGACATTTTAAGATAGAAGCCATTAATATTATTTGCAAGTTTCCCCATGTTATGTCACAGGAGTCGGGGCGAGTTAAAAATTAAGTAAAATAATAAACGTAGAAATTTCATTAAATTCCACATTTGCTGCTCCAAAAGCTTTATTCAAATTAAATCATATGCAGAGAGAAAATGCTCTTTCCTTCCGAAGCAATATTCCATAAAAAAACATTCGTCGTTTTTAAATCGTTCATATCCGAAAACATCGAAAAAAAGATTCCATCCATCCCTGGGCCTCTCCACTCAAGTCAATAATAAAAAGCTTCTAGAAATTTCTCTAATCTCTAACCATGATTTTCACATGTAAACAGAATTCATGTCCATCGTCGTGATTAATTTCATTCAGACGATAATTTCTAATAAAAAAATATTATTTAACTAATGATAATCGAACACTGAATTCGATATCCTGCAGACGATATTTTGAAACCAAAAAAAGAAAATAAATGAATTTATTGATACGCACAAATATCAAACGTTGAAAGGGGAAAAAATAATGATATTTTTGAAAAGTATGGTTTTCAAATAAATTTAATAAAATTTTCTTAAAAAGGGTTGATAAAAACAGGGAAAAATAAGTTTTATTTAGAATATTAAGAAATAAAGTTTAAATAAGAATATTTTTAATTTATAGCCATCTTTTTAAATTTACGCATATTGGAATAAATATTTTTTAAGGCGAATTAAAAAAATTTATATCGTTTCCATAAAGATTAATAGATTATATCTAGAAAAAAGATTTTAATTTAATAAGTTGAACCAAGTGTGGAATATTGTTAAAAGGAAATTAATTAGTATAAATGTTAATTTTGGCGAAAATAAAACAAATCTGTAATATATATATACTGGTAAATATATTGTTACTTGGAAAATTTTTTAATTTTGTAATTTTCACAATTTCTACTAACTTTTAATCAGTCGTAACATACACGTTTCTAATTATTCCTTATTATGTTAAATAAGAAAAGAGCAATACAATGATAAATTATGAAACATGAAGTTTAAGGGGGGGGGGGTGAACTTTAAGCTGCATAATCATATTTATATGCAGAAAATAGTTAAGAACTTTCGTCTAAAATTGTTTTAAACTTATTCATCAAAATCTCAAACTTTTTGAAAAATATTTACGAATTAAGGCATGGAAAATATGCCATAAGCAGAATTACGATATTTAATATTTAAATATTAACTTAATCTCAACATTTTCCTAAAGACTGTTTTAAATTAAAAAAAACATGTTATTACCAAAGAAAAATTTCGATTTTTTTCAAAATTAGTTTTTAAAATGTTAATATAGTTTTCTAATTTAACTTCATTAAATTGTGGTATTGTGTAGGGAAAATATACAAAAGTAGTTGCTAGTATTTCACATTAAGTCATCTGATGTCATCTTATGTTTATTTTAATATTTTTGCCAATAAAATATTATTTTATTAATTTTAAAGAACAGTTTTTTTATTTGATTTTATTCACTTTTAGTATTTTATATGAAAATTATACTCTGATAGATCTAGTATTAAACGTTAATTCCCTTTATGCTATTTATTATATTTAATTCAAAATTTCTGACAATAAAACACTATAAAATATTTCAGTTTTGGATGTTTGAAGCTTTGGATATTCTATATAAAGTTGTAAGATGTTAATGTACAATTATCTACCTGTGCACAAAATATTCCTCCTCATCTCCACCTTACATTTCAGTGTCAATGACAATAACTTAAAGGTTAAACTCAACTAGTGGTGTACTCAAAGATTATCTCACTTTCAACTTAACAATGCACAAATTACAGATGAGCATTCAGTACTGAGCAAAGCGGGTTTATTTTGAGTAATTAATGGAATTCCAAAGTCACATGAGAGCAGTTTATATGGAAACGGGAATAAGAAGAAACATAAGTGTAAGAAGAGAACTGTTCCCTCAAATGAAAATTGTTCGGGGGGGGGGGGGAGGGGCAGACATATACATTCTTTCAAGGAATTTCGATTCGTTATTTATTTATTCTATGTAAAAAAGTGTTATAATTCTGCAAAAACTGATCTTGATAGGTCTGAACATGTGCTTGTGTGTGGAAAAAAGGGGTATGCGTCATTGAAGTCTCCTCATTGCAATAAACAGTCCAGTCAGTGGCACTGCCATATTTTATTTGCGTTCAATGTCGTGCCGAAAAAGAAGTATTTTTATGGCAAAATTTAATAAGAAAAATGAATGAAAAAGGCAAAATCCTGAAGTGATACGTTGTTTTAAAGGAAACAAAAATTGCTGTTTCCAAAAACCTGGATAAAAGACGATGTATTAAAAGCGATCCAGACGTGTTCGATCTGGATGTTTCAAAAATTAATGTTGATGGCTGAAAAATTATAAAAAAGTTCAAGTTGAAAAGATTTTTGCAGATAAAACAAACTGTAAAAAAGTTAGAGAGACAATGAAGGACTGCGAGTTCTGCGAAAACTCTGTATTAATTTTATGATAATGAATCCTTCAATGCAAGTCATGAATGGCTCGATCGATGAAAAAAACAATACATAATTTGCCAACTCAACTGGCTAAATGCTATTTGCAGTTTCTGAAGCAGTTGTAAAATTCAAAGAATTCTTTTATAAATTTATCGAGAAAACAATTTGTGAAAAGATCATTATTTTTATTGTTATGTAGTCTGACTTAAAATATCGTGTGCTGCAACAAATAGCCTTATATACAAAATAAGTTTCATCTGCTCCCGGATAGAAACTTTAGCATCTCTTATCTTCTTGTTTATTACACAAATCACAAAAGAACTTGGAGGAGTGCTGCACTTTCTAAGGAATGGTTTTCCGAAAACACATACCCTAAAGTGAAATTTTGTTTGAAAAAAACACTTCTGCTTTTAAACAATGTTTCATACTATCCGGATGAGGAGCAACTAGCAAGTAGACTTATCAGTGCGTATTTTTTACCCGCAACCGCACACTACAGATATAGTAGTGGGACATTTTGTATGCAGAGCAATCAAATGATGAAAATGAAGCATGTGATGACAAATCTTTATTAAGCTTAGAACAAGTATTTATTGTTTCTGAAACCCTTACTGGAAAAGACATTACTGTGTAGATTAATGTAGATGACAAGTAAAAAATAAGATGGAAATTGCACGTAAAGCGCAGCAAAAAAGGTGCGTTCGTACGCTAACGAAGTTTTAAATATATTCAGATCTTGCTGTTAAAGTAGACAGTATTTCGGATACAGTATAGTGATCGAATTTTTTTTGTGTTCCGGTAAATATACAGGAAGTAACTTTTATTACACCTCAGCAACGCATATCATACGCATATCATACTCTCTGCTTTTTTTATACAAAATAACTTGTAGTACTCCTCAGCAGCGTATATCAATCTTTTAAAATGATAAATAGTCAATTACAATTAAAATGCTCAGCTAAAAATGCTCTCCCTATATCATTAAGTAATGGGACACTTCTATGTGGCCTTGTAAATCAATAACTGTTTTTTGCACCACAGATTGTGCAAATTGTATATTATAATATGTACTTCATAGATGCATAACAATTTTATTGTAATTGAATGAGTGTAACACCATTAAAATGCATTTGAAACACTTTTCCCCATTGACCGGAATGTAACGGGAAACTTTCGATTGTCCCTGTAATTGATCTACTCATCTGATTTTCATAAAATTTGAAATGACTCGACAAAATTATGTAATAATTACATATTTTAAATTTCAAACAATTAAAATGTATTTGAAATTTTTTCCCCATTGGCCGTAATGTAACGGAATACTCTTGATTGCCCCTGTAATTGACATATGCATCCGATTTTCATAAAATTTGAAATGACTCGACAAAATTATATAATAATTGTATAATTTAAATTTCAAACGATTCGGTTGAATAATTTTTGTGTTGTTATATGCGGACAGACGGACGGACTGAACGACAACTATAGGTGCTACGTATTTACATAATTACGAATGCACCTAATTACAGATGGCATGATTACAGATTTGATTGAAAATCTCTAACACGAGAGCTGTAGTGATAAAAACTATGTTAACCCAAACAAATTATGCTTTCTGAAGGCCTAAATTCTATATTCAATTAAGTGAGGAGCTGGAAAAGTTTAGAGCTATAATTTTAATGACAATAAAAATTGTTTAATATTGCAGGAAAAAAAATCTTTCGAGAAACAAAAAATATTATGAACTTTTTAAATAAACAATTTCATTACCTATCTTATTTTACAAGCATTTGAAGTATACATGACAAAAGCTCTTAATATACCAAACAAAATAATAAATTGTGTGTAATTATATATATATTTTTTAAATTAATGATCATATATCTAAATCCCGTTTAACCGAGTTTTTCGCGTGTCTGAGATTGGTGCACTTTTACTCGAATAATTGCGTCTCTACTGTACTTATAGAAAAAAGTTACTTTCACAAAACGAAAATTCTGAAATTTAAAATTGAATGTTGATTCATTTACATTTTAAATAAGGCATACTTCTGCAATTTCTTATTGAAGTAAAATTCTTTATTTACACATTTTACTTTTCACTTTTAAATTCCCTATAAATTAATATTTGAGCTCGCCTTTGTTGTAAATAAAATATCTAGTACTTATTCTTTTTACAAGAATTTTAACAACATTTTATACATTATTTTTTTTGTCTTTTTTTTTTGTCTTTTAACTTCAAATTAAAATCAATGCAAGCATAAAAACACAAAAGTTTTACTTTTAGCGTACATAATATTCAATTGTTTCTTATAAAAGAAAGTTAACGGAGAATATTTCTTCTTTTAAATACTTCAATTATTTAATAAATACTCTATAAATTAATATATTAAAGTCTCATTTGTTCTAAAACATATATAAAATACTTATTTTTTCCATAAGAAATTCAGTGAAATTTAATACATAAAAAATATTTTCCAGATTGAAATTTCCAAACGAATTTAAAGTATGCAAAAGAACACAAATGCACATTTAGTTATAAATCTGATTTTTTAAACTTATATATTTATTTATCATAAAATATATAAATAGAAATGCAATCTAAAATTCTGTATTAGGGTAATATGAGGCACATCTAGGATATGATTTTATTTAATTTGCAACACAATAATAGCATTACTGTAAGAATTTCTTTTAACCAGGAAGCTTCAGCTTTTGAAAATACTCATTATTTTAAAATACATCGATCTTTTTATTCAACAGATGTTGTTAAATTGTGTTTCTCAAATTTTTCTTTAAAAAATGAGGGATAAACAAGTGGTTGTTAGATTTTAAGGTAAGTACATTACATTTATATTTGAATACAGACTGGAAGTTAATACAGACTGGAAGGATATATGGTAATTTTACACTATGCATATGTTATGTTAAATTATTAAGTATTCAACCAAAATGCGACCTTTATGAAATATTCTTTAAAATTAGTTTATTAGTTTCTATCTTGAATACCTTATATTTTGAAAGAAAGAAATATTTCCAGTTTCTTAAAAAATGATAGTGGACTGAAAAAAAGCTTTTTTTTTTGGTAAATAATTTTATAATAAATCAATACATTTAATATTAATTAATATTTGTCTCATTGTCGATGTCAGATATCATTTCACATAAAAAGTATTAATAAAAAATATTTAACAATATAATATATTAAAAGTATAAATATTATTAAATATATTAAAGTGCAGTTAGTAAATATATTAAAAGTATATTTAACTACAAAAGTTACCTGTTGAAAATACATATTATTTAATTATTTAAAAAACTCAGCACACATTTAAGAAAAAATGAAAATATAGATTTTTTTAAGTTTTCTGTAAGGTAAAAGAAATTGTATATGAGATTTCTACATGCCTCTGGGAATTAACCGCTCTGTTTGATTTGGTTTGGATGAATTATTCTTTGATCATACTTGAAGCTCAAAGATTATTTTGATTTGAGTATAATATTGTTTGACGTTAGAGAATAAAAATAGTTAAAGAGAGATATCTATTTTTAAAAGTTAAAGATTATTTATTTATTCTAAATATATTTTGTGAACGTTTTGTTTGTGAAAAGAATTTAAAATGTTTTGTTTATGAGTTCATTCCATTAAATATGTCAGATATGAATAAGAAAAAAATATAAGGAGTATTAACAAAATTATTGAAATATATACTATTTACAATGGTATATCATATCAGTTTAAATGTAATAATAAAATGTTAAAGATAACGGATGCAACAGCCTCTTTAACTCTTCCACTCTATACTCAAAATAATCAGGTAACATAGAAATGATGTTTTTAAAGCCACGAAGAAAAAAATCGTACTTATAACAGTTAATAAATCTTCACACCAACAATAACCTTTAAATTTGAAGTATTTTCTTATGCAACACTTGAAGGGAGAAAATAACAAAACAGTAACAGACCTTATTTAACCTCTCCAGTCCCTGAATACCCAAATAGGTACATCAATTTTGTCCCATTTTATTAATACTACTCAAATATAAATGAAATTTCGATATAAGAATAATATGTTTCGAATTCTAAGATTCGAGCTAATGAAAATAAAACAAAAATCTCGCTCTGAAGTCAAACGAGAGAAAAAATAATTCAGTAATAATTAAAAATACTGTAATAATCGCCAGTAGAGAAGAGGTTAAAACTTTACAACTTTAAGCTTTTATTATAATTTTTTTTAATTGACTACTCTTTATACCTTTTTGATAAAAATTTTATTTTGTACTTTTAATTACTATTGGCTCTTTTAGCAAATATGAAATTCATTTTCCAACTACAAGAAATAAACAGCGTTAAAAAAATTCTAATTTTTAATTTGTATCTGAGAAAATTTTTTTTTTTTCATTATACAAAATAATACAAGTCTCCAAATGGCTCACAACATCTTTAAAATGTTCGCCGGAACTAGTAGGATAAATTTCTTTTCGAGAAAAACATACTAAGTGATCTAGTGTCATTTACATTCATCAAATGGCAGCAGCACTGGACTTCTTTTGAGCTTGCTTAGGAGCACAGTCTATTCAATTGACTCCAATTGACTGAGGGCGCCGTAACTTGATAACGATAACTAAGCCTGAGTGCTGACTCAAAAATGGCGGCTGTCGAAACCATAGTTTTTTCTATTTGTGCACGGTGCCTTGATTTCTCATCTTTAATTTTTTGAGATTAAAATCTCAAAATTAAAATTAAAAAGTGAATAAAATCTTTTATAAAATACAAGTGTCAAAATTTGGGGGACCATACATAATTTTTTAAATCCTTTTTTCAGACACAGTTTTTATGACAGTACTCAAGCCGAGTATTCAAAAGATTAAGTTCAATGGGATCAATCTTGGGGAAAAATTTAAAGTATCCACTGAAATTATGGGGATTTTTTAATGGAAAACTTACTAAGTATTTTAGTGTTTCTATCACTCACTAGACGGCGTTAGCACTAGAGTTCCCATGAATAACTGCTTAATAGCGCGATATGCTCAATGGATTGAAATGTGACGATATCTTTAAGTGATCGCCAAGATTTCTTAATAGTTCGTTTTAATATAATGAAGATTTTGAAATTATACTAAGCTCTTTAGGAATCTCTTGAGAGGCATGGGATTTTATTTGTTGATAGTTAAATAATTTAGTTAGAAAGACAAATCTCACTCGCACTCTCTCAATGTCTTTTAGAATTTCAAAGAATATTATTTTATTATAGTAATACGCTTAAGACAAAGGATAATCAAATAAAAATATATCATTGTGTATGTAAATTATTTGACAAAATTTTAATTACCTGTTATAATTTCATCTTTTCAGAATCCATTTACCGCTATGGAAATTCGTTTTAAAATCTAGATAATACAGAAACATCTCACGAATTTCTAATTCTTTCCCTCATACATTTTAATTTTCTATTTCGTTTTAAATATGTTGTCACACTTTGCTGCGATTATATCCAAATAAAAGCGCTCTAGAGAAAGTTCAATTTTAGTTTTAATCATCCGGTTTTGTTTAAGTTTGCTGCATCAGCAAACAGCTTAGTTAAAGCTATACATTATGTATGAACAATAGAAAAGACTTTGTACATTGACGTTAAATTAATGTTGCAGACTCAGTACATGTTGTATAATCATAACTTAAATACAATTTAATCTGAGGTAGATTATTTTATATTTTAAAACTTAAGTTATGTTTAATCTGAAAATATTTAGCTTTTTTCGTTATAATAAAAATATCTTTGGAAAAGTTTTTTTTAAGAATCTATATAAATAGCAATTTTAATTAAGAAATGAAAAACTAACTATTATATAAAAAATCATATTAAAATATAAACAGGGTAAAGTACTTAAACATCTTTAATGTTTTATAAAAATCTTTACGAAAAACAGCTTGAAAAATTGTTTAGAACCTCTCTGAAAATTCTAAAAACAAATCCTGAAATAATCTAAAAATTTTTTTTATTTACTTTCTGTTTTCACTTAATAAAATTCCAAAATGGTTAACATTAAACAAAGTATTACATATAAAACGAAATACATTCTTAGTTAGATATATTCACTATGTTTAAAAAAATCGTTTAATTGTATTATACTGCCATATGCTTTCTTTTCGAGTTTTGTGTAACAAACTGGTTTAGTCAGAAAAATTGTTGCTGATTGCAATCTGTATAAATTGAATCTCTGTGCAACATTTTATTAAAATGATTATTACAAATATACGTTTAATAAGAATGTTTTTCCCGGAAGTTTGTCTGTGCTATCTCGAAAAATGAATGTTTCAAAAAAGTTGTTTTTACTAACTTCTTTTATCAGTTTTTTTCTACTACAGTAAGAAACAACGGAATGTAAGGAACAAAAATAAATAAATATTTATTTATGTATTAAATGCTAATAACTTGCTGCTAATCATGCTAATAAATCTATGCTTAATATCCACCCACTTGATTACGTGGACACTAAGCCTCTTTATATATTACAATGGGTGAATGAACTGTTTTCATAACATTTAGTTTCTCTGCCCCCTGATAGTCAATTGCAACAAGTTTTGTATATAGCATGCATATAATTTCGTATTAAGTGATGTATATATTCTTTATAAATAAAACTAATAAAATATTTTTTACATATATAATTCTTTATAAATAGAATCTATATAAATGGATCGTGGTAGGGGGAATACTCGCCGTATCGTAGCAACAGAAGCGTAATTTCTTTCTTTCCTTCCGGCGTACAGGTATAAAATAAGGAGGATGTGCTATCGTTTGTTTTTAGGTTATGGAATTTCTTAGAATTTTAGAAAAAACAGTCAGCTAGTGCTACAGATTCTAGGGAGTTGCGTTGAAGTTAAAGTGCTCTAGATTAGTAAAAATCAAGGCTATGTATACGTAAAAAGAACAAGGTGGAGACAACGATAGAAATTTTAAAGAAGGTAAAGAATGACGAATATAAAACAAAGTTAACAGATCATTAGGGATTTGAAAAATTCACTGTCAAATCATGAATTTTCCTTGTCTAATCATTATTTTAAAAATAAAGAAACAATTTTAGAGTCATGGAAAAAAAACTAAATTTTCTGCAGGAAGGAAATGCATGAAAAATGCATCCCAAGAATGTACAGAAAAAATATACTGCTATGGTTGTAGGATGCTAGTTTTTGAAACTTTCAGTACAGTCGGAATCTGATGAATTTCGAAATTAAAAAAGGTATTGAATATTTTAAATGAAATGATGTATGACTTTTTTGATTTATGTAAAGGCACATTATTTTTATCAAACCGCATGTGGTCAAAGCTAAGATGTAAAATGAAAATGTGTACACTAATTTCAGAAGAAAATTGCCATAGTTTTATCGGCTTACCTGCCATAAGATATTTTTATGCAGACGAAACTGATATTTTTATAAACTCTTGAAAAAGACATTACATTTTAGAGATGAAACAACGTTAAAAGAAGTAAAAAGAAGATTACAGCTTTAATTTGGAGGGGAGATAAATTCTTAAACTATTAATAAGGGGTAAGGCCAATAAACCAGAGTGTTTTAAAAGAATTAAAAAACTGCCAATTGATTATGTATTCATCAAAGTTATGGATAATATCTTCAGTACTTGGTTAAAATGAATAGATAATTGCTCGATGCAAATGCGTGAAATTATCTTATTTGCGGATAACACAAGCCGCAACTGTAGCCTTTCAGAACACATCGGTTGAATATTTGCCACCAAAAACAACTGCGAAGCTACAACAAATGAATCAAGGAATCATCCAGAATTATAAAACAAATTATCGTTACAGACTTAAAACAAATCCTTTCATCTCAACATTATGGTGCAAATTACAACATTACTCTGCTGACAGGCTTAAATGACATATATGCAGCATGGAATGCTGTTAAAGAAGGTACAAGTAGCAATTGATTTCGTCATGCTAAATTCATGCCCGTAGAAAAGTACGACCATGACAGAAATGTGATGACACTGATACACATTGTCTAGAATTTAAAAAAATTCCGATTTGTATCGTTACTTTTTCTGATTGTGTAAGGGTAGATGAAGATAGGAGAAAACTGAGCCACTATTACTTTTTAAAAACTATCCGATACGATGAAAAAACACAGACCTTATCGGACTCAAAACAAAACGCAGAGACATTTAAGCATCCTACAGATAAAAAAAAAAATGAACTCTATAAAAAATTATTATAATTTTTTTTAGATGAAAGCTTTCTCTGAAAAGGAATTCAAAAGTTAAATTCAAATCGAGAAGAATGCTGGAAAGTGTAACAGGCATAGAAACAAAAACCAAACATCTGTTTTACAGTTTTTCCCAAAAGTTTAGTTCATATTTTTAATTAAAAGTTTACTATTAGCTGTGCATCTTCTTCTTCAGTTTATGATTAAAGCAAGTCTTTATTGCTTTTAATTGTGTTTAATTTTAAATACCATAATATAAAATATTATATCAGGTTTTACATACTAGGATATTTTTCCTTTTCAGGGATAAACTTTTTAAGTTATATTTTCTCTAAACATCAAAAAATTTGAACTCATTTCTGAGAATCTTTGAGTTTGAAATAACGTGCTTTCACTGTAATATGTTTCATAGAATACATGAACTATTTTTATCTATATATCTACGTCTGTTTTCGTGTTTCTATGTCTGAAACTTCACTTACTTATACTATAAACCTTATACAGCTACTCTACATTTATATATGTATAAGTATAAACATCCCGTTATAATTTTTAAAAAACACTTATTTATCTGACTATCCATTTTAAGTATTGTTTTATTGAAGAAACTGCTTCAAAAATAACGCTAAATTTTGACCTTCTATTTTTTCTAAATCTAACGTATGTTTTTTATTCTATATATTCTTATGTTCTTTGAATGTATTCTTCCTATTTTAAATTTATGAAGGAATTTCTGAGACGTATGCTAATGTTCCTGGATATCGTATACATGATCATAATAATCCGTCAAAACAAATTTTATATGCATCAAATATCTTTAAAAGCATATTGCAATTTTTTTTAATGCTTTGAGTTTTGAAAATTTTAAAACAATTTCTGATAAGCTTTATACGGTAATAACCTACACACTACAAAATATCCCTTATCATATTAAATGTGAAATGTTCAATAAAATGAAAAATTATTAAACATGAAGTTTAAGAAGAAATGTTGAACTTCAAACTGCCAAATCATGTTTATGAACATAAAATATTTAGATATTACTTCTAAATTGTTTTAAACTTACTCATCAAAATCTCAAACTTTTTCAAAAATATTTACGCATTAAGGCATGAAAAATGTGCCACAAACACTATTGTTTAGTTTCCTATTTAAATATTACATTAATCTCAACATTTCCCAAAAGATTTGTTTTAATAATCTGTCAAAAATTCCGTATTACTAAAAAAAAATCACATTTATCAAATGTTAGCTTTTCCAAATTTTCATGCACAGCTTTCTAATTGAATTTCATTGCATTATAGTATTATGGATGAAAAACTAACTGAAATATATTCAAGTAAACATTAACTCATCTGATTTTATATTATAATAATTTCTACATTTACGTTATTGAAATATTATTTTTCAATTTTATAAAGAGAGATTCCTACTTCAATTTTAATAAATTGGAATATTTTATATGGAAAACATCTCTATATACATAAAATAGTTTGTCCTGACTGACTGGAGATTAATGCACAGTCCAAACCAGTGAACGCTGAACATGAAAATTGGGTAAAATATAATTCTTACTTTGTAAGCTGCACAAAGATTAGATTTCAGAAAATTCCAGGGTAGACTGACAATTTTGAAACATCTTATATATCAGCAGCCGTTTCAGGTAGCAACGTGAAATTTTAGAGCATAAATCTAGTTAAAAAAACAATTAAACGCATATTTCAGCGACTTTAGAAATTGCTCACGTGGCGAGATGAAATGGGGAGTCGAATAGTTTAGAACATTTGAGATATCTCAACAGTCGTTTTAAGTGAAAACGTGAAGTGACAGAAATAAAGGTATTAAAAGATAATTAAAGACATGTTTCTACGATTTTCAAATTTCCATCCCCGCGAGGGTTAAAATGGGGGTCGAAAATTCTAAAATTCTTTTGGTACCGTCATGTGATATATCATCTTTTATATAATGAATCTTTTTTACCCGAACACAAATTTCCCCTCAGGATGGCAGTTTTTATTTATTTATTTTTATTGTAGATTTTTATCATTAGTGATTTAATTTTTTTATGGGGCCTTCTCATAAATATTATTTATAATATGAGAAATTTAAAAAAAAATAATTTTTATACAGGGCAGGCATGATAGTTGAAACTCTCAGAGGCAATTTTCTAAATTTCGATAACAACTCTCATGTGATACATCATTGGAAAGCTCTCTAAACATTATTTCAAATTATACATTTCCAGCACCTCTGACCTTCATTTGACCACACTAGGTGAGGCACTTTTCAAAATTTAGCCTATACCACTCATGTGAAACATAGTTGGAAATCCTTGTGATCACACATTCCTCTTATGCACTTCCCGTGCCTTTACCCAAATTTATTCCTCTCGGAGAGTGCAGTTATTGTATTCTATCAGGTGATTTTCTGATAATGGTAAAATTGACAAACTGATCTCAACGACGTAGTCAATCAAAAAAAATTGTTCATAATAGTTATCATCCATTTAGTTGCCATTTATTTATCAACTCTTTAAATCCCAAGCTCCAAAAAATGAGACAAATCTGAATCCCAGAAATGTAGCCGACGACTCGAGCTGTTTCATTCCCATATCTTTGCTTTCTCAATAGCAAAAATGACAACCTATTTCATTGTGCCTTTCATCCGTTTTTAACTACCTGTAACGGACGGACCCCGTCTATTTATTCCCAGATCTTTTTTTTAGATAAAGAGAATGAAAAAAGGTGAAGCTTTTAAAACTGCAAATGTGAACAATGCATTTGTCAAGCGTTGTTTTATAAAATAAACAAGTTCTTAAAATTGCAAACAAATAAATGTATCATGTTTATAAAATCAATTCATGTATGCAGAGAATTGTTATTGCATTTCGATATCAAATTACGGTCAAATTACGTATTAGAAAAGCGCTTTTAGTTAAAATTTTTAAAATATACAAGAAAAATATGGTAAATTCTATATTTTACAAATTAACAATGCATGTTATTTTCATGTAAAAAATAAGTAAAAGATTAGTCTGCTATCTCTTTTTGAAATATGATAAAATAATTCTATTAAATTTTCCATGAACCACTTGACTGATTTTCCCGTACCACATACGGACAAGAAGAGATTGCACCACTTAAAGCTTTTCGACATCACTAATTTTTTTAAATGCAATTTTATCCAATTTAATGACAAAAATGCTTAAACAAAACTTTGAGAAAATTTTAGTTTACAAAAAAGGGTGTTTATCTTGTATTTTCAATTTATTGTACCGTAATTTCGGGTGTATAAGCCGCAGATCAAACAATCCTTTTTCGACCCAAATTTTTTTAAGAAACAAATATAACGAGTTAGATCGCCGTAAATATTTGTCTTCAATCACTAAATAAGATTTCTGGGTCCAAAACGAATTGTTTGATCCGCGGCTTATACACCCGAAATTACGGTACGTAAAAAAAAAGTACAGTTAAGTGATTGAGACATATCGTTTAGAGCACTCTATAATAATATTTTCCATGCGGAGTTTTTTTAGAATTATTAATATTGCTAATAAATAAGTAAATAAAATAAATATTTCCACCACTTTGCAATCTCACAGCATTCAAATATATAATCGATACTATTTGGCAAAAAAATGCATCATTTGCATTTCGCTTATTCTAGAAATCAAATTTAGATAAATATAGAGCATATCTGATTTCTTTTATTCTCACTTTTAATATGTCATTTATAAATTTAAAAAAAAATCTGGCTGAAATATAATTTTTCATTTATAATTGAAATAGTAAAATTGAAGAGTAAAGAAATTAATAATTTTCAGTAGATGTACATACTGTATTTCTTTCTTTTTCTATTGTTCGCCTGTCAAATTTATTTACGCATATAATTTTTTTAAAATTGTGTTTACCTTTTCATCAGATTTAGCTTGTTTTTTTAACAATGTAATTGTTATTACAATCATGTGCAAGAATATAAAACGGGGCATTTTATACGCTGAGTGTCATGTCAGTTATCGATGACTGACACAAAACTATCTAATACAAAAGTAAAAAGGATACTTAATTTTTATTTAAGATAGGATTATATTTTCTTAGTTATTATTTAAAAAATATCTAGTTTTTAGCTGACAGACTATCAAAGCCTGAGAGCTTATGTACTCGCCCGTTCTGTATCTATATACGTGCATAACGCGATAACTCGTGATAAAAATATCAGATTTACTTTAAATTTTGGATATAGGCTTATTATGATAAGGCGCTTCAATGATTAGTTTTTAGAGTTCATTCGATAAGTATAAGAAGGGGAACGGGGGCTAATGCCACACCCCATAATTTATATAAATGGGATTTACTTGCAGAATTATCAGTTTTCGCTCAAATCTTAGGTATAGGGTCATTCTAAAGAGGCACTTTCATGATTAATATTGGGTGTTCATTAGATAAGTATTAAGTAGGGAAACGGGGGCTATTTCATTCCTTAATTTTTTTAAAGGGCATTATTATGTAAGGCTGTCATATACAATTAGTGTGCATAGCCTGTGAGCTCTATGCCATCAGTTTAACTGGGCAATATTCGTTTTATTTTAGCTTTAAATCATATTTTACATTGTAAGTCAACGGCCTAAACGAAAGTGTTCATTGTCAGTCATTGTGTCACTCAACGTGTTAATAAGGTTAATCATTTACTTAACAACTTTAAAATTATTAAACTGATAGCATCATATCCGAGTTATTATACAAAAAATATGCGATAATATAGCAAAGTTTGAAAGTAATCGGAAATACTTTTTTTCCGCAAAATGATTAATTACCAGTAATGGGATTCAAATGACACATTGTAATTATCAATATACAGAAAAAAGAATTTCTTTTTGGTCTATAAATACAGAAATACATAAAAACTAATTGTTTCACATTATATTATTATTTTCCTTTTTATAATTAATATATTTAAATGAATATTTCTTGCTTATTTTGCATCGTCACGAATTTTCTGTACAATTACACAACTTTTCCTTTGTTTCCCAATAACAAAAACCGAATGGTTAAGTACCAATTTTTGAAATATATAGGTAGAAATGAGAAGGATGATTTTGTAGTAAAATTGGAAAAATTTGCCTTCTTATTGTGTTATCGAAAAAAATCTCAACCGTATCAATTAGAGAACAACACCCTCTGTCTCCGCACCCCAACTTAGGGGGGAATTGAAATCCTTCCAGTCTAGACTTGGCTATTATGGGATTCTGGGCACTGGGAGGTTTCTGCTATTATGGGATCCAGAGAGTTAAAATCCTTTATAAACACAGAAATAATATAGAAATAAGCCTGTAAAAACAATTAATTTAAAAATCGATTGACTAACATCTAGATTGTAGATTTTTTGAAATAATCGATAACTGCATAGATTTTAATTATTATGATGACATTTTTTTTAATTGGTAAATTTTCGAGAATCGCTCATTACTAGCATATCCTAACAGATGTTTTAAAAAGAAGCGTGAAATTTAGGATAACAAACCTATTAAAATTGTTAAACATTTATTACAGTGATGATATAAATTCCCCCGCCCAAAAGGATTAACAAGAGCTACGAAAATTTAGACCATTCCGTCATACCTCAACAAAAGTTTTTGATAGAGACATGAATTTGAACTTACCTAATCTACTAAAATAAACTTTAATAAAGAATTTATCTATATTAGAAGCTACCACCGAAACGGGTTTAATGAAATGGTCTCTCCTTTAGGATATTAATCCATATTTCAACAGCAGGTTTAGGTAGAAACGGTAAATTCAAAATAACACAACTACTAAAAATAGTTCAACATAGGTATTTTAGTCATAGAGCTATTTTCGCTATATCGGCAACATTGACTTAGAATAAGATAATGGATTATTATACGAATAAACAACAATTATGGATATTTGATTGGATATTAAGTATTTTTTTATTATTATTAGATGTATTTCGATTAATTCAAGGTATCTTTGGAGAAACCAACCATCGTAGCAGTTAAAAACTACTTGTATAGAATAAATAGAACTTAAAATTTGAAATTAGACTGTCATTTAATTTGGCACTGTGGTAGCGGCATTTGAAGTATTAATATACAAAAGGTAAAGAAAATTTTAGGGATTGCTACATTCGACTAAGTATAATAGCTAAACACTAAGCATACATAACAGAATTTTGTATTGAAATACGTATGTTAAAATTTGTATAACTTATAATTACATTATTATAATTAGAACCAGGATTCCAAGCGCTATTGCAAAAAAATGTTTCATATTCGCTGACTGATCTCTATTTCTGTAGAACACTTTTTTATGATTGCAAAACTATTTGTGAATAATCCCAAATGAAAACCGTTAACATAAATACTTCATTTTTTGTCGATTAATTGTGGAGAATTTTTATAATTTTTTTCAGATGTAACAATTCCAAAGCTTTTTTTCATTCATACATTTTAATACTTCTTGAAAAATTCAGCATAACAAAGGTATTTGTTGGGCAGTTTACACCTAAAACTAGCCTGCAACAACTTACGTCAACTTCTAACTAATTTTGAAGTTTGTTGAAAATCCGTGCATTAGTTTATAAGAATAGAGCTATTGTGAAAACTTAATAAATTCTGCTCAACAGCGCCACCTGTTGGGTTATGTATAGTAAAAACTCACTAGGATTAATTTTATCCGATACTAACAAAAGCTGAAGTTTTATGATAATCCTAATTGCATTAGTTCTAGAGATACAGCTATTGCAATGTCATGAAGAATATAGTATAGCAACAATTTACTCCAAAAACTAAAAAATACACTTATCTGTATCAGGAACTAAATTAATTTTAAAAAACTGTGCATTATTTCTTAAAATTGAGATAACGTGAAAATTCTAGCAATAGCAACGACACCTTTTATGCGATATACACCAACAGCTAATAAGATCCGTTTTTTATAATAATCTTACTAAAATTAGAGTTTTGTGAATTTCCGTACAATAGTTCTTAAGATAGAGAACCCTCATTCTTTTGTCGCATACAGACTCATAGAGTGACAAAACAAACATTTTCTAAAAACTTTCAAATCTTGTTCATTAAATTCCAAAACATGTAAATCTATCGAAAATTATAAGTCGAAATTTTTCGCGAATACAATGCTTTCTTCTTGTAACGATAGAAGAAAGTAAAAGCATATTGTCAAAACATGTGCTCCCAATGACAGTAACCCTGTTATTCTTCATAAACCTGATCATCGAGTTCAGTGCTTAACTCTCGATTGAATCTAAAATCTAATTCACCGTTAACTCAACCTGCCGAATTCGGAGGAGAAATTGAAACAAAAATGTTGTTACTCAACCTTTCTACGGGAGAGAGATTGTTCGACCGAGTATGCGCAGTTGAATCACAGATGGCGGATGGATTTTTTTTCAAAGAGAGCTGTTTGTAATTTACTAAGTGAACGAAATGTTAATTATAAAAAATGTTGTTATGAAAGAATGTGTTGCTTTTAATTTTTGACGTTTTTTTCAATATTTTACCTCTATAAACGAAAGTTATATTAATTTGTGATGAGCCTTTAAGCTTGAATTTGCCTTGCAATTTTTATATCAGGTAGCGCTATCTATTACATGTGAATAGAAAGAACGTTCTTATTGGAAAAATTTTGGTTAATAATTTAGATTTTTTTAAAATAATAATAAAAAAGAAAATGAGTTTTTTTCTTATATTTCAGTTTCTGCTTTTTTTATGATTTTTTTTAAAACATGCAATCGCAAAAACGGGAATTTTGTGACGGCAAAATAATAAGCCGTTAAACTATTATACAGTAAAATAATTAATTTTCTTTTTTGCTTTAAATAATTACTTTTGTTTAGAAAAAGCATTTTTCTGAAGATTTGTCTTGAAAATTTTCGCATTTAAAAATTTGCGTATCATTTAGTTTAGTTAAATTAATTAAAACATTAGATTTACGTTAGAAGAACGTTAGAAAGAATATATGAAAAAATAGATGCATTTTCAATATTTTAATTTCCGTTGAAAAATAAATAAATAAACTAGATCGTTATTATCTTTTATTCTAATTACTATTGCTAACCTGGTTTAATCGTTTATTAAATTTAATGATTAAAGAATAAATAAATATATATTTTAATCAAGTAACTTTTATGAAAGAATTCATCTGTGACGCAAAATCTTATAACTGTATCGGTATTTCTAATCTTTGAATCTGATTTTGTGAACAAACAAAACCACCAAACCCCAACGGTAATTCGAAATTTATCTATCTAAAATTTAAACACAAGTACGCATTTCAAATCTTCTTTTTGCTTCGCAATTAAAAACTAGTGATACGTGAAGACATAACTCATGAACGCGATAAGTACGTCATGTGATTTGTTTGGGTAATCAGGTATGCACATTTCAACCTGAAGTTCGCTAACCCGAGGTTGACTAATCACGCCTTTAAAGTTAGCGATGAATTTCAAATATTAACAGACGGTTAGATTTGCTAACCTAAGGTTTTTCAACTGTGAGTTGACCGCGAGTTGAAGGTTGATGAAGACTTGTCCGTTAAATAAAGAAATTCTGTAAAATAACTAATGTTCACATTCGTAAAATAACTAATTAAATGGTAGATACTAATAATTTTACACACTTTAACTGACTTGGTTAGTTTTTTCATAAAATAGCTAGGTACTTTATAAAATAACAGATTATACGCTTTAACGGTAACATATACATAGTTATTTTTTTAATCTAATTTCTCTAACCATGTAAGAAATGCAACAAACAACATTAGTTGCCATAAATGCGAGCTATAATTATCGTTATTGTATCCTTCCACGCTCACCTGCTAGAAATCATTTCGAGAAATATAAAGTATATATCCTGTTCTATATAGAGCTCAATGAATATGCGTATTTTTATTATAGTTCTTTATATCCTTTAACTTCTTAAGACGAAATTCTGAAACTTTGGAATGAATACTGACTATTTTTTGATCTGTGTAGTACATATTTATGATATTTCTATAAATTTTACTTTTAGAGTAGATAATCATCGATAATTTCTTACAAACAAAAGTTAATTAGGATACATCCTTCCATTAAAGGCTCCAATTATTTAATAAATTCCCTAGGAATTAAAATATTAAATCCTCCTTTGTTCTAAAGAAAATATAGTACTTATATTTAACTATGTACTATATACTTCAATGATATTTAATACATGCAAAATAAATTTCGTCTAAAAATTTCAAATTGAAATTAATGCATGCAAAAATAATGCAAAGTTCCATTTAATTATAAGTTTGCTTTTTTAATATTTTAGTTATTTATTTGTTTATTATAAATTACACAAAACAGAAATGTAATCTAAAAGTGTGCATTAAAATAATATGATATCTGAAATATATTTCTATTAAAATTTAAAACTAGTAATGATTTTATTAGGAGAATTTTTTATAGCATGCATTTCAAATATAGACAAGAAAACATTCTCCTGAGACAATCTTAAATTTAATAACCCTGAAACGTGCTGGAGGCTATTTTTAACGCCAGATATTCTGAAATTGCATTTGAGAATTTTGGGTTAAATATAATTGTGAGGCAAACAATTGCCCCGTAGATTAAATTTAAAATAAATACATTTAATTTATATTAGCGTACATAAATTAGCTGTGAAAAATAGGGTATATTTTTGAATGTGTGTATTGTATGTTAGAGGATTAAGTAATTTAACAAAATGTGGACTTTATGAAACGTTCTTTAAAATTAGTTGATTAGTTTTTAATTATCTTTCATGCATTGTATTTTCGAAGAAAGGGATAATTTGAACTTCATTTAGAAATATCAAAGTAGGCTAGAAAAATATTTATTTACTTATGTCCATCAAGTTTATTATAAATTAATGGATTAAATCTATTTATTTAACATCGTCTTCTTGTCGATGTCAGATAAAATTTTACATTAAAGTACATACATTAAATTTAACAAAAAATTTTTGAAATCGAAAAATGATATTTTGAAATCAATATAATTTCTTTACACGAATTTTTAACAGAAAATATTTTTTCAGATTTCTGAAAGTTGAAAGAAATTGTACTTGATATTTATATACACCGCTGGGAATTCACTAATCTGTTTGATTCTCGTTGGGAGAATTATTTTTTGAACATACTTGAAGCTCAAGGATTATTTTGTTTTGAGTCTAATATTGTTTGACCTTTGGGAATAGAGGATCTTGGAAAGAAGTTATCTCACTTTTTTTAAACTGAAAGATGATTCATTTATTTTAAGTAAATTTTGAAATAGTTCATAATATAAAATGTGTCGTGTATAAGAAAGAACCATGATATAGATTAAGCTAACTATGAATCACAAGGCAGACTTGACTATTTATTTTAAAAGAACAGCTGAATTTCTCTTTTACATAGTAATCAAGTCTGTCTAGTAATTTATAATTACTAGTTTTTATACTATACTTTATACTATATTTTATTTCAGACATTAGAGAATGTACCGGGTGTCCCAAAAATGACTGATGGATTTTGAAATTCAATAACTTGCAAACGGTGACAGCTATTTAAAAAAATTTTACTGGATGGTTATGTATAATGTCAGGAGTTCCTTTTACCGTAATTTTTTATTTTAGTTCAAATTTCAAACAATAGGTGGCGCTGGCGGCGATTGAAGGCCAGGGCGATGCCTCACTCAGCACTAATCACCAGGTCTTCAATCGCCGTCAGCGCCATCTATTGTTTGAATTCGAACTAAAATAAAAAATTACGGTAAAAAAACTCCTGACATTATATGTAACCCTCCTGCAAAAATTTTTTTAATAGCTGTCACCATTTGCAAGTTATTGAATTTTAAAATCCATCAGTCATTTTTGGGACAACCGGTATATGCATCTTATAATACAGAATGTCCATACTAAAATATCTCGAATTCAGTGATATATTATATCAGTTTAATTTTGAGTATTTACAACAAATGATATACTAAATTGAAGGTAAACAAAGATATTTTTACTTAAAATTTTTCAATATATGAAAGGTTAGAACACATCTAAAGTTCAAATCGTGCCACACATCGGTTAAAAAATACCGAGTAACGAAAGCAATAGCCTCCTCAATATTGTGACTTACTTCTGGAAAATCATTGGGTAGAGTAGTCCTTAAGAACCATTATTTTGAAATTCAGATAAAAGAGTAATGTTTTGATAGCTGTATTTTTTGATTGCTTGATTTTTTTATATGTCGACTTAGATCATATTTAATGAATAATGTGCAATTTTGAAGCCCGGAAAAAATTTCCTCTTTCTAACAGAAAACGACAAAATTCAATGTTGTGAATGTCATTTTTCATGAAAAATGAAATGCGAGTATGTTTGAAGGGGGATTTCCTCTGCAAGCAACAAGATCCTGAAATTCTTTTTGCATACGCTGTTAGTATAATACTACATACTTATTAAAACGTATTTGTTTCCATGGAGCATTGTTACTTTACATTGTTATGTTGCTACAAATTACAATCAAAGTGACGTTTTTTCAGTGCTTCAAAATTGCAGATTATTTTTTAAATATGATTGACTTTAACACAAAAAAACAAGCAAATCAAAAAATACAACTGTCGCTCTTTGCCTGATTTTTAAAATAATGGCACTTAAGGAAAAAAAAGATACAGAGGACAGTTGTTGAAAATATATTGCGTTAATGTGTAAATTAAAAATATCTGTTATGTTGTCCACTTTCCAAAATTGATATCCCTACAGAAATGTATTTTTAAATGCAAGTAAAATATAAACAGCATACTAAATTCATCATGATTTCCTCACATGTGCTATATTTTCTATTTAGTTTCAAATGTGCTGCCACATGTTTGCTGCAATTATATCCAAAAGAAACACTCCAGTG
Organism: Maratus speculifer; assembly: GCA_964019185.1. NCBI lineage: Eukaryota > Metazoa > Arthropoda > Arachnida > Araneae > Salticidae > Maratus > Maratus speculifer. The sequence goes on along the minus strand of OZ025297.1, from coordinate 13,162,018 downwards.
AAAGTTTAATTTTAATTGTAATAATACGAGTTCTATTTTATTTCGCTGCATCAGTAAACAACTTAGTTGAATATACAAATTATGTACGAACAATAGAAATAATTGACGTTAAATTAATGTTACAGACTCAGTATGTGTTGTTCAGTCATAAATTAAATGAAGCTTAATCTGAAGTAGATTATTTCTTATTTTAAAACTTTAATTATGTTAAATATGAAAATATTTAAATTTTACGGTAACATATTTAAAAAATACCACTGGAAAATTCTATGTTTTATTAATTTTTAATCAAAACACAGTTTTAATTAAAAAATATATAAAATTAATCGTTTAAAATAACGTATTTAGAATACTTAAAACTAATAACAATAATACTTTAAACCAGTAATAATAATAAACTAATAACTAATAAAAAATAAACCAGGAAAAATCAACTAATTACATTTAATATTTAAAACAATCAATAGGAAATCCCGTATGATTTTTGTTTTTTTATTATAATTTAGAAATAAAATAAAAGCATGAAAACGAATGTAAAATTCATACAATCTTGAAATTTCTTTAAATATTTAGTTAACAAAATATCAAAATTATCAATATTCAAAATCGTAACATATAAAACGGAATACAATTTTAAATACATGTCTGGATTTAAAAGATGTCAATAATATTATTATTCCATGATGTAATTTATTTCAGAGATTTGTGTAACAGATTTATTCATCCATATTGTTGCTGAATTAATCACTATAAACCCAGTCTATGTACTTTACCAGTTTACTAAATAAATCATAAATGTTAATTTCTAGGTTACATATAAACTTGTTTTTTTTCCTATAGGTTCTGTGCGCGATTTCAAAGCAGTAACAAAAATTATGAATTTCTACTTTAATAGGCCTATAACTTTAATAGACATAATAACCTTTATAATTTAATAAGCCTATAATAAATAATTCCATGCGTATGATCACCAACTTTTCTGGAAGTGTTAAACGTCTTTAAGTGGTGTAGATATAAAATTTACTCATCAACACATCATTCGTCTACGTTTTAGCTGACCTGAAAATCAGTTTATATCAAGGGTTGTGTAATGTTAGGGCATTACGTAATAATATAATTAGGGCACTATGCAATGTAAAGGCATTAAAACAATAAATCACAAATTATATTGTTGTGTATCCATATATTTCAAAGGAACTTTTGAAATTAAATCCCTATGCCTTCGTATGAAATAGAAACTATCAGAAAACACATTAGTAATTGTCATCAAACAATCGAAGTAAAGAGTACACATTTTTTCAAATATTTGTTAATAACGATTTTCTGAAATTTTGCAGGAAATTTGCTACTAATTTTGCTACAATGCCATTTACTTATATCACTTGATTGGGATTGCATTAAAAAATGTATGACTTTATAAAACAAAGTATATGACTAGTGAAATGTTGTTAAATGCTAAAACATCAAACATTTCATTGGCGTATTTGAAATATTGGTGTTGTAGATGTTTTAAGATGAATTTCGAATCTGAATGAAAGAAATTATGAAGACTAGTTTTACCATTACGATAAAAAATCCTCAACTTCTAAACCACCCATTAGTCCTTATACTCCGTTCTATAATAATATTTTAACTTATCACGAAATTACGTGGAGTAATATCTTTTATAATCAAAGAAGAAACAAATTAACTACGCTAAACGTATCTTCATTTTTAATTAGAATTAATTTATTTTAAAGATTATTAATTATATGTGAATGTGCTTAGGTGTTAATATGCAGTAAATCTCATATAAATTTCATATTTTTTTTAATTAATGATTAATTAGGTTATATAAAAAGAAAAAATGTGGTTATGTAAAGTTTCCATCATTATAAAGGAAATTTATCTGATACGCAGCTTTAAATTTATGATGCAATGTCTTTAAAAAATTCTTAAATAGACGAATTTATCAAAAAGATTATTGCGAAAATTTTTCCAAAATTAATTATATTTTTCATTGTCAGTTCTATTTAAAATATGGAATTTAATTGTCACTTTGTGCGTAATTATGTCTATAGTTGTATGATAGAATTCAATGCAACTTAGTTTGGTGTATAACTAACTTTAAAAGAAATAAGTCATTTGTAACTATGTCGTAAAACAAATACTACTAATGATTAACGTGAATCTTGGTTGCAGGCCCGATTACAGCAGTTTAAGAAGTATTTAACGGATACAAATTGGAGGTTTATTTATCCATTAGAATCAAACATTCAGATTGTTTTATTGTTAAATATTACATGAATGCAATTCGTCTATAATTTGAAAAAGCATTAAAAATTCTGTTTTGTTTACTTAAAAAATAGCTTTAAAAATACACCTTTTCATACTAAATTTAAATTTTAATTATATAAATTCACTGTGTGCAAATAATTAATGAGGAAAACCTTCTTTAAAAGATAATAAAATAAATTAAATTGGTGCAAGGCCTTTCGAAAGAACTCAGTCTTTTTTCCTCAGGCGTGAAGAAGACGTGCGTATACTATATATGTAGAGGCACGATTGAAATGAAAAGGCGGGAAAAGGAGCATGCTGAAGGAAGAGCCAATCACGGAAGAGCATATCCAAAACGTTCGACAGATAAAATGAGGAAGGGAAAGGAAAAAGCAAAATGGTAAGAAGGGAAAGAAACAAAAAAGACAGACTATATTAAAAGTAAGTACACACAAATACAAGGGCACAAAAAATAAGTAAAATATTATATGCATATAATTATAAACTCACACACACACACACACACACACACACATATATATATAAAGAATACACATACAAAAAAGCTAATTATAAAACAGTGCTGAAAGTTGTTTTTCTAGGCTACTGCTTTTCTAGGCTTTTAGAATCAAACTTATCATTAACAATAACTTCACGATTAAGGTAAAAAACTAAATTTTCAAGAATATCTAACTCAGAAGTACTATTGATATTAAAGATAATTTTAGCAGTTTCAAAATTGAAACGATGGTCGGAATCCCAAGAGTTTTTGGCAACAGAAGATTCAGAAATTTCTTGATATAATGACATACCGGGAACGTTCTTTTAGGCAGATTTCGAGATTTTTTTTAGTTTAACCAATCTAAAATAAATCACAGACATTACAAGGAACGTTATAAATTCCCCATTTTTGGAGGTCAGGGACAAGAGATTTGATGGATGGAAATTTGAATTTATTGAGAGGTGTAAAGACAACGTTAAAATTGAAACTTCTTAAAACTTTGGCTAATTTAAAACATAAAGGTGGATAAAAGGCGTGAACGACAAAAATGTCAGATTTACTTTTAATAGAATTAGAAAGAGTGGTTTTATTTGGCAGTCTATTGAATTTGTTCACAGCCTTATTAACGAGAGAATGATTGAAACCTCTTTTCGTAGTGATAGCTTTTAACTAATTCAGTTCATACTTAAGGGATGCATAGTTAGAACAAATGTTAAGAGCAAGATTTACATACGTATAAAACGCACCGATCTTTTGGTTGAAAGAGCATAGGGTGGAGAAAATATAAAGTGGAGTTTTCTATAAATACAAAATTTGAAAGAAAAATCACATTTAGTAACAAAAACATCAAGGAAAGAAAACTTATTACAATTTTCTAACTCAAAAGTAAACTGAATATGATGGTCTATAGAATTGACTGTTTGAAGAATTGTTGAAATGTCAAAATGATTATCGATTAAAACAAAAATATCATAAACATAATTTATCCAACATTCAAAATTAATCAGATTTAATAATTTTTCTTCAAAATAATGCATATAAACATCGCAAAGAATGGGAGATAAAGGATTACCCATTCTTAAGCCCTCTGACTGTCTGAAAAATTTATTATCAAATTGAAAAGTAGTCAGAGTTAGCAAATATTAGTTAAATTCTAAAAATCTTGGACATAAATATCAGAGAAAGGAGATTTACGTAATCTTTTTTCCTAGCCAGTAAGAGCGCCCTCAATCGGGACATTAGTAAATAAAGATTTAACATCAAGAGAAAGTTTCAAACAATTGGATTCGTTATACTTTTTAATTTACTAACGAATTCATAAGATTTTTTTTACTAGAATATGTAAATTGTATTTATATGCTCCGTATAAAAGATTTTGCTCTTAAAGAGCTTTACGATCTGTTAAAGTCATTTATTTCACTCACTCTTTCATAGTTTAAATTTTTGGCAGCTATCTGATTTTACATATTTGAATAAGATGGCAAACGTATCTTTAATCTATGTTTATCTATTGATAAATTTGCCCTTACATTGTTTTAAGATTATTTAATTAAAATTTCATTAAATTTATGTTTAAGAAAATTATATCTGATTCATAACTTATAATAATAAAAAAAAACAAGTTTGTTAACTTAATAAAACGGATGTTTGTCTTTCATGTGGTTTGAATAAGATAATCTCCTGAGTAATGACATTTTATGAAAAGCTTAATTACATTATTTTTTGTATTCATTTGTGCCAACACGTATTTACTGTTGCTCTATTGTAAGAAAAATAAATATTCGATAGAATAAAGTAATTATTTGCCTTCATTTTAAATTATTTACAAGTTCGAATTTCTTTTTTAGACGAAATTGTATATTAGTTAATTAGATTTCACATGAGATTTAAAGATAAATAAATTTCTGACGACGAAATTTTCTTAAAGCTAATTAACAACATGAATGTATTCATTAGGGGTTATCAACATATAAAATTATCCAAATTATAACTTTTAAAAAATCATTTTTAACAGTGCAAAATTACCAAAAATAAAGTTTTAGACAATATTAATATTTATTAAGTATGAATGGACAAAATATATCGCTATAGTTGCGTTAAACAGTAAAAAGAAATTTAATATGTTTCTAATAAATTATTAAATTAATTATTATTATATTTATGTGTACTATTTCATTATTATGTCGACCAAAAAACTGTTGACAATCTATATCATTAAAACACAATAATGGCTGATCGCAAATGTGATATTCATTTGATTTAAACATGTTACATGTGTTTCTAATGTCATCAATTGATTTCTAATTCAACATTTTCTTTATATTTTTATTAATATTGTAGAAGGTAATTCTTTTCATTTGTATCTAAAATAAAATTTTGTTAGTTTGTATAATTTTGAAAGCAGTTTAGTATTTTATATAATTTGGCGAAATTTGTCTACGGGATAATCAATTAGAATCTAATTAGATAGCAAAACTATTAAATTTACTAAAATAATTGCAGCGATTATTTATATTTCTTAGATTAATTTGTCTACTACCTCTTAAAGGATACTATGGGGTTTATTTTATATAAAAATAATGTGAAATAACGTAGAAGTCCACACTGTTAAAATTTAAACCGAACAACATGTCAAATTTTACGATTTTTTGAAAGCATCCATTAGTTAATTTAAGTTTCACATTACATATGTAAATTAAATAAATAAATGTCAGAGTTCAATTCCACGTAAAATTTTCACATGGAAATACTGTGTAATATTTCATTCTCAATAAATTGTTAAGAAATTAGTACATATTTAATATTATAGAATCAAAAAACACAATAGTATATAGAGTGCGGGATACTGTAGAGTATGCAGAAATAAAATGTCAAAATACGATAATTTTTTTTCTAGGAAACTGGGATTCCTAGACCTATTTATGTAACACAACAACGGAAATTCATAGTAAGAGATGCGTATTTGATAAACAAAAAAAAACCTGCATGATTAGTAAGAAGGTTTTTGAAAACTGGGATGTCTAGAATTTTTTATGTAAATGCTCATTTTTAATTTTAATTTAATACAGCTTATCGTGATTTTAGGGACTTATTTAATATAAAAAGAATATGAAGTCATGTAATAATCCGCAGTATTCAAGTTTAAACCGAACAAAATGTCAAATATTGCAAATTTTTGTAATGCATTCATTCATTAATTTGAGTTTCTGTAAAATTACAAAAATCTTTCTAGGACACTGGGATTACCACAACGCGTTATTTAAAGGAAAAAACGAAAATTTGTGTAATAGATGCACGTCTGACCTGAAAATAAATAGTAAACAAAGTGTAAATCTAAAACCTAAATCTACTTCAATTAAGAAAATACAAATGTCGTTACATTCCTCAAAATGTTCCGTTGTTGTTTTTTATTTACATATTCTATCCATTTAAAATAATCATATACAATTATATTATACATATTTTATAAAATATGTGACCTTGTATGCATGTTTTAAATTTAGATTTATAAACTTTTTAACTTATTCTCTTACGGTGCTGCAACTTTTATGCATTCATCTATTTATTAATGTTTTCACCTTCAGCTATTTTGAAGATACTATTTTTTTCATTCGAACAAATACCAAAATATTGCATTATTCATCATCATACATGAGCCATCAATAAAAAATACATCAAATTTCGAGAACTTCTCCAACTATGCAAATTCTTTAAAAAATAAGAGTATTTAGAATAGCATTTATTCATGTGGTATTTGTTACTTAAAATTATTATCTATTGGTTTTCTTTGGATGTAAATTTTACAGGCATCTAACCAATTTATTTTGAATTTTCATGTTTTCTAAAGTTCAAAAAGTATCCAGAGAATGGTATTTTTTTATTAAATATTTATGTTAATATATTTTCTTTCATTGTGTTTGAAGTTGAATGCCAAAAGCTTAAATAATATTGTGACCTGGATGTACTACTATTGTTATATAAGCTATTAAAAAGCGAAAAAATAAAAATGAAATTATAACATAATTCATCTGTACAAAATAGCTTAGTATAAGTAATTAGACAGTAAGAGATAGTAATTAATAAATAGTAATGAGACAGTTCTGCCAGAAATAAATCTATAGCTCTTAAATATAAAATAGCTTAAAGTTCAACACTATGCAAATGTGGGAAACACGTTGTACATGAACGTGTTATAAATGTGTTGCGAATGTGCTGTATGAAATAAAATAAATGTGAAAAATATTTTCTTAAATATTACAAGAGCAAAAACTGTGTTTTAAAAACATAATTCAAAATATTCATTTTAAAATTCTAAAAGCACCATGTAGAAAGTATTTTGAAAGTATTTTAATGTGTTGTCTTATAATGTTATAAATTGTGCAGTGTTGACAATGTGTTACTAATTCGGGAACAAAACTTTGTGCAGAACAACTCTATTTTAAGAAATAATCTTCATCAACACTATTTAAAAACAGTTAACAAAACTATTTTTAGACCCCTTTTCGAGATAGCAATACTTTTCCAACATATTAAGAACACATTTGTAGAAAGCAACACTTTTTAACATATTAAGAATACAATCACAACACAATCACACACACAGCGAAAGTTAGTCTATTCCTTGGGCTGTTCTTGATCATTTAGAACGATCATATTGTCCAGATTCATGACAGTCTATTGCAATTAGCCTCTTCAGACCCGAGCATAAAATAACTCTACAAATATATATTTATTGCTTTTGCATAATCGAAATGACACCATAGAGGACAAAAAAAGTCATTTTTATGAAACCAGTACTTTAGGGGACTGCTAATTTAGGCTTATAAATATGGATATAAAAGTACTAATCCCCTTAAAACATCAATTTACCCATCAGTAAAATAAACTCGCACAATAACAAAATTAAGGTCTTTAAATAAGTAACTGATCAGCAAATCCTCAACCTTTTTTATTGTAAAGCATTTAAGTTAAATAATCATGAACATTTCTTACTTTCCTGCCCCCAATGTCTCATCTACACTCAGATAAAAATATTATTTATTTTATGAGATAATATTCATCAGTGCTGACATTTATTGGTTTTGTTTTAAAGCAAATAACATTCAACTTCATAGAAATAAAGTAAAAATGCAAAAAAATCGAACAGTTTAGTTTTTATTAGGAAACTAGCGAGCTACGCCCGCTAGCTGGGCCACTTTTTCCAAACGAACCTCGATATTAAGCAATATATAATAAACAAAAAAATTCATTTAATAAGCAAGTCTTGGTGTTCGAATCCTCAGCACAAAAAAAAGTAAATTAAAGAGCTATGGCTGTTATGCGCCCATTATCCCGTTAAAATATGTGATTTCGCACAGTGGGCGGTACGGGCCCATCGTGCGAAGCCGGCCCAACGGCGCTACGAGCCATGGTCGCCATTGTCCCGTTAAAAATATTTGGTTTTGCACGGTTGGCGCTGCGCGTCCATAATACATTTTCTCGTATTTTTTGGATCATAAGAAGCAGACTTTTACGCAGATTCTGAATATGTAATCAGTTTTTTCTACTTTAAAAACTGTATGCATGATGGTTTAAGAAAAAACGCGCAAAAAAAGTTTGTTTATTAAAAACTGCAAAAGATTGCTATTTAAAAAAAATAAGTAATTTCATTAATATCACAAAGAGCATAACTAACAAATAATTTTGGCAGCTCGTTTTCCGTTTGTACTAACAGAAATTAGTATTAATTGCGTAAATCTTAGGTTACACAATATTCGTGTATGCTACCAAAAAGAAAAAGTATGAAAATGAGCTACAACGATTAATATTCACATACAGAATAAATATATGAATAGCCAGTTACATCTGAGATCCTCAAAATATTAATTAGCAACACTATTACCTCTTAGTGAACATATCTTGCTGTGCTTAAATAGTTGTACTTATTATATTAATTAAACAGTGTTTAATATTTTTTACCAATTACTTCTTTTTCTCTTATACATTCTTTGACAAATTGACGGGAGAAAAATAGGTTTTCGGCTGCTTCTTCTTTTAGCCAAAGGGGAAAAGTTCCTGTTCTTCACCGCAAGGTAGCGCAGTGTTCTGCCTCAGAGCTCCGTTTGCGACCTGTTTGGGAAATAAGACGTTTTCTGTTCCGATTCCCGACCGGTTTTTAATTCATAACTTTTTTAATTTTGGTCCCACGGTCTCGAAAATGCCCGAAATGACTTTCCCGGAATTTTTCGAATCGAAAGACATCTCTCGCGACTTCCAACTCGCCCGCGTTGCGAACTGTAATCGGCTTCAAGCAGACAGACAGAGGTGCACGGATTTTATTAGTATAGAAGAATGGTGGTACACATTTGTGTACCTCAGGTTTGAAGAGGTTAGAGTATTTTTAGGTATGTGCCAGTTTGGTACACAATGCATTTTTTTATGAATTTGGGAACGAAATGTGTCTCAAAATGGATTTATTTTTGAATTTGAAAATTTGCAGTGTATGTTTTAATGAACTTTGAAATGTACTGTTTTAATTTTAAGATTAAAATTTTAATATTAGTATAAAATATGAATAATCAAGTTTTCAAAAATTTAAATAATACAATTTCATAATATAAATGATTGTATTTGTTTCTTGAATAGTTTTAATAATATTTAAAAAACAATCATTGCTATGAAAAAAATTTATATGAATTCATTACAGAAAATATAGTAAAACAAAATAAATTTAAAAATATTTAGGTAAATCTTGAAATTTTATGGCATGTAGCTATATACACAATTAATCTTTTTAAATATTGCATTGCAATATTTTACAACTAAATGGGTTTAAATTAATTAATTTTATCTGTTTATCACACTACAACTTTTTTTACATTAATATTGTTAAGTATTCAGTAGAAATAAAATAAATAAATAAATAAAAGTTAATTTTGCCTTAATAGCTTCATAAAAAAACATGTTTCTGATTAACAAAATCTGTTTTTTTTTTAACAAATGCAGCCACCTGGACAAAACAAGACCATCAACAAAACAAGAGTTAGTGTATTCATTGGACTATTCCTATTGTCCAAATTCATGAATCCCAATTAGAATTATAGTATTTTTAGTTATGTGCCAAATTTGGCACATAATGCAGTGAATGGTTTAAACTATGTAAAATGTAAATAGTTTAGTATAAAATGCAATATAGTTGAATGTTTTAAAGTTTTAAATGCGCAATCTTAAAACCTTAGAACGTTTATAGTAAATATTATGAATAACCTATTAATAAGTATCATAATCGTATTCTAAACGTTGCACATTACTAGTTATTTCAACCACGCAAAAATTAAACAATAGGAATTTATATTTGATTAAATAATACAGCTAATAATTATGTCTGCAGGAATATAACTATATAAATATTAATGACGCAATCGTCTAGAATTTAATAATTTATAATTTTAAATATTTAGAAGGTAGGAAATATTATCTGGTTTGAAAATGGAAAGAATATATGTATTGATGTATCGAATGAAATACATATATTAAAATTTATAGATGCATGCATATTTTAATTAACAATTCTAAAAAGAACTCTGTCACAATACAGAAAAAAGGAGATTACCAGTTTCTTATTAAATTAATTATTACCTTGAACAAAAGAATTAAAACGCAAAAATCGAGCAATAATCCCTTGTGTGTAAACCTAATTTCAATACAAATGAGCAGACTTATATTTCGGAAGGTTAATATTTATTCAGAGATTAATTAGTTTTCTTTCTTTTTTTATTTCAACCAAATTTACACTTTTTTAACTTTACAAAGTATTAATTGAACGTTCAAAGCAAACTTATATAGCTCCCGTGCGGGATATAAATATTTATGAGGCAAATCCCGATGAAACATTTTTTAATACGTGAAAAAAAACCTCAATCGTAAGTTACATATTTATTTTGTGCCGAATGTACGTTTATTATTATTATAAATATGACAATGGCAAACGAGAGTTGCCGCAAAGGGTAAGAGAAATTAAAAAATGTTTTTAAGTTTCTTTAAAATCTCTTATTTATTAAACATTTTTCTTTAATTTTTTTATTAAAACTTGAAGCTCACCTAGTGTAAGTAATTTTATTTAGCACATTTATTTTATTTGTTTATTTATTCAATTTATAATTATTTTATTTTATTTATATATTTATTTATTTTGTATAGAAGAAAATATCTTAATTCGTATTTATTATTGTATCAAGAAAATATAATACATTACTTTTTCAATTCGTAATAAATAATATTTTTTCCTCGTGGAAAAGGCATAAAAACTTCATCTATCGACAAATGAAAAAATAATGCAAAGAGATGATATCATGCATTTCTGACACTGTAAAATACTAATAATATAATATATCAAATATAAGGGGATACGATAGTAAATAAATAGTACGATAGCAAATGTATATAAATGAGCAATATAGGTATTAATAAAAACTTAAGCAATTATTCTGACGAATAAAATCTATTTTAAAAAATATTTCTTTTTATTTCATAATAAAATAAAAAGAGACAATAAAAGTAGTTAAATAATTACCAAAATAACACTGAAGAAAATAATGGGGAGTTTCCAAGAGTAATTTCCAATGTAAGAGAGGAAGGCAATTCATGATAAGTCATTGACATTTTAACGAAATTATTAAAAGCACAAATGCTTCGTGAAAATCCATGTGATAAGGGAAGGACAATAGAAAACATGATTATGGCCACGGAGGAATAAAAAAAAACTTGCTTGCAGTCCAACCATTAGACGCAAGCGACAATTTACTAATTCCTAATTTTATATATTATTTTGTATAATCTGATATTTTATATTGTCTTAGTTTTACAAATACAATCAAAATTACAAAAATAAGGACTAAAAAGAAGGCCCAACCAGTTCTCAGTAGGAATAGAACATTACATTTCAGAGAAGAAAATTTAATTTTATTAATAGATTTGAACATAACTTAAAAATAGAAACGAGAAAAAGGTTTTGAAATCTTTCATTAGAGAAGATAAAAAAATGGCATAATGATAGAGTTAAAAATAGGGAAAATATTTGAGCCAGATAGAAAACATTTAGGACTGTTAAATTCATTCAAAGTTTTATCAGTAAACGACAGATTGTAACCGCGTGTAAGATCAAGATATTTCAAGTACTTAATTTCATCAATCAGAACAAAATATTTAGCGTAAATGCGTAAAGTCCTAAACACAAATCATGAAATGCCGCCAATTTTATTTAGGTGGAAGGTGAGAAAGAGCATGAAGAGGGAGAGATTCAGCGAAATTATTAAAAGCAGCATATAAAACTTGAGCCAATCTGAGTGTTTCAAATATCATTCGAATATTCATTGTTCACATAATTTTAAATTTTGAAATATGTCTATAACTGAATTATATATATTTTTTAAATATATGTAAATGAATAATTAAAGCTAGCTCAGTTTAAAAGTTCACCATATTGTAATTTAATACCCCTATTCCAGTTTAAAATTTCAAATGTAGTTCTATTTAAACAAATGTAGTTCTCGAAAAGCTTGCACAAGATTTTCATATTTTTTCTTTGATAAAAAGTAGGGGCGTTCCTAAAAAACGGCCAAAATGCCCCGCTCGTGACATTTACATAGATAGTTTGTGAGGGAGTGACCTTTGCATAAAGGCACTCTAGTATTTCTGAGATCGTGACGTCAATAATTTAACAAGTGTAAGCGTAGAAGCGACATCTATCCTCTCTTTTACTTTAACTTTCTAGAGTGTGTGTGCTCTTTCGGGTTCTGCAGTTAGCTCGCGGTTATTAGTAATATGTTAATGTGAAGTATCTCAGTTTGCAGCATATAAAAGCTTGGGTTTTAAAGAATGGAGTGTGTCTCTGGCATTAGCCAGCGAGAGAGCATCTGTGGCGGTAGCCAGCGAGCGAGGATCTCTGGCATTAGATATCGAAGTGGATTATTGTTCAGCGAAGTGCTAGCAAATTGAAAAGTAGCAGCGAGCCTCCAGTGAAGTGTAAAGGAGTTTTGATAGTTGACTTGAGAGTTGGCCGGGGTAAGAAACTTTATAGTAGTTTCATTTTGATTATTTGTGAATAAAGAAATACATACAGCCACGGGCTGTCTAATTAAGCTTTATCTAGTAGCTCAGCCAAGAGATAGCGAGAAGTATTGGAAGGTACCACGATTGAGCTAGGCCGAAGCTTGTGAGTATGCGTTTAGCCTTTTCATAGTATTCTCAGTTGTGTAAAATTAAGACTTGCTCCACTTCCCTTCAGCCCTCATCATTTTAATAAACTTTGTTGTTTTATCTTAAGTACTGAGTATGTCTGCATTTAACTCCCACCACGACCAACCAAACGTTACAAATGACACTCAGCATGCACGTAACGTTACAAATGGCGCCCAACGAAATGTCGGACATTGTGAGATTGTGCCACGGGTGTATTTCACCGGTGAGGGTGATATTAGTGAATTTTTAGTTAAATTAGATGATTATATTTTGTTCAATAATATACCTGAGAAAAGTAGATACGTAGTGCTTAAATGCTCATTGAAGGGCGAAGCACTTTTGTGGTTGGAAAATATAGGAAAGTTTATGATTACTGATGAAGCGAAAAGATTTGAACAAACTGTGATTGAGTTAAAGAAGGCATTTCCTCCCGTTAAAGATAAGAGTATTTTGAGAAAAGAGTTCTATTGCAACAGGCAGAATATTTATGAGTCAGCGTCAAAATTTTATCTTCGTAAGCTGGAACTAAAAAATAAATTAGATTTACATATCACATTTGAGGGATTGTTGGACATTGTTTTTCCTCTTTTTAATCCAAATATACAGGACTTTATTGAAGTTAGAGCACCGAAGAATTTTGCAGAAATGCATCAGATATTATCGAAGTATGAGACTCGGCATAGCTCGGATCAACGGGATTTGCTTAGCCCTCGTCAGAGACCTGTCGCGGATAGTAATTTGAGAAATGAGGGGGAACGTAATTTTGTGAGAGGGGGACAGCGATTTCCGAATAATAATTTGCGTAATAGAAATGATGGATTTGGTCGTAATATGTCGAATACGAATAATGGTAATAGGAATTGTGGTGGTGCTAATAGTTTTAGAAGTGGTGAGAGAAATATGTATGGAAATAGACAGAATAGTGGTTATGATCGGAGAGGGGGAGTACGGGACAGGAATGTGTCTTCGCAAGTAAGGAGATTAACTTCGGATGAGAATTTGGAAAATAGGTCAATGCAAAAGAGATGTGTTCAGAGGTCGGGTCAGTTAAACTGGTAGGTGACTGTATTTCGGAAGGTATGCAGTCATAGATTAAATCGGAAAAGCCTTCTGTGAGTTTGAATAAAATTACTATTAATCCGGTTGAGTTACCTGAAGTGTTAATTGTGTTAGATGGTATTGTCGTTAAAAGTGTCTTCGATACAGGGGCAGATAAGTCGTTCATTTCTTTTGATTGTTATCGGAAATATTTTTCGTATAAGAAGTTGAAGAGGTTAAGTCTGGTGGCTCAGTCGGCACAGGGAGTAGCTTGCGATAATAAAGGTTCATAGAATTGGAAGTTGAAATTCGTTCGGTTAAGACATGTTGGGAGTTTTGTGTGTTAGATGGATTAACAGTGCATTGTATAGTTGGTGTGGATTATATGAAGGATAGAGGAATTAGTTTGGATTTCTTTAAAAAGTCGTTAATCGTGAATAATGATGAGAATGTGAGTAAGAAAGAGCATGTTTCAGTGTCAGTTAATTTGGAGGAGTCGGGGTTAAGTGAAATCGAGAAGGAGGAATTTAATAAGTTTTTGAATGAATTTGGAGAGGTTTTTTCAGATAAACCGGGTTTAACGCATGTTGCGTGGCATGAGATTGATACTGGTTTGAAAGCACCTGTTGCTAGTAAACCATATCGTTATGATAAACTTAAACAAGGTATAATTGATTATCATATTCAAAAAATGCTAGCGGACGACATTATAATGCCGATTGAGTCTCCTTTTGCATCGCCAGTAGTGTTATGTCGTAAAAATAATGGGAAAAGTTTAGATAATCCAGAGGCATATAGGTTTGCAGTAGATTATAGAAAGTTAAATGCGATAACGCAATACCATCAGTATCCTATTCCAGTTATTGATGACATTTTGGCTAATATAACGAGTACGAATTATATGTCAACGTTAGATCTTACGTCAGGTTATTTTCAGATTGCAATGAAGCCGGAGGACATACCTAAGACTGCGTTTATTACTCGGGACGGTTGTTTTGCTTTTAAGAGAATGAGTTTTGGTTTATCGGGAGCGCCAGCAACGTTCCAGAAGGCCATGAATAATATCCTTAAACCTTTGCTTGGTAAGGGTGTCTTGGTCTACCTGGACGACATAATTATAATGGCAGCTACTTTTGAAGAGCATTTAAGATTATTGAGGGAAGTATTTACGTTGTTAAGAGATGCTGGGTTAACAGTTAAGTTAGAAAAATGTAAATTTTTGAGAAAAGAGATAAAGTATTTAGGAGTTAAAATTACGCGTGATGGTATTAATATAGATAATGAGAAAATTGAGGCAATTACGTCAATGAGTCCCCCCAAAAATAGTAAGGAAGTGGAGACATTTTTAGGAATGGTGGCTTGGTTTGCCAAGTTCATCCCACGTTTTTCGGAGTTATGTGAACCGTTGTATAATTTAAAAAGGAAGAAGGTGAAGTTTGTATGGTCATCAACGGCTCAGAGATCGTTTGAATTATTAAAAGAGGCAGTAGTTTCCCCTCCTGTTTTGGCTCACCCCGATTATTCGTCTCAGTTTGAAGTGTATTGCGATGCGAGTGCAGTGGAGGTTGGAGCGATGTTAGCACAGAAAGATCGACCTATAGCTTTTGCGTCGAGAATTTTAAATGCAGCCGAAAGGAACTATTCGATTACGGAAAGGGAGTGTCTTGCAGTAATTTGGGCCTTGAATAAATTTCGTTGTTTTTTCACTAATATACCGGTTAAAGTCATTACGGATCATTCAGCTTTGACAAAGTTAACTAATGGAAAGGGTTTGTCGTCTCGTATGGTCAGATGGTGTTTGAAGTTAGCAGAGTATAATGTGGTTATAGAACATAGGGCTGGCAAGGAGAATGCGGTAGCGGACGCTTTGTCACGAAACCCGCATGGTGGTTCAGAGGTTACGGAGGAAGTTAAGTGTTGTGCATTGTCATCGTTGGTGTTAAGGTCACGAGAGCAGTTAATAAGGGAACAGAAACAGGATGAGGAGTTTGGTAGTTTGTATCGTTATTTGGAAAATCCTGATGATGTCCCGAGCGCAGATGTGTCTATGTTTGAGAAATGGTCCCAATCTTTTAAGCTTATCGATGGTCTTCTTTTTTATTCTAAAATTGTAAATTCACGTGGAGAATTAAGAGTTTTTATTCCGGCTAGTCTTCGTAAGGCCATCTTGAAAGAATTTCATGATAATCCATTAGCAGGTCACTTAGGAATCAGGAAAACTTATGCTCGAATTTGTGAATCCTGCTACTTCCCTAAAATGCGGGAAGCAGTGCGCGCTTATGTCTCCAGCTATAGCACATGCCAACGTTATAATTATAAAAATGTAAGTCCAGCTGGCAAATTAATTCCTATTAAAGTAAATTTTCCTAATGAATGTGTAGGTGTAGATTTAATCGGTCCTTATCCATTGTCTAATCCTAAAAGATATAGATTTTTACTAGTTATAGTTGATTATTTTAGTAAATGGGTAGAGTTAGTTCCCCTCAGGAAGGCTTCTGCACCTGCAGTTGCCGGTGCATTTTTCGATAATTATATTTCTAAATATGGTGCACCAATTAGGGTAGTGAGCGATCATGGCCCTTGTTTTATTTCTGATATATTTAAGGCCCTGTGTGAGAAGCTGGAGATCGATCATTCTTTTACTGTTCCGTATCGTCCTCAGTCTAATATGGCTGAACGTGTAAATCGTACATTAATTCAAATGATTTCTTCGTATGTTGGTTCTCATCACGCAAATTGGGACCAGTTTCTTCAGAATTTTGCGTATGCACTTCGTACAGCAGTTCGCGAGTCGACGGGGAAAACGCCTGCTGAATTGTTTTTGGGTAGAAAAGTCATTACTACATTCCAAAGGCTAGTTATGGTGTCAGATGCGGAAAGTCAGTACATGTGTCAGGATATTGAGAGGTTGGTTAAGGAAGCTCAAGTTCAGATGGGAAAAGCGCAAGAAAAGCAGGCTCAGTATTATAATATGCGTAGGAGGGAGTTAGAAGTGAAAGTTGGAGATTTTGTGTTAGTAGAAAAGCATTGGTTAAGTTCAAGTCGTCAAAAGAGTATAGCTAAGTTTGGTCCGAAGTTTGTAGGTCCGTTCGAGGTTTTAGAAGTTCGAAATAATAATTTGGTTGTTGATGTCAATGGTGAAAAAATGACGGTTAATTTGGATCAGGTTAGAGTTTATAAGTTTAGAGAAAATGGTAGTGAAGGTTCTCATGTGTCGAGTGGTGTTTCGCGAAATTCCCGATCCAATGAGTGTCCCGAGTCCAGCACTTCTTCATCTAATTCTTTTCATCAATATTCAAGAAGAAAATTTGGTCAAACAGCTCCAAAAACTGTTGTTGAAAGTAGAAAGCCTATCAATCCGAGAGCACAGTATGATAATAAAAATAAGAGAGCTGTGTCAAATACATCAGATTCTGTGTGCCATAAAAGAAAAAAGATTATAAACTGTCCCGTTCCTCCACTTATTAGACAGCAACCTCAGAAACACAAATTATCTAATAGTTCACCATCTTCGGTACTTAATCCCCGGAAAAGATTTCAGATGGACACTCGCCAAACTGTTAAAAGGACTAAAAGTCGGAATTAAAAGTCGGTTTTAAAGTCGGAATTTTTGCCCAATAAGAAACAGCATAGGTCCGGAAAGAAACGTGGTCTAGGATCTTCAGTAACTTCGGGTGCATCTAGAAAGAGGAGACAACGCTCAGATTACCGGCGTCAACAGTGTGAATCTCGCCATGGAGTGACCCCAGCGAACCGGCCAGAGCAGAGTCGTCGAGCGGAACCTACAAGTATCCCACGGCATCCATTCAGAACCAGGCTGCAGGCACGACAGTCAACTGTGGCGTCACCGTACAGTTCCGATGACGAAAGATCCTTCGTACAAGGTTTCTGGGACAAGAGGAGAAAGCCATCCTGTAGTATGAAGCCTGCCAGCAGCGAATCATCTCTATGATTGGGTGATAATGTTCTTTCTTAAATTTCTATTAGAGTGCATATATGTGGTAGCAATGTGAAAGAATAGAAAGCAGAATGACTGTTTGGTACTTTTGGCCATTTTTGGAATTTTTTGACGGACTCACGATTAGTGCTTAATTGTGTTCAAAATTTGTTTGCAAAATTGCTAGTTTTATGTATGTTTGAGATTTTGGTCTTAACTGCTTTTAAAAATTCTGGATCTATTGTTAAATTGTTATGTTATTTGTTAAAAATGTTACTATATTGTTATATTGTTCATGTGTTATAAAATGTATGTTAACCTTTACGCAGGGGCTCGCTCAGTGTCTACCTGAGAATACATGTAAGCCCGGACAGATGCTGTCACAGCCCCTCCGTAAAGGTTAATGTATGTTTAAATTTTCAGAAAGTACAGATAGTAATTTGGGTTATTTTGTACACGCGCCGCGGTTCAGGCGCGCACGTGTTTTGCGGTCAAGAAGTCCTTGACACGCGTTTCTATCTCTTATACTAACATTTAACCCGTTCGCGACGGCGCGCGCATTTCGAAGCGCGCATCTGAGGACGGAGCGGGGAAATTCGATTTCATCTTCAGGGCCGAAGGATTTTGCGCAGTTAAGCCTAACTCGTGTAATGTGTTCTTTAAAAAATTGTAAAAAATTCATTTTTCCATATAACCTTTTGAAATTTACATGCATGGAGTAGGTTGTTACTATGTATATTCACACAAAAAATGAGTTATTTTCAACGATATTTTTATATAAAAATGACTTTTTAAATATACGTAATAAACATTTTAACAAATTATTTAGCCCTCAAAACAGTACAGTATGATCGCAGATCACTTATGTAAGTTTAATATAGCAACAAACGAAATATTTTCCTAATTTAAAAAATATTTTTGTTAAAACAGCAATAGTTTTGCTTCTAAATAATTTTTAAGACATTTCTTAAACAAAATAAGCGTTTTAATGAAGCTGTTTTATTAATAAATAAGACTAATCAAATAAAACGTGTGAAAACTTCTGCATGTTAGTGTTTATTGCTTATTATAGAAACATACATTAAAAAAAAACAAATTTGAAATGTTTCTTTAAAAGCAGTTCTGAAAATTCAAAAATTATATATAAAAATATAATAAATCATAAAATATTTATCATATAAAAAGTATTGCATAGTAATAAATGAAAAGTTAATAAAACTATACTTTAAAATAAAATATGCATTTCGCTGAATTTGTTCATTATAGCTAGATATATATAGTAATATATTATAAAATGAAATATTAAATTTAATTATGTATAATATGAATCATCACTTTAAAATATCAAATTACTTATGTTATGCTACAAGTGATATATTAAACAAAAGATGTTTTTAGCCATTTTATTTTAATATATCACTTATAGCATCACATAAGTAATTTGATAGATAAAGATTGTTTAATAATAATGAGTTAACTTGAATAATAAATTAAAATACATTCATCAAAGAATATATTGATGTTAAAATATCTTTAGTTATATCTTATGTATTAAATATTTAAAACTATAAATAAAGTTATGAAATTAAAAGTAATTAATAGTGAATGAAATTAAATAGTAATTTTAAATATACTGATAAAAATGCCATTAATGTTGAAAGTATTTTTGAAATTGAAAAAATATATATAACTGAACATCAAATAATGTATGGAATATATTCAATTATAACAGCTAAAACGGATTTTTGATTCAAAATATGCATGCTAATGTATGCGCATAGTCTTTAAGATAGTCAGAATTTAATAAAAGATATCGCGTAAATATTTATTATCAATTTAAAACGAATTAATTTAAACAAGCGTGAAAAGTAAAATTAAAAGAGGAACGCAGAAAAATATTCTTAATTTAGTGGCGCTGAGAATATATTATCAGCGTATCAGCTTCACAATCAGTGTGTAACACTTTTCTTTCTTTCTTCTTCTTATTTTTTTTAACTGCGAAGCACTTCTGAAATAAAATAAAAAGATAAAAAAAAAATATAAATCTTTCCATCTAAAAGAAAGAAAAAAATGTTGATGACGTCGATTTTTGCAACTAAATAGTATTTCTGATCGAGATAAAAGCGCGAAAAATAAAGCCATGAATCAGATGTTCATGTTGTGATTCGTAAACGTGCATATGCTAATATGCTTACTTACGTTATCGTATTCTTTAACCGCAAAATTTTCCCTCTCAAGTTCAGTAGAATTTTTTCTAATAAAGAAAAATAAAGTTTTACAAGACGCGTAAAAAGATTTATGAAACACAAAGACGTGATGAAAAAATAATCTTTTTCCCATTGTAGTATTTCCATAAAAAATTAAATTCGCGTGAATTAAAAAAAAAAAAAAATGTTTTCATTAGCTTTTCTAGTTTGAAGGAGAAGTCTCCTTCCTTAATATACATTCAAATAGAATTAGGATAAATTTTTATATGCTAAACTGTGAAAAACAAAACGTTCCGTTTGATCGGCATGAATGGTAGTCTCGCGGGATGTGAGTACAAACAGCGCCGGCATCTATGGTAGTCTCGCGGGATCTGAGTACAATCGGTGCCGGCATCTATAGTGGTCGCTCGTCCCCAAGGGGTTAATGAATTAACTTTCTCCTTATCGTTCGTGTTTTATGTGTTGCGTTTGTACTTTAGTTGGGAATGGTTTCCGCAAGTTGCGAATTTTTAAGCTGCGTTTGAATTTGAAATTGTATTGTATTAAAATTGAATGTTAAAGTGATTTTCTTGCAGGGAAGTATACCTGTGTTATGCATTGATTCTGCTAATTTTCTTTTAGTTAATACAGATGAAGAGCATGATGACGTCATTTTGTAAATTTTTGATATTTCTTTTGATTGTTGCATAAGCACAGCGATGTGACGCTGTACGTATGTGCCCCGATTATTGTTAAAGTGGAGTTAAGTTCTGAAGAATTTTGGGAGTTAGTTCATTGGCTAATGGGTATGTAGGTATTACGTAGTAGCAGGGTTATTTTAGTATGAAGTAAATTTAATTTTAGATGAGTTCGGAATTTGGATGAGGAAAATTTTTGCGCATTGGGTTTTTTGGACTTGGTGCGAATTTTAGTATTAGGAAAGTTATGGAGAAATTTTTGGTAAAATTATAGTTGTATTGCAATATTGAGGAAAAATTTCGGAAGTTTAGTGTTTTGAGAAATTTTAGCACTCCCAGTGGAGTGGGCTGTTTTGAAAGAAGAAGTAATTAGTTTTGAAAGTTTTGCGAAATTTTGGAAGTTTTACGGAGGCTATTTGTAAGATAGAAGAATGATTGGATTGAATATGTGAATTTTTGAGGCAAACTGAGGTTTTTTTGGTTGTGATGGGTTAAAGTTAATATTTTGAAAGTTATGTTTGGTTCTAAATTTCACCCATCACTGTGTTTTTTACGGGTCGAAATTTATAACAAGAAAAAGTCCTGGGCATGCATTTGGCCCAGTCCTTTTTCTCTGCGGAATCCGAGGGGGGGTTGTGAGGGAGTGACCTTTGCATAAAGGCACTCTAGTATTTTTGAGATCGTGACGTCAATAATTTAACAAGTGTAAGCGTAGAAGCGACATCTATCCTCTCTTTTTCTTTAACTTTCTAGAGTGTGTGTGCTCTTTCGGGTTCTGCAGTTAGCTCGCGGTTATTAGTAATATGTTAATGTGAAGTATCTCAGTTTGCAGCATATAAAAGCTTGGGTTTGAGTGAATGGAGTGTGTCTCTGGCATTAGCCAGCGAGAGAGCATCTGTGGCGGTAGCGAGCGAGCGAGGATCTCTGGCATTAGATATCGAAGTGGATTATTGTTCAGCGAAGTGCTAGCAAATTGAAAAGTAGCAGCGAGCCTCCAGTGAAGTGTAAAGGAGTTTTGATAGTTGACTTGAGAGTTGGCCGGGGTAAGAAACTTTATAGTAGTTTCATTTTGATTATTTGTGAATAAAGAAATACATACAGCCACGGGCTGTCTAATTAAGCTTTATCTAGTAGCTCAGCCAAGAGATAGCGAGAAGTATTGGAAGGTGCCACGATTGAGCTAGGCCGAAGCTTGTGAGTATGTGTTTAGCCTTTTCATAGTATTCTCAGTTGTGTAAAATTAAGACTTGCTCCACTTCCCTTCAGCCCTCATCATTTTAATAAACTTTGTTGTTTTATCTTAAGTACTGAGTATGTCTGCATTTAACTCCCACCACGATTAACCAAACGTTACAAATGACACTCAGCATGCACGTAACGTTACAAGTTATATATATATATATACCGGGTGTCCCAAAAATGACTGATGGACAAATAAAAATTGCAAAGGGGTTAGGTATAATGTCAGGAGTTTTTTTTTACCGTAATGCGTGATTTTTGTTCGAATTTCAATCAATAGGTGGCGCTGACGCCGATTGAAGGCCAGGTGATCAATGCTGAGTGAAGCGTCGACCTGGCCTTCAATCGCCGTCAGCGCCCCCTATTGTTCAAAATTCGAACTAAAATAAAAAATTACAGTAAAAAAACTCCTGACATTATACATAGCGCTCCTGCAAAAATTTTTTGAATAGCTGTCACCGTTTGCAAGTTATTGAATTTTAAAATCCATCAGTCATTTTTAGGACACTTGGTATATATATATATATAGCACTTAATGAATTCATTCATTAAGTGCTATATACATAATTTACGTGATTATTGCAGCTATTGCGCTGGTCATGTGAATTTTTTCTGAACTTAAGTTCACTTAAAACTTTAAAACCTTTTTGGAATATATATATATGTATGTTACAGGCCAAACCCGATTTTAGGCCGAACTAGATTGGCCTATGCCAAACCGGTCAGTCCTCGCGCCCATCGGATAAACTAGTTTTTCCTAGGCCAAACCGGTCTATCCTAACGCCCATCGGATAAACTAGTCTTTCCTAGGCCAAACCGGTTTATCCTAACGCCCATCGGATAAACTAGTTTTTCCTAGGCCAAACTTGTCTATCCTAAGGCTCATAGGACACACTAGATTATCCTAGGCTAAACTAGTTTGGCCTAACTCTTATAAGATGAACTAGTTTAGACTGCTGTTTATTGGTCTGAACTAGTTTATCCTAGGCCAATCAATTTGGCGTGATTTTATTGAATTCAATGACCGCCTCAATGACAACATTCTTGTTTGTTCAATGCTGATCTAGTTCATCCTAGGCCAATGTAGTTTTACGTGTTTTTAGCTCACGGGCGTCAAAGCCAGAGAAATAATGGGCTCACAGGTTCTGTATGTATGTATGTACGCATGTATATATACATGTATGTACGTATGTGCGTAACGCGATAACTCTTGATAAAAATAATGTAATTTGACATGTTTTTAACTCATAAGGCTACCAAAGCTTGAGAAGTAATGTTTCCTTAGGTTCTATATCTATGTATGCACGTAAGTACGTAACGCAATTATTCTTGATAGAAATAATCGATTTGCATCAAACTTTCAATATTGGTTTATTCTTATAAGGAGCTTTTTTGTTTACTTTTGGAGGTCATTGGAGAAGCATAAGTGGGGGGGGACGAGAGACTGATTCGCCCCTTCCCTTAATTCAAATAAATGGGTTTCCATGCATTATTTACATATATTATTTAAATTTTTGATATCAGAGCACTCTCTTGAGGGGCCTCATTGATTAGTTGTGAGTGTTCATTGTTTAAGTATAAAGGGAGGGGGGGAATAGGAGTAAAGCCCCATAATTTATGTAAATGCTTTTTTCACTCAGAATTTACTGATTTGCTTCAAATTTCAGAAATAAATTCATTCTGGTAAAGCGCCTCTCTAATTAGTTTTGGGGGTTAATAGAATAAAAACAACGAGAATAGCGGGGGGATTCTCCCTAATTTGGCAAATGTGTTTTTTATGCAGAATTAACCGATTTGCGTCAAATCTTGGATTTGTTCATTCTAATGAAGCGTTTCACGGACTAATTTTCATGGTTCTTCGGTTAAATATAAGGGGAAAACTTACAATTTTTTTTCTTTCCTTAAATTAGATTAATTGGTTATAATACAAAATTATCCAATTTGTTAAAAACTTTGGACATGATTTCACTTTATCAGGTGCTTCTTTAATTAATTCGAGTTTTTCTTTTGTTTAAGTATAATGGGGTAGTGGACGTTTTATCGCCTTCCTTAAATTAAATAAATAGGTTTTTATGCAAATTTATCCGATTTGCCGTAAATTTCGAATATAGTTTTTTAAGGCGTATCCCTGAATTGTTTTGAGGGTTTAATGATTAAGGATAAAGGGAGGAATGGGGGATTACCCTCTTTAAATCAGATGAATAGTTTTTTTAGCAGAATTATCTGATTTGCCTCATTTTTGGATAATTGTTTAATTTTATAAAGCGTATCTGTGATTAGTTTTGGAAGTTCAATGGTTAAGTATAACTGGGGAAAATAGGAAAAAGTAATCCAACTTACTTTATTTTTCGAAGGAGTTATTCTTTAAAAAATAAGGCTGTAATACACAATTAGTTTAAACAGCCTGTGAATGCAAAGCCATCACTAACTGGGCAATATTCTTTATAATATTGATACCGAGTACTGCTCTATACCTAACCTTGTGCAAAGTGGTTTTGTTATCACCCTTATATAATGTATTTTATTCGAAGTATTATACAATACTGTCAGCGGTTTGCACGGGCCGGAATTCCCAGGCCCCTGCCTGAGAATTCCCCGCCTGACCGGGCCGCCAGAATTCCCTCTAAATTATGTTGTGTTACCTACATTGCCCTTTCTTTTAGAGCTGTGTATTTTTATTGTTTAAGTCTAAAATTTAGACTTAAACAATAAACATCCATAACTAATCACGGAGGCGCCTTGTAGCAATGATCCTATATCTAAAATTTAAAATGGAAACTTATAATTCTGCATGATAAATACATTTTTCTAAATTAAAGGTGGTGGATTAATCTCCCGTTTGCCCCCCCCCTTTATTCATATCCAATGAATTCCCAAAATTAATCAGAAAAGTACCTTATCAGAATGAACCTACATCCAAAATTTGAACCACATCGGATATCTCTATCAAGAGTTATCGCATTACGTACATACCGCACATACGTACATACATGCGTACATGCATACATACAGAACCTGTGAGCCCATTATTTCTCTGGCTTTGACGCCCGTGAGCTTAAAACACGTAAAACGACATTGGCCTAGGATAAACTAGATCAGCCTAAGACAAACAAGAATGTTGGCGTTGAGGCGGTCATTAAATTCAATAAAATCACGCCAAATTGAATTGGCCTAGGATAAACTAGTTCAGACCAATAAATAGTAGTCTAAACTAGTTTAGCCTATAAGAGTTAGGCCAAACTAGTTTCGCCTAGGAAAATCTAGTTTGTCCTGTGGGTCTTAGGATAGACTAGTTTGGCCTAGGAAAAACTAGTTTATCCGATGGGCGGATAAACCGGTTTGGCCTAGGAAAAACTAGTTTATCCGATGGGCGTTAGGATAGACAGGTTTGGCCAAGGAAAAACTAGTTTATCCGATGGGCGTTAGGATAGACCGGTTTGGCCTAGGCCAATCAAGTTTGGCCTAAAATCGGGTTGGGCCTGTAACATAGATATATATACAGTAAATCCTTCATAACGGACACTCCCGAAAAGCTTACACCTCTATTTAACGGACAGTTTTCAAATCCCCAAAACTAAACTTTTTGTATGTTTAACCTCCGAATAACGGACATTCCGAATAGCGGACAGCATTTTTGGCTAAAAAGAATGTAAAATTATTTTTTAGGAGGAAAAAGAAATAAAAACCTCATTAATAATAAATAATAATAAAAATAGTAAAAAATAAAATCAAATATAAAAAAATAATAAATTTATCAAAAAATAAATTTATCAAAATAATAAATTTATCAAGGAATACCTCACAAATTTTGTGATTACAGATAAATGTGGGGATGAACTGGGGAAAATCCCCTCTCCCCCTACATTTATCTGTGATAGCAATCCCCCACACACACATACACACTCTCGAATGATTTGAGATGGTAAACTTTTAAAAAGCAGAAAAATACAGTAAACACTCATACTTTTTTTTAAAAAGATGATTCATTAGATTTAAACTATTGACAGAGTTAAAATTTCACTTTGAAAAACAAATTACATGCAATCACAAGTACAATCAAATTTTTGTAACTTTTTTTTTTTTTTGGTCAGAGTGCAATAAACAGTGAATACCCAGTTTTATTTCAGTTTTATTGATCTAAAAATTATTTTAATTTTTGGTTAATCATATAATAGAGGTTTTACGACATAGAAAAATCAATGAAACATTAAGCATTCATTAGAAATTTTTCTATCTCTGAGGTTTTCCCAATAGCGGACACCTCCGAAAAGCGGACAATTTCCGCGTTCCCAAGGTGTCCGTTATTTAGAGGTTTTACTGTATATATATACCCAAAAACTTAAAGGTTGCTAGAATATAAATTAAATATTACAAATAAAGAATAAAAAGCTAGATTTTTTTTAATTAATACAGTTGTTTCAATTTCAGAAAACAATATAATTTTTTAAGCAGCAGTAATATGTAAAAAAGCGATCCCCCATAGGATATGGAATGGCTGTTTAAATGGTTTTAAAAACTAAAACTCCACGTTTTAAACCCTAGGCTTTATCAAGCTTCCCATTTTAAATAGGTTTAAGTTCAATAGAGTGTCTCAAAACACTTTTTCAATATTCAAATATGTATGTTTTAAATTCTAAGTATAATTATGCTTCCCGCTTTTAAAAAGGTTAAAAAATCTTTATAATTTAAATCCTTAATCTGAGTAAGCAGCTTGTTTCAGCATCGTTCTGTGGAAAACAGACAAAATATCGTGCTCGTGACATGTGCGTAAATATCTCTCTATACAGAGTGTCCCAAAAGGTCGTTTACAAACTTAACATACTGGTCTGTCATATCATGATGAACAATATTAAATAGGAAACTAAGGGTCCCAAACGTCTTCCAAAGGAGATATGCGCCATTAAAGTTTAGGGTCCAAAAATTCAAATGATTATAAAAAACAGAAAAATTGGTCGATTTGTTTGCGGTTTTCGCTAAAACTATTCTTTATGTCAGTATTTTCTTGAAAATAAATTATAAAGATAAATTTCAAAAAATGTCGATAGAGGGAGCTTTAGACTTTGGAGTAACGATAAACTAGTTTTTATCATTATTTTTTGCATCTCATTAAACTTTTTTAGAAGCTTAGATATAAACTTAAATTTTGAGCTCAAAATCTAAATCGTTGGAAGTGGTTAAGTAGCGCAATCTGAATTGCGGGGGGAGGTTCAAATTTCAAATGATTATAAAAAACGGAAAAATTGGTCAATTGATTTGCGATTTCCATTAAAATTATTCTTTATGTCAGTATTATCTTGAAAATAATTTATAAAGATAAAATTCAAAAAATGCCGATAGAGGGCGCTTTAGACTTTGGAGTAACGTACAACTATTTTTTCCGTTATTTTTTGCATCTCATAATTTTTTTTAGAAGCTTAGACATAAACTTAAATTTTGAGACGAAAATCTGAATCGTTGGGAGTGGTAAAGTAGCGCAAACTGAACTGTGTTCAATGGGGGTGGGGATGTTCAAATTTCAAATGATTATAAAAAACGGAAAAATTCGTCGGTTTTCGCTAAAATTATTCTTTATGTCAATATTTCCTTGAAAATAAATTTTAAAGATAAATTTAAAAAAATCGGTTAGAGGGCGCCTTAAACTTTAGAATAACCAACAATTATTTTTAACCTTTTTTTTAATTTAATTAAATGTTTGCAAAAGTTTAGACTTAAATTTTGTGCTCAAAATCTAAATCGATAGGAGGGGTTAAGAAGGGCAAACTGAACTGTGTTCAGGAGTTGAAATGTTACCTTCCCCACCCCTCGAACGCAGTTCAATTTTTGACCGCTTAATTACTCACAATGATGCAGATTTTGAGCACAAAATTTAAGTTTGAACTTTTACAAGCATTTTATTAGATACAAAAAATAACGGTTAAAAATAGTTGTTGGTTTCTATAAAGTTCAAGGCGCCCTCTGGCGGAATTTTTCCAAAGATATCTGTAAAATTTATTTTCAAGAAAATATTGATATAAAGAATAGTTTTAGCGAAAACCGACCAATTTTTCCGTTTTTTATAATCATTTGAAATTTGAACCTCCCCACCACCATTGAACACAGTTGAATTCAGTTTGCGCTACTTAACCACTCCCAACGATTCAGATTTTTATCTCAAAATTTAAGTTTATGTCTAAGCTTCTAAAAAAATTTTATGAGATTCAAGAAATAACGGAAAAAAAATAGTTGTACGTTACTCCAAAGTCTAAAGCGCCCTCTATCGGCATTTTTTGAATTTTATCTTTGTAAATTATTTTCAAGATAATACTGACATAAAGAATAATTTTAGTGAAAATCGCAAATCAATTGACCAATTTTTTCCGTTTTTTATAATCATTTGAAATTTGAACCTACCCCCGCAATTCAGTTTGAGCTACTTAACCACTTCCAGCGATTTAGATTTTGAGCTCAAAATTTAAGTTTATGTCTAAGCTTCTAAAAAAATTTAATGAGATGCAAAAAATAATGGTAAAAACTAGTTTATCGTTACTCCAAAGTCTAAGGCGCCCTCTATCGACATTTTTTGAAAGTTATCTTTATAATTTATTTTCAAGAAAATACTGACATAAAGAATAATTTATTGAAAACCGCAAACGAATCGACCAATTTTTCTGTTTTTTATAATCATTTGAATTTTTGGACCCTAAACTTTAATGGCGCATATCTCCTTTGGAAGACTTTGGGACCCTTAGTTTCCCATTTAATATTGCTCATCATGATATGGCACACCATCATGCTAAGTTTGTAAACGACCTTTTGGGATACCCTGTATAGGCTGATTCAGAACTCTTTGTCAATAATGAAACTGTAAGTTTAAAAGACAATAACTCGTAAGAATCATATCGGAACATACAGTTGCAAATGAAAGTCAGATGTGCCCGCAAATTTAGGGACTAAAACTGTCTACTCTCGAAACCGATGTTAGTAGTCTAAACGCTCTATGTAATCATCAGCAGTCAGAGACTGGACACATTACACATGATACAAATGCAATTTATCAGCGAGTAAGGAAAACCAAATGGTGTATTGAGACACGTGCTGCGACACGTCGAGTACTCCCTCCTGGACCGTTTGGGAATTCTAACAGTATGACGTCTTCCAGTCAACGTGTCCACGTATTTCTGTGAACACTAGTTACGGTCATTTGTATTGTGAAATTTCTCTCTTCTCTCAATTGATGATACAGACGTGCGAGCATGGTATGTAAGGATACGTCTGTTTGGAAACCGGGAACGACACATTTCTACAGCGGCTGTTCCATTGCAATTTGCCTCGCTGTAAACTAGGTGCATATTCGAATATTTGCTATTCATGTAGCGATGTATATTTTTGTAAGCTCATATACACGGAATGCGCTTGTGCCTTCTCAGCTGTGTTTGCGACCTTTAGCGCTGTCTTGTTCATCAAATGTTGCTTGTTAACCATGTATATTTATAATTCTTGCCTGTTTACTCTTCCTAACATACATGTGCATTACTGAAAAAGAGTACTGAATCTCTTTGTGTATACTTATAAGATATTACATTAAAAACTATGCATAAAATTAATAAAATATTCTAGATTTTTACATTATCATAGTTGTTTTAATTTGATGGTATAATATTATTGTTAAAATAGCAGCCATATGTAGAAAAGCAGTCTAAAACGTGTTAAGAAATTGGCCAATGTTAAAAAGACGATATGAAAAGAAATAGACGATTAAAAAGTAGAGGATTTTAAAACAGACGATGTTTAAAGAAAAATCTTTATATATTTTGAGTTATTTTTGTTATCATTTTTAATAATGTTCGTGTGTATAGAAAAGTAGAAGGAAATATGACGCATAATTTTTAGAAACTATCTAGTCATTTACATATAATATATATTTTCCTAAAAAGATTCTTTTGAAAAATCATATTTCTTCCATTTCCATGAAAAATACCGCTCATGAAAATATAATAAATTCTAAAAAAAAATCATGGCACAGATGAGAATAATCTTTAAGAAATATGACTGTAAACGCAATGCATGAAAATAACTTTTTTTCTTTTGGATATGTCATATATAAATTTAGATATATGGAATGAACAACAAAGTTTATCGATGGAAAAATTAATATATTTTTACCGATTTCTTGAAATTTTTTTTTTATATTTTAGCTTCAGATGCATACATATATGTGTGTGTAGGTGTGTATGTATGTGAGAGAGAATGGATATATACATGATTTGGATTTCTGTAACATAATTTATTTTACATCAAATCAATTATACTTCTGGTATTTGTTGTTGTTTATTATTTAATCAGCTTTTTCATTTGTTTTAAAATATTCAGCTCTCAAAATACTACAAGGCAACAATTTAATGATATAGGGTAAATTATTGAATCATGCGGTAAAATGAATATTTCTTTATTCATATTTAAGTGTCATTTACAGACATTTTTACAAAGTTTATTAAAGTTATAAGTTAAATAAGAGGACAAAAGCATTCAATACATGAATAAAAGTTGCTTTCACTGTCTGTTTTATTTCTTAAGAAGATGGCAAGAGAAATTTCACTGCATTCATCTACATGTGATAATGATGCTGTAAACAAACAGCTATTGTTTCCTTTGTATTCCATATCCTATTTACAATTAATCTAAATTTTCATTTCTATGATAATAAAGGCATTTAACATATTGTTTGTCGTTAAAATAAAATAGTATATAAACAGTTGCAGTATGATAATGAAATAGTAGAGAAAAAATAATTCCGTCCTATTTTTCCTACAACCACAAGACTGATTTAATAAATTTATCGTAAATCGGTTGTGCTCTGTATAGTCAAAATTAATTTTTTATATATTAGTTTATATTTCTTCGTATACTTATTTGTTAGGGTTATACAGATTTGAAGATATTATATTATTTCATTATTTGGAGATGAACATAGGATTAGACATTTTAAGTTCTGTACTTTTTCATTTCAGCCCTATCTTTTTCTTATGTGGTGACGCTTCACAATTTGCAAACATCTATTTTTCGTAGAAGAAAGTATGAAATTCATGCAAATGTTTGACTCCTACACATACTTGTTAAAAGAAAAAAATTCAGATCTGTCAAGGAATATTATATCTATTACAGTATGAAAAACTTACACTTTACACTGTTTTATATCTTTAGACTTCAAGTATAGTCTATGTCATGGATATAGAAATGTAATAAATATACTACTTGTATTTATGACTGCATTCCAATATAATCTGTGAAGTAAATAAATTATTTTTATTATCATAAGATTTTTATTGTGTAGCAATAAATAGTTGAATGTACAATTGGTTGAATGAGCAAAAGTGCGCTTTAATGATTAAAATTATATAAATAAATAAATAAAATTTTATTTCAAAATTAAAATATTTTCCTTATTTTAACGAAAATATACAAAACTATTTTACAATACAGGCAAAAATTAATATATATATATATTGTCATTCAAGAAGCAAAAGTCTTTAAATTTTTAAAACTTCACTTAATAACATTGGTATTTTCACTTCATTCTATTTTAAATGATCTTAATATCATATTTAAATATTTAGATAATACTTTTTAGAAAATAATTTCTATATTTTTCTGTTTTCTATCCTCAAAGGACAGACATCATAGAGTTCAGAAAAAAACATCTTTATGCTTCAAGTGCGATGAAAGACTTATTCATCCAAAAAAATAAAGAAGCAGAGTTGTGAAATAGTGCAATTCCTTTAATCTTGAGAGACTCAAAAATACCTTTTTTTAAGAAAATTGATTTTGAAAATATATAATGCTAAAAAATGTTAATTACACTGTAAAAAAAAAAATTCAAGAGGTTACTAAAAACTTTTTAGTAAATTTGTATTCCACAGAATTTTTTAGTAACCATTACAAACTTTTTTTTGCAAGTGAAACAAGCATTTCTTTTGTAAACTGAACAAAAGAATTTTTTGTATAACTAACTTAAAAAAATTTTTGTATGAGCCACCAAGCAAATTTTAGTAATAGCTCCAAAATTATTTTTAATAACCATCACGTGCGCCGGAAGGGCAGGAGGTTCCTTCGAGCTGCATCCAGACTTCTGAAGCGGAAGATTTTCGACAAAACTGCAATAGATGGTAGCACCAAACAATGCTAACTGCTCCGACAGGATTTTCATAATCCCTTTACTAACGAGTACTTACACTACATACATTCGGGGCGTATTTGGCGGTGGCCAGTATCGAACCCGGGACCTTTCAGTCTGGAGTCCGTTACTATAACCACTACGCTATCAAGGCCACACCAAGTGATTTTTAGTAATAGTTATTAAAAATATAAAACTATTAACTCTCTTCGTTGCTAACTTTTTTCTAGTAATTCTTACAGATTTTCTTGTAACCGACTAAGATTACTAAAATTTCTTTAGTAATTACAAGGATCACTAAAGTTTTTTTAGTAGATCGACCCCTTTTTTTTACAGCGTATATCATTGTAGTTTCTGTTAAAATGCAGTGAATATGTTATTAGAACAGAAATGGTTTGCGTCAGATACAGAAATGGTTTGTGAGACTAAAGAATGATAAATATATTTAATGTTTTTCATTTCAGATGATTTACAAAATAATATTAGCTAAATCGCATTTATCATGATGTATTTGAATCTTTTTACTGCTTGAAATTTTAATAGCATGCAGATTAATGGTGCAAAAAGTAATGAGCTGATTTTAAATATTGGTTTATTTCAGTTAAACAACCGACAAATTATATCAAAAGAAAAACTAGTCGTTGGGGGCCACAGTAATACTTACCCATCATGGATATGTATATGAAAATAAAACATGTGAAAAGTATTTATACAATGCATTGCAATTCATAAACAAAATTTAAATATTGTTAATATACATAGTAATGCTATATTAAAGAACTGCTGATGTACCAATTTCGACAAAATATTTAAAACGCCAAACTACTCAAGTAGTACCGAACTGCGTAAAAGAAACATCCTTATAACTCCAAAAATAATAATTCTATTAACTAACAATTAACTGCATCGGATTAAGCGTCTCATTTCCAATTAAAATATACTTCTGAATTGAAATTTGAATGAAATACAGGGTCATGAAAAATCGAAGAATGCAAGACCATATGCCAGTCTTATGCTCATTTACTTTAAAGATTATAACTTTGATTTATGCTGCTAGATGGCAATAGTGCCTAAGAAAGAGAAACAATCATGGCGTGTACCAAATTAGCCATTTCGTTGCAAATACTTCTTCTCTGGTTTAAGAAAGGCATACTTTTCAATTCATTATTATATGATTTGTAATATATTTTAAATTTTTATTGACAACAGTTTTGTTTAGTTGAAAAAGAGTTTCTTTAATTGTGTGAAAGTTTTTTTGGCACAAACATTTGGTTTTCTGAATTAATAATAGATGCCAATTAGTGGTGCTTCAGTTTTGCTAGTTCCAAGTAATTGGCACCTTTTCCAATTACAAGGAATTTGCAAGATTTCAGATTAAACCACTTATTTTTGCAGTACTTTTAAAGTTATAGACTTATTTTTTTTATCATTTGTTTTAATTTGAAAATATGAAATATTATCAGTAATTGGAATCCATTAAGGCTTCATCTGACAATTACTGGGAACAGAACGACAATTACTCTGTATTACTATAAATATATTGTATTGTTTTAAAGTGTTCACATTTCACACTAATATGCTGATTTCTTACTCTCAAAAACCTGCAATATCTCGTCTTCATCTACAGTAAATTCATTTAAAGCGATTAAACCCAATGTAAAACATAATTTTTTTTAATATAAAAACATGTGCCAATTACTGGCACTTACATTGGTGCTCAAGGTGCCAATTACTGGTGATTACAGCAACTTTTTATAAATATATTTTTATAAAAATACTTTTTTTAAACGTTTTGCTTTTAGTGGGCAAAATAGATACACAGATGTGCATTCTTTGATTTAAAAGTATTTGCAAGTAAATATTTCATTTCTTGGTAATGAAAATTGAAGTAAGTTTAAAGACAAATTCTAATGTACCAATTACTGGGGATGTTACCCTGTTTTGCGTTTATTAATAATACTGATTATCTAATCAATTCATGTATCTATAAATAAGCAACATTAACAATATTTTAGACCGTAAAAAGTTTAATATGAATTTAACATTGCTAAGACAATAATTGTAACTTTTTATGTACAAAAAGGCTGTTTATATTGGATCGACCGCTTTATTAAAACTATATATTTATTAACTCTAAATAACAATAATTAAATAGTAACTATAAATAAATCGCAGTTATATCATGCCATGAAAAAAAGTACATTAACGCATACTACAACTTTTAGGTTATTTACTAATGAGGTTTTTTGAGGTTATAAGTTTGAGTAGGCTTTAGCCTACTTAAATATCTCTGTTCTCAATCTATAATATTTAAATAATTTTTTCATGAGTTTGAAATTTTGAACTAAGAATTGTGCATTCCGCGATCCCTAAAGTTTTTTTAAATTGCGTATCATATAGTTTAAAAGAAATATCATCTACAGCTAATGATTTTATTAACTACTTTCTTCATAAAAAAACGCTTTGAATCTTGGATAACGGCTGGTTTTTACAACTCTTATTTATAGACAGTTAAATATAGCTTTTGCAAGAAGATGCGTATAAATTTATTAAGCTCATTTCAAAAACTTTTTCTCTGAAAAAACTATTTTTTTTATCTTATTACATTTCAATAAATATTTTGAATATATATAAGGTACCCTGGGGTAATAACGCCACGTTAAGGTTCTACCAATTTTCACGGCTTAGTTTTAGATTGTATTTGTCAAACAAATATAGGATCTGATACAGCAACTCATTGACTATCTATATAAAATAAAATAATTTAACAGATATGTATTCATAAAATGTAATGGCGTTTTTTCTTGACCAATGCTATTTGGCGTTAATACCCACCTATATGGGCAATAACGCCATGCAAACAAAACTATAAAATAAGATGGAATAATGGCATGTAGATTGCCCAATTCTAAAAATACAAACTCTACAGCTCTAGAAATTGACAAATTGCAATCTAAGCTATTGAAAATGTACAATTTTTTGTGACTCTGAAAGAAAAAGAAAGCTGTGGTGGTGGCGGGGGGAGGAGGCAAAAGAATATCAGATTCTAAGCTACGTTTTGCTTAAAAGTGACCATTTAAATAGAATTATTAGAAACATTGCACGGATTATTTGAATCAGTATTTATATTCCCATCTATGCATTCTATGCGATAGAAAATGATTTTTTTGTGAAAGTGAAAGAAAAAGGAGTGAGGGGGAGCTTCAACAGAATATAACACCTTGTGTCTCTCTTTGCTTAAAAAGTCCCTCTTAAATATAATTATAAGAAACATTGCATGGTTTTAACCATTCATAATGTAATATTTTAATCATGTGAAGTTTTATAATAACTAGAGTTATATGTATAAATATTTTTGTTAAACCTTAACTGCTGTTAGCGTCTCACATACCGCTGAGTTTTTCAAGTTTCAGAGTTTAACTTGCAATTTTTAGTTTAACTATAGATACCGGGAAAATGTTGTTTCATTTGGAGTCCTATTACTATCTCTAGAAACTTTTGAATAGCTGAATTTTATTTATAATAGTCCTGTATATAAGGTTCAATACAAAAATAATATTCTAAAAGTTAATTTAACATTTTATTCATCATTAGATTAAGTGGTCTGACAGGCCGCTCACAGTAAGTTATGCGACAATTTTTGTCACCGCAGTTAAGGGTTAATACTATAATAGTAATCTAGTAAATAGTTTTTAACCCATAACTCCACACTAATGCGGATTCTCCAAACCTACAGTTAAATTGTCGACGTTTTAAAGAGCATGCTTTAATAAATTTTTAATAAATTGAATACAATTTTTGATTAAAAAATATTATCTCTTATTCAATTTTATACATAATTCATATGGTTATATATCATTATCTCTATATTAGCAACAAAATTAACCTTTAACTGCTGTTAGCAATCTGACTGAACACTGTATCCCCCCCCCCCCAAAAAAAAATAGCGTTTAACTTGTATTTTCCAGTTTAACTATAGTTACAACTGAAATTCTCTTTCGTTTGGAGTTCTCGTAATATTGTTAGAAATATTTGAATAGATTAAATTTAATTAGAATTAATTCTGTACAAAAAGTTTAGCGCAGGAACATTATTCTATGATTTTTAATCATGGATCGCATTTTAACCCGTAGACCACTATTTTTCTTTTAATTTTTTAGTTTAATTTGTAATTTTCAGTTTAACTGCAAACACTACCGAAATTTTGTTTCATTTGGAATTTTAGTACTATCACTAGAGACTAAATAGGTGAATATTAAGTATAATACTCTTGTATAAAAAGTTTAGTACAAAAACACAATCCTATGAGTTATTCCCGCCTTTTATTCATCTTTCAATTTTGTGGTCTCACAAACCGCACCACATTCATACGTTACAATTTCTGTCACATCAGTTAAAGGTTAAATTTATAAAGTTTTGAAAAACCGAACGCTGAGAAAGCGGACAGTTAAAATTTCGAACTCAATTGAACAATCCAGTGGAAATTTAATAGAAACCTGATTTTGAAGATGTTCGAATTTGAATCTCGAAAACATTTTGATACAGTTTTATTTACAAGAGTTAAAAATTATTTTTTACATTAGTAATAAAAAAATAATAATAATAATATAATATAAAATAAAATTGAGAAATTATTTTTAAGTATTGGGCACCCCCCTTAATCTTACCATTTCAACAATGATGATAATGCTGCCTCATATTAATATATAAACCCCCTTCGGATATAGTTCGGCCACTGTTGGGAATCAACCGGGGTAATAACGCCAATCCCTGGCGTTATTACCCCGGGATACTTATTGCGCAGTAAATCCTAAACTACAAATTATCTCGAGAAGATATCCAAAATCTTCTACAACAATTTGAAAGTACATGAAATACACTACAAATTTATGTAGTAAACAAAGTATTTCTGGATAAAAAATATAGTCTTCAGATCAAAAACCTTATCTCGCAAATTTTAGATCAAGCGTTAATTTTAGTTGCTTGTAAAAACAATAAGACCTAAAAATGAAACAAATTAACTTGAAGCTATTTTTTGCGATTTATATGACTCAAAACCCTTCTGCGCAGAACACATGGGTGTCATTTACCTGATTATTTCATAATTATGCAAAATATAAGCACTTGGCGTTATTACCCCGCCTGGCGTTACTACCCCAGGGTACCTTACTAAGTAAAATTTCATTTTCCGTTTGACACTTGTGCTCGGAGCAAACTGTACAAATTCCTTTCAGGAATTATGAGTGTCAGACCTACGTTTAATGTTATGCAGACCTGAAGACTTTATTTGAGAAGGTATGATATGCTACTAAAATAGACTAATAAAAGAATAAGGAAGTCTAATAAAAGTTAAATAACATTCCGATTAATGATCGATGGGCAAATATATTTGGTAATATGTTACATATATGTGTTTTACAGAAATAGTATAATGGCTTCAAGACACACTGGATTCCTATAGAATTCATGATGCACATTTGATCATTAACTGCTAAAACATTTTGCAGTTAATTACAATATAATTCCTGGCACATTTCGTATTTGTACTTATCTGCTTAACATAGAGCTATTTTCGTTTGTTAGGCTTTAGAGTGGTAATAAAGGGGTTTAAAAATCTCTGTTCTTTAAATACAAAAATTTGGCAGTGCAAAGTAAATTTGATTATGACCTTTAACTTAATTATTATATAATATAAGCATCTTATGATATTTTATAAAAAATATTTTACAGACTTTAAATTTGTAAAAGTAAAAAATATAATGTTATGAAAAGTCGTATCACACATTACTTTCAAAAGCAAAAAAAAAGAGATTCTATTAACATTTTACTGTTCTTTAAATTATAATTTTATGAGAAATTTAATGAAAATCAAACGTTTAAAATTTTTAAATGATGAAATAAATTAAATTTCTTCAACAGCAATGAGAAGGTTCAACATTTTTATGTTCTTTACCTCTTCGTTTACAATATCGGTGGCTGAATTGTACTATGATTTTATATGGTAGATGTTACAATAATATTATGCGTATCAATACATGTTCCATCGGTTTCGAAAAAATAATATTAATATTCGTATTATTATGATACGTTTCAGTATTAAAAGTCATAATTTTCGATATTTTTTGGTTTGTAAGTACAGACATTATTTTATAAACAATGCATAGTAACTTATTTAAAATTTGCATAGTAAAAAGTAAATATATAAATTAATATTATATATATATATATATATATATCATTCTAAATTTAAACCAAATATTGTGAAAGTATGCAACATGTACGCCCTAAAGTACTCAATAATGTTAAAAAGTATGCAAAACAATATAAAGTTATATTTTAGGAAATCATTTTGCTGCATTTCGTATAAAATAATTTCTGGATTAAGAAGTAATTCGCTTAAAAACAGTAGTAATAAATCTCACCTACATACATGTAGGAAAATATTCATAACATTCTTAAAAAACATGTATTATACTATAAATATAGTACAATAAATGAACAGTTTTAAAATACACTTTTGTTTACAAAAAAGGTTTTAAAATGGCATAATATGCGTTTAACTATAATGGGAAATCATTCTTATAAATGAATAATATATTTTTTAAGTTAAACGAGCGATTTAATTAATTAATGTATTTGTCTTTGATATTTGATTGCATATTACGTTATTTTATTGTACGCGACAATATAATTCAGTATCTGATCACGAATTTCATTATTCCATTATTATCTCATTTTAACATCACCATTTGTTTTGAATATCTTTAAAATTATACATTTATTTTACATGCTGTTCAAGCTTACTTTACTATTTTATAAATAAAGTAGAAAAATAGGCTGAAAACATATTTTGTAATTATATGCTTTTTACATCGTTAAAAAAGTTTTGACTGTACTGGGCACAACTGATTTATAATAAACTTGTTAAATCAATTTTCGATTTGTAGGAACAATAGCTCACAATATTTTATTTCACTATTACATTATGATTCTGCAAGTATTTACATATTTTATTTTAACGACAAACATATATTAAATACATTAATTATCATAGAAATAAAAATTTAGAATAATTGTAAACGGAGAATGAGATACAAAGAAAACAATAGCCGTTTGTTTACAACATTATTATCACATGTGGATGAATGCAAAGAAATTTCTTTTGTAAACGTTTTAAGAAATAAAACAGACGCTGAAATCAATTTTTCTTTGTGTATTCAATGCTTTTGTCATCGGATACACTTATTTAAAATGGTTGTAAGCGACACACAGTTAAGAATATCGAAACATTTCCTTTTACAGCATCATTTAATAATTTACATTACATCATTAAATTGTTTCCTTGTATTATTTTGAGGACTGGATGGTATTTTAAAAATAAATTAAAAAAAACTGATTAAATAAAAATAGGCAGTTAGAATAAATACAAAATCCGCACTTAATTTAAGTATGAATTTCGAATCGAGATTAAAATATTGAACATTTTAAACAAGGTTTTTATTTAATGGAGTTCGGGACACATTTAAAACTAATTTTTATCTAAAGAGTTAATATTTTGAATTTTTCTATTAATATGATTTGTAAGCATAATAACATTACAAAATCACATTTTTTAAAAGAATTTTTAATTTAAAATTTACTAAAAAACGGGGAAATTTTAAAATCGTTATAACACTAACTGTTTTTTGTGAAATTTCAATTTATTTTCTATTATATATATACAAATACATATATAAATTTTGATTCAGCATTTAAAAAATAATAAAATATTAAAAAGAAAAAAATACAATCTTAAAAACATTTTTTAAAATTTCCGAAACAAAATTAATGTAAAACATCTAAAAAATACCTTTTCCAAGTTTGAACTATTTATATTTAATGTTTCTTGAATTATAACTATTGAAATGCGAGAAATGGAAAATTCGCATTTTCGGAAGAAGTCGTTATCATGACAACTTGCTTAAAAGCTAGATTTTGTAAATAAACCAAAACGAAAAAAACTAATATTACCAGTTTCAATTAAAATAGAAACATGATTTAAACGTCATTTTAAGCAGAAAAGAAACAAAAAGTACGTGTGGCACTCGGGGACTGCCGCGGTAAAGCTATTGCATAGCATTATTATCAACTTATGCAATTATAACTATTTATTTATTTTTTATTTATGCAGTTTTTTTTTTTTGGTCTTTGATATCAATTCAAATTTTTTTTTTCTTTGATATTAATTCAAGTTACACTTTTTGAGCGTGATGACCGACAAAAAAACAAATTTTTTTCTTTTATTGAATAAATGAGAAGTTAATATCGTTTAAAATATTTTTATTATCTTACAATACATGGCGGCGACCGAATCTTGAGATTCCGTAACGAGAAAATAATACTCCGGCTAACACCGTTTCAGTTCGGCAGTCTGCCGAAAGCGTTAGGTTTTTTCTCGTTACGGAATTCCTAGATTCGGTCGCCGCGCTAATATCTATGCAATAGCTTAAAAACAATTTTCGTGCAATAAAATTGTTTTAGAAAATTTGAAATATTTTGCTTCCCGGACCCCCCAAAACATTTTTTTGACAAAATAACAAAAGAGTGCATTTTCTATTTCTAGTTATAAGATTTATATAGATGAGGATAAAAACGAAGATAATTCTAAGCAGCGTCTTATTATATTTTTTCTTAGTTTGCATTGGTAATATAAAGGAAAAAAATTGCTTAAATTTTTATTATTATAGATTAAATTTGCATCATAAAGTTGTAATTTTTAAATATTCACGCCTTGTTGAAATATTATATAGCTTATTATTATTATTATTATTTATTCACATAAGAAACAGCGTAAGGATCTGTTACGTGATGTTAAAAAAAAGTATAAAATTATAAAAATAATAAAATTTTAATATAATAAAAATTATAAAATTATAAAAAAAGTATATTACCAGTTTCTTATTAAATTAATTATTACCTTGAACAAAAGACTTAAACCGTTAAAACTGAGTAATAACCCCTTGTGTGTAAACCTAATTTCAATACAAATGATGAGAATTATTTGTGGAAGGTTAATATTTATTTAGAGACTAATTAGTTTTCCTTCTTTTTCATTTCAACCAAATTTACATTTTTTAAATTTTACAAATTATTAATTGAACATTCAAAGCAAACTTATATAGCTCCCGTGCGGGATATAAATATTTATGCAGCAAATCCCGATGAAACATTTTTTAATACGTGAAAAAAAAAAACTCAAACGTAAGTTACATATTTATTTTGTGCCGAATGTAAGTTTATTATTATCATAAATGCGACAATAGTAAACAAGAGTTACCGCAAAGAAAAAGAGAAATGATTTTTTTATTTCTTTAAAACTCTTTGTTATTAAACCTTTTTCTTCAAGTTTCTTATTAAAGTTTGAAGTTCACCTAGTGTAAGTAATTTTATTTAGCACATAAATTTTATTTATTTCTTTATTCAATTTATAATTATTTTATTTTATTTATATATTTATTTATTTTGTATAAAATAACATATCTTAATTCATATTTATTATTGTATCTAGAAAATATAATGCATTACTGTTTCAATTCGTAAAAAAATAATATTTTTCCCTCGGGGAAAGGCCCCACCAGTGGCCGAGAGGTTCGGACCTCTCAACTGGTAGACGGCAGGTGCTGGGTTCGAACCCAATCGCGGCTGTCGGCCTAACCGTTCGGAGTTTTCATGGTTTTCTTCGAACCTTGCGTAAATACGGGTTAGGTTCCCTTAGAAAGACCCCCACGAAGGGCATTCCCCCCTGGTCCTATATCCCTAGCGCAGATAATCGGACGTCAAAAATCAATCAATCAATCAATCACCCTCGGGGAAAATGCATAACCACATCAACAATCGACAAACGAAAAAAAAACTACAAAGACATGATATCATGCATTTTCTAACACTATAAGGAAACTGATAAAGGGGTACGATAGCAAATAAATAATACGAAGCAAATATATATGAATAAACAATATAGGTATTAATAAAAACTTAAGCGATTATTCTGACGATTAAAACCTATTTAAAAAAATAACTCTTTTATTTCATAATAAAATAAAAAGAGACAAGAAAAGTGGTGAAATAATTACCAAAGCAATATTCAAGAGAATAATAGGGCGTTTCCAGGAGTAATTTCCAATGTATGAAAGAAAGGCAATTCATGAGAAATCATTGACATTTTATCGAAATTTTTAAAAACAAAAATGCTTCGTGAAATTACATGTGATAAGGGAAGAACAGGAGAGTACATGATTCTGGCCATAGAAAAATAAAAAGACTTGCTTGCAATCCAATGATTAGACGCATGCGACAGTAATCTA
This sequence comes from Maratus speculifer, assembly GCA_964019185.1. NCBI lineage: Eukaryota > Metazoa > Arthropoda > Arachnida > Araneae > Salticidae > Maratus > Maratus speculifer. Next base: position 13,119,451 of record OZ025297.1, on the reverse strand, counting down.
CTTCCTAATTTTATATATTATTTTAAATAATCTGAAATTTGCATCATTTGAAGTTTTATACTCTCTTAGTTTTACCAATACAATATAAATTACAAAAATAAGGAATAAAACGAATAATTTTATTAATAGATTTGAAGATAATTTAAAAATAGAAACGAGAAAAAACTTTTAAAACCTTCCATCAGATAATATAAAAAAATGGCATAATGATAGAGTTAAAGAATATTTCAGTCATAGTGAAAGTTTTTAGGATTTTTAAATTTATTCAGAGTTTTATCAGTAATCGGCAGATTTTAACCACATGTAAAGTCCAGAGATTTCAAATATTTAATTCCATCAATCAGAACAAAATAGTTAGACTAAATGCGCAAAGTCATAAACATAAAATCATAAAATGCCGCCAATTTCAATCGAAGTGGATGGTGAGAAAGAGCATGAAGATGAAGAGATGCAGCGAATGGCTTTTTTAAATAAAAGTTAAGAGCCGATCTGAGTGTTTCAAAACATCATTCGATTATTCATTGTTCACATATTTTTAAATTGTGAAATATGTCTAGAACTGCATCATATATTTTTTAAATATATGGAAATAAATAATTAAAGCTAGCTCAGATTAAAAATTCGACTTATTGTAATTTAATAACCCTAATCCACTTTAAAATTTCATGTGTATTTCTAAACATTTCATAAACAAATGGAGTACTGGAAGAGCTTGTGCAACATTTTTATATTTTTTCTTTGATAAAAAATTGGACCATTCCTTAAAAAACAGACAAAATGTTCCGCCCGTGATATTTATATAAATACCTGTAAAGCATGGTGACGTCACTGCAATGTCGTTGTGAAGTCACATTGTGACTTTGTGACCATCGATTGTCGATGTGACGTCACGTGACGTCGATGTGAAGTCACAGTGACTAATATGTGAAATCGCTTTGGCCGTTTTAGAGCTTTTTTGTGACGTTTCAGAAAATGGTCACAAGGTGACAAATTTGTGAAAAATGTGTCATTTGTGACGTATTTGAAATTAACATTGTGACGAAACTATGACAAAAGCGACGATGTTTAAATTACCAGAAACATGTTTTTAAAATTAAATAACATGTTTTGAAGGATATTTATAAATTTCTAAAGATTTTTAAGAAAGTCACATCTCAGTCACAATGTGACGTCACTGAGTGGTGACATTTTGGTCACAGATGTGATGTGACCAAAGTGACTCACAGTGACGTCACTGTAACGTCACTGTGACAATGCATGCTATTAGGGTACTGATATACCTATATCAAATAACTTAAAAGTCGCTAGAATATAAATTAAATAATACAAATAAAGAAAAAAAAACTAGATTTTTTTATTAATACAGATGTTTTAATTTGAGGACACAATACATCTTTTAAACAAAAGAAAAGCAGTCCCCCATAGGATATGGAATGACCCTTTAAATGGTTTTAAAAATTAAAACTCCACGTTTTAAGGACACTAGACCTATGGAAGATTCCTTTTTTTCATAGGTTTAAGTTTAACAGGGTGTACAAGAACACTTTTACAAAAATAAAATATGTATGTTTTAAACCCTAAATATATTTATGCTTCCCGCTTTTTGAAAAATTAAAAATCTTTACATTTTAAATCCTTAATCTGAGTAAGCTGCTTTTTGCAGCGTCGTTCTATGGAAGGCATGTAAAATATCCTGCACATTACACATGCATAAATATCTCACTATATAATGTGATTCAGAACTCTTTGTCAATAATGAAACTGTAAGTTAAAAAGAAGGTAACAAGTAAGAAACATATCGGAACATATGGGTGCAAATGAAGTTTAGGTGTGCACATGCCCGCAAATTTAGGAACTAAAACCGTTGCTATTGAAATCTATGTGAGCAGTCTAAACGCTTTAAGTAATAATCATCAGTCAGAGACTGCATACATTGCACATGATGCAAATGCAATTTGTCAGCGTGTGAGGAACGCCAAATGCTGTATTGAGACGCACCTACACTTTCCGCAACACATTGAGTACTGACCCCCCCCCCCTCTGGGTCGTTTTGGAACCGTATGACGTCTTCCAGTCAACGTGTCCACGTTGTTCTGTGAACATCAGTTACGATCAATTGTGTGTTGAAACTTCCCTTTTCACTCAACTGATGATGCAGACGTGCGAGCATGGTATGAGTAAGGATAGTTCTGGTTGGAAACCGGGAACGACACAGTTCTACAGCGGCTGTTCCACTGAAATTCGCCTCCGTGTAAACTAGGTGCAATATCCGAAAATTTGCTATTCGTGCAGCTATGCATATTTTCGTAAGTTCATATACCCGAAATGCGCTTTTTTTGATTTTGCCATCCCAGCTGTACTTCCGACCTCTTGCGCTGAGCGCTCTCTTGCTCATCAAATGCTGCATATTCGAACCATGTATATTTATAATTCTTGCCTGATTTTTCTTCCTAACATACACGTATATTATTGAAAAAGAGTAGGTACCAAATCACCCTGTATATACTTAGATCAAAAACAATGCATAAAAATAATAAAATATTCTAGATTTTCATATTATCATAGTAGTTTTAATTTGATGGTATAATATTATTTTTAAAATAGAAGCCATATATAGAAAAGCTGTCTAACACGTGTTACGGAACTGGCCAATGTTAAAAAGATGATATGAAAAGAAATAGACGATTAATAAGTAGAGGATTTTAAAACAGACGATATTTAAAGAAAAATCTTTATATATTTTGAGTTATTTTTGTTATCACGTTTAATAATACTCGTGTGTATAAAAACGTAGAAAAAAATATGACGCATAAATTTTAGAAAATATCTAGTCATTTACATATAATATATATTCCCAAAGAGATTGATTGGAAAAATCATACTTGTTCCATTTCCATGGAAAATACCGCTCATGAAAATATAATAAATTCTAAAAAAAAATCATGGCATAGATGAGAATAATCTTTAAGAAATATGACTGTAAACGCAATGCATGAAAATAACTTTTTTTCTTTTGGATATGTCAGATCTAAAATTTAAATATATAGAATGAACAACAAAATTTATCGATGGAAAAATTTATATATTTTTACCGATTTCTTGAAACTTATTTTTTTTTTTCATATTTTAGCTTCAGATGCATATTTATATGTGTGTGTGTGGGTGTGTATGTATGTGAGAGAGAATGTATATATATATATATAATTTGGATTTCTGTAACATAGGGGATAGTGGGTATGAATGGGACAATTTTTACATTTTTACTAATAACTTAAGCTATATGCAGTTGTTAATTAAAAAAAATATTACTTAAAGAATACTTCAGTATTTAGAAACTTATTGACATACTAATTTCAATAAACAATTGTTTTTTAATTTTTAGTAATTTTTTTTAACATGCATACATACTGTCTCATTCATCCCTATGATGGGGTTGAATGGGACAACTTTGGGTGTGGATGGGACTAATAAAAAAATTATTTTAAACATATTTTATTTTAAAACTGAGTGATACATTTTATTTTACTACATATTGATTGAAGCTGATATCAAATGACAACAGTCCTTTAGTTCTGGCAGTTCCCAGAGGTATAGGCTTTGGTAGTTTCATAACAATATCCTCAAGATTAACAAAATAAATTTTTGGTGGATATGTATAGTAAAATAAGGAGTTATTAATCTTTTTTCTCAAGAATTGTACTTAATGGTTATCATTATTGTTTTTTAAAACCCTAGCAACGTAATGATAAATATTTTTTCCACATATCTTTGTTAGGAGAAAGTCGTCTTCTATTATAATATCCAAGCTGCAAACTTGGTGGTCCATATCACTTGAAATCATGTTCAAATCACTTTCATCTTCCTCATGAAGTGATAAATTGTCAGATTCATCACTACTGTCCATACCTTTACTAAAAATATTTCTTGAAGGCAGGCAATTCATTTTTCTTGGTCTATTTATTTTACAATTTCCTTTTCAAAACATTGTTCATCACTTAGGTGCATCAGTTAGGACACGACAGTGGCCTCGATTACTCCTCTCAACTGGTTTTTAGGTAATGACAAAATGTAATTTTATTTATTATGGAATGGACTTGAGGAGGAATGGGACTGTCCCATTCATCCCACAGGCACATGATTATATAAAACAGTGATTAATCTTAGTAAGCACTGTCGATATTGTTTATTTGCAACATAAGAAGAGATTACATCATTTTAACAGAAAAAAATTATAAGGTTTTGAGAAGGTTAACTATCAATTAAATGCTAAAAATATTAAACAGAAAAAGTAACTTTGGTGTTTTTGAAAAAATACACTTTGTACAATAGCTTATCTTCTGTTATGGATATTGCTTTGAAACTATGTCTGTTGAATGACCTCAGTACTGATATCAGTCAGTTAAATTACAACTTTTTTATGTTTGGAGAACATAAGGTACCCTGGGGTAATAACGCCACGTTAAGATTCTAGTAATTTTCACGGCTCAGTTTTAGTTTGTATTTTTCAAACAAATATATGATTTGATACAGCAACTCATTGACTATCTATATAAAAAACTAATTTAACAGATATGTTTTCATAAAATCTAATTGCATGATTTCTTGACCAATGCTATTTGGCGTTATTACCCACCTATATAGGTAATAACGCCATGCAAACAAAACTATGAAATAAGATGGAATAATTGCATGTAGATTGCCCAATTCTAAAAATACAAACTCTACAAACTTAGAAATTGACAAATTGCATTCTAAACTATTGAAAATGTTCATTTTTTGTGAAAGTGTAAGAAAAATAAAGGTGTGGTGTGTGGGGAGGATGAGGCAAAAGAATATCAGACCGTGAGTTTCTTTTTGTTTAAAAAGGACCGCTTAAATAGAATTATTAGAAACATTGCACAGTTTTAACTGTGTTTATTTGAATCAGTATTTAGGATGTAGCTCGGCCACTGTAGGGAATCGACCGGGATATTAATGCCAAGGATTGGCGTTATTACTGTTTCGTAATAAAATACTAGAATTTCTATTATTCTAAAACTCTTACCTCGGATGTAGGATATTCGCTTTTATGTGGTTAATCTCGCCTGAATGATAAGTATATTCTTCAATAAAACATTTCTTTGGACGAAACTATAACATTTAATTTACAGCACGAACACAAATATTATATGAACAATATTTCTTTTCGTTTACGTCTCAATTTATAATGCGTACAAATGTACGTTCCGTTCTCGTTTGCTCAGAACAATCATAGAACAACAACAAAACAAAACGAAAATAAAATACAAAAAAAGTCATTAGTTCACGCAGCTTGCAAAATGTTCGTGCGCCATGGAGTTTCGAAGTTTAGAGTCCGAAAATACAACATCCTCCGGCCCAGAAAGATAAGCTATTCATCTTTACAGACAAGTTCCAATGGGTATAAGTGTTGCACTGCTCGCCGGATAAGATTGCCTGTTGCTAGTCTTATGGTGCATGCACGAACCTTTTCGTCTCTACCTGGATGGATATCTGTAATAATGCTTAATTTCCACAAGAGCCTTGGTTGATTGTCTTCTTTGATCTGAACGACAGCTCCTTTTATTACTTGTATGCCTTTGGAGTGATCAGTATAATGGAGAGATTTTAAGTCCATCAGATAAAACTGTTTCCACTTCAACCAAAACTGTTGCACTAAGTATAACCTGTATCTATATCTGCGAGTTAATTCATTTTTTGTAGAAGGAGTGATTCTTGTATTTTACGGTGGCAACGCTGTAAGTCTTTTTCCCACAAGAAAATGTGCTGGACACAAGGGAGTTGGCTCCTTGGCATCACTGGACACAAAGGTCAATGGGTAATTCAAAATAGCTTCCACTTCCAGTAAAGTAGTTTCAAATTCTTTGTAATCTAATGAAGATCTTCCAAGGATTTTCTTAAGGCACATCTTCGTGTAACGCACCAGTCGCTCATAAAATCCTCCCCACCACGCTGCTCTCTCTACGATGAATTTCCACTTAATTCTTTTTTCATTAAAACAATTTTGCACCTCGGGATTCTTTATCAAATTCCACAGTTGTTGTAAATCCCTATCCGCTTTCTTGAAGGTCTTAGCATTGTCAGTGTAAATAATCTTGCAAATTCCACGCCTTGAGATGAATCTTCGAAAAGCCATTAAAAATTCGGTTGTTGTTAAATTCATAACAATCTCTAAATGTACCGCTCTTATTACTGCGCAAGTAAATAAAGCAACGTAAATCTTTGCACCATTTTTTTAGGTATATGGGACCTAGAAAATCTGCTCCAGTCACTTCAAACGGAGATGCTTCTTTAATTCTATCTGGAGGAAAGGACGCAATATCTTGACTAAGGCAAATTTCTGGATTAAGACGTAATTCGCTGAAAAACAGTAGTAATAAATCTCTCTTACATATCTGTAGGAAAATATTAATAACATTCTTAAAATACAAGTATTATACTATAAATATAGTACAGTAAATGAATAATTTTAAAACACACTTTTGTTTACATAAAAGGTTTTAAAATGTCATAATTTGCGTTTAACTTTTATGGGAAATCATTCTAATAATGAATAATAATTTTTTTAAAAATTAAAGAACGATTTAATTAATTCATGTATTTCTTTTTCATATTTGATTGCATATTATGATGTTTTATTGTATACGATATTATAATTCAGTATTCGTTCACGAATTTAATTATTGAATTAGTATCTCATTTTGCCATCAGTATTTGTTTTGAACAAGTATAAAATTACATATTTATTTTAGGTGCTGTTCAAGCTTACTTTACTATTTCATGAATAAAGAAAAAAATTAAGCTGAAAACATATTTTATAATTATATGTTTTTCATATTATTAAGAAAATTTTGACTGTACAGAGCACAACTGATTTATATTAAATTTAGTAAATCAATGTTTCTTTTTGAACGAACAATAGCTCACAATAATTTATTCTACTATTAAATTTTCAAACTGCAAATATTTATATAGTTTATTTTAACGACAAACATACATTAAATACATTCATTATCATTTAAATAAAAATTTAGATTAATTGTAAACGGAGTATGAGATACAAAGGAAGCAATAGCTGGTTGTTTACAACATTATTATCACATGTGGATGAATGCAAGGAAATTTCTTTTGTAACCGTTTTAAGAAATAAAACAGACGCTGAAATCAACTTTTCTTTGTGTATTGAATGCTGTTGTCATCGGATACACTTACTTAAAATGACTGTAAGTGACACACAATTAAGAATATTGAAACATTTCATTTTACTGCATCATTTAACAAATTACATTACATATCATTAAATTGTTGCGTGATTTTATTTTGGGGAATGGGTGATATTTTAAAAATAAATAAAAAACTGATTAAATAAAATAGACAGTTCGAATAAATACAAAATCTGCTTAATTTAAGCATAAATTTCGAATCGAGATTAAAATATTGAAAATTTTAAACATGACTTTCATTTAATGGATTCCGCGGCCCATTTTAAAATAATTTTTATTTATTGAGTTAATATTTTGAATTTTTTATGATGATTATTTCTGTAATTTATAAGCATAATAACATTGTAAAACTCAGATTTTTAAAAGGAATTTTTAATTTACAATTTATTAAAAAAGGGGGTTAATTAAAAATCGTTATGAGACTAAATATTTTTTGTGGAATTTCAATTTATTTTTATTTAAATAATATATGTATATAAATGTATATCAATTTTAATTTTGATTTAACATTTAAAAATAATAATTAATTAATAAAAAGAAAAAAATAAATAAAAATCTTTAAAAAATCATGCAACTTAAAAAAAATAATAATAAAAAAGTAAATATTTATTTAAAATTTTTGATATAAAATTAAAGTAAAATAATTGAAAAAAAAAACAAATTCCAAGTTTGAGCTATTTATCTTTAATGTTTCTTGAATTGTAACAATTGAAAGGTGAGAAATGGAAAAACGCATCTTGAAGAAAAACGAATTTTCAGAAGAATTCGTTATCATGACAACCATTGATTCAAAGCTAAATTTAAAAAAAAAAAAAAAAAAACTAAACGAACGAAAACGAGAAAACTAATAATACCTGTTTCAATTAAAATAAAAACATGATTTAAACGTCATTTTAAACAAAAAAAGGGAAGAATTTTAGTACAATAAAATTGTTTTAGAGAAATATTTTGTTTCCCGGACCCCCTGAAACATGATTTTCTTTGACAAAATAATAAAACAGTGCATTTTCTATTTCCCTTTTATAGCATTTATATAGATGGTGGTAAAAACAATAATTCTAAACAAGGCCGTATTACATTCTTTTTTTATTTTTTACTTTACATTGGTAATACCAAGGAAAAATAGTTTAAAATTATTATTTATTTTTACTGAAGCATTATTGTTATATTTTAAATTCGCATCTTCATACTTAATTTTTTTAATTTAAACGACTTGTTGAAATACTATGTAGCTAATTATTATAATTATTATTATTATTTATTCAGTTAAGAAGCAGCGTAATGTTCTGTTACGCGGCTAGTACTTGCCTGATTTGGATATCTCTAAACATCGATCAAAAATCCTTATTTGTTTTTTCGAAACGATATTTATATCAACTATGATATTTGTGAGGGATCTGTAAATAAATATTTTACAGCAAGAGTTAAAACTTTTTTAAACATATAAATTACTTATTTAAAAGTACAAATGACAAACACAAATCAAGATACCATTGAAAAAAGAAAGAGGTAAACTATTTTATATATATGTTACGTAATTTCTGTTATCTCAGAGGGATGGACGATGATATGAAAAAATGAAAATGATGATACACATGATGTGGATGGATAATATGAATTTATTTATCACAGCTAAAAAGGCGATCTTCCGATATATTTTGTGGCCGAAGAACAATGTGAGAGAAAGGTGAAATGAAAAGTGGTTTCTCCCAATAAATCAAGAGATAATGCCATCAATATTTTATTCTTGAATAATTTCAGTAAGCTACGTTACATACCAATGGGATCTCAAATAATCCGCTACCTGAGAACGGTGGAATGATTAAAGTTCGCATTTTGAAAAACAAAATAGGAAAAATATTCTAATTAAGACTTCTGGAGGCAGGTTCATTTTAGCAGTCGAAAAATCAGCCGAATTATCAATTCCAAGCCCGTGTCAGTGCGTTTTAAGCGGGAAAAAACCCGCGGTATTTTACAGCCTTAACACCGAATAACAATGAGCGGCGACAGGGGCTGGAGAAAAGAGCGGAACCAATTACATTATTTGCTAAAAAGTAGGGCATCCCTTCAGAACTATTTTCAAGTCGCGAAAGCTTGTCAAATTAAAAAGAAATTAACGGACCGACAAATTGAAAAGGACTATGGGATGACAGAAAATATTTAATAAAATATCAAAAATAAAACTTCCCAAAGAATCATTTAATTCTAAAAAGGAGAAATCAAATAATAAAATATATTAATAGTTCTAAATAAAAGATTGACATTTTAATAATACAGTTGAGTTCTTTTTAGGAAAATAAATAACAGATTACGCCAAATTAAGGAACAGAGGATTTTAGATGTTAATTAAAATTTAGAACATTACTGACATATAATTGATAGTAGATTCCTTTTATAAGAATTTGGAACAAATTCGAAACGGGAAAATGGCGATTTTTTTTATTATTACACACACACACATATATATATATATTATATATATATATATATGAATCATGATTTTTTTGTTTTTATAGTTTTAATTTTCTATATAATAAATTTTCTGATGCAATTAATAACTGATTTGAAGAAAGCATTATTGCACCCAGAAAAAGAAAATTGCTGTCATATGCAAAATTGGTATTTCGTGAAGTATTTACCACCATACTAATTTTGCTTGACTTAGATATAGAAATTTAGTTAAAAAAATTAGTAAAAATATGATTTAAACATGAAAGCATTAACATTCATATTAAAGTACATTTTAATAATATGGCAGAACATATTTTCTTTTGCATCTATTTTGGCTAAAAACATGCTTTTTTGGCACTTATCCTTTCGCTCTAAAATTATTCATCTAAAAAAAGAAGCAAAACTTTAAAAGTATGCTCATTTCAGTTTCATAACTCAAAGTATAATTTGTAAGCAAATTATGCGACAAGCTAATTAATTAATAATAAATTAAATTAAGCTAATAAATTAATGAAATAAATACAGACTATAACAGTAAAGTACTTCACAATTTTATGAGAGTGATTAATCAAAGAACTAATTTGAGACATTCTAATTTTAAAACTGATGCCGAGTTATGGAAAGATACTTTATTATATAGGTTTTATTATTTTTATATAATGTGATATAAAATGTAAAAATAAAATACAATTTTAGCAATTTTTATCTCATAGTGTGTTACGGCTTCATCACAGTCTTGTATATCGCGTCTCCATGGCACATTCTTTTGTAACGGCTTTTTTCGGCGATCTTAGCGGGCCTATGGTGTGTTCGCTAGATCTGTATTCTTTATTCGAAATGTAAATAATACGTAAATAGTTTGTATATAAAGAAGTTTAAGTATTATTAGTAGTATTAATTGAACCAGCGACCTAATGAGTATTAAATATACTCGCAATATTCGACAGTTCGTAACATAGTGAAAAAACAAGAATAACTGTATTAAAGAAATGATCCAGTATAAAGTTTATTTATGAATTATAAATGCATTTAATTCTTTTTTTTTCTTTTTTTCCGTTCATTCTGATCTACTATATTGTAACTTATGATTAGCATCAAAATACTTTCCAAAAAATTACTTAAATAACATAATGTCTTAACTATCTTTCAATATATGAACTACGATAGACATACATTTCTTACCATTTCATAAACATTTCATTTCAAAAAGTTACATGTAACCATTTTCACCGAAAAACGACACATGAAAAACACAGAAAAAATGAATTGTAGTCTTATCAGTTATCAGAAAGCAGCAATCCATTCGAGATTCGCTCACCGTGATAAAAGCTTTTTCTGGTAATGTCACTTTTAATAGTTCTCCAAAGACCAAATGGTTTAGTTTGTCAGGTGTATTTGATTGGAAAATTTTTATCTGATAAATGGTATTCTGATTTGTTTTTCGGAAAATTTTATGTATTCATCTATACATTAATTTCACGAGAATTTATCTTCTAAAATTTTGGAAAGTAATAGAAATGATATAGCCATGATGCTAAAATTTTCTATATATAAAAAAATGTTAAACGAATCTAAACAACTTAACTAAAAGTAATAATATTAATTGCTCATATATTTTTAAATGATAGATCGAGCTTTTCTGTAATCAAGGGCTAATTATATTTTTAATGTTAATTTTATAAAACGGTGGTTTTGATGGTTGCATGCATGATTTCTGAAAAATGGTTTCTTAGAATTTCACAATTTTTAGGTAAAAGAATAAAATGTACACAGGCACAAAGTGACCTGTTTTTAAGTCTCTCAACATATAAGTTTAGAATTGTCGACTAATTTTTTATAATAAACATTCATGGTATTTCAAGCTTCTAAAAAAATCTCGGAATCTACAAGTTTTTTTTCTTTTTATTATAGGTCATCTTAAAAATGCATTATATCTATATTAAAAGAAAGAAACAATAGCCAATTAAATGTGTAACATTAAGCATGATATGTATGCAAGAATAAATCTTACGTAATAATTCTATAATAAGTATAAATTAATTAAAAATCTGTATGTATGGGTGATTCTCAAAATAGGGGACGATTTCAAAAATGAAATCTTAAAAAAATTACTGTTAGCAAAATTTCTGAAAAAAATAGCTGTTGTTAATAAAGTATTAGGTATACTTTCCATGTAGTCAGCAGAGCTAAATATTTAAAAATTAACTTAAAAAAATAATTAGTATTTTTTGAGCCATGCTAATGACAAAACAAATTGCATAGAATAAATATATTATGAAATTTTTATTTTCTTCCTGTTTAAATATTTTTTTTCTATATTTATTAGCCTTTCTTTTCAGCAAATGGTTTCCATTTTTACATATATACATATAAGGAGAATAAAAACATTACCAAAGAGCAAACTTTGTTACATGAGCAACATTCTGACACTAACAATGTAAGAAGCTGTCTTAGTGATTTTCCTACAGATTTAATGCATATTTTAGGGATAATAAATGTAATACCTAAATTTATACGTAAAATTAAACTTTATAAAGTATACAATATAAGTACTAGTTACATTTATGTACATAGGAGTCTTTAGCATGGACAGAAAAACCATGCTAATGACACTGATATCTGTCCATGCTAATGACAAATTTTAATTTAAAAAGATTATGAGCCATAATATAATCACAATGCAATAGTCCTTTCTGGGGCTTTTTTAAACACAAAAGTTCTATGCAAATAAATAAAATAAAAATTTTAACTATAAAATAAACATGAAAATTATTATCCATTCTAATGACATACAATTGATGTACGCCCCTAATATTCAACTTCTATTCTTAAAATACAATACATGCTTCTATTTTCTGGCTGGAATAAAATGGCTTCTTGTTGCCATGGAGAAACTTTATATTTTCAAACTATTGTCATATGTGAAAAATGACATTTTGATTAATAACCAGCTGTTTTAGTATGACCTTGTTTTGAAAATCGAATATGGAGGACAAACTTTAATTCTTTTTTTATGTACTATAATTTTATTTTTAAAAAGAAATTTATTGGATAAATCCTCTCCTTGATTAATATAAAGAAAGAATAATATTTGTTTATTTTATAAACATGATATTAACTCTTGAAAAATGCTAGTATACACAAGGCACAGCTGCTGTAGACATCCATGCTAATGACATTTTGAATCTTTATTCTGTTATTTTAAGGTGTTTTTAACTAAAAAGTGAGTAATTGTTGAGTGCAAATAATGAATAATATTAAGTAAAACATATCTAAATATAAAAACATGACAGAAAACCTCTCATTTTTTTTTTTGTATGCCGAAAGACATAAATTGTCCCCTATTTTGAGAATCACCCGTATATGTACACACTTCTGGCATTAAATTTAAATCTTAAAATAAATATTATTTAATGTAACTTTCCAATTTTACAACTAAAAGTCAATTACTTATAGTCTGATTACAATTCCTGCAGAAGTCACTTTTTCGTGTACATTCTTGTTCAAAATTAAGAAAATTCTCAGATTTAGTCGTTTATCTCTTAAACTAATATACAGATTTTAGTAAAATTAAGTATGCACCTAGGTTTAAACTATGCAACAAAAATACATACACTGTAAAAACTTTTTCTGTGAGATTACAAAGAATCTGCCGGAAATCCATGGCCTAAGTCTTATGTAAAGTTACAGAAATTAGATAAATATTTCGGTTAAATAACATAGAAGTAATTAAGTAAATTTACAGTAAACTTTGTAAATAAACATTGTTAAAAATGCAGAATACTCTTTAAATTTATTTTTAATGATAATGATTTAATTTAATCTTTAAAATTAGTTAATCTCTCGACCTTTAGCGAGGCTCAAAAAGTGAAAAGGTTTTTATTAAATTTTTATATAATTTGTTTCTAGGCATTCTGAGGTTTATTCCCGATATCTCTTAACAGTGAACGAACACTTTACTGACTTAGCTATACGAGCTGATTTTCCATCGATTACAGTACGTATTATATAATTCAACAGGAAAAATCTATTGTGACTTTGAAAAATTTCGTTTCAAATATAATCGTTAGATTTTTGTTTATTTATTTATTATCTATTTTAATTAATTTCAAACAGAAACATAAAATTTATTTTTTTAATCAATTTAAATTTTTTAACTAGTATATGTAATTTAAAAATGCTTTTTATCTCAAAGGATCGATTTGAATATGAATTCTTTTATACAGCAATAATGTTAAAGGGAAATTTTATGTATTGTCGCACACTATGTTATTTTCGATGCACAAATTTTCTAAAAGAACTTTTTAGCAAGAAATAAACGAAAAATAAACAGAAAAAAATCTGCAAATTTATTGCCGAAAAAAAAATCCACTAACTGCCAGCAGTCTATTATTCCCTTTTGTAACGATTCGAACTTTAAAAAATAAATAACAACAACAACAACAATAAAAACAAAAACAATTTTTAAACTAAGTTTTTCTTTTTCTAAAGTTTGCAATATATTTTCAAAATAATGTTAAAAGTGTCAACAAAAATTTTAATCTTTTTTTTTGTTATTAGTAAAATAAAGACGACCTCGAGAAAATCTTCAGTAATACAGCGTTTTCATAAATACTCATGAGAGTGACTCCTTTTAGTAAACTGCAAAAAATCCTTTAATTATATGTATTTCTTTAAAAAGTGAAATATTTTGAAATAACTTAGGTAATAATTCAAAGATGTCGAAAATACCTTTGGTTAATATTTCTTTTAAGAAAAATCCAAGTTCCATGAAAACAAAATTCCAATATATTGAATTAAACGATAAATGTAATAGAAGTTTTTCATATTTTGCTCTAATAAATAAGTTTCAATTTAAATATTTAAATAATCCTCATTTTTAATTTTTTCGCCATTTTTTTTAATTTCTGCTATCTATAGTACTTATCGTAATTTAAATTTTAAACGACTTTATAAAATTCAAATATTGGATGGTTATAATGTAAATATCCTTATTTAGAGCATTCTGTAGCTCAAAGTAAGAAGCCGAATGTAACGAAAATCGGTGCACTTACTGTTCGAGAAAAGAGAAGGAACAAGGGAGTAAAAAAACAGTAGCAATACCTTAAAAGAGATGATGTGACAGGTACTATCGGTGCAAAAGCCATTGCAATCATCTGCAAAATCAAGAAACAATGGTTTCTGAGAGTAGCATTGTACGAGATGTCCTCTCAGTTTCCCAGATCGTGCTTGTTATGAGAAAAATGACAGCGTTCCACAGACAGAATTTGATGCACTATCTGTTGGCCGATAAGCATTTTTCTTCAATTGTTACATTCTTCCTTCTCCTTTCGGTAACACAGTTATCGAGTTTCTATTCGATTTCTTCCTTTATGTAACAGATAGTTTGAATTAGAGATACCTAAGTAACAGCCACCCTTTATATTTTATATACTTATTTGAATAATAATATTTAACATAATGTTTTTATTATTACTTGTATAGACACTTTGAGGTACACGATAGAAATGCATGACTGAAAAACACTTCAAAATAATGTTTCAAGGCGACTGCGTGCAACGTGTGATTTTATGCATCGAAAAGAAATAAATGTTCTTCTAATTAAGGGAAAATTATTTCTTTATCCAAAACTCGCTGAATATTTAAAACGGAATTATTCATTAAAAACCAAAAACTTGCAGCTAACGTATTATAACTGATGCTGTGACGAATAACCAAGTCTTTGGATGTAGCAATTTGGTGTTTTGCACAGACTATTCACTTTCTGACCCTAAGTTCAGAGATTGAACCACAAACACGGGAAGCCACTACAAAACGTATATTAATTCCGTCTTGCATTTGAGGCGACCACTCATAGTCATTTTAAGTAGTATATTACCAAACAAACATATGCAAAAACATAATTTAAGAGCCTTTTTAGGTGCGTTCGTAATTATGTAAATACGTAGCACCTATTGTCGCTCAGTCCGTCCGTCTGTCTGTCTGTCCGTCTATCTGTCCGTCTGTCTGTCTGTCCGTCCGCATATAACAACTCAAAAACTACCCAACCGAATCGTTTGAAATTTAAAATGCATAATTATTACATAATTTTGTCGAGTCATTTCAAATTTTATGAAAATCGGATGGATAGATCAATTACAGGGACAATCAAAAGGATTCCGTTACATTACGATCAATGGGGAAAAAAGTTTCAAATGCATTTTAATCGTTTGAAATTTAAAACGTACATTTATTACATAATTTTGTCGAGTCATTTCAAATTTTATGAAAATCGGATGGATAGATCAATTACAGGGACAATCAAAAGGATTCCGTTACATTACGGTCAATGGGGAAAAAAGTTTCAAATGCATTTTAATCGTTTGAAATTTAAAACATATATTTATTACATAATTTTGTCGAGTCATTTCAAATGTTATGAGAATCGGATGCATTGATCAATTACAGGGACAATCAAAAGTACTCCGTTACATTACGGTCAATGGGGAAAAAAGTTTCAAATGCATTTTAATGGTACTACACTCATTTGAATATAACAGAATTGACATGAATCTGTGAAATATGTACTAAAAAATACATTTTGTACAATCTGTGATGCAAAGAATATTTATTATTAAATTACGGGGCCACACAAATGTATTCCACTAAATAATGTTATACGGGGAAACATTGTTTGGGGGGGTGTTTTAATTATATTAAACTACTTCACATTTTATGAATAAGATATACGTTAATGAAGTATAATAAAAATTACTCCCTGCATATTTACAGGAACACAAATATTTCGACCACTATACTGTATCCAAAGTACGCTCTACTATATCAGCAAGATCTGATTATTTTAAAACGTCGTTATCAACGAATGCACCTTATTTGCTACGCTTTACGTGCAATTTCCAACTTGTTTTTATTATTATGTAGTTTTTCTTGTGATGCAAGTAATTTGTCACTTACATTTAAGTGAAATAAAGTACTATTTAAAAACAGTTCTTTATGATTTGTAACATTAATCTGCATATATTAAAATTTCAAGTCATGAAAAAATTAAAATACATCATTTTAAAAGCGACTCAACTAATACTTTCATTGTAAATCATCGCAACATGAAAATTTTTAAGTATATTTACCACCTTTGGTGTGCGAAACCACTTTTGTCCTTGTTAGTTTTTATAACATATGCAAACACAGTGCATATTATGCACTGTGTTTGCAGAGAAACTAGAGTGGTATAATTGATATTTTTATTTCATTATATATTTTTGAAATATTCCTTCTTCAAAAAAGTATTTTTTGTGTCTTGCCAGATCAAAAGAAATGCACCTGAGATTTATTTACTGCTGTGAGCATTTCACAAGTTTACTTCTTTCTTTTTGGAGTCATTAGTCTTTCGTCGCATTTGAAGCATAAAGACGTTTTTTACTGACCTATAGGATGTTTGTCCTTTGGGGATAGGAAATAGAAAAATGTAGAAATCCTTTTCAAAAAGAAAGTAATGTCTAAAGATATAAATGGGATATTAAAATCATTTAAAACAGGAATATGTGAAAATATAAAAATTGTTGGCGGAAGTTTTAAATAGTTTTATTGCCCTTGCTTCTTCATTATGAAACTTTAAAAAAAAATTTATTTTTCCCCTGTATAAGAAAATAATTTGTGTGTTTTTGATAAAATAAAACAAAATATTTCAATTTCATAAAAAAAATTTTATTTATATATTTTAACCGATACAATATGCATTTGTATATTCAACGACTTCAAAATTTCAAATTAACAGTGTATTTATTGCTGTACCAAAAAATCTTATATCAGTAATATAAATCTGTATAAAAAAATAAATAAGAATAATTTATAAACCTCATAGATTATATAGTAATGGATTCACAAGTAAGGATAGTGTACTTACAAGAAAGGTCTCCATTGGGGTCATACTCAGAATTTTTTGAAAAAATTACGAATTAAACTACTCACGTAGGTAATACAGGATCAGTGAAAAATTAGCGGCGGAATTACATTATTAGATATGTAAAAAAATAAAATAGTTTGGAATAATTGGCGTGAAAAGCTGAAAGCGACGCGGGATTTGGCGAGCAGTGCATTTCCTCGCCAAAAGCAGACGATTTTAACGAATCTGAAAATTGATTTTAATTGACTTCACTGTTAAAAATCTGCAACATTTATTGCAACGTCACTCCACTACTTTTATAGAATATCTCTCTTCTAACCAATGAGAATGCTCCATAGCACGGTGAATTGGCCATACCATACACTGTTAAAAATCTGCTGCATTTTGTTGCAACGCACTCCACCGCTTGTATAAAATATCTCTATTCCAACCAATGAGAAAGCTCCATTTAACGGCCAAGAAGTAACAGTTTTCTATACAAGCAAGGGAATGCGTTGCAACAAAATGCAGCAGATTTTTAACAGTGTATTTTTCAATTTGGAAAAATTTTAATCAATTTAAATTGTGTTTTAAATGATAAAATATATTAATTTCATTTTGTTATAAGTACATATAAACGTATATGACAAAATTACACTTAAAGTAAAGTAAAAATGCAAAACTAAAATTACTTAAACTAAACTTATTTAAATAAATTGAACATAGAAAGTTTTTTTTTTTTTTTTTTTTAAGTATTCGAAGCATAAATGCGTATTTTTCAAAATTTCGTTTTTTCGCCAACCGAAGATAAATCGCCAAATAAACGAAATTTTTATTATTTTTTTACGAACGTTATAAGGAGGTTCCGCCGAAATTTATTTTATAAACATATATAACTATATGAGAAGAACATTCTGTAATTTTTTCAGATTTTTCTGAGTATGCCCGTATGGAGACCTTCCTTGTTAGTACTTTTCTATTTGCATGCCGTGTGTTCAACTTAAAGTTCAAAGTTATAGTATAGAGTAAAGTGCAGATTTTTTATTCGATAATTTATGTAATATACCTTGACAATTAAGTAACTTTTCCTTTTAATAGTTCTTTTCATATTGTGTTTTGTTCATATTGACAACCTTAATGCGTTTTTACTGAACAGCGTTTCTAGCAGTTTGTATTTTTTATGCTTGTGTTACATTCACCTAATTACTTCTCCCGAATAAAGTCCTCGGGATTGATTTGATGATCAATTGTCGATAAATCCCTCATAACTCTCGTCTAATGAGCACAAAAAGCGTAAAAATTTGAGAGTTGTTTATTTTCCCCCAATCGTCCTTTATTTGTTTCCAAAGTAATTTTATAAAATGACTATTAGTATTACCCCTCTCCTCTAGTTTAGATTTAGTTAATGTAAATTTCGTTATAAATTTCGTGTCTCCTGTGTACACAAATAAAAATTTGAAACTTTTGGTGCATTGTCACTCCATCGCTTTTATAGAAAACGATTTCTTCACTGTATTATGGGACATTCTCATTGGGCAAAATAGAGATAGTCCATAATAGCTATAAGGTGATAATGCAGTAAAAGTTTTAAATTTTTAACAGTGTATTCTTATGTATATCACATTTAGGTCTAATGGTTATTTCATTCTTAACGTGTAATGTATTACAATCATCAATCATTAAATTATTAAGTACCTTGCTTTATTGTTATTTATACTTCAATCATCCGCAATTCAATCGGAAAAAACTTTCTTTGAGAAAGGTTTAGGTCTTCTCTATCTTACATCTATCGAGTAATTGGCTTTGTTGAAATTTTCATTAACTTAGTTTTCTTTAAAAGAAGCCAAATTTTATAACTTCCACATAATTAATTATTTAAGACCAATAATATTTATTTATAATAGTGTATTGCAAAATAGCTATTAAAAAATCGTGACAAATCCCTGATATAGCAGCTTTATCTATTGGGAAATTAATAGCAAAACATTACCAGCAAAACCTTGTCTCAACATCTAACAGAATCTGGAGTTAGGGAAAAAAAACTGTGGATTAGTCTTTGAATAAGTACTGTTTTCGGAAATCGTGGATGCAGGTTATCTCATACTGCTGGCCGAACTACACTAAAGCATAACGAGCACTAATATTTGTAAGGCATACCTGAAGCTCATGTTCGATAAAAATCCATACATTAGTTCCCGAGTTAGATACATTGTGGAAATCGAAAAAAAATCAACGTAGCCGCACCATCTGGTAAACGATTTACACAAAAAATCAGTTAGCACCAATTTATATCAGGTGCTGACTGAATATATATTTTTATTTAATTTCGTGCCCAAGTTCTTGAAATAGACTATACCCATATTTTATGTCATACACATATATTTTGTTAAAACATGCTTTTGGGGATATCTGAATCCTAAAACTAGTGAACTCTCCAAAAACCGGAAACAAAAATTGTCATCAATCAAATACTTTTTTCAATAAAAATATATGTGCAGTATTACTGCATTCAGTGAAGTCAGGTCTGCAATGAAAATGAACAGAATTAAAAATATCTCATCTCATTTTCACGTCTAGATACTCACATAGTATAATATTTTACAAGCTGTATAACCCTAGAAAACGAAAATCATAAGAAAAGAATAAATAAAATAAATACAACATTAGTTTTAAAAAATTTCCTTTCTGTAGGAAAAATTGCTCGTAATAATTTATTCATCTATTGCGTTATCTATTGCTATTATTTTCAGCGGTATAATAATTAACAAATATATACTAAAACGTAATGTTACAACCGATTATTATTGTGCTTTTATTATTTTTCTTTTGATGTAAGTAATTTTTCAGTTAACTTTAAATGAAATATACTAATATTTAAAATCAGTTCATTACTATATGTAACGTTAATCTACATGTTATTTAGATTTCAATCAGTAAACAATTTCAAATATAACATGAAAAAGTCGATTAACCCAGGTAAAAAAAGCAGCAAAAAAACTTAAAAAAATAAGATTACACAGAGATTTTGAAGACAAATTAAAAGTGCAGGTATATTTGAGGGGATCTACTGTTTATTAAAAGATTTTATGCAGGCATTTATCTGACTTCCAAATTACAAACTGGATATTTTAAAGGTCACTTCAGATATTTTGAAGGAAAGTGTAAACAAACAAAATGTACAGATTTTTAAATGCTGTATAGAGGCTTTTATCAGCAAGTTAAGGGCTTTCATTTTACCTTTAGTGACTTAGCTGATTTTTGATAAGTATACCTGAGATATTTCGAAGGAAAATATAGCCTTCAATTTACTTTCAGTGATTTAGCTAATTTTTTATCAGTGTACTTCAGGTATTTTGAACAAAAGTATAGCCTTCAATTTACCTTTAGTGACTTAATGATTTAGAGAATATTTACAATCTATTAGTTCAAGCTTTTGTTTTGTTACGTGCGGACATGTGCCAAAAATTCTCTTCAAAATACAAGAACAGGCGCGACTCACGGCCTGCGCGACGGGGCCATTCTATTGATTTAGATACGAGATTATCCCAGCTACATTTTGAGGTAAGTTGCAAGTTTTTATTATAATTATTAATAAAATTATAAGTAATTAATTATTGCATCCCTTTGTCAGTTAATTTTATCGGCCCTTGCAGATACCAAGTTCCACAATTCTAAGTATTTAATAGCTTAAACACTTAATTAATTCTCAAAATTCTCTTAATTCACGAATTATGTAAAGATCATCTCCATAGTTTAATTTTCAATCAAAATTAGTTCATAAAAATTTTCTCATAAAAATTCTTGCATTAAATAAAGTTTTATTATTATTTCTTCCAAATTAATCTAGGACCACGTGTTTGAATTCGAGCTAAATGACGCTAAGTTCAGCCTAATATTATAAGTATTAAGATATATATAACCAAGATAGCGTCCCCCGTAAGGCATGGTGACGTCACTGCACGTCGTTTTGGAGTCACACTGTGACATTGTGACCATCGATTGTCGATGTGACGTCCCGTAACGTCGATGTGAAGTCACGGAGACTAAAATTTGAAGTCGTTATGGCCGTTTTAGCGCTCGTTTGTGACGTCACATTGTGACCACTTTGTGAAGTCACGGTGTGACAAATTTCTAAAAAATGTGCCGTTTATGACAACTTTGACATTAACATCGTGACGAAACTGTGAGAAAAGCGACGTTGTGACAAAAGTGTTTTTTAAAGTAAATAACGTGTTTTGAAGAATTTTTGTAATTTTCTAAAGATTCTTAAGAAAGTCACATCTCAGTCACAAGGTGACGTCACTGAGTTGTGGCATTTTGGTCACAGATGTGAATTGACCACAGTGACTCACAGTGACGTCACTGTGACCATGCATGTTATAAGGGCCCGTTCACCCCTGCCGGCAGCAAGTTAGACCCCATAGCGATCACGTGGAATTTCTGAGCTTTGAACAAAAATCCCAAGATTCTAATACTTCAAGACAATACACCAGCTTCGAAACGTACCCAGTTATTATTTATTGTAATTATATGCATTTATATAAAAAACGTTAACTGCTTTATCCATTTTTCATGCTTTAATTTCTAAACTTAGATTATTTTTCGACTTTTTTTCATTTTTTCGCAACATTTTTTTTTTCGAATTTTCAGATAAAAACTGGGTAATTCTCTAAATATTATATAAAATTAATTGATTTTAATTATTGATTTTAATTAATTTTCTTTATTTTTTTTAAATACGGCATTTTTGTTTTTACCGGTGGATGGTCGGCATGATTACGCCGTACCCACCGCATTATCCATTCAGCCGTAAAACACTAATTTCTAATTATCTCATTAATTAATATAGATTCTTTTCCACTGGATTCTTATACCTACTACTTAAAAATTGTGGGGTGGAGGGGTTATTGTTTATTTTTAGTACAACTGAGAAATGTGCAATTTAAATCTTTGTTTTCACACATATGCAGGGAAAATATGGGTTTTTTACCTTGAAGAAACCTTAGTTTCAAATACCTGCAAAATACCTGAATATTTTACTGTCAGGGAAAATGCAGGTTTTTTTTTTTACCTTTAACAAACCTTAGTTCCAAATACCGGCATTTTACCTGAGAATTTTTTTAAAGGTTTTTTACTGATTTTTTTTACCTTGGAAGCTAATAATTTCATGGTAAGTCATCCGAAATTAAGAATATTAAATATATTTTTCATTCTTTAGTCTCACAAACTATTTCTGTATCTGATGCAAACCATTTATGTTCTAATAACATATTCACTGTGTTTACATAGAAACTATAATTATATAATTTTTTTTAGAATTATATATTTTCAAAATAATTTTTCTTAAATAAAGTATTTCTGAATCACGCAAGATCAAAGGAAGTGCACTCGAGATTTATTTATTCCTTCGAGTATTTCACAACTCTGCTTCTTTCATATTCGATGAATTAGTCTTTCATCGCACTTGAAGCATAAAGATGTTTTTTACTGAGATCCATAATGTTTGTACTTGGGGGATATACAGCAGAAAAATATAGAAATCCTTTTCTAAAGAAGTAATATCTAAATGTGATATTAAGATCATTTAAAACAG
Source organism: Maratus speculifer (assembly GCA_964019185.1). Taxonomy (NCBI): domain Eukaryota; kingdom Metazoa; phylum Arthropoda; class Arachnida; order Araneae; family Salticidae; genus Maratus; species Maratus speculifer. Next base: position 13,096,284 of record OZ025297.1, on the reverse strand, counting down.
AAATAAGTAAAAATATACACGTTATTGTATGAAGTTTATTATATTTTAAAAGACTTGCTTCTTCAATGAAAAAATAATAATTTTTGCCCATGTTGAGAAAATATTTTGTATACTTTCAATTAAATAAGAAAATGAAATAATTCAAATCAAAATTTATTCATTTATTTCTATAGTTTTAATCATTAAAATATACGTTTGTTTCTTCAATCAATTGTACATTCAACTATTTATTGCTATACAATTAAAATCTTACGATAATTAAAAATAAATTATTTACTCCACAGATTTTATCGGAATGCATGCATAAATACAAATATTATATTTTGTATATTACTATATCCATGACATAGATTACACTTGAAATCTAAGGATATAAAACATTGTAAAGTGTAGGTTTTTCCTACGGTAATAGATGTAATGTTCCTTGAAAATTCGCTATTTTTTTCTTTTAATAGTTGCTTGTAGTAGTCAAAAATTTGCACGAATCTAATACCTTCTTCTAATAAAAAATATGTTTGTAAAATGTGCAGTATGACCACATTAGAAAAAGTCAGGGCTGAAATGAAAAAGTACAGAACTTAAAATGTCTAATCTTATGTTCATGTCCAAATAATCACATAATATAATATATTCCAATCTGTATAACGCGAGCAAAAAAGGTAGAAGAAGAAACATAAAATCTATGTATGTATTATGCTAACGTATGTGGCACAAAAATCACGATTATTTGGTAATTGTTCAATGGCATCATCTGAATAAAACACAAATCACCGGCTATTGTGTAAAAGTAATTTAGAAGGATTTGACGAAAGGAAATCTAATTTATTTACATTTTTCTCTTTCATTGCAACTATGGAGTTTCAATTATTATTAGTTTTCTATTTCTTAAAAATTATGAATTTTAAACGTTTTAGTTAAAAAAATAAAGTTATGCATTATAAATGAAATGAGTGAAATGATTGTAATATAAATGAAATTAAAGTAATACGAAAAAATGCCACGGGAACATTGTTTGGCGAATTATCACCTGTGGTATAAAGATACCGAGTTTTTGAATTTTCTAGCAGAATTTTCTGATTTGACACACAACTGAAAACATAAAATTGAATTATGAATAAACATATTATGATGCAATGTTTAATATAAATTGGTTGCCATGAGCGGCTAGTATTACATAAAAAATAATTTTGATTGTACAGAGCACAACCGATTTACGATAAATTTATTAAATCAATCTTGTGATTCTAGGAACAATACTTCGGAATTACACTGATAAACAAGGTTTCTGTTTCTAACTAAGTATGTGGTGACTTTTATATTTTAGGTGGTGCTGTGAAAGAATATGCCATTTAAAAGTTTCCATCACCCACAGATTTTTAAAAAATTCAAAATCTTGAAAATCTGAATTTTGTAGTATGAAGTTCATTTATGAAATAAATTCTTTTTGAAATTCATTATTTTCATATATTATTTATTTATTAATTCATTATTCATTATTCATTCATTATTTTGAAATTCATTTATTTTTCCTTATGAAATTTATCATTTGGTATTTTAGTAATGACAAACTTTTAAATAAACACTTATAAAACTTAAAATTAATATTTAAAACACTGAAAGTATGGATTTTTGTAAAAAGAAATTATAATAGTAAGAAATTTCATACTTTATGTAATGGTATATATCTTATCTGTGGCTGCTCTCTTATAGGCCATTGTTCCGAGTTATATTGGCAATTGAAAGCAGAAGTTAAGCCACTTATATCATTACAATAGCATAAATAATCTTTTCTTGAAAAAAAATGTTGAATATTTTTATGTCAATCTCGATAAATAGATATTTTTGTATTGTTTTCAGGAGATTCCAACCTAGCAATAATTATCCTATTAGTTCTGAGTTTTTCTTTGATAAATTTAAGTCTTTCATAAAATCATTTAATCCTTTTGAATAATTAGGTGTGGTTCTTCATTTATGCCAGGAGAATAGTTCATATCAGATGTGGAGGAAGTTTCAGTTTCATCAATTTCCATTTCTACTTCTGCATCGTCATATGTAAAATTCTCTGGAGGTTTTGGTATTTGTAAATCATCATTATGTAATGCTGGTCACATTGCTGAATCTAACTTCGAGTACTTAATTTTATGTTTACTTCTTGCAGAGGATCCTTTAATTTTTGTAATACATTAGCAGCAGTCAGTTATATGATCCTTCGACATGCGCCATATCATGGGTATAGCAAAGGACATACACTTTTTTGTACCTTTCATCCACGCCAGAAGGTTTGTAGCACATTGTGTACAACAAAAATGAAGTGCTCATTTCTTATCTTGTTCACCTACTTTATAACCAAAGTACATATGATAAGCAGTCTTAATTGACGGCGTGAAAGTGAATCGATGCTATTTCAAAGTTAGCTCCCCGCACACATAGCAAAAAGAATCGAGTTCATTAACGCATCCTTTAGACATGTTTTACATATTGTAGAGGTAAATAGGATATTTATAATCAAAATTTAATTAAAAAGTCTTACAGAACAAAGCAATGATAGTACACTCGTCCCGAAAGTTACAACTGTCATGGATTTGCGTTAAAGTCAAATACTGTGGGGCTGGTTAGAGCTGTCTGTTCAAGGTCGCTAAAATAAAATTTATTAGGGGGACATCTGTCTGTACTCTCTTGCTGCATCTTCTATCGTTGTAATAAGAAAAAGGAATGTTTGTGTGAATCAAATACATGAAAAAGAATAATGTAATATAATTATAATGCCTATACAATGCCTACATACTCCAAAACGTATAAATGAAATTTCTCAAAATTGGAGGGTGATAGAAAATTTTTACAAACATATTCTTTTTCAGCAGCTTGAAATCCATAAGAAACACCCAACGTATATAGAGAAATCGAAAATTCGTTAAAATTTGTTTATCAGTGTTATTTTTTTCTCTACTATTGCATTATCACGCTGCAACTGTTTATATACCAGTTTATTTTAACGCCAATCCAATGTTAACTGCGTTTATTATCATAGAAAAAAATATTTAGATTAATTGTAAAAGGAGTATAAAAAACAAAGGAAACAATAGCTGTTTGTTTACAACATCATTATCACACGTAGATGAAGGGAGTGAAATTTCTTTTGTAATCGTTTAAAAAAATAAAAGTGATTCAGAAAACTATTGTTCTTGATTTATTGAATCCTTTTGTCATTGAATAAACTTATTTAAAATGGCTGTAAGTGACACATAATTAAAAATATCGAAGTATTTCATTTTACAGCATCATCTAATAATTGACACTATATCATTAAATTCTTGCCTGGTATTATTTTGGGAACTGAATATTATTTTAAAACAAGTGAAAAAGCTGATTAAATAAAAATAGACAGTTAAAATAAATACAAATTCTACAATTAACTTAAGCATCAATTGCGAAATAAGATTGGAATATTCAAATTTTTTTACGTGACATTTAAACATACATTTTACTATAAAGTTATTTCAGTTTAATAAGATAATAAAGCAATGTGTTTTCTATTTCTATTTATAAGCTTTATTTACATGGCGCTTACACATGGGATAAAACAGGAGATAATAGCGAGCAATGTCTTATTACATTTTTTCCTAATTTTCATTGGTAATACCAAAAGGAAATCATTAAAAAATTGTCATTTCTTTTTATTAAAGCATTATTATTATTATTTTTAAATCTGTATCTTAAGATTGCATTTCTTTATTCTTCAAGACTTGTTGAAATACTATGTAGCTTATTATTGTTATTATTATTATTATTATTTCATTCAGGTAGTAAACAGCGTAAGGATCGGTTAGACGGTTATTATTTTTACTAATATGAATATCCCTAATCATCGACCAAAAAATCTTTTATATATATGTAATAAATAAAATTTTTTCGCCATTGAATTTGTTCTAAAGTTTTATAGGAACATACTTTTATTCTCAGTTTCCGTAATGTATTAATAATTTTAACGGCTATAGTTCTTTTTATTTTATTTTATTTTAAGGTAGCATAATCTATCGATTATTACTTACCCATCATACGTAGTATAGGGTAAGTCTTGCAATCGTTTTGAAAATCGAAAAAAAATTTTTAACGGATTTACACGTTTTAGATAGTGGAGATTCCGAAAAACATATTTTTAGAAAAAAAATTTGCCGTCCGTCTGTCTGTCTGTCTGTCTGTCTGTAAACGCTCTATCTCCCGAACAAATTGAGATAGAGACTTGAAATTTTGTATGTAGTTAATATGTAAGAATGGCACAAACCATATTTAATATCAGCAACCTCGATTATCCGGAACTATTTTTTTCGGACTCTCGAAAAATTCGTTCTGATGAAAGGTATATAAAAATTTTCGAATTTTTTTGTTCTAAGGAATGGACGTAAAAGGCAATAAAATAACACACATTTTGCATATAGAACGAAACCAATCGGATTATTAGTTGCCGAGATATTTGTAATCTTGTTTTCTACATTCTTCGATTTTTCATGACCCTGTATTTCATTCAAATTTCAATTCAGAGGTATATTTTAATTGGAAATGAGATGCTTAATCCGACGCAGTTAATTTTTAGTTAATATAATTATTATTTTTGGAGTTATAAGGATGTTTCTTTTACGCAGTTTGGTACTACTTGAGTAATTTGGCGTTTTATATAATTTGTCGAAATTGGTACATCAGCAGTTCTTTAATATAGCATTACTATGCATATTAACAGTATTTAAATTTTGTTTATGAATTGCAATGCATTGTATAAATAGTTTTCACATGTTTTATTTTCATATACATATATCCATGATGGGTAAGTATTACGGTGGCCCCCAACGACTAGTTTTCTTATAAAGAGCGAGAACGTCACTATCTTATTGCGAAATCTTAAATTCACTATACAAATTCATTTTGCTTTTTAGAATTAAAAACATTTATCGAAACTTTAATTTTGTTTTATTATTTAAATAATCGTCTGCTACCTAAATTCATCCGCGTTCAGTTGGGGGCATATTACTCTAGGATTTACGCCATTTGTTAAATAGTCCTTGCATTTGGTCCCGCGCATCAGCCAATAGTAGAGCGTGAGGTGGATTACCTTTACCTTGAAAACAATTCTAGTGGATTTTTAAAAGCCTTACGTCAAAAGGGGAGGGGCAAGGTTAGCTTAGAATTTTTGAGTGAGTCATTTTGGCTTTTCAGAACGAGTAGAATGCTTTTGACCTTACAAGAGTTAAGACTCACGTCTCTTATCAGAATAATTTTGAATATTTGTGGAGAGCACTGCATTTCTAGCAGTCTCTTTTCAAAGTCCACTTTGTGTTATTTTTTATTCTTTTTGTGGTGAAACTGACTTACAACAAATGACTTATTTGTTTTCGTATATTCTCTTTAATGGACATGATGGAACTAAGAACATTTTTATTTATTAACCATTTGAAAAATGGTTGTTGTTTTCGGGAGAATGGACCCGATGATGTTACCACTTTTGAATGATGTTACCACTTTTGAATGATGTGGTCACTTTTGAATTTAAATTAATTTCTTTACTTTTAGAAGAGTTTTTATTTGAATTTAAATTAAATTCTTTACTTTTAGAAGAATTTTTATTTGAATAGTAAATTAAAATGGTTAAAATCATTGTAATAAAGGAGAAAACTAACAAATTTAAAAATGGGTAGACGGAAATTAACAGATACGGAAAAAGCCGAAGCCAAAGAAATGAATGAACGTGAATATCGCATTCAATGATATTAAACACAGTCAACATGTATAAGTTGCTTATTAGTTTGGCGATTCGTATCATTTGGCGAAATTGGTCGACGGGATAACTGAGTAATACTGTATTTGGTTTGGCGCAAAAACGTCTTTCAATGCAGAAAATGATAAAATCAAAAGATTATTGAGCCGCTGAAAACCAATTACGTGTTGAAAGGCGATCACGAAAAAGGAAGCAATTTAATGCCGAACCGATTAATTGTAAAACATCATGTCGCCAGGGCGACCAATCCACTAGTCATGGCGTTTTACTATCGGTCGGTTCTAACCAGGAAAATTTGAGTGCCAATAGTGATTCTAACAAGCCGGAAAATGTTATAGCTATTACTCTTGATTTTCCACCACCTAAAAAGAAAACTAAAAAGCAATCGGCTTGGGAAAAACTGGGAAAAAACTTTTTTGATTCGATGTCTGATGGACCCATTCACAGATGCATGTGCTGCGATCGATTTTGGTTTAAAACCTCCATCACCAAAATTCTGCTCTGTAAAATCAAACAATATATGCCAAAGTCTTACAAGTATAACAGTATATGCCAAAGCTGTATTTTAATAATGATTACTTTTGCACCAACAATGTTAAATAGTTTGAAATGTTTCTTTCGTCGCCAACTTTTATGCTTGGCGACAATAGAGTGATATAACTTAAACGAACCGTACCTTCAAATTGCAGCATGTATAAAGTCATTTATAGCAGTGGCACGGATAATACACAATAAAACAACTGGTATTTAGCTTAAAATGATAGATGAATGTATCGAGTGAAACATTTTTCAAATGGTTGGGGTAATTTCTTAAATTACAATTATTTTTTTTTTATAAATTTGTGGAGACTGAAGATGTGTGGAATAGCCAGTGAAAGTGCTCAAAAATAAAGATTTTGTTGCCTCCTTGTGTTCTTCTATGTTTCATTGTTGGAGAAACCTTCAATTAAACTCCTCCATCTGCTTTTTGATGCCAACCACGACCGAGATATACGTTAATTGTTCTTAAAGGAAGATGATAAAAATTTAGATTGGCCACCGGTATTGTGATATAATACGTTCCTTCCGTCATATTAACAGATGTTCTTCTGTGATCACACTGAAGTACTTCAAGTTAGTGGACAATATTTAATGCAGGTATTTTTATTCATATTTTATTTTTATTTTTTTCTTTACTTTTTCATACACAGTTTTTGATAATAACATAATGCTTTCAGCATATTTCACAAACAAAGAGTTTTGTATTTTAATATTTTTAGTAAAGAAACAAGAAATTTCAAGTACTTAAACATTTATGAAAGCAGTATCAACATTTTTGATGCATTGTAAATTGACAGATTTTATAACTGATTTTGTACTATTATCAACAACAAAATTCTGTTTATCACAATACTAAAATTCTTATAATCTTATGAGATAGAACAGTGCTTCTCAAACATTTTCAAGTTGGAGTCACTTTGATAAATAAAATTATTCTACAGAACACTTTATTCATATTCCTTTCAAAACCATATGTAGAACAATATAAACTAGTAGATGAAAACATGTCTTTATCAAATATTAAACAATTCTTCTGCGTATAACCAGAATAGCAGGGTCTGATGGAAAGAAATGTTACCTTTGACTAACAATTTACAATATGTATCTGAGGATAATTTAATAAACAAAACGAAAGCCTAATCAAACTTTGAGATTGACAACTGTGTGCGATTCCCAGTAAATTGAATTTTATTCTTTCCATCTTTTTTAAAGAACATTGAGGATACGCGGACACACTGTTAATCCAGAGACCACAGTTTGAGATGCAGATGATATTTTAAACGATGTGTAAATAAAAAAGAATATTCTAGAATAACAGTTAAAACCTTTTTAAACACCTAAACAACTTTTTTAGAAGTGCATGCCATTAATATATTAACATACCATTACGGAAAAAAACAAGCACCGATAAAATGTTTTTTTTTTTGTATCATAGAAGGCGGCAGCCTTCAAGTGACGCAGCTTTAAACCTACTATCGTCAAAACCTACCATCGTCATAAGGGTAGATGCGGAACTTCATATATACAGCTAACTCAACTTCAAAGGAAATCGGAAAAGCCGCCTTCTAATAACTCAGCAAATATTGGTCAGAATGGTCCAATTTTTTTAATATAGTCTTATATTCCCAGTCTAATCCTATCCTATAATTTTTACATTTCTACGTGCCGTATATTTTTAGATCTCGATAACCATTTTAAAACTGTAATCGATGGTGTTTGTTCCTGATAATGAGATCTACAAAACGGGCTGGGAGATTTTATTAAAACTTATATATAATATGAATCTCTTTAAGATAGAGGTAATAAGACTTTCCTTGTTTCTAGGAAAACTCTTGTTTGTTATATATTGGTCTTGGAAAATCGGACTATATTAGCTCGCGGATTACATGTTATTCTATGGGTTAGCAGACGGAGACTGAGTGAATAACCTTATGTACTTATGGTCACAGTTAAATCACCCGAATCGAAGCAATAAATGTTTTTTAAACTACAAAAACATCTTATCATGTGCTTTAAAACATTCAATAAATATATACTAAATCAAATTTCTATTTATTTTGCCTTTATTTTTCGTAAGAAGAAAATATTACGTTTCTTACATTGGATATTTTTGCATTTTGTGGGAAAAATATTTTGAATCCTTTTTTAAAATAGGAAAATATTTTTTAATTATACATATTCAATATACTTTCGACTTATGATTTTTTTTTAAGTTTACAAACAAAAATTATTTTTAATAATTTTAATAAGATTTTCAATGTATTCATACGCGTTTAGATAGTTTTGTTTTGAATCGTAATCGAATTCTCTGGCGGCTGAAGCTTCCAAAAGCTACGCGCGTCGTCGAAAATCAACTGTAAACATTGGATTAGAAATATTAAAAAATACATAAAGCATCCCCAAAAGTAAGTATGAAATCTTAAATATCGAGGTAGTATCTGATGTAATTATTCCCGACCCAGAGTTGTTTTTATTTACGACATTTTTTTATCTGTTTACATTATAAATACATGCTTCCTGACGTGTCTATGAAGCGCATTAGAAATTAAACAATTTACTATTTTATTTTGAGTTTTCTTAAAAAATAAATAAATAAATAAATAAGCAAAATTTTTCGTTTTTAAGGAAAATTCAGGTTAAATTTAAGGTATGACAAAATGAAAATTGTTCCCAATCCCGTGTGTAAAATAATTTGTGAATCGTTTGTATTTAAGTTCACGAAAATTGCCTCAAAATAACATCTTTTTTGAAATATGCATACCTATAGCTTACTTTTAATTTTACATTCTCTTCAGATTAAAAAAAAAATTAAGCATCTCAGTATTTAAATTTTTATCAAAATTTTACTTTTTAAAATTTTCGGGAATTTCTAATGTAACTTATACTTTTTTCCGCCCTTATATTCAACTCTTATTCTTTCGTTACACATATAAATAACGTTAAGAATGTTTTTAATTAAAGTGATAAAGGTTTGAAATTTCAAATTTTGTCCACCAAATTTTCAATCAATCTTGTTTTTATTTACAGTAATACTTGATTATAATCCTTTTCCATTCAAGTACATTTGTGTAATAGAGACCAATTAGCAATGCAATTTTGTTTATCTCTTAAAGAAATTAAACAAAAATTTACATTATTAAAGACAGCACAAGTTAAATAAAAAGTTATGACATTGTGGAAATTTGGATATGTTTATAAAATGATATACTTGTTTACAGGGGCAGATCCAGAGGATCATTTTGGGGGGGGGGGGGCGATACCAAGAAACATAGAATCAATATAGTCATAATTTCTGTTCATAAAATACCTCCTTGTACAGTTATTATTAAACGAATGATCAAATGAAATGCTTTTCTGCGATCTTCTCATGAAATAGGCTTTTTTTCTGCGATCTTTTGACTAAATTGCAACTCTTTGACGGAATTCACATTTTTGACGAATCTCGCGTTTTTTTACCCACGATACGCTGTCAAAATTCAGGTTTTTATTGTGATCCTTTGACAAAATTGGCTCTTTTCTGCGGCACTTTGACAAAATTAGCAATGTTTTGCAACCCTTTGAGAAAAGTAGCTCATTTTTCTGTGACCTTTTGACGAAATTGAAGTTTTTTCCACAACACTGACAAAACTCGTGCTTTCCCAGCAATCCTATTTCGAAATAAGCGCTTTTTCTGCGACCTTTTGATGAAATTCACACTTTTTCGCAGTGCTTTGATAAAATTAGTGCTTTTTCAGCAATCTTATGTCGAAGTTGGCACTTTTTCAGCGATCCTATGTCGAAATTCACACTTTCTGCGATTCTTTGCATACCTTTCTTCAAACCCTTTGACAAAATTAGCACTTTTTTCACAACCTTTTGACGAATTTCGCTCTTTTCTGCTATACTTTGACAAAATTAGCATTTTTTTGTAACCCTTTGAAAAAAGTAGCTAACTTTAGACGAAATTCGAGCTTTTTGCGTGACACTTTGACAAAAAGATGTGCTTTTTCAGCGGTCTTATGTTGAAACATGTGCTTTTCAGCGATCCTAGGTCAAAGTTTGCGGGGGGTTTTTTTTTCGTGATCCTCTGTCAAAATTAGTTTTCTTTTTTCTAACCCTTTGACGTAATTCACGCTTTTTTGCGATACTTTGATAAAATTAGCACTTTTTCAGCAATCCTATGTCGAAGTTCACGGTTTTTCAGCGATCCTATGTTGAAATTCGCATTTTTTCAGAGTTCCTTTGCCTTCCCTTTTCGCAACCTTTTGAAAAAATTAGCGCTCTTTCCGTGAACTTTTGACGAAATTAGAGTTTTTTATATGACACTTTGACAAAAATCTTGCCTTTTCAGCGATCCAATGTCGAAATTCGCGTTTTTTTATGCGATCCTCTGATAAAATTCGCATTTTTTTGCGACCCTTTGACGAAATTTGCACTTTTTCGCTGTACTTTGACAAAATTAGCAGTTTTTTGCAACCTTTTGAAAAAAGTAGCGCTCTTTCTTCGAACTCTTGACAAAATTCAAACTTTTTACGCAGCACTTTGACAAAAGCCGCGTTTTTTCAGCGATACTATGTCGAAGTTCATGTTTTTTACGCGAACCTCTGTCGAAATTCACATTTTTTCCGTGACCCTATGATGAAATTCGCGCTTTTTCTGCGATCATTTGACAAGATTCGCGCTTTTTTAACAATCCTATGTCGAAATTAGTACTTTTTCCGTGATACTTTGCCTTCCCTTTGACAAAATTAGCGCTTTTTCCACGACCTTTTGACGAAATTTGCTATTTTTTTGCTATACTTTGATAAAATTAATGTTTTTTTGCAAACATTTGACAAAATTCGTGCTTTTTCCTCGACCTTTTCACGAAATTCGAGCTTTTTCCACGACACTTTGACAAAACTCTCGCTTTCAGCGATCTTGTGTCAAAATTCGCGTGTTTTAACGATCCTTTGTCGAAATCCTTTTCTTTGCGCGACCTTTCACAAAATTCGTGCTTTTTCCGCGATCTTTTGTAGAAATTCGCTCTTTTTCTGCGACACTTTGACAAAATTAGCACTTTTTAGCGACATTTTAATGAAATTTGCGATTTTTCTGGAACAATAGAATGTCTCCGACGAAGCTGCAGAAATTCCTTTCGGAAACTACACTGTTTTTTAAACTACAAAAACATCTTATCATGTGCTTTAAAACATTCAATAAATATATACTAAATCAAATTTCTATTTATTTTGCCTTTATTTTTCGTAAGAAGAAAATATTACGTTTCTTACATTGGATATTTTTGCATTTTGTGGGAAAAATATTTTGAATCCTTTTTTAAAATAGGAAAATATTTTTTAATTATACATATTCAATATACTTTCGACTTATGATTTTTTTTTAAGTTTACAAACAAAAATTATTTTTAATAATTTTAATAAGATTTTCAATGTATTCATACGCGTTTAGATAGTTTTGTTTTGAATCGTAATCGAATTCTCTGGCGGCTGAAGCTTCCAAAAGCTACGCGCGTCGTCGAAAATCAACTGTAAACATTGGATTAGAAATATTAAAAAATACATAAAGCATCCCCAAAAGTAAGTATGAAATCTTAAATATCGAGGTAGTATCTGATGTAATTATTCCCGACCCAGAGTTGTTTTTATTTACGACATTTTTTTATCTGTTTACATTATAAATACATGCTTCCTGACGTGTCTATGAAGCGCATTAGAAATTAAACAATTTACTATTTTATTTTGAGTTTTCTTAAAAAATAAATAAATAAATAAATAAGCAAAATTTTTCGTTTTTAAGGAAAATTCAGGTTAAATTTAAGGTATGACAAAATGAAAATTGTTCCCAATCCCGTGTGTAAAATAATTTGTGAATCGTTTGTATTTAAGTTCACGAAAATTGCCTCAAAATAACATCTTTTTTGAAATATGCATACCTATAGCTTACTTTTAATTTTACATTCTCTTCAGATTAAAAAAAAAATTAAGCATCTCAGTATTTAAATTTTTATCAAAATTTTACTTTTTAAAATTTTCGGGAATTTCTAATGTAACTTATACTTTTTTCCGCCCTTATATTCAACTCTTATTCTTTCGTTACACATATAAATAACGTTAAGAATGTTTTTAATTAAAGTGATAAAGGTTTGAAATTTCAAATTTTGTCCACCAAATTTTCAATCAATCTTGTTTTTATTTACAGTAATACTTGATTATAATCCTTTTCCATTCAAGTACATTTGTGTAATAGAGACCAATTAGCAATGCAATTTTGTTTATCTCTTAAAGAAATTAAACAAAAATTTACATTATTAAAGACAGCACAAGTTAAATAAAAAGTTATGACATTGTGGAAATTTGGATATGTTTATAAAATGATATACTTGTTTACAGGGGCAGATCCAGAGGATCATTTTGGGGGGGGGCGATACCAAGAAACATAGAATCAATATAGTCATAATTTCTGTTCATAAAATACCTCCTTGTACAGTTATTATTAAATGAATGATCAAATGAAATGCTTTTCTGCGATCTTCTCATGAAATAGGCTTTTTTTCTGCGATCTTTTGACTAAATTGCAACTCTTTGACGGAATTCACATTTTTGACGAATCTCGCGTTTTTTTACCCACGATACGCTGTCAAAATTCAGGTTTTTATTGTGATACTTTGACAAAATTGGCTCTTTTCTGCGGCACTTTGACAAAATTAGCAATGTTTTGCAACCCTTTGAGAAAAGTAGCTCATTTTTCTGTGACCTTTTGACGAAATTGAAGTTTTTTCCACAACACTGACAAAACTCGTGCTTTCCCAGCAATCCTATTTCGAAATAAGCGCTTTTTCTGCGACCTTTTGATGAAATTCACACTTTTTCGCAGTGCTTTGATAAAATTAGTGCTTTTTCAGCAATCTTATGTCGAAGTTGGCACTTTTTCAGCGATCCTATGTCGAAATTCACACTTTCTGCGATTCTTTGCATACCTTTCTTCAAACCCTTTGACAAAATTAGCACTTTTTTCACAACCTTTTGACGAATTTCGCTCTTTTCTGCTATACTTTGACAAAATTAGCATTTTTTTGTAACCCTTTGAAAAAAGTAGCTAACTTTAGACGAAATTCGAGCTTTTTGCGTGACACTTTGACAAAAAGATGTGCTTTTTCAGCGGTCTTATGTTGAAATATGTGCTTTTCAGCGATCCTAGGTCAAAGTTTGCGGGGGGTTTTTTTTTCGTGATCCTCTGTCAAAATTAGTTTTCTTTTTTCTAACCCTTTGACGTAATTCACGCTTTTTTGCGATACTTTGATAAAATTAGCACTTTTTCAGCAATCCTATGTCGAAGTTCACGGTTTTTCAGCGATCCTATGTTGAAATTCGCATTTTTTCAGAGTTCCTTTGCCTTCCCTTTTCGCAACCTTTTGAAAAAATTAGCGCTCTTTCCGTGAACTTTTGACGAAATTAGAGTTTTTTATATGACACTTTGACAAAAATCTTGCCTTTTCAGCGATCCAATGTCGAAATTCGCGTTTTTTTATGCGATCCTCTGATAAAATTCGCATTTTTTTTGCGACCCTTTGACGAAATTTGCACTTTTTCGCTGTACTTTGACAAAATTAGCAGTTTTTTGCAACCCTTTGAAAAAAGTAGCGCTCTTTCTTCGAACTCTTGACAAAATTCAAACTTTTTACGCAGCACTTTGACAAAAGCCGCGTTTTTTCAGCGATACTATGTCGAAGTTCATGTTTTTTACGCGAACCTCTGTCGAAATTCACATTTTTTCCGTGACCCTATGATGAAATTCGCGCTTTTTCTGCGATCATTTGACAAGATTCGCGCTTTTTTAACAATCCTATGTCGAAATTAGTACTTTTTCCGTGATACTTTGCCTTCCCTTTGACAAAATTAGCGCTTTTTCCACGACCTTTTGACGAAATTTGCTATTTTTTTGCTATACTTTGATAAAATTAATGTTTTTTTGCAAACATTTGACAAAATTCGTGCTTTTTCCTCGACCTTTTCACGAAATTCGAGCTTTTTCCACGACACTTTGACAAAACTCTCGCTTTCAGCGATCTTGTGTCAAAATTCGCGTGTTTTAACGATCCTTTGTCGAAATCCTTTTCTTTGCGCGACCTTTCACAAAATTCGTGCTTTTTCCGCGATCTTTTGTAGAAATTCGCTCTTTTTCTGCGACACTTTGACAAAATTAGCACTTTTTAGCGACATTTTAATGAAATTTGCGATTTTTCTGGAACAATAGAATGTCTCCGACGAAGCTGCAGAAATTCCTTTCGGAAAAAAGTCTGAATTCAACACTAGTTTGGGGGGGGGGGTGGTGGTGATCCCCCTACCCCCCAACAATTTTAATTTTGTCATACCTTTAAGAAAACTCAAAATAAAATAGTAAATTGTTTAATTTGTTTTGCACTCCATAGACATACGTCAGGAAGCATGTATTTATAATGTAAACAGCTAAAAAATTGTCGTAAATAAAAAAAAAGTCAGGGTCGGGAATAATTACATCAGATACTACCTCGATATTTAGATTTCATACTTACTTTTGGGGATGTTTTATTAATTTTTTAATAGCAAATTATGTCCATAAATCATATAAAATGTAAATTACATTCATTAATCGCATAAAAATCGCAAATTATGTCCATGAATCGCTCAAAAAAAGCGAATTGCATAAAAAATAGGAATTACATCAAAAAATCGCTCAAAACTTGAATTATGTCCATGAATTGTTTAAAAAAGTGAGAATTACATTCAGAAATTGTATGAAAAACACAAGTTATGTCTATGAATCGTGTAGTAAAATGGGAATTATGTTCATAAATCGCTTAAAAAACACTAATTTTGGTAGCAGAAAGCTGAAACGCAAATAACGTCTATAAATCACATAAAAATAGCGAATAGTGTTTTGCATTCATAAAGCGCATAAAAAACACGAATTACATTCATGAATCGCTCAAAAAACACAAATTACATCCATGAATTGCATAAAAACATGAATTACGTTAAAAAATCACTCAAAAATGCGAATCACTTCCATGAATCGTGCAAAAAAACACTAATAATGTTCATAAATTACAAAAAATGCGAATTACATCGAAGAATTGGTAAAAAAAGCAAATTACATTCATAAATCCTATAAAAACACAACGTCAATAAATCGATCAAAAAACGCAAATTTCGTCGACAGAAAGCTCAAAAAATGCAAATTATGTCTACGAATCGCATAAATACAGAAAATTACGTCCATAAATCATGTAAAATGAAAATTACATTCATTAATCGCATAAAAATTGCAAATTATGTCCATGAATCGCTCAAAAAAACGAATTGCATAAAAAACGCGAATTGGGTCAACAAATCGCTCAAAACGTGAATTACGTCCATGAATTGTGTAAAAAAGTGAGAATTACGTTAATAAATTGTATGAAAAATGCAAATTACGTCTATGAATTGTGTACTAAAACGGGAATTATGTTCATAAATCGCTCAAAAAATACGAATTTTGGCAGCAGAAAGCTAAAATGCAAATTACGTCTATAAATCGCATAAAAATAGGGAATAGCGTTTTGCATTCATGATTTGCATAAAAAACACGAATTACATTCATTAATCGCTCAAAAAATGCAAATTACGTCCATGAATTGCATAAAAATGTGAATTATGTTCATAAACCACTCAAAAAATGCGAATCACTTCCATGAATTGTGCAAAAAAACACTAATAACATTCATAAATTGCAAAAAATGCGAAATACTTCCAAGAATTGGTAAAAAAAGCAAATTACATTCATAAATTCTATAAAAACACAAATAACGTCAATAAATTGCTCAAAAAACACATTTCGTTGACAGAAAGCTGAAAAAACGCAAATTATGTCTATGAATTGCATAAAAATAGCAAATTACATCCATAAATCATGTAAAATGTAAATTACATTCATTAATCGCATAAAAATTGCAAATTATATCCATAAATTGCTCAAAAATGCAAATTACATTCATAAATCGCATAAAAAACACGAATGATGACCATGAATTGTGCAAAAAATGCGAATTACACCCAACATTTAATTAATTTGCAGAAAGTTTTTGGTTTTATACAAGTCTGCCAACAAGAACCTACAAGTTATCCTGAAACCCATTCTAAACCAACAAAAATTTAATGGAAAGATAAATTTGTCCAAGAAAGACAAAATAATTTCCATTGACATACATTGACCAGAATCGAAAAATTCCTATTGAAATCTATCCTATACAATCCAAAACCAGAAAGAAAAAAATCCCTCCAAGAGTAACTCAATCTATCTGCTGCAAAATAAAATACATTGAAATGCAACTGAACCAGAACCTGAAAATTACATTTGAAGTCAAACCGAAACCAGATTCAGCCCCTTCCCCCCCCCTCCCCCCTAAAAAAAAAAAAAAAATTATCCAACCATATCTCGATTCGGGAAAGAAAACTTAATTTCCATAGATACGCGTGATCAGAAATCTGGAAATTCCAATTAGTCTATGGGTTAGCAAACCTTAATTCGATCTGAAAAAAAAAAAAAAAAAAAAAATTCTGACAATACACACTGACAAGCAGAGTTGTATAATATAGACGCACGCCATATGCAGAAAATTTTATGAAGAAACAATTTTTATTTATTTATTTCAACAAAGAATTCTGTAAAAAAAAAAAAGTGTATCTCAACAAAGAATCATGTAAAAAAAAACCAACATTTCGACAAAATACCACGCGAAAAACGTAAATTTCGTCCAAAGACCGCAATAAAAACATTAAATCAATCCATGAATCACATAAAAAATATGAATTCCATGCATGAATCACATAAAAAATATGAATTACATGCATGAATCACATAAAAAATGTGAACTACATCCATGAATCTCTAAAAAATAAAAGCAAATTGCATAAAAAATGGGAATTACATCCACAAATTGTTTAAAATGTGAATTACATCCATGAATCATGTAAAAAAGCGAGAATTATATTCATAAATTGTATGAAAAACGCAAATTACGTCTATGAATCTTGTAGTAAAACATGAATTATGTTCATAAATCGCTCAAAAAACACGAATTTTGGCGGCAGAAAGCTGAAACGGAAATTACCTTTATAAAACGCATAAAAATACCGAACTGCATTCATGAATTGCATAAAAAATGTGAATTATGTTCATGAATCGCTCAAAAAAAACGCAAATTACATCCATGAATTGCATAAAAACGTGAATTACGTTCATAAATCACTCAAAAAATGCAAATCACTTCCATGAATTGTGCAAAAAAACACGAATAACGTTCATAAATTGCAAAAAATGCGAATTACGTCCAAGAATTAATAAAAAAAGCGAATTACATTCATAAATCCTATAAAAACACAAATAACGTCAATAAATCGATCAAAAAACGCAAATTTCATCGATAGAAAGCTCAAAAGATGCAAATTATGTCTATGAATCGCATAAGTATAGCAAATTACGTCCATAAATCATGTAAAATGTAAATTACATTCATTAATCGCATAAAAATCATGAATTATGTCCATGAATCGCTCAAAAAAAGCAAATTGCATAAAAAACGTGAATTGGGTCCACAAATCACTCAAAACGTGAATTACGTCCATGAATTGTTTAAAAAAGTGAGAATTATGTTCAGAAATTGTATGAAAAACACAAATTATGTCTATGAATCGTGTAGTAAAACGGGAATTATGTTCATAAATCGCCCAAAAAACACGAATTTTGGCAGCAGAAAGCTGAAACGCAAATTACTTCTATAAATCGCATAAAAATAGTGAATAGTGTTTTGCATTCATGAATTGCATAAAAAACGCGAATTACATTCATGAATCGCTCAAAAAACAAATTACGTCCATGAAACGCATAAAAACGTGAATTACATTCATAAGTCACTCAAAAAATGAGAATCACTTCCATGAATCGTGCAAAAAAACACTAATAATGTTCATAAATTACAAAAAATGCGAAATACGTCCAAGAATTTGTAAAAAAAGCAAATTACATTCATAAATTCTATAAAAACACAAATAATGTCAATAAATCGATCAAAAAACGCTAATTTCGTCGAGAAAAAGCTCAAAGAATGCAAATTATGTCTACGAATCACATAAATATAGCAAATTACGTCCATAAATCATGTAAAATGTAAATTACATTCATTAATCGCATAAAAATTGCGAAATATGTCCATGAATCGCTCAAAAAAAGCGAATTGCATAAAAAATGCGAATTACGTCCACAAATCGCTCAAAATGTGAATTACGTCCATGAATTGTGTAAAAAAGTGAGAATTATGTTCATAAATTGTATGAAAAATGCAAATTACGTCTATGAATTGTGTACTAAAACGGGAATTATGTTCATAAATCGCTCAAAAAATACGAATTTTGGCAGCAGAAAGCTAAAATGCAAATTACGTCTATAAATCGCATAAAAATAGGGAATAGCGTTTTGCATTCATGATTTGCATAAAAAACATGAATTACATTCATGAATCACTCAAAAAATGCAAATTACATCCATGAATTGCATAAAAATGTGAATTATGTTCATAAATCACTCAAAAAATGCGAATCACTTCCATGAATCGTGCAAAGAAACACGAATAACATTCATAAATTGCAAAAAATGCAAATTATGTCCAAGAGTTGTGTAAAAAAAGCGAATTACATTCATAAATCCTATAAAAACACAAATAATGTCAATAAATTGATCAAAAAACACAAATTTCGTCGACAGAAAGCTGAAAAAACGCAAATGATGTCTATGAATTGCATAAAAATAGCAAATTACGTCCATAAATCATGTAAAATGTAAATTACATTGATTAATCGCATAAAAATTGCAAATTATGTCCATAAATTGCTCAAAAATGCAAATTACATTCATAAATCGCATAAAAAACACGAATGATGACCATGAATTGCACAAAAAATGCGAATTACACCCAACATTAAATTAATTTCCAGAAAGTTTTTGGTTTTATACAAGTCTGCCAACAAGAACCTACAAGTTATCCTGAAACCCATTCTAAACCAACAAAAATTTAATGGAAAAATAAATTTGTCCAAGAAAGACAAAATAATTTCCATTGACATACATTGACCAGAATCGAAAAATTCCTATTGAAATCTATCCTATACAATCCAAAACCAGAAAGAAAAAAATCCCTCCAAGAGTAACTCAATCTATCTGCTGCAAAATAAAATACATTGAAATGCAACTGAACCAGAACCTGAAAATTACATTTGAAGTCAAACAGAAACCAGATTCAACCCCCCCTCCCCCCCCCCCAAAAAAAAAAAAAAAATTATCCAACCATATCTCGATTCGGGAAAGAAAACTTAATTTCCATAGATACGCGTGATCAGAAATCTGGAAGTTCCAATTAGTACTAAACTTAGTTATAAACATAGTTAACTAGAATGAGAAATGATACATACAGCATAGATTATGAAATCCTTTCTTAGAAATATGGTGTTGAATGTACATTACTTTCTTATCTTATACTAACGTATTTTACTACAGAGTTGTTTTTAACGAATCAAGTAGCACAGCATATATTAATAATAAAATATGAAATATCTTTTTTTAAGTGGGTGGGGGAGGGGTAATTAAAAGGTGATCAGAAATCATGAATATGAATTCTTTGCATTAGTCTTTAATTTTTTGTTTTTATCTTTTTATTATTAACCTAAAAAAAAGCACTGATATCAGTACAAAAAACCCTGAACGGGTTAAAAGCTTGTGACGCAGCACTTTATCTTACATATCTAAGAATTTTAAATTTGGTACTTAAAACTAATGATATCAAAATTTATGTGACGCTATGCTATTAATTAATATATACATATATTAAAATTTATTCATTAAGGTTTTATCAATTACATCTTTCATAAATTCAAAATATGAATCTTAAAAGATATGATATCAAAATTTAAGTGACTCCTTGACGAGGCTTTAAACAATGCTTTAAAATTCCTATTATTTATTTATTGTCTCAATACATTTTCATATCTAAACAATACTTTTCATTTTCCAATACACTGTTAAATACATCACTTTCACTGAATATATATAATGCACTGAAATGTATTTATTTGAATAAATGGATTTATCTTTTGGGCTACGCTATCCAAAATCAAAAATAACATTTAAATAAATAGTTTTTGCGTCATTGTATCTATTTGCATCTATTTAACTTACTTTGGATACAATGACGCAAAAAATATTTATTTAAATGTTATTTTTGATTTTGGATAGCGTAGCCCAAAAGATAAATCCATTTATTCAAATAAATACATTTCAGTGCATTATATATATTCAGTGAAAGTGATGTATTTAACAGTGTATTGGAAAATGAAAAGTATTGTTTAGATATGAAAATGTATTGAGACAATAAATAAATAATAGGAATTTTAAAGCATTGTTTAAAGCCTCGTCAAGGAGTCACTTAAATTTTGATATCATATCTTTTAAGATTCATATTTTGAATTTATGAAAGATGTAATTGATAAAACCTTAATGAATAAATTTTAATATATGTATATATTAATTAATAGCATAGCGTCACATAAATTTTGATATCATTAGTTTTAAGTCCCAAATTTAAAATTCTTAGATATGTAAGATAAAGTGCTGCGTCACAAGCTTTTAACCCGTTCAGGGTTTTTTGTACTGATACAAATTACAATTTGTTTCTACATTTTTATTCTTCTATATAATACATTTTCTGATGTAATTAATAACGTACTTCAAAAACACCTTTTTTTAACCCAGATAGAGAAAAATTGCTGATAAATATGTAAAAACTAGATTTTCGAGAAATATTTACCAACATACTAACTTTTTTTTACAGTGTAGATATAGAAATTTATTACAAATGTCATTTAAACAGAAATTTTTTTTTTAGCTCTAGGTGGAATATGAATTTTCGAAACATCATTTTAGGGTCAAAAACATGCCTTTTCGACACTCATGCTTTCGTTGAAAAAACCTGTACTAATAAAAATAATAAATATTTAAAAGAAAACATATATCAGTTTAATAACTCAAACTACAAATTGTAAAACACGTTATGTGACAAGCTATTCATTTAAATAACAAAAAGAGAGAGAATTTTACAGACAAGTTCATAACTGTTTTATGCAACTAATTAACTTAAGAAGTGATTTGAGACTTTTTAATTTCAAAACTGCTGCGAGTTCTGTAACTATATCTTATTATTAAGGTTTTTTTACTATTATATAATATGCTAGAAAATATAAAATATATATTACAGTTTTAGCATTTTTTTTATCTCATAGGGAAAAAACATAAAAACTGTATTAACAAAATGACAATATAAATTTACTTTGTGAATTATAAATGCATTTAATTCATTTCTTTTTTTATTTCCATTCATTATGTCATAGTAAGTTGTAATATATATTTAGCATCAAAATACATTTCTGCAAGTAACTCAAATAATATGATGACTTAATTATTTTACTTTGCTATATGGACTATGATAGAGATATATTTCTGACCATTCTAGAAACCTTTGATTTCAAAAACTTGCATATAACCATTTCCACCGAAATAATGTATCCAACAGAACAGGGGAAAAAATGATTTGTAGTTTTATCAATTATCACAAAGCAGCAATCCAATTGGGATTCGCTCACCGTGATAAAAGCTTTTTCTAGTAATGTCACTTCTAATAGTTTCCCCAAGACCAAATGGTTTAATTTGTCAGGTGCATTTGCTTGGAAATTCTTTAACTGATAAATGGGATTCTGATTTGTTTTTAAGAACATTGTATGTTTTGAGATATACATGAATTTTCCGTAAATTTAGCTTTAATATTTTAGGAAACGCAATAGAAATGATATTGTCATGATGTTAAAAATTTTTAGTATATGTGAACATTATAAATGGGTTTTAAACACTTACCTAAAAAGACATTTAATTAGTCATAGAATTTTTTAAGATAGATTGAGCTTTTTCTATATTATCAAGGAGTAAACATATTTATAATGTAAATTTTATAAAACAGTGATTTTTATCATTGCGCGCAGGATTTCAGAAAAACTTTTTCTTAGAATTTCAGGCAATTTTTGATAAATAAATTAAAGGTTTAGAGGAACAAAGTGGCCTAATTTTATGTTTCTTTAGTTGTAAGTGTAGAAATCAAGACCACTTTTGCATAAAAACGTTAGTATTTGAAGTTTGAAAATATAGTGATAATCCCAGGATCAACAAAGTTTGTTTTTCTTTTTTTTATTTTAAAAATACGTTATATTTGCAAGTAAAAAGAAAAACAGCTAATTTTTGCTATTCAAATGTGTAACAATATGCACGATATCATATTATATATATATATACATCATATATTATATATATATATACATAATCATATTATATATACAAATAAATTTTAAAACTTTATGTATATGCATACTTTTTTCATGAACATTAAATTATAAAATAAATCTCATTCAGTGTATGCACTGTAAAAAAACTTCAAGAGGTTACTAAAAATTTTTTAGTAAATTTGTATTCCACAGAATTTTTTAGTAACCATTGCAAACTTTTTTTTTTGCAAGCGAAACAAGCATTTCTTTTGTAAACTGAACAAAAGAATTTTTTGTATAACTAACTTAAAAAATTTTAGTATGAGCCACCAAGCAAATTTTAGTAATAGCTCCAAAATTATTTCTAATAACCATTACGTGGGCTCGAAGGGCAGGAGCTTCATTCGAGCTGCATCCAGAGTTCTGGAGCGGAAGATTTTCGGCAAAACCACAATAGATGGCAGCACCAAACATTGCTACTGTTCCGTCAGGATATTCATAATCCCTTTATTAACGAGTACTTACACTGCATACATTCCGGGCGTATTTGGCATTGGCCAGTATCGAACCCGGGACTTTTTAGCCTGGAGCCCGTTACTATAACCACTATGCTATCAAGGCCACACCAAGTGAGTTTTAGTAATAGCTATTGAAAATATAAAATTATTAACTCTATTCGTTGCTAACTTTTTTCTAGCAATTCTTACAGATTTTCTTGTAACCGACTAAGATTACTAAAAATTGTTTAGTAATTACAAGGATCACTAAAGTTTTTTTAGTAGATCGACACTTTTTTTTTACAGTGTGCTTTCAATGTGTAACTAAAAAAAGAAAAAAAAGCTCACTCAGTGACATTACAATTCATGAAGGATCAGATTCGACAGTGCCTATCACTGCTTACTAAGCCCTGCGCCAGGATGTGCTTTGCAGTAACCATCTTTTCCATGTGATCAGTCTAACGGGAGAACCTTGGTGTTTAGTTCCCAAGCATGCTTGGCACTCATTTTATCGTCCCCAAAGGGATGAAAAGCTGAGTGAACCGTGCCTAGTCAGGGGTAGAATTCACGACCTGTGGCAACGCAGTGAAATGCTCTGAACGTTAAGAGCCCACAATAGTCACAGGAAAAGTACACAAAAAGACCCGGATGACCATGTAAAGTCTATGGGAACGTTCTTTTCTAATATCTCGTTCAAATTTTAATATTTTGACATGATTTTTTTGCATAAAATAGTTCAGGACGATCCACAACCGGTCTAGTTTTTAATTTTTCGATTTTGGTTTTAGATTTTTTAAAAAAAATTACTTTAATTTTCAAAACCGGTTTAAACCGGTTCTGAAACTGAAACTATCATAATATAAAAAATATATAACCAAAATCGAAAAAGTAAAAACTAGCCCGGTTGTGGATCGTCCTGAACTATTTTATGCAAAAAAATCATGTCAAAATATTAAAATTTGAACGAGATATTAGAAAAGAACGCTCCCATAGACTTTACATGGTCATCCGGGTCTTTTTCTGTACTTTTCCTGTGACTATTGTGGGCTCTTAAGCCACTGGGCTTAACAAAAAGTCAATTATTTATCAAGTGACTGCAATTCTCACAGAAGTGACTTTTATATGTTCCGACTTTTTTACAAATTAGAACAATTTTCAGATATGACCATTAATCACTAGAACTACTATACAGATTTTGACAAATTGATATGTGTACAAAAGTTCAAATAATGCATTCAGCAGTCATAATAATCTTGCGTATATGATTTCAGTACATTTTGTTAGGTCATTCCATAGTCTATTTCAGTACATTCCGTTCTGCGAATCTTGCATAATACTCCTTCCAATAGTAATCGAATCAAATTCTAAGCACAGTGCTTTATATTTCAGAAAGGTACAAGGTCTCAAATTCCCATATCATTTTTTCCTTTGATTTTATAATTAATATGTTGCCAATAGTGATGTGGTATCCGAAATTTTCCAAATCATATCCCCAAATCCCAGGATAGTTCCACTTCAATTTTTAGATACATCTTTACTTTATTAAATATCAATTCACTTTTCTCTTCTCTCATTGCCTCAAACAAACACTTATTCAGATATTTATTGTTAAAGAAAAATAATACAATTGATGATAAAGAAATATATATATATTAGGGTGGATCGAAAAGTATAGGAAAAATTTTTTTTTTAGAAATCACTATCGGCGCGGCGTGCAAAAGTTGCCTTTTATGCATACTAGTTTACAGGATTTTTTAAATTAATATCCATCCATTCTTCCGGTGCCCCAAGCGCCCCAAAAATAATTAAAAATTGAGTTTTTTATGATTTTATTATATTTTTTTGTTTATTTATTTTTTCTTAATTACTTTAGTCGCGGCATGCAAAAGCTATTTTTTATCTATCTTAGCTTACATATTTTTTTAAAATAAAATTCATTCATATCTTCCGGTGCCCCAAGTGCCCCAAAAATAGTTTAAAATTGAAATTTTCTTGAAAAAAAAAGTATTTTTGTTTTGTTTTATTTTATTTTATTTTACTTTTTGAAATTTATTTGGCACTGGGTTGGAAAGTTGTTATTACAATACTACATAACTCTGCAGCTCCCATATATTTTTTTTTATCAAAATCCATTCACATCTTTGATGCACCAATTATAATTAAAAACTGAAATTTTTACAAAAATGTGTTACGAATTATAATTTACGAAAAATACTTACAAATTTTGAAAACAGTTTAATTAATAACGTATAAGGTTATAAATAACATTAATTTTACAATAATAAGTCACATATAAATTTAAAAATCAAAGCATTAAATCATAAAAATTACAAAAATCGAACTTACGTAGAGAAAAGTTTTACATCCTTCAATTTGGAAATTTACATATTTTTAAAATTTGTAATCTTTTTTTGGTATCATAGTGTTTTATAGTATAAAACAGTGTCTCTTTTCTTGTCCAGATACAGTTTCTGATGCCTCAGACACTAGTCGAACGCATCTTTCAACCGCTTGGGTATGGCATGGATATTTTGACCATTCATTCGTTTTTACAACTTTTATCATATTCTCAATTTCTTCGCAAGGCACATTCATCAAAAGAGGTTGTTCAAAACATCCAACTCGTTGCCAGTCAATAAGTTCAAAATAATCCTTCGCTTTGAAGTTTATTTGGGGTACTTTGAAAATTCTCACTTCTGGTGATTTTCTCTTTTTATTTCTAGCAAAATCAGCTTTCGTATTGCTAAAGATCTGATATGCTCTCTGTTATCTGTGAGCATTGACAAAAGCAAATTTTCAGGGAGGAAAAAAAGCTATTTCGTTGAATAACAGCATCTACGATCTTTCTTAAATTGGGTTCCAAATATCTAGAATATGTGATAAGTTTCCAAATATGACGCGCTCCTTCAGTTATGGATGGCTTTGTTTTCATATGAAACCATACAGGTGCATATACCTTCATAATATATGTTGTAAGAGTAATGAGATTATCAGAAGGATTTTCTGTAGCCACTTATAACCTTAAAACTCTACACGCAGTTGTTAGCCAAATTAAGTGATAAACTTGGGACCAGGTTTCATTAATGCCAGATCAGAACCACATTCACCATTGATGTTGCTATGCAACTATTGCTGCTCATTGCTGAGAACTCTCCTATCTATGTTGTCTTTCAAATAATAAAATATAAAAAGTTTATTTTATACATTTAATAAAATACGATAAACAATTTCTCATCCTCTCGATCTACGTTTTACGTTAGATAAATTATTCTTTAACTGTTAATTTTACTTGTATTTTTTAGCTCAAAATTTGCATGAAACTCGATTTTCAACAAATAATTAAAAGTTTTGGGGCATTGGAAGAAATTTATCAAAGGCAAAAATTATTTGGATGCATGCGAATATACTATAAAATGCATCTTTTTTATCCCGCTGATAAAATAATTTAAAAGGAATTAAAAAACAAAAATTATAAATTTTTATAAAAATTTCATTTTTTTTACTATTTTGGGGGCGCTTGGGGGCACCGGAAGATATGAATGGATTTTAATTAAAAAAAAAGATTGAACTAATATATATATATAAGGCAACTATCGCAACCCGCGCCAAAAATAATTTTTAAAATATTAAGAAGCAAAAAAAAATTATAAAATGTATAAAAATTTCCATTTTTAACTATTTTTGAGGCGGTTGGGGCACCGGAAGATATGAAAGGATTTCAATAAAAAAACATATGTGAATTAGTATGCAAAAAAGGCAACTTTTGCACCCCGCGCCGATTCGATTATCCGATTTTCGATTTTTCGATCCACCCTAATATATATGCACTTCTTTTCACTTCATTAAAGATCAATTCACTTTTCTCTTCTCTTTACTTCACTGCCTATAGCAAAGACATTTTAAAATATTTATTATTATATAATAAATAGCACAAGTGATGTTAGACTAATAAAATATATGCACTTGAAAAAGAATTATGAAGTGTTTTTATTCTTGGCAGTGAATGAATGCTATGACTGTGGGGAGCATATTTCCCAGATTTGATTTCTATTTCCCTATGAAATCTGCTTTAGTGCCCATGACTATTATTGGTGATTGTGAAAGGTGAATAGTTATTGTACATTTCTATTATTATTTTACACGCTTCTGATTAATGCATGTCTGATATACCTCAGTTAAAATCGTCTAAAATGCGTTTTTTGATAATTTGGCATACAATTTTGGAATGCATTAAAGTGTGCCGATGGAAGGGCCAACTTTTCTGTTTTATTTCACCATAGAGAAAGCACACAGCTGTTAAACATGATGGGATGATTTTAATCCAAAGAGCTACATGCGTCAAAACTGAAGTAAAATTTCGTAAAAATTTCAACTTTTGCAGACCCTTAGCTCACTGCATTACACATATCCCATAATATTTATTCTTGAATAGCAAAGGACGATCTTTTATGATACAATCATATAACTTACTTTGAGGGATAACTTCAATGCATACTATGAGAAATACTATGCAAACATAAAATTTAAAGTTTCCACCACCCCAGCATTAATATTTTAGTTTTCTTTCTTTCTAATAGCGCTCTCACTAAGAAATAAATCACAAAAATCTGTTTGCAATTTAATCACAAATCCCTTGATTCTGGTTGATTCTTATGAGGAATGACCCTTAAAGTGATGGGAAATATGAAGGTATAAAAGAGTTGGTGTACTCCAGATGTGGCCATTGGAGATTTAAAAATGGCACAGAACAACCAGAAATTCAAATTAACAATGTGGAAATCCAGACAAGTATGCACATAGCTTGCCCAAATATGTGAAGGTTCAGTTAATTCAAATATTTTTACCTTAAAAAAATATGTCTAATTTTTATTTTTAAAGTAATTTATTTTTTTCCTTTACTATATCTAAAAAATATATCAATTTCTCCATTTTATACAGAAAGTTCACATGAGTCCCCGGGTACAATGAAATTGCTGAAATACATAAGAAAGTTTAATGCCCCAAAATAAAATTTAAAAAGTTTCAAATTTTAAAGTGATTATGCTAATGGGGTGCGAATACTACAAATATTGGAATATCTGAATTCATTTTAATTTCTTTTGATATTAACAACTTGAAAATAGGTATAAAAGTGGAAAACAGTACATGGATACCTGATCATTGACATAAAGGCCCCACCAGTAGCCGAGAGGTTCAGACCTCTCAACTGGTAGACGGCAGGTGCTGGGTTCGAACTCAATCGCGGCTGTCGGCCTAACCGTTCGGAGTTTTCGTGGTTTTCTTCGAACCTTGCGTAAATACGGGTTAGGTTCCCTTAGAAAGACCCCCACGAAGGGCACTCCCCCCTGGTCCTATATCCCATTAGTGTAGATAATCGGACGACAAAATAAAACCAAACCAAAACCATTGACATAAAGTTTGAGAAATCATTCTTGAATGTGAATTAAAGTATAAACATATTTATATAAACATCTAATAGGTTAAATATTAAGGTAAATTACACTGGTGTTCTGTCATTTTACGCAAGAAGAGATAAGTTACTAAACGGTGTTACAATTACCCATTAGGAAAGTTGTTGTTGTTGTTGTTGTATGTATGTCGGCCAATTATCAACACTATGGGATATAGGCCCTAAGGGGAGGGATGCCCTCCGTGGGGGTCTTTCTAAGGGAACCTAACCCGTATTTACGCAAGGTTCGAAGAAAACCACGGAAAACTCCGAACGGTTAGGCCGACGGTCGCGATTGGGTTCGAACCCAGCACCTACCGTCTACCAGTTTGAGGTCAGAACCTCTCGGCCACTGGTGGGGCACCCATTAGGAAAGAAAATGGCAAGTGTCATTGCAAATTGCATTGCGGTTTCGTAACTATATATTTTAAAA
Organism: Maratus speculifer; assembly: GCA_964019185.1. Classification (NCBI taxonomy): domain Eukaryota; kingdom Metazoa; phylum Arthropoda; class Arachnida; order Araneae; family Salticidae; genus Maratus; species Maratus speculifer. Next base: position 13,067,243 of record OZ025297.1, on the reverse strand, counting down.
CACTTTACTTTAAAATTAATGAATCAAAACTGCTAATTTGTAATAATTGGAATCTTATATAAGTGATGGCACCAATGTACTCGTATTAAATTAAACAATGTCTCTTTTCAGGTAACGTACATATTTTACCAAAAGATGACAGCACCACCTAATGGGACAAGAATTTTATTTTGAAATAATTCCAAGATATACTCCAAAATTATATTTTAATCAAAATTTTATTTCAATTAAAACTATTTCAAATTTCCCTTTCAATTATGTTAGCTATTTCAGAAACATTAAAACAATAAGTTTAAAAATAGTTTAAAAAACAAAACACAAAAAAATATTATACAAGTGATTTAATTAAATAATAATAAAGCTGATATAAATCCTTAAAATGGCAAAAATATGAAATTTCTTTCAATTAATTCTGTCTTACTATAAAAATTTCTTTTTCCAGCACCGGCGTTCGAAATAAGAAATTCTGTTTAGTAGTTCTGTTCTTTACCTCAAAGCTATGATGTCTACATGAAAGGCATTGGAATTAAGGTTCTCTTTTAAAATTTAAATAGCAGAAATTAGCGATGACATAGGAAAAACTGATTAAATTAAAACAAACAACTTTTTTTTTAATTTATGTGGCACGTGATATTCAATTGTAAATACACAAAAGTTTATTTACAATTGACCCTGACTGAAAAGGTTTTTTTTTTTTTTTTGTACGGTAACTGACACTGTAACTGACAGACATACAGAGGGGGAGGCGAATATAGGGTTTTGTCTTATAAACGAGGACCTAAAAACGAGAATAAATATAGAAATTTATATTCGGTTTTGGAATAATACAATTGAAGTCATTCGCAACGGTTCTACATGTAACCTAAATATTATTTATCCAGTTGAAAAAAAATCGGCATAAAAAATCTTTTTTTTTTTGGGGGGGGGGGGAGGGGGGTTTAAATAAGAAAATATATGCAAAGTGGTTGAATTAAAATAAAATATTTTGATATATTAAACGAAGAATGACAAAAATATCAAAAATTAGTTCAAAATGTTTAAAATTGTACTTAAAGATACATTTTTTAATTGGCATTTTATAATGCAATTTTTTCATATTTTATTTTTTCATATTTTCATATTTTTTGTTATTTAAAATACAAATTATGTCAATATGTATAATTTGGCTATTATTTTGGCGATTTGTATAATTTGGAGAAATTGATCGACAGGATAACAGAGTAGTACCATCATTTTGTACAATTTTGCGGATGTATCTCCAAATATAAGAAACTTCTATGCTATTGTTTTTGTTATAAATGTATTCCCCTCAAAAATTATGATTTTAGTAGAAGTTTCAACATGTGTCACATAAAATTCTTTCAAAATCAAACACAAAACTCTCACGATAAAAGAAATGCGTACTGATTTTATTGTTTTCTTAATATGAATATTTTAAACAGAAACTCTTCGAATATAATATTGGGGATACATTTTAATGTGTAGCAAATTTTATGCTATTGTTTTAATCATATAGGTATTCCTCTCGATTGGATATATTTTCTCACACGAGAGTCTCAATGAAATGACAGTGTAAAGTCTCCTGGTGACTCGCCACAAAGCAATGGTCACAATGACCTGTCAGTGGAGTCACATATAGTAGTCATTTGAGACTCATAAAAAAGACGCATGGAATTTCCTATCTTTTGTTTCGCCGAACTGAATTATATGTTATATGGACTAGCTGTTATGCAGGGATAGTAATTATTCGAATTATATTACTTCCTGTTGAATATTTCAGTGAAAATTATCGCTTCAAAATCCCTTCGTTCTTAAATTTTGCACACCAGTGTATATATAAATGTTGCGGCCAAAACCCGAAATTGGCCAATACTAGAACTGGCCGACGAATTCCCGAATTGGCCAGCAACGTTAAAAAATGACTGGCCAATTCGCGAACTGGCCAGATGCAATTGGCCAATTCGCGAACTGGCCAGATGTGATTGGCCAATTCGCGAAATAGATATAGGCACTCGGCTTAATCCTTTCTAACATAATTGGAAGTGTTTATGAATTCAAGTAGTCTAGCTTTCAGCCTGCCCGTGCTCTAACTCGAGTAAAGGTTCCGATTAACTTGTAATTGTCATCTTACTTGGTTTATGAATTAATTTCGATATTTAAAGGGAATTGTATACCATTTTTGGTTAATTTAGTTGGGTACACAAAAATATTTCTTTTCAATATAATTAGTGGAAATCTTTTTTACTGTGCATTTTAATGTTACATTATCTTAATTACAAAAAATCGGTACCTATGCATCATAGCTCGAGTGTTGGCCAAGGCTTCCCGGCCACTTCGCGAATTGGCCGGCCAAAACCCGAAATACACTCTTCATTTCATGTATTTCGGGTTTTGGCCAGGAAGCTTGGCCAGTTCGGTTATTGGCCGGCCAGTTCTAGAATTGGCCAGGCTCCGGGTATTGGCCGCAACATATATAAATCATGCTATTGCTTTTGTCAAATGGGTATTTCACTTAGACGCGATAAAATGTAAGGACTTACAATGTCCCTCACATAAAATTTCTTCAAAATTAACCTTAAAACCTTTGAGAAGGTTACTTATTTATTGTGGATACTACTTACTTATTGTGGATATATTCCTATACATTAAAAAATTATTATGCTATTATTTAAACATAAAGATATTCCTCTCAATAGGGATAAATTTTGTTGAAGTCTCAACGCCTCTCGCACAAAAGTATCTCAAAACTAAAAACATAACTTGCATAGTAAAAGAGTCGGACATTGAGTTTTCTCGACAAAAAATTTATTGAAATATTTTCGTTCTTTGTAAAACAAAATACGCCCTCGAGAAAAGTAGCAGTAATATAGCATTTACATAAATTCTCATGGGAATGATTATTTTTAGTAAGCTACAAAAATCCATTTATTTTTCTTAAAAAAAATATAAACACCTTTTCAAGAAGTGATACAGTAGCTGAATAGATATAATGAAATATTGTGAAATAGCTTGCATAATATTTACAAAGATGTTGAAAATAATTTTGAATAATATTTCATATAAGAAAAATTCAAGCTATATCGAAAGAAAATCCCAATTATATTGAATTAAACAATAAATGTAATAAGGGATGTTTTAATCGTTTACTAATAATTATAAAAACGAAATTCCAATTTGAGTATTAAAAATATCACTATTTTTAATTAGTTCCATATTTCTTTTTAATTTCTACTATCTATAGTAGTTATCATAACGTAAATTTAAAACGGCTTTATAAAACTCGAATACTGAGTAGTTATAATGAAAGTAACCTAAATTGGTGTTGTCTTGAAGGAATAAAGCGAATGTAACTGAAATCGGTATACTTACGGTTCGAGAAGGAGAAAGACAATGGAACAAAAATATTAGTAAAAATCTTCAACAGATGGCGCTACGGATCCTATCGCGGCAATCCTCAGCAAAATCAAGAAGTGATCATTTTTACAGGTAATGCTGAACGAGATGCCTCTCAGTCTACCAGATTGTGCTTTAATTTTAAAAATATTATTTGTGATTAGAAAATGACCAACAAAAAAATATATTTCTTGATTTCCCTGATAATTACAACAGGTTTACTGACAGGACTTTTAGCGCCATCTGTTGGTGGTTACAAATATTTTTATTACTCTATTGTTATTCCTCTTTCTCGAATACTGCATTCATTGTTTTTGGTTTATTCAATTTTCTCCTTTAAGTTACAGATAGCTCCAAATACAGACAATTAAATTACAAGCACCCCGTATATTTTCATGTACTTATTTGGATAATAACATTTAGTATAACGTTTTATTATTGCTTCCATACAGACTTAGAGAAGCAGACTAGAAATGTATGACTCGAATAAAAAATAAAATTACATATAAGTATATAAAAGCTGACTTCTTGTCACACAACCGAGTTTAAGTCGAAAATAAATAAAAAATCAATGTCGACTTGGCCTACAGGCGGACTTAGATTTCGAAGCTAAGTACTCATTTCAATTAGAAAAAAAATAGAGATAACCCAGTTTAGCAACTTTATTTTGCCGCTTTTGAACATTCTTTTATTTTCTTTTTCTGTAAGAACTGGTATTCTCAGTATCATCTTAAGCAAAAGTCGGTTCAAATGCCCACTTTGGCAACATTTTTTATAAAATATTCTCACTTTATGAAAAACATCGACCGATACGACACATTATGCAGTTCCTAAATAAGAGAATCTGCCAATGCACCGCGCTTGAGAACAAAATTGAATTTAAAAATGAGTAAAAAAAGAAGCAATTTGATGTATGTGAATACTTCCTCAATTTTCAATCACGATCGCTTCAGAAAATTCCGTTCAAAATATGCATTTTGACAACATGTTTTGAAATAGATCAACACTTTATCAAAAACTCGCCAATACGTCACGTTATATAGTTACTAAATAAGAAAACCTGTCATTTGGATGCGTTTAAAATCAAAAGTGAATTTAAAAATGAGTCAGAATATAAGCAGTTTGGATTTGAGATTTTTTCCCCAACTCCTATTTTTAACTTATTATTGCTATAAGGATTGGTCCTATAAAAATCTCTTGAGTGTAAAATTTGTGGATATTATTGAGAATATATTAAATAAATTTAATCATTAAGAATTTACGGATTTTTTTTTTTCAACACACCTCAACCTTTTTGTTTTCATTTTTTTTTTTTCATTTAGAGGTCTTTTTGAAAACTTATTTGCAAAAGTTTTAGATTACATTAAGAACATTTATATATATATATATATAAATTAATTGGATTTTATATCATGAGAATTAAAGAAGTTATGATTTTTTTTTCTCTCCTAAACCTTATTTTTTTCGCCCCTTTTTAACTTTATCAAAAATCAGTCATTCATAAATTTTTAGCCTATTTTTTAGAAGTATTATAAAATTTAAACCAATTATATATCTATTTTTATTAAGAAGTTATAAGATTTGTTTTCAGTTTTCACAAAAACCCTCCCTATTTCTACCCCCTTAGACCAATTTTGCCCATTAACGAACTTCACCGAGATGTTCTGCCCTTTGATTTTATGTATCTGTTTAGAAGAGATTTGAGCAGAATTATAGGAGTTATCGTGTTCATAAAAAGTAATATATATAGATAAATAGCACTCGGAAAAAGGTTTTGTTGAATAAACAAAAATTTGTTTGGCCCAATAAATCTTTTCGTTTAAATATGCTTCAATGGAAATTTGTTTGAATAAACAAAAAAAATATTGTTCATTTTTTGCAATTTTCTGTCCACAATTTTCATCCGAAATACATAATAACGTAATAATAACATAATTAATCCTTTTCAATTTGAAATTTTTTTATTATACAAAAATTATGTTAATCCTTTTTAGCTATATAAGTCAAATCAACAAAATTAAGTGAGAGAGTTATGGCTACAGCACACCAATTTAAATTTTGCAAAAGCAACAAAATTTTGTTGGAATTACAAATTGAAAATACAAGACTTTAATAAGGCTCAAATAAAATTGATGAAATTTTGTTAAAATTTAAGAGTGCTAGCAATATTTTTTTGTCTGAGCAACGAAACCAATTTTTTACTTTAAACAATTCGCTCAAAACAAGCAAAATGTACTAAACAAAACATGTTTTGTAGTTTTAATTAAATCCTTTTTCTGGGTGAGATATATTGAGAAAGATGATATGCCGCCCTCACCTAAAATGAATAGTTAGTCATTTTCTAAATACCTAAATTAGATAGATGTCCACACAATACGAATAGGGTTAAACAACTAAATTGAATAGACGAAATGATCTAGCATTTCTATTCGTTTGTTTTCTAGGTAACGAAACGTTCAGTAACAGAAAATAAGCGCTTGATTTCGGGAATGGTTTCATAAACTGGAATTATAGTTACTAAAACTAGTCTATTATATTCACATCTATTTGCAGAAATTTTTAAATAAAGTTAACAACGAGAATCTAGGAAATTGATCTTGAATTCTAGTAGGAGAGTTTAGAACTCTCTACCAAAGAGAACTGAAATTTGTAAGGATGACATGTAACTGTTTTATCTAGAGCCGTTACTTATATTCTGTACGGCAGAACCATATTTTTTTCTCAATGTAGATAGAGAGATAGAGGGATAGATTGATAGATACATAAAGATTTTTACTGATGGTAGTTTTGGGATCTAGAAGTCCTAATCGATGTAGATCTGCAAAAGTTTTTCAGAAATTTCAACATTTAAGCGACGTCAATAGGTAGTATTTCTTAAGAAATGTACCTAATATTCTTCGTATAAACAGAAAATTATTTCTATAGCCTATCTAGCTGAATCTTGAAAACAAAAAATTTATTAGAAACCATAAACATTCAGTTCAATTTTCGTAATTGATGTTGTGACATATAACAAAATCTTTGGATGTGATCAATTGGTGTAATGGATAGATCATTGATATTTTGATTGAGAGCATACAATGTAAAAAAAAATTCAAGAGGTTACTAAAAATTTTTTAGTAAATTTGTATTCCACAGAATTTTTTAGTAACCACTACAAACTTTTTTTTTTTGCAAGTGAAACAAGCATTCCTTTTGTAAACTGAACAAAAAAATTTTTTGTATAACTAACTTAAAAATTTTTAGTATGAGCTACCAAGCAAGTTTTTGCAATAGCTTCAAAATTATTTCTAATAACCATTACGTGGGCTCGAAGGGCAGGAGCTTCATTCGAGCTGCATCCAGACTTCTGGAGCGGAAGATTTTCGGCAAAACCGAAATAGATGGCAGTACCAAATATTGCTACCTACTCCGATAGTATTTTCATAATCCCTTTATTAACGAGTACTTACACTACATACATTTGGGACGTATTTGGCATTGGCCAGTATCGAACCCGGGATCTTTTAGCCTGGAGTACGTTAGTATAACCACTATGCAATCAAGGCCACACGAAGCGAGTTTTAGTAATAGCTATTAGAAATATAAAACTATTAACTCTATTCGTTGCTAACTTTTTTCTAGTAATTCTTACAGATTTTCTTGTAACCGACTAAGATTACTAAAAATTTTTTAATAATTACAAGGATCACTAAGTAGTAGATCGACCCTTTTCTTGGTGACAGCAGGCCGTTTTAAAAAGTATATGGTAATATTCATAACAAATTTCTGTTCCGTGTAAATACCCATCGGTAGGTATAATTATATAGATATATAAATACTACTATTTACTATACTGCTCATACTTATTTTTAAAAACGGTAATTCTCCGTTTTAAATAGAAAAAAAATCATCTTGGGGTCGGAGTAATACTTAAACTGATGTTGTGTGAAAAAACGGAGAATCTAGACAGTAAAATTTCTGCCAAGACATTTGTCTTTTTTCACGAAGACATATTATTCACTTTACAAAAAATACTGAAATAGTAAATATGCTGAATAGTTTTTGCTATGTTAAAAATTTTTCATGTATTTTCTATATATATATATATTACAGCAATTAAACCTATGTTCAAAACTTGAAATGTTACATTAAAAGGTTTTAAGGGGTCGGGTACCCTTTGAACAAAATACGTGAAAAAGTGACCTCAGTAAGAACTGTTGTCAATCTATATGAAATTGACTTTTAACTATAACATCGAAAACGCTTAATTAATAAGGATTTATTTTATCAATTAATGTTGTATACACATATGTATACACATATGTTTTTAATTCTTTTTAAAGTTTATAAAATGTTTACGAAAAAAGAATTCTTGCATGCCTTGCGCGCACGATTTTTCACATGTGAATAGATAAAATAAACCAAGATTTTTTTTATGAGTAGAGGTATAATATGTTTTCAAAATGACCTACAATAAAAATAAAAAAACTTAGAGATCCTGAGAAAGAAATTACTTCTTGAAGACATTCGAAATATCGATACTTTTTTTTTACACAAAAGCTATCGCGAATTCTAAACATCAAACTTGACGAACATAATAATACACCATTTTGTGTCTATATACTTTTAACACATTCAGCAAAAATTTTGTGAAATTCTAGGTAACCATTTTTGATAAATCGTGTCCGGAAAGATCAAAATCGCTGTTTTGAGAAAATTGACTTTAAAGATTAAATCATCCATTGACCATACAGGAAAAGCGCAAAATGTTTTCGTCATAACTCCACTACTATTGCGAATTTTTGCATGCGGCTTGTCTTTAAATGTTCCTAAAGATTCATGTTTAATTATAAGCTATTTTTTGAAAAAAAAAAAATAGATTTTTTGATTCTTCAAAGAGTACCTGACCAATTAACAGATAGTTTTTTTCTTTGATTTATTTATAAACTCAACTTTCATGAAACACAATTTTACGGAAAAGCTTTTTGTTCTCTAAATGTGTAAAGGTCAGAAGGTTTGTCTCTTAGGAGCAATAGAAAATTTTATGGAAAATTAGTTATGTATAAGATACTTTACAGGAAACAAAATACCATACACATTTTGTTTCATTCTCTTTCATCAATAAATTTTTTATTAGTTTCCTATATTTTATGTTCTTACAAAGTTAAATAACGTATGCTAAAAGGAATAGGATGATTTGATTCTTATATACTTATATATATATATATATATATATATATATATATATATATATATACATACATATATATATATATATATATATATATATATATATATATATATATATATATATATATATATATATATATATATATATATATATATATATATATATATATACAAATACTAGTTAAAATTATTATATTTGTTCTCTGAATTTTCATAGCATGTCTTTTTGCAAAGTTTTCATACTTTTTAATACAGAAAAAATTATTAGTTATACGTTACTTGCATCAAAGATTTCCATCGCAAATAATAATGCTAGTAATTATGACTATATACTATCAACACAAAAGCATTACCTCTTATCACTATAATTAGCTGTGGTAAATGTGATACAAAAAATATAGAAATGTATTTGAATAATGGATTGATGTATGAACGAATTTTTTTATTTTAAATGTTAATTTTAATATTCATTTGTCAATACATTTTTAAAGCATAAATTTTATTTTCTTATTTAAACAAGCTTCAGATCCTCATATTAGGAAAATGTTATCAATAATTCCATTAAACGTTATAAACGTAACATTCATAAAAGGCTGTGCTACGGAAAATACTTGATTTCTTTTCCTAAAAAAAGAAAAATTGAAGAAATTGTCTCTTGGGAGCAATAGAAAATTTAAGTAGGATTATTTATGCATAAAATACTTTAAAGGAAAAAAATAAAGAACTAAACACATCTTCTTTCAGCAATAAAATTTTATTACTTTTCTATTTTTTAAATATTTAGTATGATAAATAACATATTTTAAAAGGAACAGAATGATTTTTTCTTTATCTAAGGTAAGTAAATAATAATAATATAATTAATATTGAAAGCGATTGAATTAATTTTCCTAATTTTTCAAAGAGGCAATTTAATATATTTTAATACACAAAATATAATGATTTACAGGCTACGTGCATTTAAAACATAAATTACATATTATAATGCAAATAATAAGAACCACATAGCAGCAAATAACAAAAACATTCATTTATTATATGTATAAATCGAATCACTGTCATAAATGTGAAAATTATACGAAATAAAAATGTAAAAACTGAAAATTCAGAAATTTATGTTAATATTTGATCTATACATAGGCGAAATATTACATGTTAAAAATTAATGTTAATATGCTTTTTTTATGCACAGTGTATTTATTTATTTATTTTTTAAAGATATTTCAGGGGACATACTGATTTTTTTCCTCTTACATTCCACAAAGCATAAATTATTTTTCTACTTAAATTAGGGCTAAATAACTTAAATTATGAGTATTGTATGAAAAAACCCTACAAAACGTACTTTTAAATATATTTTTTTCGCATACAATAATTCAAATATTTTACCTAAATGTCATATGGTAAAGTGAAATAAAAGGTTGATTGAAAGTGAAATTTAAAAAAAAAGGAAATTAAATGCAAGACATTATCAAATTACCTAAACTAAAAGTTATAGAATCAATAGCAATCTTATGTTGAGCTAACTACATTTGTAACGCTCCGTAAAATCATCCTAAGATTTTGGTACAGTTTTCTAAAAATAATTTTGAAATCCACATTAAAGTCTGGAGAAGCCTATCTGATGTAAAAGAACTTCGACTTTTACTTTTGCTCTTTTTGTTGATTTTAACTCTGATGAAGAGCATTTCGAGATAAGCTTGAAAGTACTAAGTTTTAGACTAACATACTGCATATAAAATCATCCTTAAGTAACAGTACTTAGCTTTCAATACTGAAATAAACAACACTTTTTCCAGTGAGGAATATACACTATATTGCCATTGATTATGGGACACTTGCGATTTTAGACATTTTACTAAATATCTAGAAAAATACATGAGGAATCATCTCGAAACTCTTAGTGTATAAATATAATAGTATACGTCATACATCTCCGTGAAGATTTTTTACCGAAACGCCATAGGGGACCGTCAACAAATTAAAAAAGAATGAATATCTTTTGAATAACCCTGTCAAAACTAATGTAGAAAAAGCGCTCAAACTCTAGATTATGATTGAATGCCTTATTGTAATACACTGTGTTCATTTTTATGCAAATAGCATGCACACTCGCAGAGTAATTAAGGTTTTTATAAAAATGGTCCCAAATTTTTTTAAGTTTTTTCATTATAATTTTCAGAGTTCTTAATATAAAATAATATTTTTTTCAGAAAATATGACAAATAACATTGCACACAGTACCCTGTAATCAGAATTAAAAAATAATAAAAATTGTATGAAAAATGAGTAGGTTTACTATATAATTTTTTACTGCGCATGCGTCAAAGATATCAAAATTTCATTTGCATATTATGGTATTTAAATGTATAGAGCAACTTTTGTAAAAGTCTCAAAATCATAGCTTGCAAATTCTGAAAGTAATCGTCTATAGAAAAAGGACAAAATCCGTTGTTTCCAAAATGAAGCAAAAAAATGAGGGATTTTATCCAAATGCAGTAGTACATCCCCGTATTGTGTATTCTATATTGACACTAATCAATGAATATATGGATACAACCCCTCTTGTTTTTGCTTCATTTTGAGAATATCGGATTTTCGACTTATTCAATTGACGATTATTGTCAGAATTTTCAAGTTATGATTTTGTGACTTTCACAAAAGTTGCTCTATACATTTAGCTAACATAATATGCAAATGAAATTTTGATATCGTTGACGCATGCGCAGTAAAAAATTATTTAGTAAACCAACTCATTTTTTATACAATTTTCATTATTTTTTAATTCTGATTACAGGGTACTGTGTGCAATGTTGTTTGTCATATTTTCTGAAAAAAAATAATATTTTATATTAAGAACTCTGAAAATTATAAGGAAAAAACTTGGAAAAATTTGGGATCATTTTTATAAAAACCTTAATTACTCTGCGAGTATGCATGCTATTTGCATAAAAATGAACAAGGCTTATTACAATAAGGCATTCAATCACAATCTAGAGTTTGAGCGCTTTTGCTACATTAGTTTTGACAGGGTTATTCAAAAGATATTCATTCTTTTTTAATTTGTTGACGGTCCCCTTTGGAGTTCCGGTAAAAAATCTTCACGGAGATGTATGACTTATACTATTATATTTATACACTAAGAGTTTCGAGATGATTCCTCATGTATTTTTCTAGATATTTAGTAAAATGTCTAAAATCGCAAGTGTCCCATAATCAATGGCAATATAGTGTATATATATATATATATATATAGAGAGAGAGAGAGAGAGAGAGAGAGAGAGGATTTTACTTGTCTTAAATTTTAGTCTTTGAAAAAAAGAATCTTTTTCCAAATGGTTATGTAATTTGTTAAATTATATTTGTTCTTCTTATACTTACATTTTTATTGATATGAACATATAAATTGGATTAAAAATTTGAAACATTTTCTAACGTAATTCGAACTGAATTGTTTGTCATAAAGCTCTTAGAAGCCCTTGAGGCTGGCATAAATTTCAATTAATTGATTTGAAATTATATTACTTGAACAATAATTTCGTTTTTAAATGTGAAAAAAATAATAAATTATAAAAAAATATTTAAAAATTAGGGAATAAAAATATATTTCTGTTTTTAAAACTTCTCTTGGGAAACCTTAAAAACAGAAAAGTATCCAGAAATAAAATTTAATTTAAATCTGAAATCAAGACTTTAATGTAATGAAATAGGAATAAAAAGTATGTTTATATACAGTGTTCTATTATTCATTCTCTTTTCAAATCTCAGTGGTAATTACATACGACAGTGTAGGACACATTTAAAATTGGTTTTATTTATTTAAAAAGTATAAAGAATTGTTACGATTGTGCTTCCTTCAGAGAATTTCTTACAAGAATATAAGTGGCTTATATTTTATAAGGTGGCAAGTGATCAAAAAGTTCAATCTCCCGATAAAATATTAATTATAATTTTAAATTAAAATTTTTTTTAAATAAGTTACAGTTCATTTTTTAGAAGATAATATGAAAAAAATACTCCAGAGAAAATTATATCAAACGTTTCTTATTTATATAAAATGAAAAGATCTAACGTTAGTAAAAACAATTTAAAAAACAATAGATTAATTTTCCCATTTCCAAACGTGTTATTTTTAAATTAAAATTCTTGGTAAGTAAAATCTAAATGTCTTATATGTAGAATTACATGTAATTCGTGAAGTGAAAGTGCGATGACAGTTGCCAATTTTTAGGGATTATGATAAAAGAATCATAATTGTTTTATATTCGTGGATTTTTCGAGCCACCAGAAGGCAAAAATATATGTTATAAAAAGCTGGTAGATGAGAAGTGCTATATTCGAATTCGATCGAGTCTCGCGTACAATAGTTCAGAACTGTCCGTGGTTTTCTTTGCATTTTGCAATTTACTGTATAAATATAAGTTACATTTCTTTAGAAGGAAGCTGCACGAAGTTCATTCCATTTTTCGGGCTAGTATTCCTCATGCATATAATTGAGATTCATAAAAAAGCCACAACACAACTTGGACATACAAAAATATGGTTACTCATTTTTTTAAAATGCTAACTGTTGCATATACTTCAATCGTTCAAATATTAGTTTTAACCTTTACGCGGGGACTTGGACAGTACCTATCTGGCATTGCATGTATTCTTAGACAGATGCTGTCCGCGCCTTCACGTAAAGGTTAAATACAATGCAATCACATTCCACATAAAATAAAGACAGTCGATTGAGCTCCTCGTGAATTATCTTCATTACCGTAAAAGTCAAGAACGAAAAAGTCGGGTTCCAATTGTAGTAATACAACCTGTAGCTATGACTAAATAAGTGAAATTCGATAGAACATTTTTATACAGAAAATATTTTTTAAGTGAGTTGTGCCCCCTTATAATCCGGCGTCCAAAAGTAAAGATGTAATTTTGTAATGTATCTAATTAGCGAATGAATGAATGTAAAAACGATACATTTGGAAGGAATGAACGTTCATCTAGTATTAACAGAAAAAAAAAAATTAATATGTTTAACGCAAATATGATTTACAACAAAAAAGCACTCTTAGACGAAAAGTCCATTTTTTGAGAAAACAATATGTCACCATATAATACAGTATCCTATTTGTCGCGCACCCTGTGAAAAGCGAGGACAAGAAACGGAGTAAACTTTATTATAGCTCAAAAAACGACTTGGAACGACTTAAATGAGCAAACTCTCTGCCAAGATAGTTCCAAAGGTGTTCTATCGGATCAAAGATTGGATAGCGAGCTCTCCATTCCATTGCCTCCCAGTTCTCAACAGCAACAGCTCAATGAGGTCATGCATTATGATCCATCAGAATTAAATCTTTACTAATAGTAGTTCAGGCAGATGGGTAGACATGTATATAAAGAGTCACATTCCAATATTTCGCATTTGTTAAAGTACTTTACTGGAACACAAGTAGGTCAATGTGAGTGCCGAATGAGATATTTGCCCAAACCATGATTCAAACACCTTTTTTCCTTGGTGTTTCAACTGTGTTGGAATGACAGTATCTGCTGCATTGTTCTTTCCAAATAGGCATGTACTGTGAAATGTGTACTCGTCCAGTACAGAAGTTTAATGCTGTCTGGACCAGGAAACGCATTCTCTTGCCCAATATATGCCAATATTTCTCTTTCGTTCACTGAAGTACACGCACACAACTGGTCGCCTTGCATAGAGATCTGCAATACGATAGAACGTTCGTATCGTAGTAGCAGATATTCTTTTCCCTGGTACTGCAAAATAGTTTGCAACGAGCTTCGGCACAGTAGTGCGTTTTCTTCGTCTTGCCAAACGATCTAGAAAACTGCCTTCTGGAAATATTGTATCTTGTGTTGGCCTGGAAAATCTGTTTTGGTCAAAGAATCTTCCGATAGATATTAACCACGGATTATTTAGTCTACACTGTGAAACATAGTGAGACGTCTAGCAACATCAGTCACTGAGAATCCTATTTCCATCAGTTCGACCGCTCGCCTCCTTAACAAAACGAAAAAAAAAAGAACGACTTTTCCTATATATTTATAAATTCTACTGTCTATTAAAAAAATTGATAACATGTTTAAAAATGAACAAAACACACACGAAATTGCATAAGATTGAAGATGAACTTGCATAATTTTCTCTCATCCCTATATACCTGTTTTTTTTATACAATAAAAGTGTTAGTTAATGGCTTCGCATCTGATTTAAAATTTATTATTATCATTCATATAAACTGTTAAATTTATTATTTATGTCTTTTTTTGGGTGGGAACTTCCAAAAAGTCTCTACCTTAACTTTTGAGGGTTAGTATATTGGAAACTATGTTGTGTTAAAAATGCTGCTGACATTTTGAGAATTTTATTTTTGTATTTTAAATAATTTTCCGGATGTCAAGTTACTCGCTTCATGTGAATTTTCTTCTATTTCCATTCTCTAAATTATCTTCTTTCGTTTTTTAAGAAATCACTTATCTAAACTCACTTCAATAGACAATTTTTTTTTTATTCCTGGAACTTTTGTTCAAAACCTCTTCCTCAAACCCTTGCAATATT
Organism: Maratus speculifer; assembly: GCA_964019185.1. Taxonomy (NCBI): domain Eukaryota; kingdom Metazoa; phylum Arthropoda; class Arachnida; order Araneae; family Salticidae; genus Maratus; species Maratus speculifer. Next base: position 13,052,116 of record OZ025297.1, on the reverse strand, counting down.
CTACATAATCCAGCAATTAATTTTGATCCACAATCCATTAAAAAATCTTTCAGTTTTAATGCTTTATTTTTTATTTTGTAATTTTTTTTTTTATATATACTAGACTGGTTTGTAAAAAAATGAAAATTATGTGGAACGATATTTTCTTTCTGTGTGGCTCGCGTTTATAATGCATGAGTATTGCTAATTAAAAAAATCAGTTGCACATATCGCTATTAAATGTAACGAAGATTAAAAAAGGTCGAACTTAACATTTGAAAGTATTAGGTTTGACATAGCTACTCTTATGGAAAATACAGAAACTGTATCTCAGTGTCTCTGTTTGATTATTTCTAGCACTTCCCGTTTCAGTTCTTCATGTTAGACAAGATTTAGCAAGTTGAAATTATTGAAATAAATATTCCAGATCAAAAACCTAATAAGACGAAATATTCACTCTTTTTATGATTGCAAAAGAATACAATACCTATAAAGAATTTTACAATATTACACAATTTACAATCAAATTTTACATAAATGAGATGTGAATAAATAACAAATCCTTTATTATACTAGTGTAAAAATATTTAATATAATTTAAAGATTTTTTTTCACAAACCACCTTTATATAAAAATTTAAATATATTAAGCTGGTTCAACAATGTTAAAATATGACCGAAGAGAAAGTTGTACATATGTGAAAAAAATAACCAACTATTCTTACGGAGTGGAAAAATTACAGATTCTGCTAGTGCCGTCAGATTAGATAGAGTGAATAAAAAATTTACAAAAAACCTTGTGATCATGTGTTTCAGAAAATTGTAATGCATTGCATAACACAAAATTAAATGTTTGCTATGATGTTTAACCAAAGTTTCAGAATATTGTATTAAATATTACAACTGCATATTAAAAAAAAGATCAAGTATTTAATGAAAAACGGCATTTATTAAATTCATTACTAAACCTAACTAATAAATCTGCAAATTAGGAGCCTCAACGTCAGTTTTACACATTTTTTTAAACATACTTTGGACAAAATTCAACTTTCTGGAAACTGTAATTTAAAATTTTCAAATTACACAATTATTTATAAGAATAAAATAAGAATAAGGAGTTTTCAGCCATCAAATCCGTTAAATTAAAATTTTAATTATGTTAGAAAATTCTGAAATTTTCATGATCTATTATTTTTGTTTTTTTATTATAACACAGTAGATCTCTTCAGGGGACTCCGCCCCCCTGAATCCCCCGTAGTCTCATTAAATTTAAAGTTTCAACTTTCTATTAGTTGGCTAATCTTTATCGTATATCTTGCATTTCTTAAGAATAAGTAACAGTTTGGACAAGCATTTTTCATTAACCTCATACTTCTACATACCTACCACCCACAAACACCTGAATCTGATGTATAAGGAACTTTTTAAAGTGTAAAATTAATAATCTTGAGTTTTAAATTTTTTTCCGAAAACAAAAGTTTGATTGCATTTTGCAGCAGTTATCGCGGAACAGACAGACAGAAAAACAGACTGATAGACGGAATAAACAATAAATTTCGAACAATTTCATGGACAATAAATTTCCAGTCACCAAAGTAAGCCTTCACTGAAGTTTCGGCAATGACGTCATTATGCATGTGTTATTGATATCCATGTTTCTTGTATTTTTAACAACTACTATAAAATACCTGTTTTATTTCAATTATGACGTCATATTTTACCAAGTGAATTGTTTGTTAAAAATATAATTCTTTTAAATTTCTTTTACTTCTAACTATGTCTCCATTTTGGTCAGAAAAATTCTTATTAACGAAACAAATATCCGTGTTTAATATTTAACAAAAAGTATGATATCTATTTTTATTTTAATTCTGACTTCATATTTATTAATTTTTTCTTACAAGGAAGGTCTCCACACTGGGCATACTCAGATTTTTTTTAGTACTAACTACTAATGTAAGTAATAAAGGATCGGTGAAAATTAGCGGCGGAATTACAACAGAAAACATGTAAAAAAATAAAATACTTTCGAATATTTGGCGTGAAAAGACGAAAGTATCACACGCCTTGGCGAACATTAATTCTCTCCGCCAAAAGCAAGCGATTTTAATGCAAGTGAAAGCTTTTGGGTTTTGGAATCCATGTAAATGGTATTTAATGAATTTAAACATAAAAAATGAGAGAGTTTAATATATTATATACATATATATGTAATAAACTGCATATATATACATTATTTGTTGCTGTAGTTATTTATTTTACTTCTGGAAAAATATTTTTATATATAAAAAAATGTTATTCAGTAAAATTATTTTCCCACATTTAAGCGTATTCAAAAATAAAAGATGTTTTCATAGCAACAAAATCGAATTGACAATGCTCAACTGGACTTTGAACTTCAAACAATTTTAATTAATTTAAATTTGAATTTCGTTTTAAATGATGGTTAAATTTGAATAAAATACACATAAATATCAATATAACGAAATTATATTTAAAACAAACTAAAACTGAAAAAACAAAGATATTTAATTTATCTAAACACGTTGAACATGAAACATTTTTTCCCTTTAAAATGCATTTGACATAAAAAAAAAGAAAATAGTTTTTGAAATTGCTTTTCATCGCCAACCGATGATAAATCGCCAAGTAACGAAAATTTCATTATTTTTTTACGGACAAGGTACGAAGGTTCCGCCGAAATTTTTTTATAAACGTATATAGTCTCATGAGAAGAACTGTAATTTTTTCAGAATTTTCGGAGTATGCCCGTATGGAGACCTTCCTTGTTAGTTTAATTTCTCGAATGGAAATTTCTCAATTGAAACTTATTGCCGTTGAAAAATAATTATTCCAGATTTTAATTTTTTTGGCAACGATAAAGGAAATTGGTTAAACTGTATCTAAAAAGTCTCTATTTATTGTGTATGAAAAAGAATGAAATTTTGAATTATTAAGGAAAATATTTGAATAAAATTCATAAAACATAACCTATGTTCTTTTCTGGGCTATGTTATATTTATACGCAAAGATACAAAGACATTAACTAATTCATCAGTTTTGATGTTGACTTCATTTAAATTTTCGTACACGCTTTCAAATTATGGATAAGAATTAAGATGAATGGTTGATTAGCAACCAATATGAGAAAATAAAGAAAATGAAATAAATACATTTGAAATAAGTAAATCTCTAAAACAAATAAGTCTATATTATTGGAACACATTTATAAAAAATCTCCAAAATTTACAGTAATAATTCAAAAAATCTGACAAATGCGTAGACAAAATTTCAAAACAATACGAATAAATAAACCGGTAAATTTCAGTATTCATTTATCATTGAATTCCATTAATCAAATGCGTCATTTTCTCTCAAGAAAAAAAAATAAATTGAAAATCATTGGGTTTGCCATAGAAAAGCATTATTGCGGAAAATAAAATATTCTGTATTTTCCGAACGAATGAATCAAACCTAACAAAAAACTATACAGCTTAATCCCAGTGCCTCACTAACATACCCACTGAATTTCATGTCAATCGAATGCTTTTTACGTCAGTTATCGTGGAACAGACAGACTAATAGAATGACAGACCGACAGACTGACAGACTGACATACAGACAGAAACAAAAAAATTTCGTGTCTCCAAAATAGCCCTTCACTGACGTTTCGGCAATTATTTAAGAGGCTTAGTGCAATTTACCTTTATGTATCTGTGCTTAATGCAATTTAGTGCTCATATTACAGGGTTGATAGTTATGGTACTGAGTGTGCGAGTTCACTTGCAGTCTCTTTCGATTTACACGTATAATGTCTGTTATATAAACACACAAACACATATTTTTATTATTTACATATGTATCACTACGCATTTTTTTTCTATCTTAAAAGAATACTCTCTTGAAGCGATAAAAAACTATGTTTTTAAACATTTAAATTAGTTTTTCAATTATTAATATTTAATTTTCAGGTTTTTACATTGTTTGAGAATAGAATATAACATTTTGTAACATTTAACGTGATTTGAATTGAATAGTTTATCATGTAGTTCTACAGACCCTTGAGACAGGCAGACATAAATTTTCATAACTTCTTTCAAAATTATATTTCTTGAAGATTATAATTTATTTTTTAAACGTGAAAAGATTTTTAATATTTTGCCTCATAAAAACGAAGAAATTTAAAATGAAATCATAAATATATGCTTGTGATTGTAAAAAAAATAATCTCTAGGGATACTTTGAGTAAAGAAATATAAAATGAAATCGGATTTAATTCAAATCTAAAAGCAAAACCTCAATGGATAGGATAAAAAAATAATTTCTATACAAAGTTTAATTTTCATACTGTTTTCAAATCTCAATGGTAAATATGTATGACAATAAAGAATAAGTTTTAAAATGTGTAAATTTGTTTAAAAAATTGTAGGACGAAATTGAGGTACTGCTATATCCTAAGAACGTTGTAGAAAAGATAAACACATATTTTACATATTTGTCGGGCAGCAACTGTTAAAGTTTGTAAAAAGGGGAATTTAATTATCCGATAACACAATAATCATGAGTATGATTTTAAAGATCCTTAACAAAGGTACAGTTCTTTAATAAAAATAACATTAATAATTACTTCACTATAAAAGTATACCAAACATCTATTATTTATAAAAATAGAAAATTTCTATAATTTGTAAAAATAGAAATCTGTAACTAAAATTATATTGAAATCAAGAAAATCTTCAAATCTAGTCAATAATCTTCAGAACTATTGGAAATATATTAAGGAAATTAGACCTATACATAAGTTGGTATGATTCACAAAACATTTAACTGTTATAATGCGCAATCTTGATTATAATTAAGAATCACGAGTGTCGGAAGTTATAAAACAGAGTTCAAAATATTGAACTGAAAAATAATCATAGGGAATTATGGACCGCATTTTCAGTTAAATAGCTATCACAATGTTAATTCATATTGAAAATCCGGTAGTTTATGGATCTTAAAGTAGTTAGTCTGACTTATTCAAGGTATGGTTGGTTCTGGGAGGTGGAAAGCGAGTTCCATTTTTTCTCCCCTGATCATCCCGGGCATTCCTTATAGGGTTTAGATCTGGAGACCTGGCTGCAAATTCATCAAGAGAATATTTTCCCTTTGATGAAATATACAGACATTAGATCTATGTATATTCGCGCGTTGTAGTCCACTAAAATTCAATCAGGGCCAACTCCATGCCTTAAAAATCAAACATAGCCTACGAAGATATTCTCCTTTCACTTTAAACCAGTCATAGAGCTCTTGCAAAACTCAGGGAGAGGTCTTCGCCCACAAAACAGGATGCCTTCCCAGACCATCAAACCTCCGCTACGATAATGGTATTTTTCCTGGAAAATGGAAAGCAAGTAGAAAATCTACGGTTTTCTCCAGATTTAAGTACGTCGAGAAATTGTATTTAGACTGAACTGAGGCTCATCAGCGAATAGGGTTGTACAAAGGCGCCCTGGTCCAAAGGCGAAGATCTCTGCACCATGCTAAATGGGTTCTCATCTATATGCAGAAGTGGATGAAATGCAAGAGGCATGTCTTATTGCAAAATATATTTTTATATTATGTACCCTTCTGCAAACAAGAACCGTTGGAACGCAATCGCGTGTAATCGCAAAAAGGTCACGAGAGAGTTGAGAAGCTTTTCATTCTTGTTCTCTCTCGCTGAAATGTACAAATAACGTTCTTCATTGGCCTTCGTCGTGGCAGTTTGACAACATTACCAGGCTTTCTCTCTGTGGATCCACTGTCCTTAAACTGTTTGCTTAAGTCGGACACAATGCTTTAACCTCTTCAGACCTGATGTATCTTATAGGATACATATCTTTACAATTTTTTTCCACGTTTATAAATAATGTAAAAAAAGAGAAATTGGTGTAAATGGAGCCCTAACAGACAGAAGAATTAAACAAAATAGTAATTTGTTTGTTATAGCTCTTTTTTAGTAAGCTACGTGTTATATAAAATTGGCTTGAAGCAAAAATGTACAAAATGAGCAAAAATGAAAACTCAAATAATTTTATTGTGCGTTAAGATATCATTTGTAGAGTCCATTAGTAATGAAAAATTACCAAATATATATTTATTTTATGATTTTGAGTGTTTTTACAATGCAAAAATGTATAATAAAATTAAAAAAAATCCAAAGAAATTGCCAAAAAATGTATTTTTTGAATCCTGATGTATCATCAATTTTTATCAACAAAAAATAAATTCTAATTTTTTTGCTGATCAATCTCTTTTTGGTATCGGTTTGATAATATAAATCCATAACTGAAATTAAGAAAAGTACATAAATAAACCCTGGGGTCTGAAGAGGTTATGTTACACTGTGATCTCTAGGAATCTGCATTTCAGGCTGCCTTGTTTCTATCTTTGCGATGTTGTTTACTCTTTATAATTGCTTTTTTAGAATTTCATAAAATGCTGTAAAAACGTATTATTCAGCATGGTGTGCCTTTGAACAAGATCAAAATTATCATGCTCACTTAATAAGTCTATTTCCACTACTCACTCTACCCACACACATGCGTACGCTTGCTTATTTGAAAAAAAAAAGAGTTGTATCTTTCTTTCGGAAAATTACTTTTATTATTATCTCAAAACATTTCAAGAAATTTGACACAGGAATTACGTAATTTATTGAGTATGTAATTAAATAATAATAATAATAATTTGTAAAATCCAATAGCTAACAAAAACGTACAAATATTGGTGTTTAAAAGCCATTAATTTGAAAATCAGACAAAATGCTGGAGAGAGTTTAATTTTTTTTATTATTATTTGCTTGATTTATTTGCATGTTGAAGTAGATTTTAAAGATTTGTAAATATATCATCTTTCTTATTAAAAATGTCAAAGTTCAAGGTTATGACTGCCATTTTTATGAAAAGTAAAATACCAGTATGTTTGGAGTGCTATATCTCTGGCACGCAACACTATCCCAAAATTGTTTTGGCACAGTTTAACACTACACACTTATTAAAATTATTTTGTTTCCATGGAATTTTGATACTTTGCATTACTTTTGTTACGTTGCCACAAAATACAATCAAAATGACGTTTTTGTCCGTTTACCACGCTTATTATTTTATTTAATCAATAGTATCCCAAAGTTTTATATAGAATATGAAATCGTACTACTAGGACATCCTAAATAGTATAGAAATGTACCGGGGTATTGTTGCTGTTAAAGATATAATCTGTTAAACTTTCAAAAGTTTCAAAATCTGCAACATTTAAATTACTCTTATCTCAAAAAATCATAACAGTTGAATAAAATAAAGTAGGGGAAACTGGGGCACATTGATACACCCCCTGTACTGCACAAAGGGTCATTATAGGAAGTTTCACAACAGCTCCAAAAGCTGATACTAGTGCACTCAACTACATGCAGAAAATCTTGGAATTATTCAGTAGTTTGATGAAATGGGACGGGTGATTAATTATTTTTGTAGGTCAAAAGTAAATTTGAGTTCTACAATTGAAATGGTAAAATACAAATGTTCCAGTGTTTTCAACCGAAATAATACTCTGGTGATAGCCTAGATCACCTTGTGAGGGAGTGACCTTTAGTCATAAAGGCACTCTAGTGTTTCTGAGATCGTGACGTCAATAATTTAACATTTTGTAGGCGTAAAAGTGACATCTATCCTCTCTTTTACTTTAACTTTCTAGAGTGTGTGTGCTCTTTCGAATTCCGCAGTTAGCTCGCGGTTATTAGTATTATGTTAATGAGAAGTATCTCAGTTTGTCGCGTATAAAAGCTTGGGTGTGAGTTTGTGGTGTGTGTTCTGGCCTTAGCCAGCGTCTGTGTGTTTCTGGCCTCAGCCAGCAGCCAGCGTCTGTGTGTTCCTGGCAGTAGCCAGCAGCCAGCAGCCTCTGTGTGTATTCCGCCATTAGACAACGAAGTTGATGATTGTTTAGTAAGGTGCTGACGATTAGAAAATAGCTACGGCCTCCAGTAAAGCGGAAGGAGTTCAGATAGTGGATTAAAGATTCGGCCTTGGTAAGAAAGTTTAGTTTTGATTATTTGAGAAATAAAGAAATATCCACAGCCACGGGCTGTGAAATTAAGATTTGTTTAGTAGATCAGCCAGGAAATAGTGTCAAGTGCTAGCCGGTGCCCCGACTGAGCTAGACCAAAGCCTGTGAGTATGATTTAGCTTTTCATAGTGTTCTCAGTGAGTGAAATTACAGACTGGCTCCACTTTCCTTTAGCCCTTATCATTTTAATAAACTGTGTTGTTTTAACCTAAATTCCTGAGTATGTCTGCATATAACGTTACAAATGACACCCAGCATGAGTATACCGTCACAAATGGCGCCCAACGAAATGTCGGACATTTTGAGATTGTGCCACGGGTGTATTTCACCGGTGAGGGTGATATTAGTGAATTTTTAGTGAAATTAGATGATTATATTTTGTTCAATAATATACCTGAGAAAAACAGGTACGTAGTGCTTAAATGCTCGTTAAAGGGCGAAGCACTTTTGTGGTTAGAAAATATAGGAAAGTTTTTGATTACTGAGGAAGCGAAAAGATTTGAACAAACTGTAATTGAGTTAAAGAAGGCATTTCCTCCCGTTAAAGATAAAAGTATTTTGAGAAAAGAGTTCTATTGTAATAAGCAGAATATTTATGAGTCGGCGTCAAAATTTTATCTTCGTAAGCTGGAACAAAAAAATAAATTAGATTTAGATATTACATTTGAGGAATTATTGGACATTGTTTTTCCTCTTTTTAATCCAAATATACAGGACTTTATTGAAGTTAGAGCACCGAAGAATTTTGCAGAAATGCACCAGATATTATCGAAGTATGAGTCTCGGCATAGCTCGGATCAACGGGATTTGCGTAACCCTCGGCAGAGACCTGTCACGGATGGTAATTTGAGAAATGAGGGGGAACGTAATTTTGTGAGAGGGGGACAGCGATTTCCGGATAGTAATGTGCGTAATAGAAGTGATGGATTTGGTCGTAATATGTCGAATACGAGTAATGGTAATAGGAATGGTGGTGGTGCTAATAGTTTTAGAAGTGGTGAGAGAAATATGCATGGAAATAGACAGAATAGTGGTTATGATCGTAGTGGGGGAGTACGGGACAGGAATGTTTCTTCGCAAGTAAGGAGGTTAACTTCGGATGAGAATGTTGAAAATAGGTCAATGCAAAGCAAATGTGTTCAGAGGTCGGAAAAGTCTTCGGTGAGTTTGAATAAAATTACTATTAATCCGGTTGAGTTACCTGAAGTGTTAATTGTGTTAGATGGTATTGTCGTTAAAAGTGTCTTCGATACAGGGGCAGATAAGTCGTTCATTTCTTTTGATTGTTATCGGAAATATTTTTCGTATAAGAAGTTGAAAAGGTTAAGTCTGGTGGCTCAGTCGGCACAGGGAGTAGCTTGCGATAATAAAGGTTCATAGAATTGGAAGTTGAAATTCGTTCGGTTAAGACATGTTGGGAGTTTTGTGTGTTAGATGGATTAACAGTGCATTGTATAGTGGGTGTGGATTATATGAAGGATAGAGGAATTAGTTTGGATTTCTTTAAAAAGTCGTTAATCGTGAATAATGATGAGAATGGGAGTAAGAAAGAGCCTGTTTCAGTGTCAGTTAGTTTGGAGGAGTCGGGTTTAAGTGTGGTTAAGAAAATGGAGGTTAATAAGTCTTTAGTCGATTGTGGTAAAGTTTTTTCAGATAAACCGAGTTTAACTAATGAAATTTATATTGGTTTTGACGCACTAGTTGCTAGTAAACCATTTCGTTATGATTTTATATTCAATATTTTTAAGTCTTTGTGTGAAAAGTTGCAGACTGAGGACGGTAGGGAACTTCCTCAGTCTAATATGGCTGAACGTGTAAATCGTACATTAATTCAAATGATTTCTTCTTATGTTGGTTCTCATCATGCAAATTGGGACCAGTTTCTTCAGCATTTTGCGTACGCACTTCGTACGGCAGTTCACGAGTCAACGGGGAAAACGCCTGCTGAATTGTTTTTGGGTAGAAAAGTTATTACTCCATTCCAAAGGTTAGTTATGGTGTCGGATGCGGAAAGTCAGTACATGTGTCAGGATATTGAGAGGTTGGTTAAGGAAGCTCAGGTTCAAATGGGAAAAGCGCAAGAAAAACAAGCTCTGTATTATAATATGCGTAGAAGGGAGTTAGAAGTGAAGGTTGGAGATTTTGTGTTAGTAGAAAAGCATTGGTTAAGTTCAAGTCGTCAAAAGAGAGTAGCTAAGTTTGGTCCGAAGTTTGTAGGTCCGTTCGAGGTTTTGGAAGTTCGAAATAATAATTTGGTTGTTGATGTCAATGGTGAAAGAATGACTGTTAATCTGGATCAGGTTAGAGTGTATAAGTTTAGAGAAAATGGTAGTGAAGGTTCTCATATGTCGAGTGGTGTTTCGCGAAATTCCCGATCCAATGAGTGTCCCGAGTCCAGCACTTCTTCGTCTAATTCTTTTCATCAATATTCAAGAAGAAAATTTGGTCAAACAGCTCCAAAGACTGTTATTGAAAGTCGAAAGCCTAGCAATCCGAGAGCAAAGTATAATAAAAATAAGAGAACTGTGTCAAATACATCGGACTCTGTGTGTCATAAAAGACAAAAAATTGTAAATTGTCCAGTTCCTCCATCTATTAGACAACAACCTCACAAGCATAAATTAACTAATAGTTCACCGTCTTCAGTGATTAATCCCCAGAAAAGATTTCGTTTGGACACTCGTAAAACTGTTAAGCGAAGTTTAAATTCTGAATTTTTGCCTAACAAGAAACTACATAGGTCCGGAAAGAAACGTGGCCTAGGATCTTCGGTAACTTCGGGTGCGTCTAGGAAGAGGAGGCAACTCTCAGATTACCGGCAACAACAGTGTGAACCTCGCCATGGAGTGAACCCAGCGAACCGGCCAGAGCAGAGTCGTCGAGTGGAACCTACGAGTATTCCACGGCATCCATTCAGAACCAGGCTGCAGGCACGACAGTCAACTGTGGCGTCACCGTACAGTTCTGATGACGAGAGATCCTTCGTACAAGCCTTCTGGGACAGGAGGAGAAAGCCATCTTGCAGTATGAAGCCTGCCAGCAGCGAATCGTCTCTATGATTGGGTGATAATGTTCTTTATTACATTTCTATTAGAGTGCATATATGTGGTAGCAATGTGAAGGAATAGAAAGCAGAGAGACTGTTTTGTACTTTTGGCCATTTTTGGAATTTTTTGACGGACTCACGATTAGTGCTTAATTGTGTTCAAAATTTGTTTGCAAAATTGTTAGTTTTATGTATGTTGGAAATTTTGGTCTTAACTGCTTTTAAAAATTCTGGATCTATTGTTAAACTGTTATGTTATTTGTTAAAATGTTACTATATTGTTATTGTTCATGTGTTATAAAATGTATGTTAATGTATGTTTAAATTTTCAGAAAGTACAGATAGTAATTTGGGTTATTTTGTACACGCGCCGCGGTTCAGGCGCGCACGTGTTTTTCGGTCAAGAAGTCCTTGACACGCGTTTCTATCTCTGATACTAACATTTAATGAATTAACTTTCTTCTTATCGTTCGTGTTTTATGAGTTGCGTTTTGTACTTTAGTTGAGAATGGTTTCCGCAAGTTGCGAAGTTTTAAACTGCATTTGAATTTGAAATTGTATTGTATTAAAATTGAATGTTAATGTGATTTTCTTGCAGGGAAGTATACCTTTTGTTATGTATTGATTCTGCTATTTTTCTTTTAGTTAATACAGATGAAGAGATTGATGACGTCATTTTGTAAATTTTTGATATTTTTTGATTGTTGCATAAGCACAGCGATATGCCGCTGTACGTATGTGCCCCAATTATTGTTCAAGTGGAGTTAAGTCTGAAGAAGTTTGGGAGTTAGTTCATTGGCTAATGGGGATGTAGGTATTACGTAGTAGCAGAGTTAGTTTAGTATGAAGTAAATGTAATTTTAGATGAAGTCGGAATTTGGATGAGGAAAGTTTTTGCGCATTGGGTTTTTTGGACTTGGTGCGAATTCTAGTATATTAAAAGTTATGGAGAAATTTTTGGGTAAAGTTATAGTTGCATTGCAATATTGAGGAAAATTTCGGAAGGTTAGTGTTTTGAGATATTTTAGCACTCCCAGTGGAGTGGGTTGTTTTGAGAGAAGTAATTAGTTTTGAAAGTTTTACGAGTTTTTGGAAGTTTTACGGAGGCTATTTATAAGATAGAAGAATGATTGGATTGAATATGTGATTATTTGAGGCAAACTGAGTTTTTTTGGGTTGTGATGGGTTAAAGTTAATATTTTAAAAGTTATGTTTCGGCGTTAAATTTCACCCATCACTGTGTTTTATTACGGCTCTAAATTTATAACAAGAAAAAGTTCTGGGCATGCATTTAGCCCAGCCCTTTTTCTCTGCGGAGTTCGAGGGGGGGTTGTGAGGGAGTGACCTTTAGTCATAAAGGCACTCTAGTGTTTCTGAGATCGTGACGTCAATAATTTAACATTTTGTAGGCGTAAAAGTGACATCTATCCTCTCTTTTACTTTAACTTTCTAGAGTGTGTGTGCTCTTTCGAATTCCGCAGTTAACTCGCGGTTATTAGTATTATGTTAATGAGAAGTATCTCAGTTTGTCGCGTATAAAAGCTTGGGTGTGAGTTTGTGGTGTGTGTTCTGGCCTTAGCCAGCGTCTGTGTGTTTCTGGCCTCAGCCAGCAGCCAGCGTCTGTGTGTTCCTGGCAGTAGCCAGCAGCCAGCAGCCTCTGTGTGTATTCCGCCATTAGACAACGAAGTTGATGATTGTTTAGTAAGGTGCTGACGATTAGAAAATAGCTACGGCCTCCAGTAAAGCGGAAGGAGTTCAGATAGTGGATTAAAGATTCGGCCTTGGTAAGAAAGTTTAGTTTTGATTATTTGAGAAATAAAGAAATATCCACAGCCACGGGCTGTGAAATTAAGATTTGTTTAGTAGATCAGCCAGGAAATAGTGTCAAGTGCTAGCCGGTGCCCCGACTGAGCTAGACCAAAGCCTTTGAGTATGATTTAGCTTTTCATAGTGTTCTCAGTGAGTGAAATTACAGACTGGCTCCACTTTCCTTTAGCCCTTATCATTTTAATAAACTGTGTTGTTTTAACCTAAATTCCTGAGTATGTCTGCATATAACGTTACAAATGACACCCAGCATGAGTATACCGTCACAACCTAGCCGGTGATCAAAGCTACTTTATTTCAATTCCTCATTCTTGATTGTTAGATAAATTTTGAAGTTTTGGATATGAGACTCATTTTATTCAAAATGGTTGTATGGGGCACATTGATACAACCTAAATCCTTTTCTAGTTCATTTTTTCTTTACCTGTTATTGTTTTTTCTACCGTACACTCCTTAATCCAACCATTTTTCGCCAAAAATTTCTAATATTAGTTTTTATTGAAGTGAAATAGCTCTAATTTCTTTATATTAGAACAATTTATAGTATTTTATAGTATTAAACAAAAGACGTACTCTCTTACCCAACATCTAGTGCTAGTAGAATTAACAAAGGAAAAGGCAAAAGACAAAGCCTGGAAAATCTCAAATTTATACCGATTCTCTAGAGAAAAATGTATTTTCGACATGAGAAATGTTAATTAAGAGAAACAAGTTGCAGAACAGCACAGGATAATTATATTATAAACAGAATTTTTAATATATTTATCCTCTATTTTCTGTTTATAAACCGATTTATAAACCGAAAATCTGGTAATTTTTTCACCTTGTCTAAGAAAGAAAATAATACTTGGGTTGAAGTGCCATATACGATAAAGTTACCACAGCCAACAATCAGACAAGGAACAGCCAGAACATTATACATTTCATTTTGATTTCTTTAGTATTGCTTAAAAATAAATTTTGGGTGATTTGAATCCATATAAATAAATATAAAAAGGTTTGCTAACTATTTTTCTATGGAAAATATGCATTATTGTTATTTTGTCTCTATTTTCCCAGGCGTATCAAAGTGTCCCATGAGGTGTATCAATCTGCCCCGGGGATGGGGCACATTGATGCAAATGACTTTTTACGATTTTTTTTTAAATTACATGCAAAAATAATATATAAAACAACGAGTGTGCATATTTATAACACACTACACATTTTTGGCTGACACCACATGGAAAAATAATTTGAATTTTTTTTCTGGACACCAAAAAATTCTTAGAAAAAAGCTGTATCAATAAGCCCCAGTTCCCCCTACATTAAGTAGTATTTGAACATGTGTACAAAAACATGGAAAAGAAAAAGTTGGGTGTCTTACTATATTTTTAAAAAAAAATATGAAATAATTTACCAACAAGCAGCTCTATAATAACACTTCTTCACTATTTGAAACTGAAAAATCGCATTTTTGTTTCCTCTCCCTATGATTTTATTCTGAGAAAATGGGGTATCCACTTTCCCCCTTAAATAAAAGAAATGGGATTTACTATTTTCTGATAGGGAAAAAATGTGATAATTGACAATGTTTTTTTTTTCGTAATTTTGTCATTTTTTTTAAATTTTATGAGAAGCTACTTCTTTTTCTTTCGTATATTTTTGTACATATGTTCAACTACTGCATGCTATATTTTGTTTTATTTATCTGTAATGATTTTTTGAGGTGAGACTACTTTCAATGTTGCAGAATTTGAAACTTTCGAATAGCAGCAGTAACAGCAACAGTATCCTGGTATAATTCTGTATTATTTAACTTGTCCTAACAATACACTTTTATAATCTGTAAGAAAAAGTTTTGGCTTCTGTTGCTTAAATAAGATAATAAGTTCGGAAAACGGACAAAAAATATCATTTTGAATGTATTTTGTGGCAACATAACAATGTAAAGTAACAATTCCCTATTGAAACAACCAAATTTTAACAAGCAAATTCGGTTATACTAACAGTTTATGTCAAAAGGAATTTGGTATATTGTTGCTTTGAAAGTAATCCAAACCTACTAGCATTTCAGAGGTAATAAATCCATTTTACTGAAGGGCATATATTTTATAAATTGAAACATATGATACGCTAAGGAATAGCTGAATTAAAAATTTCTACAAATGCAATTGTTTGTTCATGTTTCTTCATTTATGTTATCATGATGATAATGTTATAATGTTATGATATATGTGAATAAATGAAATGTTCCATTTAAAAATAACTTGTAGTACAATGGAAATGGTACTCTCAGTATGTGACAAAATATGGAGTTTAAGAAGAAATTGAGACATATAATAAAAGTAATAATAAAATATTCTTAAAATAAAAAAGTATGTTTGTTCAGGAACGCAATAAAGCGATAGAATTGTCTTTAATAATTAATAAAAATTTGATTTTCTTTTGCAGGTGATGGACTCAAGAGCAAAATACATTGGGACTTGCATTTAAAATCATATTCAAACCTCGCCGTGGTTTCGAATTCATAATTGGAAGCTGTCACACTGAATAATAGCGTTTGAACACCTAAGCGTAACTAACAGCTGTACCCTGATGAAGGCAGGATATTGGGAAATTCGAAAAGCATAATTTGTATAAAACGACAATAAGATGAAAGAGAAAAAATACAAAAAGAATATTCTATAAAGATTTCTATAAAGAAATTTCAAAAATACGTCAGGCAAAAATTAAATTTATTTTTACTGGTATAATATTTGTACGTTTCAAACTGTCTGCATTGAAATCTTTATAAGTAATATGTTTTCAAAACTAAGCTCTTGCAAGTTATATTCAAAGTTATTTTCAGAAATGGTGATTTTTTTATTTTCAAACGTGAGCTATGAAATTGCAAATATTTTTAGACGTGTATTATTCCAAAGATTGAAATTTTTGGAATAATACACATTTGGGTTTAATAAAAGCTCCATGGAGGTTTTTTTTAAGCATTTGAGTAAATTATGAATGTAGAGGAATTTAATATTTAACCAGAGTTAACAACAATTATGATTTTAAAAGTTCTTATAATTTTTCTTACATTTACATCTAATAAGGTGAAATAAGTAATTTTGATATAACCTAGGAAATTAAATAAATTTAATATCGAAGACTTAAATTTTAAATGTAATTGAATATAAAACTTATATATAGTATAATAAAAATAAGTTTTTTTTCTCTTGTTATACAGTTGCAGAAAATTTCTGTTTACATCCTTGCTTTGAACAATAACCCAATTAATTGTTCTATAGTGCTATTGGAGGAAATATAAAATGAAATATGAAAATTGGTTTTTGAGGACACTTGATATTTATAATAATAATGATATTACTTTATTATTGATACACTTTTAGTAATCATATATAATTTCATTTGTTTTTTAAATTTTAATTAAACATACTTGGATCAAAGTAACTTTTGGTTCGTGCGATGAGATTTCGAATCACTTTACCAAGCAAAAGGAATGCACCACATATGAACTTTATGGTTTTACAATCAATCTCACAAAATTATATATACAAGATGCATTTTATGTAGAAGGTTTACTATATTCAAAGTGTATTTTGTGTAAAATATATGTAAAGAAATATACAATGTGTATTTTTTATACAAGGTGTATTATATACAAGATGTATTTTACATACAAGATTTATTTTATTTACAATGTATGTTATATACAATGTGTAATTTTTATACAAGGTGTATTATATACAAGATGTATTTTACATACAAGATATATTTTATTTACAATGCATGTTATATACAATGTGTAATTTTTATACAAGGTATATTTTATATACAATGTGTAATTTTTATACAAGGTGTATTTTATATACAGCGTATATTAGATACAATGTGTACTTTTTATACAAGATTTATTATATACAAGCTGTATTTTATATACAATGCCCATTATATACAATGTGTACTTTTACACAAAGTTTATTACATGCAATGTGTATTTATTTTATTACATACAATGTGTAACGGGTTTCATAATCCATGCTTAATGTATAATTTTTCTTACTTGTTTACTTAAACAATGAATCCCGAAAATAAATCGTAGAGCCGCATTATCAGAATGATCCTATATTTGAAATTTGAAAAAAATGATAAATTCTGCTTGAAAAACCCATTTACATAATTATGGGGTTATCGCCTCTCCCCTTCCTTTGTACTTAATTTACTCCGAAAATTAATCATAAAGGAGCTCTAGAACAATTATTCTATGTCTAAAATTTCAATGAAATCTGATAAGCCTTCATGAAAATCTTACTTATCTAAATTAAGGAAGGTTAGTCACCATATCCCCCTTTTTACTTATCCAATGAACTTTCAAAACTAACCATGGCACATCCTAACCATCATAATGAATCTAAATCCAAAATATGAAGCAAATCGGATATTTTTATCGAGAGTTATCTCGTTACATATATACATACAAACATACATAATACGTACATACATACATCTTGGGAGCTAAAATTTCTAAGAAATATGTAATGTTAGGTCATATGGAAACAAGTATTGAAGCTATTTCATAGTATTACAAAAAAGGTTTTCTGTGTTACTTCTTTTTAGCTATTAAAGATCTGAGTACACATACACACAAAAAAAAGAAATTCATGGCCAATTTTTTTTGTTTTATATCGCACTTATATTAATATAAATATTATTAAGTAGATTTTTTATTTATTTAACCTGTAATGAATAATAACTGATAAAGTACTTATCAAAAATATTTTATTAAATTAATGAACCAAGTTTTTGTCTTTGAAGTGGCTATTATAAAGTAATCTCATGAGCATTGACTTTTGATGAAATGTTTAATTACGTTAAATATTTGTTTATATTCCTTTTACGTTTCTTAAGTTCGTTAGAATTATTTTCTTTTCAAATAATTATTAGTAAAACATAGTAATTATGTATCTTCAATTTAAGATATCATGATAGAAGAAAAAATATATATTGTTTCATTTTTATGCAAAAGGTTATTAAAAATCATATAAAATAAACAATGTCTAAAATTTGTTTTCTATCATACTGATAAGCTTATAATACATTTTACTACGAGATAAATATATTGTAAAGTAACATTTTAAACACAAGTAGAAATACATTTCCAACTGAATTGAAAACAACCCAGAACATGTTTTTCTATGTATTTTTCAACATATTGATCAAACTTACACTTCTAATTATCATTGGTATGCTAATTAGAAGACACAATTTAAAAACATAGCGTCAAGTGGGGAAAAATATAATAAAGTGGTAATTGTGTCCACCACATTAATGTTGAAAACTATAAGTGATAAAAATCAAGGCTACCTTGTCATAATAACAGGCTTGTCATTCCCCAAGTTTCCTTTGTCTACAGTACACCTGGTCAGAAACCACTTGATTTTCCCGTTGCTAGCGCCATCTAATTTGAGAAACTGATATATTTTCCATTTTTTCCTATGAATTTGTGCATGGAATGTTACCAGTAGTATGCACCATGTGGCGTTACGTATGAGACAAAGTCAATAATAAGTTGGCAACTATAGGGACATTTTTACCCATAGACTTTCTCCTGAATGACAAGCCTGTTATTATGATAAGGTAGCCTTGATAAAAATTTGTTTAACGCTTAGCTAGTTTGAAGCATTTTTGAGATCCTGGGTCTACCAAAATCTTTGGTAAACGTATTTGATAGTTTAGTGTTCTAATGGTCTTAATTACGCCATAGAATATGAGTAGGTAAGTATAAAAAATAAATATATTATCTTAATATCCCCATGAATGGCATTAATTGCCTCAAACATTGATTATGAGGTTTTAATTGGGTAATTACAGACATCCTTTTAACGTAATAAAAAGGGGGAGAATGAATATTTAATTTTTTTAAAGGCGTTCTTAAATGGTCAAAGTTACATCCAATTTACTTAAAACACCGCTTTTCCAAATAGGAAAAAAGTAAAAAAAAATAACAACGTTGAAAATCTATAAAATAATCTTAATTAAACCTGATGACACTATAAGATGAGCAATGTCTAAATTTTGTTTTCTATTATTTGGAAAAGTTTGTAATAAATTTCACTGTAAGATTAAATTGTAGGCAATTAACATTTTAAACACATATATTTGATTATAATTACACATTTACAATTGAATGGAAGACAATTCAATGTGTCCCCAGTAGCCAAACAATATTGGCTGCATCTTGGAGCAATATTGACACATTGGCACAATATTGGCAGGAAATATTACTCCATTATTGGGATGTTTACATTTTGCCATTATTTAGCCAATACTTGCAGCCAATATTATGCCAATATTGAGGTTTCATTAGAAATATTGCCAATAAAAAGCCAATATTGGTTAAATATTAGAATTTCATTGGAAATCCTTCCAATGAAACGCCAACACTTGTACAATGTTGGCGTTCTATTGGCAATATTTCCAATGAAACCCCAATATTGGCATAATATTGGCTGCAAATATTGGCTAAATAAGGGCAAAATGTAAACATCCTGATATTGGACCAATATTGACATTTTATTGGCAATATTTCCAATAGATGAAATATTGGCGCAGCGTTGGACTAATATTGGTTTGCTACTAGGGGTTTTTTCAATATATTTTTCTACAAATTGATCGAATTTAAACTTTTATATACAGGTGGTTATCAAAATAATGGAAACACTTAAGAATTCCCTTCGTAAGCATTAAAATATAATCTTAGCTACCAGATTTTTTTAATATAAAAAATACATGTATTAGGTAGTATGAGAGAACTCTAGAAGAGTTGTCTACGTTTTGATTTTTTTTTGTCAGAAGCGTAAAATGTCAGACCTCACAGATTTCCAAAGAGACCAAATTGTAGGAGCCCGACTAGCTGGAGCAACGGTGACCGAAACATCCCAGCTTATAGGCGTTTCTAGAGGTACGGTGTCTAAAGTCATGACAGCATACACACAGCGCGGAAAGACAAGCTCAGCAAAGCAAAATAGTGGACGGAAGGAGAAGCTGAGTGAAAAAGACCGACGGGTATTGAAGCGGATTGTAATGTCTAAAAAGAAAACAACTGCAGGCCAAAGTGACCGCAGAGCTCAATCAGCATCTGGATTCTCCAGTTTCAACAATTACAGTTCATAGATACCTTCATAAAGAGAACATTTACGGCAGAACAGCAATTCCCAAGCCACTTGTCACAGATGCTAATTCCAAACGTCGTGTAGAGTGGTGCCAAAACCACAAAACCTGGTCGATTGATAAGTGGAAGACTGTTATATGGTCAGACGAATCATCTTTCACATTTTCCCCCACAACAGGACGGGTGCATGTCTGGAGAACACCTGCACAAGCGTATGATCCTGATTGCTACCGTCCAACTGTCAAGCATGGAGGTAGATCGGTCATGGTATGGGCACCATGTCATGGTTTTATGCTGGTCCAATCGTAACCCTGAAAGGAAGGATCAATGGGGAGAAGTATAGAGGAGTTTTATGACCAGGTCCATCCCATAATGCAAATTTTGTTTCCTGCAGGAGATGGAATTTTCCAGGATGATAATGCCCCTATTCATGCAGCCAGAGTTGGTCAATCATAGTTTGATGAACATGAGGATGAGATGGAACATCTACCTTGGCCCGCACAGTCCTCAGACCTCAACATAATCGTACCGTTGTGGTCTATTTTAGAGCTTTCAATCCGGAATCGATATCTCCCACCGGCATCTCTCACGAAACTTTCACAATATCTCCATGAAGAATGGTACAATATTCCTCTAAACACTATTCAAAATTTGTATGATTCGATTCCCAGGCGAATCAAAGCTGTATTAAATGCCAAAGGCGGTCCTACGCCATATTAATAAAGAATTTCTTTCAAAATCTAGGGTGTTTCCATTATTTTGATAACCACCTGTATGTGGCATTTTGATTCGGTACCGGTAATTCGATTTTTTTTACTGTTCCGCAGTATAAGCAACACCTGTATCTTTCTCTCCGTCTATCACAGTCATTTTACTCATTAAGTGTGTAACATGGAAATTTTAAACTGAATAAAGTAAAAAAGGTTTTTTACCTACATATTTATAGATTATTAACTTTTTTGAAATATTTTTAATAAAAAAGTAACGAAGATAAGATACAAAAGAAGAAAAAATATTTCATTTTTAATACTGTTTGAAAACTTTCATGACGGCAAACTCAAATACATATTTCTTTAATATTGTAAGGCTAGTAGAAATTAAATTATGTCTTGCTGGAAAACTATTACAATTATCTATGTCAAATTGATTTTGAGAAGGTTGCATTTTTTCACTACGCACAAATTAGTGGACGTTAAGCAACATTATTGAAGAGTTCGGTAGGTACCTATTGACTCAGTAGTGTACAAATATTGTTGATAGTGATTTTCTGAAAACATTGTCTGTAATGACCCAAGATATTAACCCTAAAATATATGGACGTTTTGAATATACGTAAAAAGTCGACCACTGCATGTACTTTACGCGTCATTGGTTTTTAAAGATTTAATGATACCTTTTAATGAAATATGTGTGTAATACAATACCCAGTAGTAGCAAAATAATAATAAACGTCAAAATGTTTAAAACAGACTCTTTTAACTCGAAATAATCAGATAATTACAGTAGAATTCGCGACTAGTACGCATTGAGTGGACAGCACAATACACTACTCACGAGTTCTCAGAAATCAGTGACATTAAAAAATATTTAAAACACTATCTGCAAAAAGTGCGGCTCGCACAAAACTTGAGATGCATGCTTAGCACAATCGCAAGTTTAAACTTTAACCAAGGTTTTGGTTTTAAAGTAGAATGTAAAAACAAAATATTACTACTACGCTGAATTTCGGTCTATGGAATGACAAATTATATTTAAATATGCTCTAGCTTTTGTGTCAAAACCAAATTAAATTTATCATAATTATATTAAAAGAAGATTTCATTTTGAAAATTATAGAAAATATCAATCTATAATATTGTCTAGGGATATATATATTTGAACTTTCATGGCATATCTTTTTATGTTTTTCTAATGTATACAACTGTACCCAACTCCATGTAGCATAACTTTTTACAGAAACTTCAGATTATTTAGGGATTTTTTTATGTACAAAACAGTATTTAATTAATATATTTACTGTACAGAACCGACTTTAATCTAATAATATTCTAGATTGACCTTATATTTTAATTTTGATGCACCGTAATGTATACACGGTACTTCAATTTTGCATTATTTACTATTTTATACATTAAAGCTCCTGTCAGGCGAACATACTCATGAGCATTTAAGATCATTTTACCAAGGGAATCGGTTACGAAATTGAAAGCACCACAAAATCTCGATTAACCGAGCTTCGATTGATCGAGGTTTCTATTAACCAATACGATAACGAAACTTAATTTTGTTTACCACGGTCATGTGGTATCATTCATTATCAGGTGCATTGCGTTATCGGGAAACCTCTCCATGAATTTAACATTATTTAGCGACTGCTTATTTAGCATTATTCGCCTAGCATTAGAGACGACTTATGAATCGTTGGCTGTGCACATTTTTTAAATATGTGGAACTAATCATCAAACATTCCTTGCAGTATGTGGGCTGGCAATATTCTCTTGAATGAAAACTCCAAAAATGGTGGAAGGGAAAGGATCAACTTTGGGATCTAGAGCATTAGTAACTGCTGCTGTTCAAATTACCTAAAATGCGTAGCAACTGCGATCGCCGATGAGGAACAATTGCAAAAATATGACACTCGATGATACGCTTATATATAAAAAATTTACTCAATAAAGCACGCAAAACACAGTTTTAAAATATAAACATTAGGATTGTATCTTTTATTTTCATCAATATCGTCATCTTCTACTTATAAGGTATTCCATAAACTGTTTAATGTCATTTCACAGGGTCGCATAACGTATTTCAAATAAATTATTGTATATAAGATAATAGCTGAGAATGATGATTTAAATGTATTAAGCAAAAATAAAAATATTAAACAGTGTTTCTACATTTTCCAATTTTAATTCCCTGTTTCTATTTTAGTTTTCTTTAAGCATTAATAAAAGAAAGAAATGCCAGAGAGCATCACTGAGCATTTGCTAATATTTTTATTGAATCATTAATAAAACCGGTTTGCTTTAGCAATTTTTTCAGTGCAATAAGAAGGCATCTTCTTAAAATATATGTGTATAATAATATTTGGAAACTTCTTTCTAAATAATAAGGAAAACTATTTTCTCATTAAGACTGTCTGCAAATGCATTTTTAAGCGAAAATAAATTTTAAATTTCCATTCAGTAATTTCACTTACTCAAGTTTTCAAGCAAACATAATCATTTTTTATGATTTTTATCCATGTAAAAGATGAGAATAGAATTATTTTTTTAGGAATTATAAGTTTTTTAGTTTTTTTTTTTTTTATGGTATTAAATAATTTTATGTCTAAAGAATATAACAATAAATATTTTTTTGCTGAAAAAATCCAAATCTTACATTGATTATTTTGTGTCATCATTTAATCTTTGAAGAAGACAAAGAGTTTTTTGAATTTTTATCAAGATATATTATACGGTAAATGATATTGTGTATATTACATTAACCGTCTAAATGCCAATGTTCCCATTTGGGAACATTGCATTATTTGTAATACGTAACATATATTTTCCAACATAATAACGGTGTCCTTATTTTTCCTATAAAATATAAGGTTGATTTCAACTTTTGGAAAAAAATATTTATGTTTAAGCATTTATCACAAGTATAAGGAAAATGTAAATTTATTAATTTGCATAAAAATTGCTTTTATCGTTTTCTCTATATTACTTACATTTGACCACTAGGAAACTAAATGTTTTTCGAATTCGAGAAAATATTGAAGAACAATATACAATAGCATATAGTGGAAAATAATGTGTTATATTTGCATAGATTGTTAGGTTCGAAAATATTTTGAAATGAAAACAACCAAAAAACTGCAAAAATATTTGTTTTTGTAAATTTCTAAATTTGTATGCATAAATTAAAACATTTGAAGCTGTAATACTGGGAAAACAAAATTATTATTTGATTGCGATATTAATTCAGCGTCTAAACGGTTAAGCTAACTGAAAAAACGGGGTACAAAGCCTAAATACAAACACTTTTTATATTAATTGGAAAAAAGTATCTTATTTATAATAATTTTAATTGCTTTTAAGTATTTTATGTTTTTTTTTTTCAAATACCGAATGAATTAAATATTTTAACACCATTTTGCCTGTTTATAAATTTATGAAAAATATTTTATTCGTCTATTTTGTTAAATTATTCTTGTTTATTTTAATGTTTTTCATAAAAAATAGTTTTTTAGACAATTTTGCTCTTGTTTAAAAAAGTGAGATTTATTTGGTCGAACTCAGTATATAAATTTTATTTCTGAACGTGAATTTAACTCATTTTTGAGAAGTAGTTCGAATTTGAAATAGTTTTTTTTATAGTGAGTTTACCCAGTAGTTATTAGAATTTAGGTTTCTTAAAATAAAAAATCAGTAAAATATAAAATGAATTCTATTAAACACATTTAATCAATATGCACTACAATTGCTAACTGCTTGCCGTTATTATCTGTTGTGGGTTACTTTTTTGCAACCTCTGACAATAAAGTTTGGTGAATAGTTCTGTAACATTAATCTAGATTAAATATTAACGTTACCATACCATCCTTCGAAATAGGCACCTCCCGTAACTATGCACTTCTGAGATCTGCTATACATGTCCTGGGGATCTCGCAAAAAGTCTTCTTTTGGGATGGAGTTCAAAAGCTTCGTCACGTTTCATTCGATGTCAGAAATATCATCAAATCTCTTTGAGTTTGAGTAGTGGAAATAGGAAGAAGTCTGGAAGATTGAGATCTGACGAGCATTGTGGATGCACCACCCCTCATGAATTTCTTTCGGTGTCTTGCAAAGCTTAAAACAAAACTTTAAATTGATCTTTTGATTGTTCATTTTCATGTTCTCTGTTGAGAATCAACACACTAAACAAGCACTTTGTAAAGCACGTCTTACACAGAACATAAACGACGCGCAACTGAACAACGGTATGGGAAGATGGTCAACACTTGCCTCTATGCAGGTGAAGCGTTTTGTCTCCCCGGTGTTGCCAGATCGGCCCTTCTGAATTCATTCACCGAACTTTTTTGCCAGAGGTTGTATGTTACATAATATCGTTTTAATGAATGTGTGTTTTTTTATCATTATCACATTACCGAACAATTGTAAAAATAAATTTGCTTACGTGAGAATGTACCCGAATGCATATGTTTTTAAATAGCATTTTTTATTTCATTATATATCTCCCACTTTATATATAACACTCATAAATTGAAATTTATGAGTTAAACGGGTTCGGAAAGGGCCATTGAAAAGCATTGTATACATAAGAGCATTCAAAAATATTATGAGTACCCCCAGAATAAAAAGAGTAACAGTTAAATTATGTGTGAATATGGTAAATTATTTCATATTGGTAATTACTTTAATTCACAAATATTTTTTTTAAATATAATTATGTATTTATAATTTATGTATTGTTAAGGTTTACAAGTTATTCATGTCATTTTATAATTTTCATGCTTGAAGATAAAAGCGAAAATAATGCATTTGATCATTAAATAGAAATATATATTGCTTTTATTATTATTATTATTATTATTATTATTATTATTATTATTATTATTATTATTATTATTATTATTATTATTAATGGTATTTAAAAAATATTTTTTTACAGATTATATTTTCAAAAATAATATTTCATAAAATAAATATAATAATTTAAATTATTGCAAACTTGTAAATTAGTATAAATATTATGTTATTGTACATCTATATAAATTTTCTAAATAATTAAAATCATTGAAACATATTATATTGGCCATTATGTATGACGGTTTGTATAAATTATTTTTATCTTTATAACTATTATTTTTTTAGTAATATTACTATTAATTTTACAATAAAAGCAATATTGTACATTTGCAAGTGTAAATGTGTAAGTGTAAATATTATTAAATGGATAAATTTTTGAAAGTTTTAAAACTAAATCAGTAAAACACTAAGTTTTAAACCAACTACTTTAATTATATATTAATTTTGATAAAATAATAGTATTTTTCTTTGAATTATCATTAACTATTTCCACTCAACCAGAACCGATTATTCAGTTCACTTTACTTGATGTTACATGAATTAGTCACGAGTGATAGAAGGGAAATTATAAACAACAACTAATTGTGATAAAAAACAAAATGTAAACAACACATATTTGTATTTAAAAAATCCCCAATTTATCTATACATTGTTTTGGCAGATTAAATTTAATATGATGATACTGAGAAAGGAAATTCAGCAAATGTAATCTATTTAGAGTAACATTTAAATTTCGCTTTAACATTTTTCACTGAACTTGTACTTTGTGAATAAAGACGCACATAAAGCAGAATTAGAGATAAAAGAGAATAATTACTGTTTTGTGTTCGGTTGTAATTTAGAAATGTATAGAAATATGTGCTATTACTACCGAAAGTTATTATTTTCACTATTTTCATTTTTGAATAAATTCTATGCTAATAAATCTTCCATGAATGCCATATTCATAGTGTTCATTACATCTGAATATAGACTTACTGGGTATACTAAGAAAAATAATGTAAAATAAGAAGCGAATTGGAAAAAATAATGAGATATTGTTGTGATTTTGAAAATACATGAAATGGTTATTTCAGATAGAATGACAAATGAGGTTGAGATTTTAAATTTTTTGCATTACTTTCAAATACCAAATATACTTCATATTGATGTATTTTAATTGAAAACAGAATTTTTACATTCGTTAAAAAATATCGATAATTTAAAATGGCCTTTTTTTGCAACAACATTTTTTAAGTTACATTTAGCAAATTCAGAGATATTAATGTTTTTCCCTTATTTCTCGTTTACCTTCAAAAATCTAGTTAGCTGAAATGCCATTATTTATGAACATAAGGTCCTTGTATAGCAAATTTAACTGTGTAACCTTGCAGATGTAACCCTGTATAGCAGTGAGAAATACAAAATATTACACAAGTGTCAAAATTTGAAGTAAACAGTCAAAAGTAGAAAACGGAAAGAAATGATTAAACTTCGTTTTAATAAATAATGCATAGTATATTTTTTAAATTTTACATACTATACATACAATTCTGATGTATGCCCGAATAAAGTACAACTAATAATTATAAGCAAAACTAGCACTGATTATTCCTATCAAATGATACAATCTGGGTGGCAAAGAATACATTTGTTAAAAATCTTGATTCCTGAAGGTGGAATTTGATGGATAAATTAATTTTGTGGATAACGGTCCAAGGTTTAAATCAAGAGATAACGACAATAGCAGATTAAGTCCATTTTGAATAAAACGATTTTTCATTTAAAATGTGCATAAAATCTACTGTATCCTCACCCAGAGTGAAAAAGACTTTTTTTTTCATATAGTTTCTTATACATAGCATGTACCTAAAGACTCGGTTTACTGTGGCAGAAAATAAATTAGATATTATGCATCTTATAAATCAACAGCATTTTCAAAATGGCTTTAGTTTTACTATGTTTGGTTCCATCAATAGCCGAGAGATTTTGCTCTTGAAACTGTTAGACGGCTGGTGCTGGGTTGGACCCTAAACGCGCCGTAGGTCTAAAACGTTCATAGTTTCTCGTGGTTTTCTTCGAATCTTGTATTTTCTTAAATATTGGTAAGATTGTCTCAGAAAGACACCCACGAAGAGCATTTACCCTCTTAGGCTTTATAACCCCATGATGATAATTGGCCGTCATAAACACAAGATTTGCTACGGTTGTCAGCATTAGAAAACATTTAGCGTATTTTTGCAAAGGTATTCAACATTCCCGTTTTTATTTTTTCATTGTTTATTAGAAATAATAAGGGACGATAACCTTTTAAAATTATTCGAGAATGTTCAAATCTAAAACTCAGAAAATGTTCTATATTTGATACTTAAAAACACAAACATAATATTTAACATCGTCGAAAGAGTAGCTTTTTCCTAAACCCTCTGTTCAGGATATATCTCTTTTAAACAGGTACAAAAAATTTTTAGGGTTAATATTTTCAAACAGTAATCTTAATTTGTTTAATATTGTGCAAAAATTAGCTTTAGAAATGTAGTAATAAAATTTCAGGAAACTTTGAGATACAAGAAAATATCGCCTATGTCAGCCACTATTTTTCGATCCAGACCGAAGATCCAATATTCAAACTAGTCTAATAATTACTGATCTGGATATTTTAAATGTTAATATACAAAGCTTATTAAACTTCCATGTACGAATGCAATCAAGAATTGAAATATGCAATGCCACATTTTTTTTTTTTTTTTCAGGGATTCATTTTGCGATTTTAATAATATTTTTATTCAATTAAAAATACTTGTATTCATCATCTTACTATCGTACTAGTCAATTCATATTTTTTCAACCATTAACTCATTAATGCATTTTGATTATCTTTTTCAATTATGAAATGTATATTTCCAAACGTCGCTTTTGTATTTTCCTGCAAAACAACGAACACCTCCATTGCTGAAAGTAAGATTCATCCACATTTAATTTTTCAATGTCTACTACAGATGAATTATAAAACCTTGAAAAGAGAATTATTTTGTGCGTAAAAATTAAAAACCTCTTCAGAGCCCGGAGTTTATTTTTATCATATTAAAATTCAATTATGTATTCTGCTAGGTTCCGCTCTCAAGCTGGTAGACGGGAGGTGCTCGGTTCGAAACCAATCACGCAAATCAGCCTAATTGTCGGAATTTTCTGTAATTTTCTTCGAATCTTGCATTTCCTTGTGTAAATAAGATGAATTAAAATAGCAAATAAAGCCTTTGTGCAAATATGTTAAAAGATAGAAAACCAACGATTATAAATGCACAAATAAAGTAAGAAAAGGGAGCAAACAACTCTTTCGAATCTACAACCGAGATTCTTCTTCAGTGCAAAAACTCAGCGAGCTAGACTAAGCAAAACTGAGCCTAAAGAAATCAGCTTTTCTTTAGACTGAGTCTTAGAAGTCTTAGTGCTTAGTCTAGCTCGCTGAGTTTTTGCACTGAAGAAGAATCTCGGTTGTAGATTCGAAACAGCTGTTTGCTCCCTTTTCTTACTTTATTTGTGCATTTATAATCGTCGGGTTTTTATCGTTTAAATAAAATGAAGTTCCCTATGAAAGACCCCCGGAAATCATTCCCCCCTCCAAGGACCAATATCCCTCGTGCTAATATTTCGTTGTCATAAATACAAGAAACAATTATCTAGGGGGTGTTTAACTATTAAATTCATTTCGTAATGTACTGAAATTCGTTTCCATATCCCAATAAAAGAAATAAAACAATACGAAAACAATTACCTATAACGGATATACTCCTGTCAAATTTATTTAATACATTTAATTTCATACAATCCGAAATTATATAATGTTCTTAGGAATTATTTCAATTAATATCTACCCACAGACCATAATGTATACGAATTTTTGTATGCACCCTTTTTATTTAAAAAAAACTGTGAGAACATTATAGGGAATCTGCTCATATAAACATTAAATGACAATTTTATGCGTTTTATGCAATAAACGGATGGGGAGAGATAACTTTGAGAGAGGGATAATATTCAAGAAAATTTTATGCAATTTTCAATAGTGTCGGGATGTTTAAAAATTCACATTTGTGGTACTCTAATGGTAATTAGATTATTAACACTTTTTGGGTACTTTTTTAATTAAAAGTAAAAATTTATGATTCATTTGATTTTTTTTCTTCAAAGCAAAAATATCTCATAGAAAAATATTGTACCATTAATAGTTAAAGTTTTTAATGTTGTCTGGAGGTAATTAAAAATAAAACATCCGCTTTCAAAAGAAATGTTCCGAACCTTTTAGCTAATGCTTTTTGTTTCCATTATTTCAACGTGATTTCAACTAATTAAATTTCTGTAATGGTTTAAAAAATAATCCTGTCGTTTTAAATATTTAATGGAGTCGTCTTTCGAAATGTTAACTTTTAATAAGCTTGCATTCCTTTTGAAATATCTTTCTTAATCATTTATTTAAAACCATGCCGTGAAAACGTGAAGAATTTTAAAACAGGAATCTTTATTTTATACGTGCGTGTAACTTTTCTGAATAAAGAAAATTAATGTTCTTCAGCGTAATTATTTAATCATATAATGGGAAGCGTTAAAAAGTATTTTTATGCATAATTTTCTTTAATGTACATAAACCTATAAAAATTTGCACATATAAATATTACCTAGGAACTCATCTTACATAGGAATTCATGTTTAAAAACCTTAAGGGAACTGAAAATCTTTTGAAGAACTTTGAGGAAGTTTTTTTACTGATACACATATACTAATTATTTACACGTACTATTATTCGTAATACGTAGGAAAAATTATTTTGATAAGACAAACAATCATCTGTCGGTTAAAATTGAGACTTTTAATTAAAAAAGTTTAAAGAATTTAAAAGGTTTTTCTTTTCTGATACATTACTGAATTTGAAACTTCTACAAACATTTGACAAATGTTCTATCCATTTAGTTTTTGTATCTTAAGTATGGTGTACTTAAGAAAGTTAAGGATCGATTTAGAATTAATGAATTATTTGCTGAGAAAAAAAAATTAAATTTACAAACATATGCAAAAACGCGATTTCTTTCACGTTATTATTTTTTAACTTTTTTACTTTCATTATTCTCTAAAATGTATCTCGAAATTTTATTACCTTAATCTAATGTTTTATGAAAATCCGTGGGTTTGTTCAAGAAATAAAGCTATTGCAGAAATCTCAAAAAGTGTAATATAGCAGCGCCATCTGTTGAGCGAATTAAACCAAAATTCAGAAATGTCAAAACATCTCAATGACTAACTGAATCTGAAGTTTAATAAAAATTCGTGCATTTGTTCTTGAGATACAGCTATTGCAGAAATCTTGATAAATACTGCATAGCAGCGCCAGTTTTTGAGAAATTTATATTAAAAACTAATCAGCAGAAATTTATACCAAGGACTAACTGAATATAAATTTTTACGAAATTCCGTACATTAGTTCCTGACATCAAAAAAATTGTGTCAGTGATAGACAGAAAGACAAAGTGACTCACAGACTCAAAAACAGATATTTTGGAAAAATAAGTTTTTCTGTATCTGACCCTTAAAACGTGTAAATAAAACAAAAAACTGAAGTCGAAAATTTTCACGAATCCAATGCTTTCTTCTTGAAAAGACAGAAAAGGGTGAAAAGAGACAAATTTATGTTTTATTGTTTGTTTGTATTTATGTCGGCCATTTACCTATACGTGGGATATTGGCCCTAAGAGGAGGGATGCCCTCCGTGAGAGTCTTCGTAAGGTAACGTAACCCATATTTATGCAAGGAAATCCAAGGTTCGACAAAAACCACGGAAAACTGCGGACGGTTAGGCCGATGGTCGCGATTGAATTCGAACCCAGCACCTACAAACTACATATTTAAAGGTCAGAACCTCTCGGCCACTGGTGGGGCAGAAACAACTTAAATATAATGAGTAAATGAATGACTTGTTATTTTGAAACTCATGTGGACTTCACAATCAATAAAATCTCTAAATTTTAAAACACATCTAATGAGTAAAATTTCAGAAAATTCTCAAAAAAATGTGTAATGAAATTTTTAAATATCATCATTCTAGGGGGGAATTTTGCATTTTAAACTATTTCAAATTTATGTATGATTGTTTTACACTTTTAACTATTTTAAGTTCATCCACTATTTTTATATCCACTGGGTAATAGAATTAACTATTTTGTTACAAATTGCCTTAAAACCTGACAATATTTTTCTTCATATTTTGCTTACCTTATACCAAAACTAAAACTTAGTTTACCCTTTTCTATTCAGAAATCTTTAATAAAATAATAGTTTAAATACACATGTGCTCAATCTGACTGATGCTTATTAAATTCCAACCCACCACTAATATAAAAGAAATACTCTAAAATTATGTGTAAAAATTATCTTATCATTTTTCTTTTTATGAAAAGACAGTTCTTAGATGGAAAAAAAAAATTGTGATTTCTTATTACGAACTGCATATATGTTACTTTATTATCTATATATAAAAAATAAAAATAAAAGATTTTTTTAAATAAATAAAACAGGAATATTCAAAATCATACCAAAAACCTTTTAGCTAATTGTTTGTACGCCTGTACTCTCAGTGTGATTTCTTCTAATTAAATTTATGCAAGTTTTTTTTAAGCATGCATTGTCCTTGTTAATGGTTAAAGAATTCTTCGATTTAAATTTTATTTTCCTTTTTCTTTCAAAAAAGCGTCTTTGTTTAATCAAATATTCCAACTATTATCGCAAAACAGCAAAGATGTTTTTAATCTTCTTATCTTTATTAATAACCCATTCTTTTACAGCAGAAACCATTAGCGTTAATATTAAAAATAAGAAGTTCGATTAAAAATTCATGACATAAAGCGAAAATATTTTTTAGATTTATAAATATATATTCACTTAATAAAAAAAATTGCACCCATTAATCAAAAACAATTTTAAAAATTCCAATTTTTCTGTTATTAATAAACTGAAAATCCAGGAGTAATAAAATAATTAAATCGTATTCTTTGAAGAAAAAGAACAATTTGCCTTTTTGAGAAATATGTTAAAAATTCATAAAGTACATCAAAATTTTCTTCTGTTCTAGAAAACAAATTATTTATATACTTTTTACATATGAGTAAGTTGAAGCAATTAGTATAAACGATTTACATAATTTGGTCTATAAAACATCAGTTTTCTTATGCATTACATATTTATAATAATGAAAATTAGTAATCTTTTACTTTTAGGTAGCTTTCATTACGAAAAGTAAAAAGCTACATATTGCAGCCGTCCGGAGGAAAACACTTTCAGAAAATTTTGGTATATTTTCACCGATTATGACCCCCAGACCCCAAAACCACCATCCGTTCAAATGTTGACATATATACAGGGTGTTTCGCTACCAGACCGACAAATTTTGAGTGGTAATAGTAGACATGCAGACAAATATCATTAAATAGGAAACCATGGGGCGCAAATGTCTTCTGTAGGAGCTAGGGGCCATTAAAGTTTAACGTCCAAAACTTCAAACGATGATAGAAAAAGGAAAAAAGGGTCGATTGGTTTGCGGTTTTCGCTAAAATCATTCTTTATATCACGAATTTTTCTAAAAAAAAATTTAAAGGTTACGTTCAGAAATTGTCGATAGAGGGCGCTTTGGCTTTAGAATGGAGAACAAATACTTTTTACAGTTCTTATGTGCATGGGATTGAAATTATTCTACAGTTTAGATTTTAACTTAAATTTTAAACCCAAAATCGGAAACATGGGGATCCAGTAAATGGCGGTAATTAAACTGTGAACCGAGGGGGAGATTTTAAACGCTCATAAAAATTGGACAAACTAATCGATTTTGTTGCGGTTTGCATGTAGGTCATTCCCTTGGTAATTATTTTATTCAAAATGACGTACAGCTTTGGTGCGCTCATTTTTTTAATAGAGGGCGCTTCCGACACATCTGCGACATTTCAATGGCATTACACCTGGGTGTTTTACTACCAGACCACCATAATTCCAGGAAGTGTTAGAGATGCAAAACCCACTCGGAATCACATAGGAATGTAGCGTTGAAAATGCTTTTTTTACGAGTTATGGTTAAAAGAACCAGAGAAAAAAGCAATAGACACAGGCAGAGAAACAGCAACACGTCAATGTGACAGAAAACAGTTTATTTAAAGATTTACTAGAAAAGGTGTTCGAAATTACGACCAGATGTAGTCCGGCATGCATGACAGCGGTGTCACGAGGAATTCCCCACGCTTTGAAAGATTTTTGGCACCTTTTATAGGCTTCTGGCAGCTACAAAAATACGAGCTGCGAGGTCTTTAACTGATGGTACGGGAGTAGCTTGCGAAGTACTTCTGATCGTAATTTCAAACACCTTTTGCAGTAAAATATTTAAATAAACTTTGTTCTGTCATTTTAACATGCTACTGTCTCTCTGGTTGTTTCTGTTTGCCCTTTTCCTCTGCTTCTTTTAACCGTAGCTCGCAAAAAAGGCATTTTTAACGTTACATTCCTATGTGATTCCGAGTAGTCTTTGCATACCTAACACTTCCTGAATGTATGGTGATCTGGTAGTAAAGCACCCAGGAGTAATGCTATTGAAATGTCGGAGATGTGTCAGAAGCGCCCTCTATCAAAAACTGAGCACACCAAAGCTGTACGTCATTTTGAATAAAATAATTACCAAGG
The DNA here is from genome assembly GCA_964019185.1 of Maratus speculifer. Taxonomy (NCBI): domain Eukaryota; kingdom Metazoa; phylum Arthropoda; class Arachnida; order Araneae; family Salticidae; genus Maratus; species Maratus speculifer. Next base: position 13,017,757 of record OZ025297.1, on the reverse strand, counting down.
GAATGACCTACATACAAAAAGCAACAACATCGATTAATTTTTCCAATGTTTATGAGCGTTTAAAATCTCCCCCTTAGTTCACAGTTCAATTTTCGCTAGTTACCCGATCCTGATGTTTCCAATTTTGGGTTTAAAATTTAAGTTAAAGTCTAAACTTTATAATAATTTCAATCCTATGCACATAAGAACTGTAAAAAGTATCTGTTCGTCACTCTAAAGTCTAAAGCGCACTCTACCGACAATTTTTGAACGTAACCTTTAAAATTTTTTTTTACAAAAATTCGTGATATAAAGAATGTTTTTAGCGAAAACCGCAAACTTCGACCTTTTTTCCCGTTTTCTATTATCGTTTGAGTTTTTGGACCTTAAACTTTAATGGCCCCTAGCTCCTACACTGTAAAAAATATATGAAACGTTTCGTATTCTAACAGAAACGTTTTAGAAACCATAGGATATGTCAGAGCTATTTCCATTCTCCGAAAGTATGGGGAACTTTCCCGCAATTGTAGGTATTATTTCCTATGTGACAGGAAACCAGTCTTTTCTACCTTAGCGCATGCGTGCATTACTTGAAGAACGAAAATCAACGTCGGTTTGAGTTTGTCTGTATCAAGATGGCGACGAATATCGTTCGCTTGTAACACGTACATTTTCATACATTTTAATGATGCTTTTTACGATTACATAAGAAGTGAAGTAAAATACCTATTAGTAAGTGTTTTTTTAAATCGTCTATAGTATTATTTTTACATCATATTTTTTATTCATACTTAGTTCTTTATTAGTTTTCTTTGTTGCAATACTAAAAAATAAATTCTATTTTTTTTTTTTGAATTTTCACGCCTTGTGTCCACCTTAAAAAAAAATAATACATGTATATTTGATGTTAATAATTTCTGTATCGTATTATCCTTCACATTACTTCCTGTCGTATCACAGTGTTTCCGTAACAAGTTATTAAATGTTATAACTATACTATGTGTTATAACTTTAAATAAAAGCTATGTATAATGTTTTTTTTTTCAATTATTTCTTTAATATTCATTGCTTTTATGTAAAAAGAAAGTAATGTGAATTTAAAAAAGGCAAACATTTCTTGCAATTATAGGATTTATTTTTATAAATCATTTTAGTTAATAAAAGTGATTCATTTGTTTTCGTGTTTTCCAAATGTTCTCAAAAATTCGAAATAGTGTTTATATCGCAGTACTGATAAACAATACAGATATCAATAATTATATGTATATTTTTCATATAATAATATTAGTTCTAATTATACATTTCAGGATATTCTTGTTATATGTCAATTAATTTACGATGTACACAATACAAATATATCGGATAATGTTTAACATATTTTTCTAATCTAATTAATCGTAACTTTTTTTCTTCTAAAATTTAGATAGAAAAAATATATACATATTTTAAGTTAATTTGTTCAGTACTAAGGTCCTGATATGCAAACTCCCTCCCGTCCGTCTCAACCACACACACACTCTCTTTTTACTATTACTTTCAATGCTTTAAAAAAATTAACTATTTTTACAATAATTTTTTTTGAAATTTCTAGATTATTAACCATCAGCTTGTTTTATGAAAATTTAGTTCGCGAAATATTATAGTTCACGAGTTCTTCTTTTAAGTTATAAGGCATTTTTAGTTATTAAGATTATGCTGTGGAAAAAATAATACGATACTGTGTCAACATTAACGTAAATTTTAATCATAACTTATTTAACTACTCAAATAATATTTAATAATAAAATTTTATGTATTAAAATGTCTGTGCAACAAAGAAACGATCATAAAGAACTAAAATAAGTAAAAATAATGCTATTTATGATTTTAAGAAAGCACTTTTTAAAGAATTCATCAATTTATTTTCAACATCAATACATTTCAGAAACAAAAACCGTATGAAATGAAGCAGTTATTAAAAAAAAAAAAACATTTTTTATAAGCCAATTTTCATTTAAAAGAGACTCCTTTATAAAATTTCATTTTCATTTAATAAAAATGTTTTTTTCAAATATCCATTTTACTAAACTAAGTCCCTTCCACAAAATAATCTTCAATAAATAAAAGTTAAAATACTAATGTTAAATTCATGTTCAGTAAATAATAAAAGTTCATATTAAAAAGCACAAATAAATGTACTAAAACTATTTGCAGGTGCATTACAAGCAATATAAAATTATTTTTAATGCATTAAAAATATCATAAAAATATATCATAAATTTTTAATGGATTTTAATGTATTTTTAAGATATTTCTAATGCATTTTAAATATTGTTATATGTATGCACCTGCAAGTAATTTTAAAACAGTTATTTGTGCTTTTTTATATGAATTAAAAAAAAATCCAGTCTCTAGAAAGGTTCCACATACATCCAGAAACCTTTTCCTTTGATAATAAAAGGTTTCCTATGTATTCAGAAACATTACCTCGTCTACAAGAAGATTTCTTATGTATCCAGAAACCATTCAGATCCGTAATGAAAGGTTTCAGAAACTTTTCATTAAGAATCAGAAAGGTTCCGTGTCTTAGAGGAAACATTTTCCTGCTCAAATCAGAAACCTTTCCGTTAGTATCGTGCAGCACAGGTCACTTTCAGAAACGTTTCTGAAAATATTTTACAGTGTACAGAAGACGTTTGCGCCCAATGATTTCCTATTTAATAATGTTTGTCTGCATGTCTACTATCACCCCTCAAAGTTTGTCGGTCTGGTAGCGAAACACCCTGTATATATATATATATATATACAGGGTGATTCTAAAATTTTTTTACAATAAAAGAGGGGTGATAGGACACATCAAGACAAACAATATTAAATAGGAGACCAAGGGTCCAAAACGTTTTCTAAAGGAGATAGCCGCCATTAAAATTTAGGAACCAAAATTTCAAAAAAACATAAAAAACGGAAAAATCGGTCGATTGATTTGCGGTTTTCACTAAAATTATTCTTTATGTCAGCATTTTCTTGAAATTAAATTATAAAGATAAATTTCAAAAAATGCCGATAGAGGGCGCTTTAGACTTTGGAGTAACGAACAACTATTTTTTGCCGGTATTTTTTGCATCTCATTAAATGTTTTCGTAAGCGTAGACTCAAACTTAAATTTTGAGCTCAAAATCTGAATGGTTGGGAGTAACACAAACTGAGCTGTGTTCAGAGGGTTCAAATTTCAAATGATTATAAAAATCGAAAAAATTGGCTGATTAATTTGCGGTTTTCACTAAAACTATTCTTGATTTAGGTATTTTTGTGAAACTAAATTATAAAGATAAATAAAAAAAATGCCGATAGAAATCGCTTTAGACTTTGGAGTAACGAACAACTCTTTTTTGGCGTTACTTTTTGTATCTTATGAAATGCTTTCGTAAGCTTAGACTTGAACTTAAATTTTGAGTTCAAAATCTGAATAGCTGGGAATGGTTAAGTAGACAAATTTAGCTGTGTTCAGATGGTACAAATTTCAAATGATTGTAAAAAACGGAAAAATTGGTCGATTCGTTTGTGGTTTTCGCTAAAACTTATTTTTAAATCAGTAATTTTTTGAAAATAAATTTTAAAGATAAATGTCACAAAATGCCGATAGAGGGCGCCTTAGACTTTGGAGTAGCTTACAACTATTTTTAACTGTTATATTTTTAATCTCAATAAATGCTTTCAAATGTATACACTTGAATTTTGGCTCAAATTCTGAATCGCTGGGAGTGTTTAAGTACCGAAAAATTGAATTGTGCTCGGGGAGGAAGGAGGGTTAAATTTCAACTCCTGAACACACTTGAGTTTGCGCTTCTTAACCCCTCATAACGATTAAGAATTTGAGCTCAAAATTTAAGTTTAAATCTAAGTTTTCGAAGATATTTTAAAAGCTTTTGCAAGCATTTAATTAGAACCAAAAAATAATGGTTAAAATGAATTCTTGGTTACTCTGGAGTTTAAGGCGCCCTCTGACGGAATTTTTTGAAATTTATTTTTAAAATTTATTTTCAAGAAGATACTGACTTAAAGAATAGTTTTATTTTAAACCGCAAACAAATTGACCAATTTTTCCATTTTCTATAATTAATTTAAATTTGAACCTCCCCCTATCCTTTAAACACAGTTCAGTTTGTGCTACTTAACCACCCCCTACTATTCAGATTTTGAGCAAGTTAAGTTTAAGCCTAAGCTTCCGAAATCATTTAACTACTTCCAGCTCTCAGATTTTGAACTCAAAATTTAAGGTTGAGTTTATGCTTACGAAAACATTTAATAAGATGCAAAAATACCGGCAAAAAATAGTTGTTCGTTACTCCAAAGTCTAAAGCGCCCTCTATCAGCATTTTTTGAAATTTATCTTTATAATTTAATTTTAAGAAAATGCCGGCATAAAGAATAATTTTAGTGAAAACCGCAAATCAATCGACCGATTTTTCCGTATTTTATGTTTATTTGAAATTTTGGTCCCTAAACTTTAATGGCGGCTATCTCCTTTGGAAAACGTTTTGGATCCTTGGTCTCCCATTTAATATTTTTTGTCTTGCTCTGTACTATCACCCCTCTTTTATTGTAAAAAATTTAGAATCATCCTGTGTATGTACATGTATATATATAACCATATATATACATATATATCTGATTTTTGTCATGCGATAACTAACGTATTTATAAACCGATTTGACTGAAACTTGGTATGTACATAGTACATACAAATATCTCGACCGAGTTCGTTGCCCAGCATCATCCGCCATCTTGTTTCAAAATGGCGGCCATTTTAATTTCTTTAAAAAACTTAAAATTTAAAATTAAATGCAAAAAATTAAAAGTCGAAAAATATTTTTATTTTATGTGTTATATCTTAAAACACTTATTCCAGAACCCTTTTTTTTTCGATATCTTAAAAAATGATTGAGTTATAGCACTTTGAATTTTTCTTATGGCTGACATTTTGAAACGATCTGATATTTGTCATGCTATAACTAACAAATTTATGAACCGATTTAAATGAAACTTGGTTTGCACATTGTACATACAAATATCTCGACTGAGTTCGTTGGCCAGCATCATCCACCATCTTGTTTCAAAATGGCGGCCATTTAAAAATTAAAAAAAATTTAAATTTAAAATTAAATGTGAAAAAAGTAAAAGTTGAAAAATATTTTTATTTTATGTGATATATCTTAAAACACTAATTCCAGAACCCTTTTTATTTTGTCTACATCTTAAAAAATGATTGAGTTATAGCACTTTGAATTTTTCTTTTCGCTGACATTTTGAAGCAATCTGATTTTTGTCACGTGATAACACTCGTATTTATAAATCGATTTGCATGTAATTTGGTGTGTACATAGTGCATAACAAAGCCTGGACCGAGTTCGTTAACCGGTTTCATCCGCCATCTTGTTTAAAAACGGCGGCCATTTAATTTTTTTTAATTAAATTTGTGAATTAGGTACAAAAAAGTGAGAAGTTGAAAAAGATTTTTCTTTTATGCATTTGACCTTGATACAAAGATTCCAAAGCGCTTTTTGTTTCGTCTGTATCGTAAAAAATGTCTGAGTTATAGTACTTTTAATTTCTAGTGTTGCTCACATTTTGTCACGTGATAACACGCGTATTTGTACATCGATTTGGATGTAACTTGGTGCGTAGACAGGACATACTGATTCCTGTACCGAGTTCATTGGCCAGTTCCAACCGCCGTCTTGTTTCAAAATGGCGGAACATTACTTTTTTTTAATTTAAATTTTAAAATTAGGTGCAAAATAGTAAGAAATTTAAAAAGATTTTTCTTTTGTGTTTTGACCTTGATACAAAGATTCCAGAGCATTTTTTGTTTCATCTATATCTTGAAAAATGTCTGAGTTTTAGCACTTTCAATTTACATCAAGATTGACATTTTGAAACGGTCTGAAATTTGTCATGCTTTAATACGCATATTTATAAATCATTATTTCGATATTACTCCGTGTGTTCGTGGTACATACCAATGTCTTGACCGAGTTCACAGGGCAACTTTATCCGCCATCTTCTTTCAAAATGACGGCCATTTAAATTTGTCAAAAAGCTTTTAAATGTATAGTGATGTATAAACAAAAAATTAGAAATTGAAAAAAGGTTATTTCTAAACTATTTATCTTAATAATGAATTCCGGAGAATTTTTTGCTTTGTCTTTACCTTGAAAAACGCCTGGGATATAGCAGTTTGAATTTCTAATGTGTGTGACATTTTTTTAAAGTCAATTAGCCCGCGACAGCACTCGTATATATTAATCGATTTCGATGTGTGTGTGCATGTTCACAGAGATTAAGATTTCGATCAAGCTCATTGGGTTTTTTAATGCACCATGCTCCTTTAAAATGGATATCGTGCAATTTGGTGACCCTATAAATCGCTTAAAATAAAACCAGGTTGAATAAAAGATGACTAATTTCTAAAAATTCCTATTAATATTCAGTATTGACAAAAACTACTGTTCAATCTTACATAATCGTGTTCTACTATTTTTAGCTTCGTATATTCGATTTATATAATTGAATTCAAAATAAATAAATAGGTATATGAAAGCTACCTCTTCCTCCCGGCATTATCGGAAGGACTTTTAAATTAAAATGTTCTTGAAACCGATGAAAAGCTCCTTAAAAATGTTTACTTTTTAGAACGCTCTAAAGGGAAATCAGAACTATTGGAACAGAGTTTTTTTCTCTCTGTTCCAAGAAATTTTTGTGTATAAATGAAATGATCATAACAAACGTATTAATTAATAAATGTAAAATTAGTGTATTTAGTGTAATTTTTGTTTAGGTAGCATTAGCTATTTCAATCATTTTAAATAAATTTGAACATAGTTCAAAATTGAGTATGACTTTGTCCTTTCTACCCATCTGTACTTTCTATAACTCTTGCAAATATATTGGGATTATTCTGTACTTGGTATTTGCTTTTCATGCTTACTACATTATAGTCGCTTTTTAAATGATATATCTAGCATTTACCGTCCGTTTCCAGGGACAATCAAAATTATTTCATCCCAATTTAGTTAATGGAGAAAGTCGCTTCCAATGTATCTGCATGATAATACACCATTTCAAAGATAATAAAATTGAGATACATTTTTGAAAAGATTTAAAGCATTCATTCTGTTAAACTGTTGTGTTTCAAAGCCTTTAATTGCCATTTTCCAGGACTTAAAATGCATTCTGTAACATAGTGTTCTACCAGCAAAAACTTTTTGTAGTGTTTTTATTTTTCACTATTTTGTATACGTACAATGAAATTGAAATACATTACAGAGTAACACATAAGTACTGTGAAGTTATAAAAATGCCTATTTTGTTGAATGTTTTTTCCCGAGTTTCGGAACTATATTTCTGTTTTATAGCTGTTCCCTGTGCTTTTTTTTTGTTGTCTAATTTTATTTCCACTGATATTAATTCACTGTTTTGTAAGAAAAAAAGGTGTGCAAACGTTAATCCAGCATACCCGCAACAATCCACCCCCCGTGAAAAAAAATCGTTGAGTGGGAGACCGTGGAGAAAAAAGTCAGTGCAATCAAACATAAATCTTTGGATTTTCTAAAACGCACTTTAAAAAATAATAAAAATTAAAATAAATAAAAAAAGATAAAAAAAATAAGCATCTGTTAAGACATAACCTACATCTGCCACTTTGAAGAATTTAACTGATCGCCAAAACTCCTGCATAGCAGTAGGAAAAACCCATTAAAATGATCTTGAGGATTTTTTTGAGAAGAAGTTTCTTCCTTTTTGAATGGTGAATGAAATGGATTGTTTTGTTTCTCTATTTGACAGTCATGGCATTTTAATTTCCATCACATATTTATGTGCCATCACATATTTATGAACCGATGTGTACTACAATATAATTGCTGTAGAATATGATGTACATATTCTTTTTCGTCGTTAAACAATGAAGCATGACAGATCTCGGATTCATCTCCGAATCCGATGTACTGTCTATTCGCAGTAGTTGTTGGAAAGGCACTTTCGGTTACAATATGTCCTTTAAATTTTTATTAATTTTTTTGCCCACTATCTCATTTATATTATGAATACACATAATACATAAAGGTACAAATAATAATTTTTGATAATTAAGGAGTATGAGCGTTGATTTCTTTAAAACGATTTTTAATTCTGTTATGCATTTTCACTATGAACTATAAAATATATAGTCAAACATTTTTGTTGAACATAGATGAAATTGCATATAGGCCACGTAAAAAAATGAGTACTTGGTACTTAAGGTCGATAATTTCTGAAAGTGAGATTTTAAAAGTTTTAATATTTACATTTTAGCTTACTATCTGAACTATGTTGTTTTGTATAGATTATATATCATGTTTTAATTTTAAAAAACACTTTGTTTCAAACTATTGGTAAAAATTACTGATGGATAATTAGTTCCTATATTACGAATATTCTGTTTAACCTTTCAAATGACGTCTTTTATGCAAACGCTAAGGAAATTTGAAAAGGAAGCTAATAGGGATCACTGTTTTATTATCATTTTGCCATTTGCATCTGCAGAAAAGTATTATTTTCATGTTACGTATTTATAAAAATACCACACGGTAAAAAAAGAAAAAAAAGCCCTCTAGAAGATACTACATTTTTTTTCTTGGAAACTTGGATTACTAGAACTTTTATGCAACGATAAGAAAAACAAATTATGTAATAGAACTGGTTGTATGAAATAATAATTGCTCAACTATGTAAGAAGTATAAAATTTCATTTATGGCTTACAATTTAGTTTTAATGAGTAAATTACATTAATTATGAGAAAATGACATTCTTAGCAAAAAAAAAAAAGAGCTATTTGAGAAATGTCATTGATATTTGAAACAAATTAATATTTTAATAATATTACTCTTTTAAATGTTTGCACTAATTTTATTTTCAAAATTCTTAAATTTATCTTGGAACTTTTCAGATATCTGAAACGAGTATAGGAAATAATAACCATCCAAATGACCAGAAAGAGGGAAAAAATAGTCCTTTGGTTTTCTTGTCGATAATAAGAAAATGACATCATTTGCCCTTTTCGCTTGTGCATTCGCAGCAATGCTATTAAAACTTTAAAAAAATTAATATTTTATTGACATGATTTAATATATATGTACACGTAAATCTCAAGAAGAATGAAAGACTTTAAAATCTTTAAATTTTTTTATTCATTCAAATTGGGGTAAAATTTAGGTCAAAAATTAAAACAACTGTGCATTTAAAACGATTTATTTATGGACAATATTCTCTTGACGTCTTATTGGGAAACACATGGTTTAAAAGAAACACGTCTAACCTTTTTTTTAAATTACGTTATGAAATAAATGAGGTAATTATGCATAATAAATATATAAATGCCCGTATTTATAATGCAGCATAAATGCAGGTTACCTGTGTGAAATATTTTTGATTTATTCAGATTCAATTGGATAAGTCTTTGAAAATTAATAAGTAAAATAAATAACTTAATTTTTTTAAAGTGAAAGTATGCACCATGTTGCATTAAAATAGAGAAAACAATTAAAACCTGTTACTGAAAATATATAAAAATCGATCTAAACATAATATTTAAGCATAAATGTACTATAAATGTGCATTTCCGCGGTTCTGAACATTATTCCATAGCAGGTGGAGTTTTTTAATCCTCAAAACTAACAGAAGAATATTATCTACCCTTTTCTTTTAAACGAATTTTCATATGTGTAACTGATTTTTTTATATATTCCAAAAAATTAAGGCAGCTGTTGTCCCAGCGGTGAATGAAATGATGGTATTCGAAAGATGTCTCATTCAGAATGGCAACCTTATTACAGAAAATTGTCCTTTTTCGTGATAATATCATTCAATCATGCGCAATTTGGTAATTTCTTAAATGAAAAGACACAATACCATTTAAAGTCTGAACGGGAGTTGGTGAACGTAGCTCGCAGGGGGCAGAGTCTCCTCCTGTATATGAATATATGTACGATATTTTGTTGTGCAATACTTATCACTAAAATATAAATTTGTACACGAAAAATTTTTCATTTCTATGAATTAATGCTTTTCATATTTCTAATTTACTTATTTATTTTATTGATTGATGGATTGATGAATTGTTTGATGGATTGATGATTCTTATTATACATTTTTTATCCAACACTATATTTTCTTTCAAGAAATCCTCATATTATTAAGTTACATAAATTAATTAAAAATATATTTGCACAAATAAAAAATAATTATTTTTATCACATTCAAGAAATTGCCCGAAAATCGCATAGCATTTAATTTGGGGCAGAAATTATTTTTTCATTAGATACTTAACACAGGATTTTATTGCACTATTAGTATTTTGTTTAGAAAAATGTCAACTTTATTGTAAAGTATATTCATAAATGATCCTCTCAGAATTTATAAATAGCTTAAGCGCATTTAGAGTATAGTATACAATTTTTTCGAATAAATAAAACACAATTCATTAGTGCCCAATCGTATTTTAAATTTTTCTTTTGTTCAATGTCCCATTTTGAACAAATCATTATGAAAGCAAGCGTAGTTAATTGTATTTCGTTGATGACGAAACATACAAAAATCTTTGTTCTCTCGACAATTGAAATATGTGCTTATGAAATTGTTTTGTGATCAATTTAAGGGTAACGATTGGAAATAATTTAGATCATTAAGTTAATTAAAAAATAAACTATAATTATTAAAATAAATTACTCAGGGACGAATTTGCATCCGGAAATATTTCATTATGGCGTATATAATAGATTTCAATTTATTTAGACATAGCTAAATTGCATCCATAATGATTTATCACATAATAATTGACCACGTCTTTTTCTAGTATATATTATTATCAAAATGAAATGAATAAATTAAATCTCATATTTTATTTTTATTTATTCTTATTTAAATTTCCGACCTTTCAGCTATGATTATACATGACCCTTAAACGAAATAGAACACAAAAATACATTTTGTTCATTAGATAATTGCCATATGCACACAATAACTATTTTTTTTCTTTTGGTAGAGGGAACAGCTTAAAAAAGAATTTATTCTAATTAATTTTAGTTTAATAAGTATTCGTAATTATTAAAATACATTATTTGAATTCAAATATATGTTCAAACTATTTAATTGCGCTTCATTATAATTTCGCGTATGTTCAAACAAAGATGGGATAAAATACAAAAAAGCAAGTACAAAGCGCTATAAAAATTTATTTTTATTAAAAAATAAAAAAATAACAAATGTGTACTTATAATCAAATTTTTACTTTGTACTTTTATATTAAATTATTTATATCTGAAATTTCGAATTTTTCATTATATATTCGTTTAAATGCAATTATGTCAATATTTGACGCAAAATATTTGTACTAGTAGAAATTAAAACACTTATACTGTTATACAACACCACATTACAAACAATAATTCACTTATACCAATGCTAAATTTGTAAATCTGTACACGACATTATTAACAAGTGTTAAAATAACCGTTTTATTTATTTAAGTTTAATATTTCAGCAGGATCCAAACATATGTGCAAGAATAGGTGCATATTCACAGTATTTAACAGTATGTTAGGAAAAAAACAGGAACGAAACATTCTGATTATAATGCCACTGTAATTCTTATTCCAGTATTAATAATTATAATTTTACTGTATCATTATGTATTGCACGAAAAAGTGGATGCACGAAAATCGCCATTATCTCTAAATTGAAATGTAGGACTGTTTAATCACAGCCAAAAATATATACAAAATTTTTAGATAAATTCTGTACAAAACTTCATACACTTTTCGATGGCACAACGGCGACATATAGAAACACAGACAGATACACATTTTGTATAATCGTTTTTGGATGATCTGTGACCTTTAAAAAGTAAATTGTCAAAAAGTTGAGTCGAAAAACTATTTTATAACAATACGTTCTTTTATTAAATTAAAAAATATATAAAAATTGCATAGATATCTCAGTTGCAGCAATTGAAAATTACCTGCTTGCCACAGCTAAAAATTTGCACAAAAAAAAAAAAACTGATTGAATTCAAGTACGACTTCATAAACTTTTCGATTGTACAATGGCGTTCCACGGGTAGATATGCATTTTTATAAACATGTTTTGAGCAATCTCTGAATCCTAATACTTTAAGTCCATCGAAAGTAAAAAAAAATGCTTGCAATATATACTTATTTAGTTATAAGACATTAAAAAATTGCAGGTGCAGGAATTGTCACAATTGCTTTATGTAGCTTCCCAGCTAAAAATGAACTGCAGTTTTTTTGTAGAAGTGAAGTGTTTTTGAGGTTTTTCTAAAATTTCTCTAGTCTTTCTGTAGTGCAATCTCAACTATAAAATCACTTCAGTTATTTTGTAGTTAATAAAAGGTGATTTTGCAGTAATTTATTTTCAACATTCTGTGCGCTATTAATTTTGAAAACACTGTAGTTTTTATAAAGTTATTTTATAATCAAAAATTAAAAAATATATAAGACTTTATAACCGTAGAATCACTGCAGTGAATTTGAAGTTATTATCCAACCATTAATTTAGAAGTACATTTCCGATGCATCTCTCGTATAACTGTAGTTATTGTCCGATAAATTCACAGAATTTAATCGGAGAAAAATAATTTCAAATATGCTTCAAAATCGAACTAGGGATTTCTCATCCCATCGAACCACTTCCGTAGTAAAAAAATTATTAGTTCCTACTTTGTTTTGTAACTTGGAAGTTACAAGTTTTAATACATTAAAATCCATTTCTTTTTTTTTAATTCAGACATGGGCGTCCCTATCTATGCTTCCTTCCCCCTAACTTAAAATTCTTAGTTCCTTTATTATTTTAAGCTAAGAGAAAAAAAAATTAATGTCACTAAATTACATTTCGAAATCCAGTGAGGGGTAGTGACTACCTGTGCCCCCTGCATACAACGGAAATTTCTTAGCTCTTTTATTTTAAGTTACTCTAAAGGAATAAATTTTGCGAGGTTTATCAAAATCAGAGAAAAAATATATTAAGTTTCAAAAGTTATAGGGAACAATGGGCCTTTCACTCACCAGCCCCTTAATGCGAAATTTCTTCTTACATTTATTGTAAATTTCTTGAAAATTATACATTTTACTATGCTTTTGAAAATATCAGAAAAGAAAAAATTTGTTAATGTATATATATGTTTTTTTTTTTTTTTTTTTTTTTTTTTTAATTTAGGAAAGGGCAAATACTTTCCTCTACCTTCCTCAGGCCATAACAGAAAATTCTTATTTCTTATATTTTAAGCTAAAGAAAAATATTTAATTTTGGTATTTTTTCAAAAATCGGAGAAAAAAAAAATAGTTAAATTTTAAAATCGAGTGAGGCAAAATGGCTCATCAATTCCTCCCACCCCTCGCGGAAAATTCTTCTTTTCTTTATTTAAATCACACTAAAAGAATAAATTTAATTATGCTTTTGTAAATTGGAGGAAAAATTGCTAATTAAATTTCAAAATCCAGGGAGGGGCAATGAGTCTACAACCCCCTCCTTAATTGAAAATTTCTTTTTCTTTCTTCCTAAGTTACTCGAAAAATTTACATTAGGTTTTTGAAAAAAAAAAAAGAGGAAATTTTATTTAATTAAATTTTTAAATCCAACGAGCTCCTCTGCTTCCTGCCCCTATACATCTCCATCTTCATAACTGAAAATTACTTGCAATTAATTTACTATTACTTCATTTTGAAATCGACATACAAATATTTGAATCATCAAATAATTTTTTAAATCGCTCTTTAAAATTATTATTCGATCTAAACTTAATGAATCGTAGAAAGAAAAAAAATATACTTCATCAGTTAATTGAAGTGTATTTTCTAATTATGTATTCATTTTAAAAGCACATCAAAGTTTCTTATTTCATGCAAATATTAAATTATTAAAAGTGTTTAAAATTATTTTACAAATCATAAATATATTGAAAAATCTAGTAATTTTTTATATTAAAATTTAAAAAAAATCAGAAATTTCCCTTTGTAAAAAATTATTTACCAAAGAAAAAAAAGAAGAAAATTAAATTAATGTTTCTATTTTATTTTTAGGTAAAAATGTAGATAAGTTAACAATCAAATATATCTACAGAATCATTAAAAACATATGCTACATTAAAAAATAAAAATGATATAAAATGAGTCCTTATTCTAATTCAAAGTTATTAATTATGAGCTTCTTATTTTATAAAATTAATTTTTCCTTTTTACAAATATATATTTCTTAAATTAACACATTTAATTACATTATAATTCCTAAAAAAATTATATTATCAGAAAAACCTCTAAAATTCGTTTTTTTTTAATTTGCAAGATAGATTCAGAAATATTCCCCAATTAAAAAAAAAATATATATATATATATATATATATATATATATATATATATATATATATAATTTTTATTTAATTTTTAAATTAAAAAATGTTTATAAATAACGAATTATTATTCTAACACAATATTATATTCTTATTTTATAAAATTAATTTATCCTTTTTTACAAATATATATTTCTTAAATTAACACATTTAATTACATTATAATTCCTAAAAAAATTATATTATCAGAAAAACTTCTAAAATTCTTTTATTTTTTTTTTAATTTGCAAGAAAGATTCAGAAATATTCCCCATTCAAAAAACTCACTACAAAAAAAAAAAATTATATATATATGTATATATATATATATTTTTTTTTTTTAATTTTTAAATTAAAAAAATGTTTATAAATAACAAATTATTATTCTAACACAAAATTATATTCTTATTTTATAAAATTAATTTTTCCTTTTTACAAATATATATTTCTTAAATTAACACATTTAATTACATTATAATTCCTAAAAAAATTATATTGTCAGAAAAACCTCTAAAATTCGTTTATTTTTTTTTTAATTTGCAAGAAAGATTCAGAAATATTCCCTATTTAAAAAACTCACAATATATATATATATATATATATATATATATATATATATATATATATATATATATATATATTAAATTAAAAAATGTCTTTAAATAACAAATTATTATTCTAATACAATAATAAAAAATATGTTTTACCGTATCATCAAACGACATAAAATGAATTTTTATTCTAAGTAAAAAATATTAATTACCGACCCATATAATTTATTAAAGTAAGTACTTCCATGTCAAAAAAATATATTTTATAAAATTAACACAATGCATGTCATTACATTATAATTCATAATAAAAAGATTATTATTTTCGCAATTAGCCTAAAAATAAAATTATTTTATTAAATATTTACTGATTTTTAAATTCAGAAGAAAAACCAATTCATTTGCTTTAGCTAATTCGCTAAAGTATTTGTTTAATTCATTTAATATTAAATTGTTTTTAAAATACATGCCCATATAAACGAATTACAATAAATAAATAAATAATAAAATAAAAGCACTTTAAAACACCCAATTTTTCTGCCTGCCATTCAGCTTTTGCAACAAATAATCTTTAATTGAAATGCCTCCCCTTTATACCTCGCACATCACTAACCACACAAGTCTCAACAGGCAAGTGGTCAAAGCGTGTCTCTCCTGTACCTGGGATCGTCAGTTCGAGTACAACTGTTTCCAGTCAAAATCTGCCTTTGAAATGTTAAAAAGGAAGCTTACCAGTGTGGTCAATAGATGGCGGCAGCAGAGCCAATTTTTTTGGGTGGGAGGGGCATTTAACTTCAAATTCACTGCAGAAAATGTGTAGTTATGAACTACACATTCACTGTAGTGATTTTGTAGTTGTTGACTTTGAAAAAACTGCAGTGATTTGTGCCAAATCACCACAGTTTGGCAACTGCATTTTATTTGCAGTTTCACTAGAGTTCATTTTTAGCTGGGTTTAACTTCCCCTTTTTGTACTGCTTAAATGTCTGTTATTTTGTTAAACAAAGTTTATTTCCAACTAATTGATTAAGCATTTTTTTCATAATTTTTAGCCCGCAGCATATGAGATTTTAAATTTTCTCTATAGTGCCGTTAAAAGTATTCTTGAACGGGTCGGTCCTAAAGTATTTTTCATACCGAATCGGGACTGTCTTTCATCTTCCTAAGTCTGTGTGGGACGAAATTTTTAGTCCTGGTCTTGTTTTTGATAACATTTTCTGTGACTGACATGATCCATGTAAAAATAAGTAAAATTTAGATCAGCAGAAAAAAGTCAGCGGAAAATGCAGTGAACCCCCAAAAATATTCAATCCAGTTAATTGCATGGATTTTAAAATTGCCATTATTATCCCTTTTTTTTATAATAGATAGTTGATACAAAAACAAAAAAATAAAATAAAATAATAAATAAATAAATACTTTAAAATCAGTGAAAAAAGAACCTGAAACGAAAAAATGTGTTGATCCATGCAATATGAATATAATAATACTTGACAAAAGAACGGACTACCTTTACACCTCTTTGGAAGAGAATTTGTTTAAAAGGCATTTTTTTCCACATGATTCCGTCTTAAGAATTTTTTTCTGCACAACTTTTTTTGAAGTCATCTACACATGGAATATGAAATAACGATATTAAATGATACGCAAAATATTTGTACACAATTCATTAAAAAAATTATAGCCTTTGGCGGTTACAAAACAATAAAGATAATAAAAATGAAAAGACGAAAAGCTTTAATGTGTACTTTTGGTCAGAACATCTCCAACTAAACAATTTTTCATAATATCGACATCCCGCATATCGACGATAGGTCTGGGCTAAGATGGTTATTTTCTTCAGGGCAGAACAAACATTTTTATACATCATTTAGGTCCCAGTCCTTGATTCGATCCGCGCAAATGTTTACTCTAGACATCCAGTATCTTTTGATAGTAGGTTTTATGTAAAATCCAGGTGATGTTATTTTATGACCAAAGGGGGAAATCAATTTCAAATCGACTTTTAATGGTATACAATTTGTAGCTAATCCATATCTTGTATTTAAAATGAGTCAATAACTGGTTGATAAAAGACATAAATAATGAAGTAAGTCCCGATATTTGTATTTCAATATTCCTGTGAATTTTGCATACATCAGGATGATATATATATATATTTTTTTTTTTTTTGGTTTATTTCAGGAATGAATCAGGAATGATTACTTAACTGGAAATTTTATTCTAAAATGGGCCATATTAAAATTTTAGTTTTTGTATTATCTCAAATATGCACCAGAATAGAGTAATAAATTTGTCTTTAAATTTGCCCCCTTTCATATGAAACTTTGTAATTGGAAATATCTCACCAATGGCAATATATAAGTAATTATCTTATTGTTTATCTCTACATAAATCAACCTATACAGGGTGTCCCTAAACTAATGGTATATACGCTAGGGGGTGATAGAAGACGAGTAATAGTAAATAGGAAACCAAGGGTCCCAAACGTTTTCCAAAGGAGATAGGTCATTCCGTCATTAATGTTTGGGGTCACATACACATACACATAAAAAACGGAAAAATTAGTCGATTGATTTGTGGTTTTCACCAAAACTATTCTTTATGTTGGTATTTTATTGAAAATAAATTATAAGGATAAATTTTGAAAAATGCCGATAGAGGGCGCTTTAGACTTTAAAGTAATGAAAAAGTATTTTTTGCGGTATTTTTTGCATCTCATTAAATGTTTTCGTAAGCTTAGACTCAAGCTTAAATTTTGAGCTCAAAATCTGAATAGTTGGGAGTGGTTAAGCAGTAAAAACTTAACTGTGTTCAGCGGGTTTAAATTTCAAATGACTATAAAAAACGGAAAAATTGGTCGATTGATTTACGGTTTTCACTAAAACTATTCTTTATGTTTGTATTTTATTGAAAATGAATTATAAAGATAAATTTCAGAAAATGCCGATAGAGGGCGCATTAGACTTTGGAGTAACGAATAACTATTTTTACGTTATTTTAACTAACTAACTTTTATTTTAACTTAGACTTAAATTTTGAGCACAAAATCTGAATAGTTGGGAGTCATTGGTAAGTAGCACAATCTGAACTGTGTTCAGAGGATTCAAATTTCAAATGATTATAAAAAACGGAAAAATTGGTCGATTCGTTTGCGGTTTAAAATAAAAGTATTCTTTAAGCAGTATCTTCTTAAAAATAAATATTAAAGACAAATTTCAAAAAAATCCGTTAGAGGGCGCCTTAAACTTCAGAGTAATAAAATACTAATTTTAACCTTTATTTTTTGTATCTAAGTAAATGTTTTTCAAAACTTATTAAATGTTTTCGAAATCTTAGATTTAAATTTAAATTTTGAACTCAAATTCTGAATCGTTGGGAGGGGTTAAGAAGCGCAAACTGAAGTGTGTTCAGGAGTTGAAATTTAACCCCCCCCCTCCCCCTCGAGCACAATTCACTTTTGCGCTACTTAACCAAAGAAAAAAAGAAAAAAATGTAATTTAAAAAGGATTTTTTATGTTGCCAGTGGGACCCGAACCCACAATCTGCGCTCGCAGGCGATTAGCGGTGTGGTGCCTTGACCACTCGGCCATGGAGCCCTCCAGAGAACGGAGTGTCTCCTTTTTTATTTCTATTTCCATCCGTTTCGTTATTATCAGGAAATATGATGGAATTTTGTGATTTGAAACGGAAAATGCGCTTTTGTTGTGAAAAGGAACCTTTTCTGTGAAATTCAGGAAAAAAAATGTTCGTGAATTTCTGAATTTTTTTAACAGTGTAATACGTTGGATCGTTCAGAACTTGTTTGAATCTACTCAAAGTATAAGGGATTTATGTCTTATCTCTGTGGATTTTCTTGTCCGGAAGCGACTATAGAACTATAGTAGTTAAAGAATGAGTGAAAAAAAATCATTCGAATTCTTGCAGTTAGGATAGCAAAATATGAGAAAGAAATCAGAAAGTTACTTCTATAAAATTATATTTACTTTATATGATTAACCCCTTCGGGTGTCAAGCGTCTGTTATAGAATTTTTAATCTTCTGTCACCTTTTTTTTTTTTTTTTTTTTTTTTTTTTTTTTAATGCAGAACTTTTTACCTACATGAATCGCGAAAATGCTCGGAATAAAAATGACAAATTTTGCAAAAGATTTTTTATGTTGAGAGTAAACAAGGATTCTAAGCAGTTTATGCAGCACGTATACCAGTCACTCAAGATGTTAATATTTTATCGAAACATCTTATGTTTAAATACAAGTATTGAATAAAACACTAATAAATACGCTTTTTATAACTAAAAACTTGCATTTTTGCATTTGAAATAATCAATATAATCCTCTCAAGAACATATTCACTGATAAAATAATTTAAAGTTCCGTATAAAATACATGTATCTAAGTTTATGAAAAAAGAATTTAATTTGTTCTCTAGTTCAGATAACTAGCATATAAATAAATCTGCATATTATTAACTTTTTAAAATACACAAAGATTGATTGATTTTTGACGTCCGATTATCTGCGCTAGGGATATAGGACCAGGGGGGAATGCCCTTCGTGGGGGTCTTTCTAAGGGAACCTAACCCGTATTTACGCAAGGTTCGAAGAAAACCACGAAAACTCCGAACGGTTAGGCCGACAGCCGCGATTGGGTTCGAACCCATCACCTGCCGTCTACCAGTTGAGAGGTCCGAACCTCTCGGCCACTGGTGGGGCCTAAAATACACAAAGAAATATTATACATTATTGATCGAAAATAAATTATACCAAAAAATGAAATTAATTAAAGTATTATTTATACATTTTTTATTCTTAGTAACTTCTTAACAAGACCACTTTCTATAACAATGTAAATATATAGGTTATTTCCGTCGCAAACTTATATAAAAAATGTTTATCATTGTATACTGTGCATCTGTGAATATGTTTGCAATTAAATATGGCTAGTAAGTAAAAAACATGATCTGCTATTTTTAACAACAATTGCCAATTCAAATAATAACACATTGCTCAGTGGTGCACAAAACAGGAATTTTAATATACATTAGTACATATTAAAATAAAATAAAATTTTCAACGTTTCGCGCCGTCTTCTGCGGGCGTCTTCAGGAAAATATGAAATGGAAGGACTACGTTTGCATCTTGTTCGAGAGATATTTCTACTAAATTAAAAATTAAATGAATTTAAATTTAAAAATGTTGTCAATTACACGTGAGTAAAAATTAAAATATTGCAAGGAAATAAAAATTTTAACAAAAAAAAAGATCGCACAAAAATATAACATAAAACTTGTCGCCATTCCTCCTCCTTATCTCATTGACCTCGTTACAGATAAAATCGACAAAATTCCAATAGATCAAAAATCTGGTATTTATGAAATCCCCATCACTTTATCTAATAATCTTAAAAAAGTCTACATCGGCATGACAACGCGGAAACTTTTAACTAGAATTAAAGAACATCGTAGAGATATAGAACAATATAAACAGAATACTGCCCTTGCTCGCTTCTATTTGGCGAACAAGGGTTGCCATATTAATTTTGAGGAAGCCAAAATCATATTTCCATGCAATAACCCAGTTCAAGGTAAAATAATAGAATCCATCGAAATCATAGCACGTGAAAATAAACCATGTAATGATAATTTATCCTACAATATACCAAAAATATGGCATAACATCATAAAACCTTAAAATTTTTATTTCCTTGCAATATTTTAATTTTTACTCACGTGTAATTGGCAACATTTTAAAATTTTAATTCATTTAATTTTTAATTTAGTAGAAATATCTCTCGAACAAGATGCAAACGTAGTCCTTCCATTTCATATTTTCCTGAAGACGCCCGCAGAAGACGGCGCGAAACGTTGAAAATTTTATTTTATTTTAATATGTACTAATGTATATTAAAATTCCTGTTTTGTGCACCACTGAGCAATGTGTTATTATTTGTTAAAGTTTATGGTGCAACTGTCCTATATATATTTATAATTGTCAATTCGTTTTCTATTTCATGTAGTGGTGATATTAGTGCCGTAGATTACAAAAAAACATAAAATTATTTAATGCATTCAATTCATGGAATATTGAAAATTTCAAGTAATTCCACAATGCATTTTTCTTAATAAAATTGCATATATTTTACATACATTTTCGGCATCCATTCGTTTATATACTGTCTCTTTCAAATGTCACTGTAACATCTACATTACCATCATTCACACTTATTTATTCATTTTTCTCCTTAAAAATATCACAGTATGACGATTGGCTTGTTAGAGTCTTAAAGGTTAAAATTTTGAATGTTTCTCGGCTGCAAAAACTGTACATATCTTTAAATTCTTAGACTACAGATTTAATTAATTGTGCAGGTTCTTCACAAATTTTCAGGAACAAACAGCCGTATACATTTACTCTTTCTTACACTCCTTAAACACCTCTAAAGAAAAGTTGCATGTAATGCAGATTGCAGCGTAAATGCTCCATATAATGGACATTATAAAAACTTTATAATTGTAAATTCAGTAATATTCTATTGATGATTTGACTGTAAATTTGACTTCATTTTAAAGTTTCTGTCAGTGTTATGCTAAGATATCAAGAGAAAAAAATCGGTGCTAATATACTTTTTAAAATTAGGTTTAAGAACATATCATATTCACTTTCAAATCATTCAATTGTTCTCATTTTCTACATTTTTCTTCTAACTACAAATTTCATTTGTCATTTCTACAAAATGACAGTAGCCAGGACTTATCCATAGTCACAAATCTAACATGATAAACTCCAAACCACCTTTCAACCCGACCCTCACTCTTACACTCATCCCTGCAAAAATATGTTAATATAGCTGTTACAGTTCTGAAAATGATCATATAGGTAACTAAAACAATAGGCTACGATATTCCACATCAACCATCTTAGTACAAATGTTTTATATACACTAGGGACAATTATTGTTGAACCACACATGTACATATGACATGATAGATACATTTACATCTTCCAACTCTAGTACAAACACTTTCGCTAAATGTATGTTTTATTTTGATCTTACAGTTGTAGTAATTACACTTATACTACTTATAGATACACTTACGTTTAATAATTGTAACCCTGTAACGCACACAATGCATCCTGATTCTGTTATTTCAATGTCATTTCTAATAGCGCAATGTGATGCATGCATGATATACTGCAACTTGTTAATTTTGTCACAATTGCTGCATTTTGTTCGTTTGTCCTCCACTTAGCATTCAATGTAAATTCATAAATTATTTATATGCATTACCGTGCATAGTTTAAGTTTTAATATTACTGGCATTAATTCTGCCGTGTCTCGTAATTTTCCAAGCGTCCATTATCATTATACAATATTTTTGATTCAAGATCATTTTTTTCATCATTTATTTAGCTTAATACTCGGCTGAAAAAGACTTGTTTATTTTTCTAGTTCAAAATAATAGAGAGATTTATAAATAAGCAATTCTTACATAGTACTATGTATGGTATTTGTGGGATTTGTATCAAATGGTTATTAAATAAGTTTTACTGTTTTATTGAAAATCCGATTGCATAATACATCATTACATAATCAAATGATAATACATTTAACTTTTTAAAATATGGAAATAAAAAAACATGCATATATATATAATAGAAATTGAAATGCATATTTCCTAATATGTCACTTTATATCCGTTATATATTTTCCAAAAATTCATCTAGTGCATGATACTAAATTTCACAATTCGATATTTTCTTCTAACGACCGTTAATGTAGTAGTGCTATGTATGACATATTTGTGGGGGATTTTTAATTCAATCATGAATGTTGTATCAAATTGTTATTAAATAAGTTTCACTGTAGTATTAAAAATCCGATTGCATAATACATCATTACATAATCGAAATATAACAAAATTCCCTTTTTAAAATATGGATATAAATAAATAAATATATATGCATATTTTCTAATATGTCACTTTATATCCCCGTTTATATCCGTCATATATTTTCCAAATTTCCATCTAGTTCATGACACTAAATTTTACATTTCAACATTTTCTTCTTTAAAGACCGTTAATTGTTCAATTTTTAGTGTGTATAAGGAAATTATCGGTCAATATAAATGTCTGCTAAAAATAATTTATAAATCTGATAAAAATCATGTGATCATCCGTGTACTTATACAAAGTATTTCAGCAAAACATTTTCTCTACATTACTTTTACAGGACATCGTGTTCATTAAATTACATTTCATAAAATACAAATATATCATTAAAAATTATAACTGGTCTTTGCTTTGGATTATTTTCTGCCAAGATAATTTAATCTGATATTCTTTATAAAACATAACCTTTAAAAATAATTTTAAAAGTTTTGTGACTTAATTAAATTCGTTTGAAAATGATTTCGTTAATTAAAAAAGAACAAATAAAAAGTTTTTAACCAAACAACCGTTTTATGAAATTAATGCGATATGAAAGAAAATTTTAGCTATTTAATTAACTGTAATGTAAATGAAATTAAGACTTTTGTAAAGATTTTTGACTCGACTAAAAGAAACAGTATGAAGTATTTATAATTAAAAAAATTGAAGTTTAACAATTAAATATGAGCATGTCAGCATATTTTATGATTTATTTTAATGCTGTAAGAAATTTCAAGAACCAATTGATGGTCTAGAATTTCGTGAATTAGAATCATGAAACTAGATAATATCAAATGTCTGCTTGTAAAAATTTTCTGATATAAAAGTCTAAAAATTTTTAGTTTTTAGTCAAACATTAAATGCGGTTTAAATATCATAAAATTTTTAATTTTTAAATCTAAGAAAAAAGTGATGTTTTACAGAGAATATTTACATATATGCAATGCAATAGGTTTTCTTTAATTAATAAAATTTTTAATGCGAATAAATATAGAATTGCTTACATTTAAGTGTGTTGTACATAATAATAATAATTGTTGGCATTGAAAAAATAATGTTTTATTAAGTTATAGAAATTATAGCGTTAAAAGTACAATACATATGTACTTAGTATGTAATGTTTAATGAAAGATAATGTTCAATAATAAAAAAAAAAACAAGTGTCAGTTTCAGATCAAAACGTAATAATAATAATAAAATAAAATAAAATAAAATAAACTTTTTGTTCTAATGTTATCGTTTATATAAAATGATTAATTGTTACAGCTTAGGAAAACTCTTTCTTAATGCCGAATACGTGATATCTGAACAAAATTTAAATTTCTTCATCCACTTTTCAGATTGAAATGTGTTAAAAAATTAAACAAAAAAAATTGCATGTAATAATTATAAATATTTGCTACTTCAAAAAAAAAAAAAAAAAAAAAAAAAAAAATCATTTTGCAAATTTACAAAGCAATCCAAATTCCTCCCACTGTATCTTTCCGATTTTAATATCATTCTGTTAAATCAAAAAACATGTTGCCACATTATCACATCACGTTTCTGAGGAATGCACTGTATTTTTCAATATTATTTATTTTTCACTAGCTGACCCGCCCGGCGTTGCCCGGGTCCGTAATAATAAAGTTAATCGAACTTGAAATTTTTATGATTTTATCTTTAACTCGAAATGCGTGTAAATACACTGTTAAAAATTTGATCTTTTTCCTGCATCGTCACTCCATCGCTTTTATAGAATATGATTACTTCAGCCTATTATGGAGCATTCTCATAGGTCAAAAGAGAGATATTCTATAAAAGCAGATGAGTGATGATGCAGCAAAAGGGTCAAATTGGTTACAGTGTACATTATATTAAATACGTGCCCCCTGACTGTGTCAAAAATCGGTTTAAAAAAAACTAATATTTAGCTGCAAAAATACCCAAAATGACAGCAATAAGAAACGTAGGAGGAAATATGTGTCCAACGATTGTGTGATTTTCGTGTTAATGTGTTGATATTTATCCTTAAAATTACTGTTAAGTAGAGTAGCAAAAAGTCGGTTTATTCTCGGGTTTATTTCCAATAGACCAGGTTTGTTCCCAGGTTTATTCCCAAAAAACCGAATTATTCCAAAAAATCTCGGGTTTTTCCAGGTTTATTCCTAAAAAACCGGTTTATTCCCGGGTTTAAACCGGGTTTTTTCTAACCTTTGCAACGCTCCTTTAAGTGACTTAACTAAATACTTTTTTCACATAGATATCCCAAGTAAAATATTTAATTTCAAACTTGTATCAATATACTCTTAAATCCGACTATACCGTGAATGAAATCGATTCTCGATGATTAGCTAAAAGCTTAGTATATAGCATTATAATTTCAGAGCCATTTTACAAAAATAGGTGTATATTTTTTTATCAAACATGCGTAATGTTCATTCTCTGAACAAAATCCTAACCGTAAATCTAATTGTATTGCAATTATAATTTGTTCTTAACAGTATTATCTTAATGTATAAACAGTATTATCTTATTGTATCTTAACAGTAACCTAACTGTAACTTAAATATACCATAAATGTAACCTGGCCGTCACCTTATCATAACCTACCCATAATCTAACTACAACCTAACCGCAACTTAACCTTAACCTAACTGTAACTTAACCATGACCTAACTGTAACCTAACCAGAAATTAAATATAACATAAGGCTCACCAGAACGTAATTGCAACCTAACTGTTACCTAACCGTAACCAAGTTCTAATTTAACACTAACTATAAACGAAATATCTTAACCATCTCGCAATAAGTACTTAGCTTCATATTCCACTGCTACGGAGCGCATTATGTTTTGTAAAACATTCGAATTTTAAGTTCGGATAGGATTCATGTCCATGGAAATTATTTTGTCTTCTTTGGATACGGTTATGGTTGTTTGGAATATTTTTGTTCAGTTAGATTCGGTTCAATTCAGATTTCGTGTTTTTTTCCTACAAATGGAATTTTTAGGTTCGGGTCGGGTTGTACTTCCATGGAAATTATTTTACCTAGTTCCAATGAGGTTATACTTCACTGAAATATTTTTGTTAGGTTCAGATTAGATTTGGTTCAAATTTCGAGATTTTTTTTTTGTTTGTTTTTTTTACAAATTTTTTGGTTCGGATTGGGTTTATGTCCATCGAAATTATATTGTCTTGTTCGTATCTGGTTATAGTTATTTGGAATATTTTTGTCGGATTCAGATTTGGTTCGATTCAGATTTCAGGTATTTTTTCAAATTGATTTTTAAGATTCTGGTCAGATTCATGTCCAGGGAAATTATTATGTCTTTCTCGGATCCGGTTTAGGGTCTTTGGAATATTTTTTTCGGGTTCAGATGTCGTTCAATTCAGATTTCGGTTTTTAATGGAATTTTTAGGTTCAGGTTGGGTTGCGCATCAACGGAAATTATTCTGCATTGTTCGAAAAAGGATATGCTTCTCTGGAATATTTTAGTCAGATTCAGATTGTTTAGTTTTTTAGGTTCGGATTGGGTTCATGTTCATGGAAATTTTTTGTCTTGTTCGGATCCGGGTATGGTTCTGTGGAATATTTTTGTGAGGTTCATATTTGGTTCGATTCAAATATCAGGTATTTTTTTCAAAAGGAATTTTATGTTCGGATCGGGTTCATGTCCACAGAAATTATTTTCTCTCATTTGAATCCAGTTATGATTCTTTCGAATATTTTGATCGGATTAAGATGTAGTTTGTATAAAATTTCAGGTTTTTTTTTTCAAATGAAATTTTTTAGGTTCGAGTCAGGTTTATGTTCACGGAAATTATTTTGTCTTGCTCTTATCAGGTTATAGTTCTTTGGAATATTTTCATCGATTTCAGGTTTCGTTCGATTCAAATATCAGGTATTTTTTTCAAAAGGAATTTTATGTTCGGATCGGGTTCATGTCCACAGAAATTATTTTCTCTCATTTGAATCCAGTTATGATTCTTTCGAATATTTTGATCGGATTAAGATGTAGTTTGTATAAAATTTCAGGTTTTTTTTTTCAAATGGAATTTTTTAGGTTCGAGTCAGGTTTATGTTCACGGAAATTATTTTGTCTTGCTCTTATCAGGTTATAGTTCTTTGGAATATTTTTATCGATTTCAGGTTTCGTTCTGGTCATTTTTCGGGATTTTTCAGAGATAATTTTTAGGTTCGGGTCGGGTTGCATATGCACGAACATTATTTTTCCTTGATCGGATTGTGGTATGCTTCATTTGAATATTTTTGTGGGATTCCGATTTGATTCGGATCAGATATCAAATCCATAGTTTTTTTTCAAATGAAATTTTTAGGTTCAGGTCGGGTTTATGCTTATTGAATTTTTGTCTTGCTTGGATCGGTGTATAGTCTGATTTTTTCTGGTTGGGATCGGGTTATGTTACGCCTAAACATTATGTTTTGCTACTATTCTTTTAGTGACTATTTTTGATATATAAAATCGTCAAAACATTAAAATCGTCTGCAGTCAGAAATCTATATTTTAGATTATTTATTACTTAAGTTTTCATATATGATTTTAAAAGAATGTTTTTATCATCATATATTAAATATTTATTTATATGCAATTATTAAGTCATAAACATTTTTCATCTACGTTATAGACATTTAAAATTACATTAATGAAGGAAACTTTTAGTTATAAAATTTTTAGTTCGTATCAAATGTTTTCAATATCTCATTTAATTTTAATTTGATATTTAATTATTGCTAATTTTCCAATTTTCTTCATTTTAAAAGCGATCATTTATTTTAATAAATAATAATAGAACAAAGACCATTTTAAAAATTTGCTATTTCCTCTTAAAATATGCTTCAATTGTAATTCATTACTTTCAATTCGTCTTAAAATACAAAATCCCTTCCATGTCCTTTTGTTTGGCACATTAAAATTTGAGCGATAAATGGTTTCATATTGCAAACAATTTTGAGACTTACTTCACCTCCACTTATCTCATTCCTCCATGGGTTTCTTTAATTCTGTCCCAGCTTTCTTATCACTTCTGTGAAAATTTTTACACAACCAACCAACCGTAAAAAAACGAAAGAGAAAAAAATTGAGAAAAAGATGATTTTTTATGAGAGTGACCTCTCCATTTTAATTAATTACTCAGTTAATAATTGGAATTTCGAAAATCTGAAGCTCAGGTGCATCAGGAGAGATTTGGGGCTACTCTCAAAAAAATTTTGAACTTTGTACATGCTGTAGATTTTGCTAGCCATCGCAGACACACACACACACACACACACACACACAGACAGAGCGTTTTGTTCTTTTATTAATATAGATAAAGAACTAAAGGTTCGAATTGGCTCGAAAAGCTAACGTACCTAAATATCAGTAATTATTTTTTTAAACCCCATTATCTTCCAAAAGATACAGACGCTTCGATCTTTTTATCTGAGTTTTCTTTAGTGAAATAATGTTACATTGATTCCAAGACAGATTAAAAACGTCTTGAAATTTAAAAGTTCGTTAAGTTAACAGCCAATTGTTGCTTTAAACAATCACAAATGGAAAAACATGCATTGCCAGCATTTATTTTTCAAAAATTAGAATAAACATTCAAATGGTTTAAGAAAAGAAAATCACGTGACTCGATCTGATATTGAAAAGTATAAAATGAATAAAATTAGTTGCAAAAGATTACATTAACACGTGTACCAAAATTAAGGGATATTGAATGAGATGTTTTCGTTACAAATTTATTTTCTTCTAATCGTTATTTCAATGTTATTCTTACTGCTGTGTTGCTGTAGTGTACTGTATTGTTGTTCTTACTGTTTCAAAACGTATTTACCCTGTTTTGGAAATAGTGTAACAGTGTATTGTTTATGAAGCTCTTAGATAACTATCGAAACGTTCACTATATTAACATTATTTTAATTTCCATATAGCTTTTAAACATTAGAATAATTTGTACAACATTTAGTAAAATTGTGATTTCTATTTCCATGTTTATTTATAGAATTTTAGGATGTAAATGTCCAGCACTTTTACTGTAAATTTATTAATTTTAAATTAGGGGATTCTGCTCCTTATGTTATTAAACTGAACACCAATTTACATCAAGATCACTCAATAAATATAGTCCTCTTCGTTTCATTTGAACGAACATAAACGTTAAAAATTTTCTACCGTATTGAAAATTAACGTTCCTATATCTTTCTTTTCTATCAAATTATTTCATCTTAAACCTAGAATTAGCTTGCGGAAAAATTGTTTCATAGATCAACTTTTCAAGATTTTGCCCGAATGACATTTAAAAAGTTCCGAAAACTGTATTTTTTTCTGTTAACCATTAGGAAAACAGTTGTTGTTTTTGCTCCAGAATGAAGCTTATAGAGTACGCACTTTACTATTTTTTTTCTTTTTTTAATGTTCGTGTACCTTTAGCTTTTCTTTTTTGCCTTCTTTTCTTCTCTTATTCTGATTTTCTTCTGTATGGCAGGTTTAAATTTCGCAACGCACGTCCCTAATAGCCAAGTTTCTAACGGAAACCTGGTTGGGAAAAATCTATAATTAAGATCGGACAATCTGATAAGGAAAATTGATTAAATTAAAGACACCCAAGAGCGTGAAGAGTGGACTTAACCTTCGAAGCTGCAGAAAGACCGCAGCTGCGCTGAGCTTATATTTGAGAAACCATTATCTCACGATCTACATTGCAAAAACTCGAATTTGAATCCTTTATACTTACATCCGCTAAGCTTTCATCATCGGAATCAGAATCCAACCTGTCAAACTGATGAGAATTTCACTTTCTAAGTACTTATTTTACCTTATTTATTATTTATAATTTATTTTTTTATTTATTTATTTGGAGGGTGTAAGTATAAAATATTGAAAAAAAATGTTTATTATACGTTCATTTAAAATATATATGTTTAATACTGCCAAATTATTAACTCTCTCTTATTAGAGATTATCTCATTGGATACTATGTATACACTAAACATTTTATATAGTTTTAATTCTAATACAATTCCACCCATTCAAATATTTCAAAACAATACCACTAGCAAACGATGAAAATATCAATAGTATCTATAGTTAAGCTTAAAATTAGAAGTTAAACAGTGATATATTTTTTTAAAAGAAACGATAACTAGAAAGCTAACAGACGTTAGTTATTAATTTTTTGGCAATATAATTGTATTGAAATATAATCTTATGAATCATACATAAAAAAGAAGTAATGGAACTTAAAGAAACGTTAAAATTTCTAATTTAAATCGTATCCTGTCCCTGTTTTAAGCTCTGTTCTTTTAATTAAAAAATCTTATTTCATTAATCAAGACTACAATTTAAAGAAGTATGTTTTAAATAATACTGAAATTTTAAATTTTGGTTTATGTGAATCCAAATTAATATGCTGTTTAAGAGTGAAAAAGTATTTATAAAATATTCATTAGAGTGTCAAGAAAAATATTTATTATATATAATTCTGATTATTATAAAATGCCTCATAATAAAAAAGTCAGACTTAAAAACAGTTTAAATCGAGCAATGTATCTAATAAATCTATTTATGCAGGGTTTATAAACCGTTAAAACTACAGACAGACAGACGGAGGGACAGTCACAGCGTCGACTATAGGTGCTTCGAATTTAAAAATTACGAATGGAATTTAAAAGCAGTGTATCAAGTCGTAAGAAAGATTTAGTCCATGGTCATATCAGCGTTAACTCTTTGAACTTATTTACCGAAATATCGTTTAGTTGAATTTGATCATTTTCACTTTTAAATCTTTCATTATTATTTCTCATATTAAAGTTCATATCTGAAAAGTATCCTACAGTATTTTTTTCCTGAAAAGTGAGGAAATTGAGTCATCCTCCAAGGGCTAAAACATAACAGTGAAAAGTATTAATTGGTTGCGTTATTTTCATAAAAAAGAATCTAAATAAAATTAAATTGCATTAAATATAAATTGAACATTCAGAATTAGAATTGTATGCTGCTTTTCGTTTTGGATTATTTTCTTCCAATACAATTTATTCGGATATTACTTCTTCTTTGAATGCATAATCTGAAAACATGAGTATAAAATATTTCAAAATGATTTTAAAAGTTTTATAATTAAATTAGCTTGTATATCCTTTAGTTAATTAAAATTCTTTGAACATAAAAGAACATTTTAGCTGTTTAATTAGCTCTAATGTGAATCATAGTACGTCTCTTCAGTAGAATTTTCACTCATTATAAAATTAAACAATTTAAAATGTTTCTCATTTCAAAAATTTAAGTGTAATTGATTAACCAAGAGTATGTCAGCTTAGTTTCTGAATCCGTTTATTGCGGTAG
Source organism: Maratus speculifer (assembly GCA_964019185.1). Taxonomy (NCBI): domain Eukaryota; kingdom Metazoa; phylum Arthropoda; class Arachnida; order Araneae; family Salticidae; genus Maratus; species Maratus speculifer. Next base: position 12,986,547 of record OZ025297.1, on the reverse strand, counting down.
AGAATTTTTTACAAGTGGTCTATAATTACATGAATAAAAATAATTAAGATAATGTTACAAATCTCTTTGTAAAGTATTGATAATAAACAGTAGACGTTACAAAAATTATAAATATTAATTATAAATTAAATATGTATTAAAATTTTTGAAATACGTACTTATAAAGTAAAATTTCGGTCTTTTTCTCTCTATGAGTGCGCATGATTTTTTTTTTTTGGGGGGGGGGGTGGAGCTAAATTAGATATCTGAAATTAAGTATGAAGATCGTCCAAGAGAAGTCTGACACACCTGTGACTCAGTATTGTTTTTATTTTTTTTTTTAATATTTAGATAAGACATAAATCAAAGCATCTTCAAAAGCGCATTTTCCTTCTTAAATATATCTAAGCAGCCCGTGGTCTGTCTTTGTTTTCACCAATGTTTATAATAGGAAGACCAAATGCGTTTATTTAACTTTATTTTTTTCCTTGGGGTGTTGCGTGTTTTCTTAACATATATTTGGGATTTTAAAAAAAACCATTTTCTTAAATTTCGTATTTTAACATCTTAAACACTACAATCAGTAAAATTATTCTTGTTATACCATTGAGAAAAAAGGCAGTATCGCAGTTAATGTTTTTTTCTCGTTCGGCGACAATAGAATAAATACCAGAAAAAAATCTTGACAGTCATAGGAAAAAAAAAATCAATCCACTACCAGAACTAAACAAAAATCCCCCATTAAAAATATTCTTAAGATAATCTGAAGAAATTGCCACTTTCTTGAGATATTCCACAGAAATCTGAAGACATTTTCAGGCATATTATTAATATCTGCAGACTTTTTAAAGACGTCTTTAAAATTATTTGCATTTTTTTAATGATCCAAATGCCTACACATTTTCCACAGAATATTTTAAAATTTTTCTTCGGACTTGTTTTAGTCAGGAGGAGAAAATTGAAGTCACAATAAAGGCCTCTATACTGGCATACTCCGAAAAATCCGGAAAGAATTAAGAATGTTTTATTTATTAGGATGTATACGTTTATTAAAAAAATTCTGCAGAACCTCCATACAGTGTCTGTAAAAAAAGAATTATTTTTTAAAGGAACATATATTGGACAATTGCACCATGAAATTTATTTACTAGAACGAATTTGTTAAAATACAAAACATTGCTCAATGGTGCACAAAAACAAGAACTTTAATAAGAACATGTACAATTAAAATAAAATAATATAAAATATCAACTTTTCGAGCCATCTTCTGGAAAATATTATCCTGAAATGACTAAAAGTTTGCGATAAACAAGATAAATGGATGTATAAATGGATGCGTAAATACATATTTTATTCTTTTTTTAATCTATCTGAATGAATGTTCGATACGTTCAAGAAATCTATGGAGACTGTAACCAGGTTTTTATATCAAACAGAATTATTTTAATTGTTTTCAATAATTTTCTACAAATGTCACTTTGTGTTACGCCTCTTCCTCCATATCGTAAAATTTCGAGGTTTGATAATTTCACATAAGAAATTTTGTTCGACAATAATTGGCATGCTTTTTTTTAAATATTATTACACAGTTTTAACAGAGTGTGATATAATTTTCTTTATTTCAAAGTCAAAAACAACAGAGAAATTAATTTTTTGTATTATAAAAATTTCAAAAAATCTTTATAGCTGTTGGAGTAACAAAAACACACATGGTCCAGTTACCCCAAATGCAGTTCCCTGCTAATTCTTTTTTCAAAAAAAAAAAAAAAAAAAAAGGGTGTAACTAGAACACAGGTCTTGCATTTAAAACATCAAATAAATTTTTACAGATACCTAATATTTTTAATATATTTATATACCTAATCTTATTTTTTGTAAAATTACATACCGTACTGACAAACCCGTGTAATTCATCTACTTATCTGCAAGTTTCACAGCAACATAAGCATGATTTAAAATAATATAATTATGTATATTTAATACATTTTTAGTTCATTAAACATTAATTAATACTCTCAGGGATTAGATTTATATTCCTAATTAAAATTTTTTATGTAATATGTAAAGACTAACCTTTTTTTCACATTTATAACGAAATACAGAGAAACATCTGTACAATTTTGACCTTTTTCAAGATTATGAGAAGGGTTAACGAAATTTACATTGTTAACTGTTTGTAAGTAGAGAAACCTATATATTTAACAACGCACCACAGGAAAGACAGGGTAATGGTTAAGTTGTCGAGATTTATTTTATGTAAAGTACCCCGGAGTAATAACGCCAGGCGGGGTAATAACGCCAAGTGATTATATTTTGCATAATTATGAAATAATCAGGTAAATGACACCATTGTGCTCTGCGCAGAAGGGTTTTGAGTCATATAAATCTCAAAAAACAGCTTCAAGTTAATTTGTTTCATTTTTAGGTCTTATTGTTTTTACAAGCAACTAAAATTAACGCTTGATCTAAAATTTGCAAGATAAGGTTTTTGATCTGAAGACTATATTTTTTTATCCAGAAATACTTTGTTTATTACATAAATTTGTAGTGTATTTCATGTACTTTCCAATTGTTGTAGAAGATTTTGGATATCTTCTCGAGATAATTTGTAGTTTAGGATTTACTGCGCAATAAGTATCCCGGGGTAATAACGCCAATCCTTGGCATTAATACCCTGGTTGATTCCCTACAGTGACCTAGCTACTTCCTAAATACTGATTCAAATAAACACAGTTAAAACTGTGCAATGTTTCTAATAATTCTATTTAAGTGGTCCTTTTTAAGCAAAAAGAATCTCACGGTCTGATATTCTTTTGCCTCATCCTCCCCCCCACACCGCACCTTTATTTTTCTTACGCTTTCACAAAAAATGAACATTTTCAATAGCTTAGAATGCAATTTGTCAATTTCTAAGTTTGTAGAGTTTGTATTTTTAGAATTGGGCAATCTACATGCAATTATTCCATCTTATTTCATAGTTTTGTTTGCATGGCGTTATTACCCATATAGTTGGGTAATAACGCCAAATAGCATGGGTCAAGAAAAAACGCCATTACATTTTATGAATACATATCTGTTAAATTATCTTATTTTATATAGATAGTCAATGAGTTGCTGTATCAGATCCTATATTTGTTTGAAAACTACATTCTAAAACTAAGCCGTAAAAATTGGTAGAACCTTAACGTGGCGTTATTACCCCAGGGTACCTTAGTACAGATCGGTAGGGGGGAGGAGGAACAGTGCTTACAAAACAAAAAAGCGATCAATGGTTTTTTTTATTAAATAGCTTAAGACCCAGTTACAACACGGGTCTAGTTACCCAAACTTACTAATAAATTGAATAATTTTAAAGCATGATGCGAATTTTGCTTTTATAATATTTTTCCTTTATTGAAAAATATTACTTTTTTACAAGTTTCAAATTTAACGTTAGAATATTTAAAAAAAAATAGGCAGCAGAAAACTTGTTTGATTTTTCATTATGAAAATGGAATTAAAAAAAATATTTAGTTTACCTATTATCATTTTACCTCAATTTGTTTACCTAGTCTAAAAAAGAACAGTATTATTCAAACGTTAAATCTAATACTATCCTTTGCTGACTTAAACAAAAATCATAAAAGGCATAGTTCTGAAAAAAAAAAACTAAACTAAAACAAAAGTTAATGAAAAATTTTCAAACAAATGATTTTACAAAAACAAATTTGAATAAAAATCGAAAGTTTGGTATTAAACAAAAAACACCTGAACAATAAAACGTAATTTATTCTGAAATTTATTCTGGTATTTTCAGTTTTACCGTGCTTAGACAAATCGCTATGCATATATCTTCACAGATAATTGCTTTATGTTTTCTTTCCGAAATCCCACTCCATTAATTTAAAAAGTTTTCTTCAACATTTCTTTTGAGCTGTAAGAAATAATTTTTGTTTCATTTTATATTTAATGCACTATGCTCTCCACCGTAATTATGCTCAAAAATCATTGCAGGATTTCTTACTGCAGAATATTTCCGGTATTATTGTTTAAAATTTTATTAAACATGTGGAATAAGAAATTAAATTATAGACCCTTTTATACATATAAACATTTTTTTCAGAAAAAGAAGTATAGATAGTAATTTATTAGTTCAAAGAAAGAAAATAAAAAGTAAAAAAATATTTTATTTAAATTTTTAATTTTTTTCTCCAAAATAAGAAAACAGTTTGGCAGTTAAATGTCTATTTTTCTCTTTCTGCTATAGCAGTATATTTAATTTCACTTTACTTTAATCGCAATTAGTTATCTTATTTCAGAAATATATATTTTTTAATTATAAACTAATAACAGTTTTTTCTTTCAAGATTTTACTTATTGCAATGTTTCCATACAATGTCTATTTTTAATTAAACCTATTGAATCCAATTATTTTCAATTTTTAGAAAAAAGACTTTTAAGTTAATAACATCAACACAAGCTAAACAAATAGATTAATTAGAATTTAATGAATATTTCATTGTCTGAAACATAACGACTGTTGTTCTTTGGACTAGTTTTCAATTTGTTCTCCAATGCTATTTGGCCCAGAAAAAGTTTTTTGGGGATATTTAGAGAATATTATTTCATAACAAGATTTTACTGATATTACAATTTTCTAATACATTTTGCGCTTTATTCCAAATGATACTTTAATAAAAGAAACTTATATTTTAAATTTAAAGTATAAAATGTATCCTTTAAAACAAAGAATCGTAAACGGATAAAGAGAATTAAGCATATATGTATTGTTATTATTATCAATAAATGCCTAAACATTAATGAATGCATACAGTAAGTACACATATTAACATTGTCACATGTAAACAGTAACAAAAGTATTTTCTAAAACAAAATAGTACTCAATCAAAAGATATGTACTCTTAATGGTACACTAAATCCGTAAGGATGAACGCAGAATATTGCAATCTGTTTTAGTTAAGGGAGCAGTGGCCAATTTGGTATCGGTTTCAATTATAGATCAAATGCAGTAAGCCTAAGCATAAAATCAATGTGCTGTTTATAAGGGAAAAATACAGAGATAAAAATAAGATACAAAATATAATTAATTAAAATGTTAAATAGAATATATTAGTTATTCAAATAAAAACTATTCTAGGCGCAACGAATTTTGTATGGATTCTAACTATGTCTTTTCTTTTGGAAAATTTTACAGTAAAAATAAAATTAGAAGAAAAGTAAAAAAATGCGGTCTTCTTTTTCATAAATCATTATATATAGCTTTAATTTCAATGTTGCAGGAATAGATTGTTTCTTTGAAACTACCGCTTATCCTATAAGTAGTGTTGAGAAAATTAAACTGGCTAAACTATTTTTTATCGTCCAGTTAAACAGAGTGTTAAAAACCCGTTAACCGAACAAGTCAAACTTTTGTATTTAATTTTAACGAATATTTAGGAATTATTCTTAATGTTATTTTTTTGTTGTTGCTACTTATGTTGCTTAACATTATGAGAAACAGTTTTACTGCTGTGAGTTGTTTCCAGAAACTCCTATGTGTTCAAACAAAAACAAAAGCCTGGTTAAAAAGTTTAATTTTTATTACTATGCGCCTAAAATACATACAATGAGCGTTGCAACAAGAGCCCGTTCCTATCCGTTTTATCCTCGTTTGAAACAAAGTATCAATCTTTAACTTGTGTGACTTTAAAGTACTCATCACAAACATAAGAAATTAAGCAACATGTCTTTCAATTTACTATCCATTAGTGTAAAAGGAAGTAATTAATCGTAAAAATTTCATATTTTAACACTATCTACAATATTTCGTAGCGTTTCATTAGGAAATTGGTTGCCACTATTTAAACGTATATCAAAATGAAAATATTTAAGTACACAAAATAAACAAAAGACACACAATAAAAATATCTTATGCGAAAAGCATTAGAAAATATGGTGTCACTGCATATTAATATCATCTGTAAAATCATGCAATAGGCAACATTTGCTTTTAAATTTTAAGCCTTAATTGCGATTTCCATTATTTGGAACTAATTATGATTTTTTCGATAGCAAAAGCACATGATGCAACTAGAATAAGCTACATTTAAAAATTCTTTTTGTTTGAATATTTGAATGGTACTGAATGAAATACGATTATTATATGCAGATACCGTTATTTGCCAAACAGAAGAATCTCGAATATCTAATGTCTGTTTTAATTTTAAAATCTTCAGAATCATTGCATTTTCCAATACTTAGATTAAAAGAATTATAGACAATTTTAACCTTAATGACTATAGCACAGCAGTATGTCATATTCTAAATGAATTAAATAAAGATGAAAACTCAAATGCTCCATTCATAAAATAACAAAACCTGTAGTCTGAAGTTTTGTAACGTTCAATACATATTTCACATATTTTAACACAGGGAAACAAGTGGGATTATTAACAAACTTGTAAAGGATTTCTTTAAATTATACATCACTTTTTATATTATAAGTTTTCACTTTATGCCATCAAGAACTATCTGTCAAAAAAAGTTCTCTGATGATATGATAATAGATTATTAAACCAAAAATTCCAAAACATTTAAACACTAGTTTTCTTAGCTTTATTACATATTGTTTAAAAACTTTTGGATAGACTAACTTTAATACACAGAAATAAAATGCAATAAACACTTATTTTCTCTCTGTGTAATCGATTATTTATAAACTTATGTCAGTACACGCACTCATTTGTATTACGTTGCTACATGCGTGGGATACATTTCACCCTATTGTGTCTCCCTGGTATTTTTTGGCTAAAAATGCTATAAAAATAAATGCACTGCTCTATATTACAAAATGTATTAATGCTGCTTCTTTTAGGAAAAAAATCATGTTTATCAAATTTATTTTCAGGTTCTGTACTAATTTCTGTATAAATAACGTTTTCTTTATTAAGAAAATAGGCAAATAATTTGTTTTGAACCTTAAAAGGTGAATTATTTTACAAAATTGATATTAATTACATTTAATAAACATAATCAATATATAAATATAGCATTTATGTTAGTCTTTCATTAATTTTATGTTATTGTGCATTAACGCATAAGAGATGGACGTATCGAAATGAAACATAACTACACGTGCGGGTTTCTTTAATCCCTAGATGTTTATTTCTTTCCTCATACACTGTAAAAAAATTTCTGTGAAGGTACTACACATTTTCTAGGAAACTGGGATTCCAAGAACTTTTCCTGTAACGGTAACAGCAAAAATTCAAGTTTTAGAATCGATTACATTTGTTTTTCCTGTTACCGTTACATGAAAAGTTCTTGGAATCCCAGTTTCCTAGAAAATGTTTAGTACCTTTACAGAAATTTTTTTTACAGTGTAATAAACGAAGAAAAGACATTGCTTCGTAATGCCTTCTCGATCTCTCAATCTCAAAGGTAAAGGCTTCCTTTAAAAAATGCATATTTTCTTTAAAAAGAAAGTATGCATACAATACGATATACGATAACGACAACAATATACGATGCAATTGTACTTCTTCTCTCCCCTAAAATATTTTCTTTATTTAAATGCAGAATATCTTTAATTATGTAGAAGATCAAAATCTGCGTTACTTTTTTAAAATTGTTGTAGATATTTCCACTAAACAAATTGTAAAGCATTATTTTATATGTATTATTTTATATTTATATTGTATTATATTATATTTATTAATATATGTTTAAAATCATTCGAACAAAATTTTACATGTAGAAATAAAATTTAAGAATGACTTTTGCGATTTCATTTATATTTTGCAATTGTTTTTTTATTGATTTTTCATAAAGTACCACTAAACAACCGTATTTCTTACATATAATATAATTTACTTAATCTTTACCCGTGATATTAAGTAAAAAGAAAATATTTAATATTTAAATTAAATGTCTAATGTAAAGAAATTCATTCAACGGACATGTTAATGCAATTTTTATTCCTAGGTTATAATAGTATGTTGAAAATTATTGGATCAAGGTACACATTTTGAAATATTAAAAGCATATATTACATTATTTGAAATCAATTTTAATACTACCTAACCCTCTGGTGCGTAGTGTTGCCATTCACAAAAAAATATTTTTTCTCTCCTTATAGTTTACAGAATCATTGCCATAGAGTCAGAGTAATTTTATGCGTGTTATTATTACGTATTTATTTTGACACTATATTTCGGTTTAATTCATTAAAAAGACGATAGCTGATATTATTGGTTTATTAAACACAAATAAAAAGACACTTTTGAAGATTTCGATATTTTTTCCTTGCCATAGATAAATCTCTAACAGCAATTAAAAGGTATTAAAATGCAAAATTCTATTACAAAACATATTTTTCTGAAGAATATAGTTTTAAAAGTTTCTTTAAATAATTTTCAGCAAAGAGTTTTTTCAACAAATATTGCAGACATGTGATAAATGCAAGAAGTTACAATTTGACAACCATAAAAATAAATAAATGAATAAATAAAAATACAAAAAAATATAAAAGTGATATTTTTTTCAATATTTTTTATTTAAGGAATGCCAATTTATGATGCAAATAAACTTTTTAGATGGAACAAAATATGCACTTGACGTTTAAAAGAAACCAGATATCATTTATGCGAAAAATATATACTATTAAAACCATGGTAACAAAAAGTTTCTCTAATATTTAGGTTTCACTTTATATTCACCCACTGTTAATATATCAATCAAAAATAATAAGTTATTTTCTCGCGAAAGCCTAAATCTATTTTCTATAAAACAGATCTTGTATTAAATTGTAAAATATCGTACTATGAAAGAAAAATATGTTTTATATATAAAGAAAACTGCATGTATTCTGAATTTCATTCGTTGCTTACATTTTTTAACACAGAAATGTTTTTTAGGATCATAGTTGTATTTTTCAATCAAACCTTGGGGTTAAGGTTACTGATTCCAACATTTCGATTAGTAATAAAAGTAATGACTCTTTAGTGCTGTATTACTTTTAAAACTTTTAAAAGACTACGTAGGACTAAAAAAATAATTATATTTAACCTAGAGATTAAAAGCATAAATTTTAATTCGAAATTTTGCTTCGAAGAAAGTACTTTTAGTACAATTAGTTAACTAATTAAAATACGTAAATCTTTCAGGATGCATATATAGATAAAAAATATTAAAGACATTAAAATTTAAAAGAAAAAATGATGAGGATCAGTTTTAAATAAAAGCATAGGGATTTATATACATATATTTCTTTTTTTATTGTTACTCCGAGATATGTGAAGCAGAAAAGAAAAAGCTCTTAACTACTATTTAAATATTGAAAAAACTAAATGTTAAGGGACGGAGTATGTAAGGTGGGTAAATATATTATGGTTTTAAAACAGAAAAAGCACTTTTAAGTTACTATAAATGGAAAATACAACGTTAATGCGCTATACCTTTACATTTTAAAACCATGCTAGTTTCGATAATAATAACCGTACTGTCTTCGTTGCAAAGAATGGATATGCAATTTGTTAGAATGTATAAGAAATAAGCGGATTCCAATTAAAGGTGTGATGACCACTAGGGAAACAGGAAATTGCGAGTCACAGATAATAGAAAGAAAGCATTAGAAATGCATAAAAAAAGTTTGTCGAATGAATTTTCAATGTCATTTTCCAAATTTATCATTCCTTCCCTATTATATATTCCTATTCACTGTTAAACTTAATTTTGTGTTTTTCTATTAATTAATAAATCTGTCGTTTTAATCTGCATATCTTTTATATATTTCCGTCATTCTGCGCACTGAAAATTCTACGTTTATTGCGTGAATAACGCTGTTTTATTATTGTTATTATTTATACGTTATATTGCTAAGTATCCTCTTTAAAAGGTCTTGTAAGACAACTTTATTCATTATAATGAAATAGTTCAATGTCAAAGATTCGAGTTACAAACGTTAGATAAAAGACAAACTCACAAGAAAAAATTTACGCTTCGCTTAAAATAGATTTAAATGTAAGAAATTTTCTTTAGTTTATGTATACCATCTAAAACTGTTGAATAATATGCATAAGAAACGATTCATCTTACACTATGTCGTTTCATAGTTTACATACAATAGCAAACTTGTGCAACTATTGGTATACGATAGGCTAGTTTCCTTAAAACTTTATACACTTTAAATTACATCCTATTCTTTCAGAAGTCAATCAATGTATGTAAGAGCGTTGTAGTACTTACAGCGCAGCTAAAAACTCAACTATAGTCGTGATTTTCCTATCATAAGGTATCTTATTTAAGCTTCAAAAAACATAAATTTATTAGATTAATGTTGACGCAGTTTGTCATTTTGTAAATAAATTCTATCAAATGCAAAATTCCTATATGGGGAAAGCTTCACCAGTGGCCGCAAGGTTCTGACCTCCAAACTGGTAGATGGTAGGTGCTGGGTTGGAACCCAATCGCGACCGACGAACTAACCGTTCGAAGTTTTCCGTGTTTTTCTTCGAATCTTGCGTAAATACGGGTTAGGTTCACTTCGAAAGACCCCCCCCCCCCACGAGGGCATCCCACCCCACCCATCCCATAGCGTAGATAATTGGCCGACATAAATACTAATACAAAAAATACAAATCCCATGTGGGGTAAAAGATTCCGGGCCAGGATTTGAAAATGATAGTTTAACAGGCTGTCTACGATAGAAAAAACAAGATATTTTAAAATTTTGTATGCTATCCTGTAATCTAGCAGTTTACAATGATTGCTTGAGTGGTATCTTAATAACTTAGTCAAGAAAGGGTCTCTCTCGGTCAACGATCGAGTACAAAATTCAGTTCGAGTTCAAATTCAGTTTGGATACAGCCTCAAAAACTTGTTCGTTTTAACCCTCTAATTTTTTAGAACGTAATATTCCGTAGATTTCACTGCAATATTCAAGATAATATAAATCTATACATTAACAAATTTACAGTGCATTTTAGAAAGAGTAATACTCTTAGGGATTAAATTCATATTTATATTTAAGGTTTTTTTTATATAATGTTTAAAGATTCATACTCTCTGAACATTTTAAGCAAAATGCAGAGAAAACGACATTACAATTTTACCCATTTTCAAGACGCTCAGAGGGTTGAAATAATTAATTTCTCTGAAACGTATCGGATGATTTGCATGAAAATTTGTTTTTAGACTAATTGATGTGTGTAAAGATAATTTATGGGGTCAGAATTGGGTGCTTCTATAGATAAAAAAATGGTCCTCACTAAAAGGCTTAGTTGGGTGAATTAGTCCTCTAGTATGTCATTTGTAAGAACTCAGTTGGAAAACCTTTGGTGGTTTCAGCAAATACATTCCTAGTTCGAATCCTAGTCCGGACTTTTTCACGCACTTTTAAAACTTACAACCGTTAATCTAATTTTAATTTGCATTTGCAATAGTGTTTAACAAAGTTTTACTCTATCCAGTATTCATTATTTGCTAATGAATGTTCTATGCGATAATAATGAATATTCAATTGTTGTATAAATCATAAAAGTCGTAAATTTTCCAAGTTTTTAAATGACAAATCCATGTCGGGAATTTAACTACGTATATAATCACTGAAGCACGAATTCTTTCCCAACTGAGCTCTTTCAAACAAATACTGAAGAACTAAATCTCTCAACTATGCTTTTAACGACGACAGAATCTTCTCTGTTATTCCAGACAGCACAGCAGAATAAATCAAAGGTTATTTTTTTAAAACTGCTGTAAATGCTACATATGTAATTATACTAGATTAAATTTTAACACAATTAATCAATTGGTATATAAATCATAACAGTCTTAATTTTTAATAATTAAAAAAAAAAAGTCCGGATCGGGAATTGAACTAGGTGCGCATTTGCTGAAGCAACAATGCTTTTCCAACTGAGCCCTTTCGAACGAATACTGGAGAACTAAGTCACCCTACTATACTTTTAACAATGAAAAAATCTTCTCTGACATTCCAGTCCGCATATCAGTATAAATCATATCAGTATAAATCGTCTCAATACGTAGATGGCACTCTGAGCAAATTTTATATGCATCTTTTAAAAGTACACTTTATTTCCAATCATTTGGTACCAATAACATTATTCTATGATATCACAGAGTTAGTAGGGAGCGTTTACTTTTTTTCATGACTGAACATCAGACCAGGTAGCGCCATCGTTTAAAAGCTTGGTAGGTTGAAACAGTAATACTGCACAGTTTAAAGAGAATTAGCGGCTTCAGATAATACATCACTGGTTCAAATCCAAGTCCAGATTCTTTTCAAATACTTGGGAAATTCATAACTGTTATGATTTATTTATCAATTGAATTATTCCAATATAATTACGAATTCAGCGCTTTCGGCTGTTTCAGAAACATTTGATTTATACTGATATACGGACTGGAATGTCAGACAAGATTTTTGCATTGTTAAAAGTATAGTAGGGTGACTTAGTTCTCCAGTATTCGTTCGAAAGTGCTTAGTGGGAAAAGCATTGTTGCTTCAGAAAATGCGCACCTAGTTCAATTCCCGATCCGGACTTTTTTTTTTAATTATTAGAAATTAAGACTGTTATGATTTATATACCAATTGATTAATTGTGTTAAAATTTAATCTAGTATAATTACATATGTAGCATTTACAGCAGTTTAAAAAAAATAACCTTTGATTTATTCTGTTGTGCTGTCTGGAATAACAGACAAGATTCTGTCGTCGTTAAAAGTATAGTTGAGAGATTTAGTTCTCCAGTATTTGTTTGAAAGAGCTCAGTTGGAAAAGCATTGATGCTTTTGTGATTATATAACTAGTTAAATTCCCGACATGGATTTTTTATTCAAAAACTTTGAAAATTTATGACTTTTATGATTTATACAACAATTGAATGGTTGTGTTAATATTTAATCTAATATAATTACATATGCAGCATTTACAGCAGTTTAAAAAAGACATTTGATTTATTCTGTTGAAATGATTAGAATGTCAGATCAGATTCTGTCCTCGTTAAAAGGCTTAGTTGGGTGAATTAGTTCTCTAGTATGTCGTTTGTAAGAACTCAGTTGGAAAACCTTTGGTGGTTTCAGCAAATACATTCCTAGTTCGAATCCTAGTCCGGACTTTTTCACGCATTTTTAAAACTTACAACAGTTAATCTAATTTTAATTTGCATTTGCAATAGTGTTTAACAAAGTTTTACCCTATCCAGTATTCATTATTTGCTAATGAATGTTCTATGCCTTAATAATGAATAAAATATAATAGCTATTTCTCAATTAATTGGATTCCCACGAACATAAAGTAATTTTAATCAATATATATGTATTTAATACAAACTTATTTTCTAAATTTGCAGCTAATAAACTTTTATAAATTATTATAAATTATATTTTTCAGTATGTTATAATGCTTTAAACTTTTTTAGATAGACTTTGTTTTAAATATTTTTCTCTCTCTTTAAACATATATCAATACAAACTGGTGATAGTAAATACGCATTTTATGTCTCCTTTGGGAGAAATTACATTGTATTTTATTTCTCATCTTTTTCAGCAGAAAGAGTAATTTCATCGTAATAGCTTAAAACGAACATAAAAATGTGTTTTAAAATATTTTATACGAAAAACGATTTGATCTCATTTTATATTTTTCTTATACTAGCGGCCCTTTTACGATATTTATTCTCCATACACAGGCAATAAACTCAGATTGTTTCAATATTTCTGAGTTTCTAATAATAGAGTTAAAAATATGTTATCTTTATGAATGTGAGTATACTGATATTAGTAGAATTGCAGCGATAGAAAGATTCAAGACTTTCAAGTAAAGGCACTGTTATAAAATTTGACGGAATACAAGGCGGGAACGATTCTATGGAAAATATACTAGCTTTAAGATTCTTTTTCTTCGAAACCACTGACGGATTTTGGGGAAATTTGAAATCCACAGTAACAGGATTATTATCAAGATTTATGGATGATTATGGATTTTATTTCTGCCACTAACGCTCATATTCACCAATGACTTAAACCCCAAGTTATACCGAAAACATCGGTCGAAAGCACAAACGATGTTTATCTCTAATCCTAATTGGGCGCCTTTATGATAATAACCAATCGAATGCTATTGTGAATTTCATTTGAGCACTCGACGCAGGTTTTCTAGGTTGAGGTAGATGGTGAATAAGAGCATTAAACGAGTTTTATCTGAGAGTAATCTCAAACAATTAGTATGGTGTTAAATTTTGCAACACTACTTTGAATGTTCAAAATAATAGTTGTCGTAACATACACAGATTATTTACAAGGACACCACAAAATCTTTAATATGTCATTGCCAATATCACTTATACAAGTAAACGGTATTGACACCAAACAGACCTAAACTGAGAATCCTCCATCATGTCGAATAAACTGATTTTACAAGTACGCGATTTGGTCCCTCATTCAGGTTTTTTATGATTGAGAATGCTGTTCTCTGTTTCGGGTTGCGTTTTAGACTTACTATGCAGATTCTTAACCCGTTTATTAAAAAATATCGATAGAATAATTTTCTATGCAAAAACTGTGTATTTCAGTATAAAAGAAGAATTTCAGATTTACATAGAACACATGTCAGAGATTTACTGGCGTTGGCACTATTTTGTCAATTAAAAAAAAAAACAAAAAAAAAAACAGTTGTGGTCCATATGTGAGGCACAGAGGCAAAAAACAACACTAGTTTTATGTTATTGTACAAATTAATTTATTAATAAATACATTTTATTTTATTTATTTGACAAATTTACTTTTATTCGCAAGTGCATTATTTTTATAATACGCACAATATATTTTATTACAAACGAAATGTTTAACTTTATTTAAAAAAACATGCATTTTTGAACATGCAGTTGCCACAGAATAATATCAGGAATCCTCTTTAATAAAAAGCTTCTCGTTGCTAACGACTGTCTTTTTTAGCTAATCATTGTCAAAAATTAGTCTCGTAAAATCAAACATTTGAAGTCACCGAAAAAAAATAATATCTAGAAAAGAATTTGTTCAAAAATAGTTGCACAAATTTTGTTAGAAAGATTTAAAAAAAATTGTATCTGTTTTTTCAAATTTAATGATTATGCTATTTTCCAAACATTAAATTAAAAAAATAACCAAATTTTACATTAGAGTACCATAAAAAAACCTTTACGATTAAAAAGATAATGATAACGGCAAGGTGTCCTGACTTCAATTCTTACTATAATACGAGTCGCAAAATATAGTTATTTTTATTTGCCTTTCGAGAAATACGCCATTTTTAAAAAAATTATTTATTTAAATAATTGAGTTTTTTTTTAAATGAAGTGAATTAAAGGTTTATATTTTAAGTGAAATTAATGAAATACGAATGATGTCAAAGCAAAAATATTCGGGGATTTATCACATCGACAAACAAATACATAAATGCTCCATTACTTGAGTATAAGTGTAATAAATCTAGTCTCTTTTTAGTTTTTTCAGGTATGTATTTTAAATTATTGTGAAAAAAAATATTTTCCTTTCCTTTTATTTGTTTTTATTTATTTCTCTTTGCAAAAGTAACTCTCAATCTTGCATAATTTAAAATTTTACTTCATTCAATAGGGAGAATGTATTTTTAGTGATTGTCTTTTTATAAACATTTAAATCAAATGGTATGGTTGCGGAATAATTGTACATGAATATTTTTATCAATTATTTAAAATTTTAAGGGAAAACCGTGTTTTTTACCATCCTTTTTTTTAATCATTTTTACCATTCTAGGACGTTCGTTTACTCTAGTATCATTGTGGAATATAATACAGACATATGAAGAAAAAATTTGGGGGGCACCATGATAAATAATAAAAAAAACTCCACCAATTTGATATCATAATCATCTAATGTACATAAACAACATATAAAACGTTTGTTTTGCTCATTAAAAGATATTTAAATGAAAATACACTATAACAGTTTTCAAATTTACATTAAAATATGAAATATTTTTCTTTGATTTTGTATTTTGTATCGGATTTCGATTTAAAATAAAATTTTCGTATTGAAATAGATGTAATGTAAGCCACGCAGGGTTGCATTGTAAAAACCATTATAGGGATGTAAAATACGGGTTGCTGAACACGAAAGAATGAATTAATCTTTAAAGATTAGATTTTTTCTTGTAATTGTTGTGTGCAAATTTTCATGTGTGAAAAAGATATAAAACTACTGTTAAAATTAAATTCGGACTGTATTTTAAATATATTTTTAATTTAATGCTCTTCTAAATACTGAATAAAAACACTTTCCAACAGTAATGCGAAATGTAAATACACTTGACATCCCTCGAATTCTGATCAATGTTAACGACAGTTGTACAAAAGGAAAGGAATTTAGAAATGGCGTTCATGCATCATTTATGACTTTAATTTAAGATAGACGAAAGAAAAAAAATGTTTTATTCAAAAAGAATTGCTGTAGAATATAGAAGCGAGTTCTTTAAAATTCTTTTGTCGTGAAAGCCTAATGACGGAGAAAAATGAAATATACTTTAATTCTCAAATATATTAGCATCAATATATAACAGTTAATTTTCTTCCGTTGATTCAATGAAAAATTTGAAACTAAACATTCGGGACCATCGTAATAGTTACCCATCGTGGTTATGCACGCTATAACATATGAAAATAAAACATGGGGAAACTATTTACAAAATGCATTGTAATTCCCAAACAAAATTTAAACGTATATTTAAATATTTTTAATAAACATGGTAATGCTCTAATAATGAATTTCTGATAAACCAATTTCGACAAACCATATAAAAAGCCAAACTACTCAAGTAGTACCAAATTGTGTAAAATAAACATTCTTATAACTCCAAAATTAATAATCATATTGACTAACAATTTACTACGTGGAATTAAGCGTCTCATTTCCAATTAAAATGCATCTTTGAATTAAATTTTAATGAAATACAAAGTCTCGAAAAATCGAAGAATGTAAAAACAAGATAACAAATATCTCAGCAACTAATTATCCAATTGACTTCGTTCTTTTGGCTAAATTTTTGTCATTTTATTTCTATTTATGTCCTTTCCTAAAGTAAAAATTTATAGAAAACTTTTATATACCTATCATAAAAATGAATTTATCGAGAGTCCAAAAAAAGTGGTTCCGGATAATCGAGGTGGCTGATAATTAATAGGCTTCCTCCCATTCTTACACACTAAGCACATACAAAATTGCAAGCCTCTATCTCGATTTGGTAGGTAAATAGAGTTTTATAGACACATAGACAGACGGACAGCAAATTATTCTTTCTAAAAATATGCTTTTCGGAACTGCAGTATCTGAAACTTGTAAATCTATCAATTTTTTTTCGATTTTCAAAGCGATTAAAAGATTGCCCTATACTACGTATGATGGGGATGTAAAAACACTGTGCACGTTTATTGTAAACAGACTTATCCCTCCAAATACTTACAAGGAAGGCCTCCACATTAGGCATATTCAGATTTATTTTTAGGTACGTTCGTAATTATGTAAATACGTAGCACCTATTGTCTGTCTGTCCGTCTGTCTGTCCGTCCGCATATAACAACGCAAAAACTACCCAACCGAATCGTTTGAAATTTAAAATACATAATTATAACACAATTTTGTCGAGTCATTTCAAATTTTATGAAAATCGGATAGATAGATCAATTACAGGGACAATCAAAATAATTCCGTTACATTGCGGTCAATGCGGAAAAAAGTTTCAAATGCATTTTAATCGTTTGAAATTTAAAACATATAATTTTTGCTTAATTTTATCGAATCATTTCAAGTATTATGACAATCGGATGTACAGATCAATTACAGGGACAATCAAAAGGATTCCGTTACATTACGGTCAATGGGAAAAAATTTTCAAATGCATTTTAATCGTTTGAAATTTAAAACATATAATTATTACGTAATTTTGTCGAGTCATTTCAAATGTTATGAAAGTCGGATACATAGATCATTTACAGGGACAATCAAAAGTATTCCATTACATTACGGTCAATGGGAAAAAAGTTTCAAATGCATTTTAATGATGTTATACTCATTCGAACATAATAGAATTGGAATGAATCTATGAAGTAAATACTAAAATATGCATTCTGTACAATCTGTGATGCAAAGAATTTTTATTATTAAATTACAGGGCCACACAAAAGTATTCCACTACATAATGCTATACGGGGAAACATTGTTTGGGGCGTGTTTTAATTATATTCAACTATTTCACATTTTATGAATAAGATATACGTTGCTGAGGTGTAATAAAAATTACTTCCTGCATATTTACAGAAACACAAAGATTTCGACTACTATACTGTATCCGAAGTACGCTCTACTGAATATTTTTAAAACTTCGTTATCGTACGAACGCACCTCATTTGTTACGCTTCACGTGCAATTTCCAACTTGTTTTAAATACTAATTAAAGTAGTAAATCTGCAGATCAGGAGCCTCAACACCAGATTTGCAAATCCCTGTTTTTTACTACATTTTGCGTAATATTTAACTTTATACAAACAGCAATTGAAAGTTTCCAAATAACGTAAATATTTATAAGAATAAAAAACACATAGGAAGTTTCAGGAAATAGCTGAGTTATATTTATCATGTTCTTACTCAATGGTTTTCTAAAATACTGATAAACTGCATATTATGCTAAATTTCTAGATAAAAAATTACATTTTCTCGGGAAGGACTCCGCCCCTTTGAACTGCCGTGATCTCATTAAATTTACATTCGTAATTGATATTTTGTATTCATGAATTGCCGCAGAAGAAGGGTGTATTCGAAAAAACGCTTTTCCACCTTCAGCAGCTCGAAATTTTTCGATACAATTTCAGACACATTTTTAAAAGTAGAATTATGAAACTTGCTGAGGGGATTCTTGAAGGGACGTACGAGGTGCCGAGTAAAGTCTTTTTACGCTCAATTCATTAGAATTTGATTTATAAGCAATTAACTTCTCTGGAAGACCTTTTTTTTCGTTCCCTTATCTCCCACTTCGGAAAAATCGGTTCAAATTGCCGTTTTTGATTGCTTTTTTTGCAATATTTTGTACACTTATCAAAGAATTGACCTTTACGGCACCTTGGGCACTTTCTAAATAAGAGAATCTGCGAGTTTCATGTGTTTGAGAGCAAAAGTGAATTCAAAAATAAATCGGAAAACAAACAGTTTGAATCGAAATACACCCTTAACAGTCATTGCATATTTTTTAATAGTACGACGTGTGTGACGTGCAATTTCCAAAATTGTTAATCTTTTACCAACGGTTTTTCAAAACAGTAAAAAAAATCTATATTTGAATCGCTAAAATGATAAACTAAATAAATAAATTTTACAATAAAAAATGTTTGGTGGAAATAATGGAGGACTTTGAGAACTTTAACTGGCACTTATACCAGTTGCTTGTTCCCGAGGAGTTAATAATAGATTGTAAAAAATGTCAGATGTTTCTGAATGTATAAAAATGTAATGTAATCAAAAACGAAAATATACAGTAACCTCTTCTAACTCGCCTAAGGTTTCGAAAATCGTTTCTTTACCCTTAAAAATCCCAGAAAACTATTTGTTTTCGAAATTTAAAGAAGAATTTATAAAAATTAATTTTTATTAGCTGCCCGTCGTTTTCGGAAACGTTTCTAAGTAGCTTTTAAAGTACAATAATCAATTTTCTCAAATCAAAATGTCATTTTTTCGGATGCTACCAATTCATACTAAAATATTTTGATATTCAGAGAACATGTTTAACAGACAAACATACAATATTAACAGTATTAACATAAATATGAAAATTAACATTATTTTGCTACAATTGCATGCACAAAATCAGTTTATGCAGCTGAAAATGTTTACTTGAGAATTGATAGGATCCGAAAAAGCGACATTTTGATTTGAGAAAAGTGATTATTGTACTGTAAAAGCTACTTAAAAACGTTTCCGAAAAGGACGGGCAGCTAATAAAAATTTATTTTTATAAAATCTTCTTTAAATTTCGAAAACAAATAGTTTTCTGGGATTTTTTAAGGGTAAAGGAACGGTTTTCGAAACCTTAGGTGAGTTAGAAGAGGTCACTGCATATTTTCGTTTTTGATTACAGTACATTTTTATATATTCAGAAACATCTGCCATTTTTTACAATGTACATATTTTATCGTATGGAACCCTCTGAAAGTAAGTAATACTCGCACTTGTCCACTTATTAAAAAAAAAAATATTTACATTCCCACTATTTTTTTATTACAGATTTTTTTTTAAAAGAAATATGGTATTTAATTTATATAATTTAATTTAATATACTTAATTTGATTAAAATAAATATCTACCTTTTATAATTATTTTTATTGGTGATATCATCACACCAAAATGTTAATAATTATTATTTAACAATTTGGATTTATTAATTAAATGATAAGTTGTTTTGGAAGAAATATTAAACGAAATCCTTTCTGTGATTTACGATCACAATTAATCACAGTTTGTGAAAAAAATTATACAGTTGCAAAAATTGTTACCGAACACGAAAGAAAGATTTAATCGTTTAACATCAGAATTGATTCTTATTTTGTGTTAAAATTTTACTTATAAAATAAAAAAGTTAAAATAAAACTACAGTTTACATTGAATTCTATACTGTGTAGTAAACGTATTTTTAATTTAATGTTTTTTTTAGATGCTGAATAAAAAACTCTTTCCAGCAGTAATGTGAAATGTAAATACTCTTGACTTTTCTTGAATTTTCATCAACATTAATGATGGTTGCATAAAAGGAAAGGAATTTTAAAATGGTCTTCATGCATCATTTATAGGTTTAGTTTAAGATAAACGAAAACTAAAACAAATGTTTCACTCAAAAGAAGTGCTACAGAATATTAAAGCAAGTTGTTTTAAAATTCTTTACTTGTGAAGATCTTATGACGGAAAATTTTGAAGCATATATTTTTTCTCTGTTTATTTAAATGCTTTTATGCTTTCCTAAATATTTTATTATCAGTTTATTAAAGTTTTGTTTCGTTGATTTTATAGTAGAAGAAACACAGCGCAGTAATTAATACAAATTTCGAATAATTAATACAAATATAACTCACAAGGAAGGTCTCCATACGGGCATACTCCAAAAAATCTGAAAAAATTACAGAATGTTCTTCTCATGAGGATATATGCGTTTATAAAAAAAATTTCGGCGGAAAATCTGTTCCCTGTCCGTAAAAAAATAATAAAAATTTCGTTATTTGGCGATTTATCTTCGGTTGGCGATGAAAAGCAATTTAATTTTTTTTTCCAATGTCAATTGCATTTTAAAGGAAAAAAGTTTCATGTTCAACGTGTTTAGATAAATTAAATATCTTTGTTTTTGTCAGTTTAAGTTTGTTTTTAGTATGATTTCGTTATATTGATATTTATATGTATTTAATTCAAATTAAACCATCAAAATTTGAGATTTGAAACTAAATTCAAATTTAAATAAATTAAAATTCTTTCAAGTTCAATGTCCAGTTGAGCATTGTCAATTGGATTCTGTTGCTATGGAAACATCTACATTTTATTTTTGAATACGCTTAAATGTATGAAAATAATTTTACTGGTAAGAATTTTTTATATATGAAAATATTTCTTCCAGAGGTAAATCAAATAACTGCACCAAGAAATAATATATACATATGCAATTTAATATACAGATATATATGTATAAAATATATCAAACTCTCTCATTGTTTATGTTTAAATTCATCAAACACCATTTACGCGGATTCTAAAAATCCAAAAGTTTTCATTTCAATTGCATTAAAATCGTTTGCTTTTGGCGGGGAAATTTGCTGCTCACCAAATCGTGTGACACTTTTGTCTTTTCACGCCAAATATTCGAAAGTATTTTATTTTTTTACATGTTTTCTTATGTAATTCCGCCGCTAATTTTCACTGATCCTTTATTACATACATGAGTAGCTTAATTAGTACTTTTTTCAAAAAAATCTGAGTATGCCCAGTATGGAGACCTTCCTTGTCAGATCTAAATTAAATTATTTTTTAAAAGCTATATCACAGCTCTTTGTTTAATTTCAGTTTGTGAAAACCGTAATATAGTAACATATATGGTTGTGGAATACAAAAGAAATAATTAAGCTTTTAATATCATATTTTGCTGTTCTCGTACCTTCAATCTTTACATAAAAATTAAAAAGAAGCAATAAAACTACTGTTAATATTAGGTTCGGACTGTATTGTAAACACATTTTCAATTTAATACTCTTTTAAAACTTAAAAAAAAAATTCCACAGCAATGTGAAAAGTAAATATACTTGACTTCTCTCGAATTTTAATCAACGCTAATGATAGTTGATTTAAAGAAAAGAATTTGAAAAAAAAAGTCTTCATGCATCATTTAAAATTTTAGTTTAACATAGATGGAAAATAACACAAACGTTTCATTTGATAGTGCTGTAGAATATTGAAGCGGGTTGTTTTAAAATTATTTTGTTGTGAAGGTCTAATGGCTGAGAAACATTAAATTTACATATTTTCTCTATTTATTTAAATGTTGTTACGCATTTCCTAAATATTTTGTCACCAAGTTATTGCAGTTATTTTCATTTTCATTAATTCAATTAAAGAAACATCACAAGACAAGTTCAATTTATAGCAATAAGACTTATTCGTTCAATTACTTAATACAAATGCAATTCATTTACAAATTAAACTCAGTTACAAATTAATTTCAAGGCTGTAAAGCTGCTCATTTTAGGTGCGTTCGTAATTATGTAAATACGTAGCACCTATGGTTGTTGTTTAGTCCGTCCGTCTGCCCGTCTGTCCGTCCGTTCGGCCATCTGCCCCTTCGTCCGTCCGTCTGTCCGTCCGTTCATCCGCATATAACAATGCAAAAACTACCTAACCGAATCGTTTGAAATTTGAAATATATAATTATTACATAATTTTGTCGAGTCATTTCAAATTTTATGAAAATCGGATGCATATATCAATTACAGGGACAATGAAAAGAATTCCGTTGCATTACGGCCAATTTGAATCATTTGAAATTTAAAATACATAATTATTACACAATTTTTTCGAGTCATTTCAAATTTTATGAAAATCGGATCCATATATCAATTATAGGGACAATCAAACGAATTCCATTACATTACGAGCAATGTGAAAAAAGTTTCAAATGCATTTTAATGGTGTTACATTCATTAGAACATAATAAACTGTATATGCATCTATGAAGTATATAGATTTTGCACATTTAGTATACATTTTGCACAATCAGTGGTTCAAAGAACATTTGTTTTTGATTTACAAGGCCACACAAAAGCATTCCATTACATAATGGTATAGGGAGAACATTGTTTGGTGATCGTTTTAATTGTAATTAACTATTTAATATTTTATGAGATTGGTATACGTTGCTGAGGTGCAATAAAATTTACTTCCTGTATATTTACAGGAACAGAAAAAGTATTTCGAGCATTATTCTATATCCGAAGCATTGTCGACTATAACAATGAGATCTGGATATTTTTTAAACTTCGTTATCGTACGAACGCACCTCATTTGCTACGCTTCACGTGCAATTTCCAATTCGTTTTTTTTTCTTTTTTTGCGTGTGTGTCAAAATAAATAAATGATTTCATTTGTAATACTTCAAGTATGTTTTAGATCATATCTTATTTTAATATTATCTATTTTATTGTAAGCATATTCTTGACGTATTTAGTTCACAGTTAGCAAAGCATGAAATCTGATATGTCGTGGGTTCTGATGATAGAAATACTTATGATAGAAATATCGGATTTGCTTTAAATTTTGTCTATGAGTTTATTCTGATAAGGTGTTTACCTAACTAGTTCTGAGAGTTCATTGGATAAGCATAAAAAGGATTTGGTTGTCTAATTCTTCCTTAATTTTGATAAATGTTTTTTTTTTTCGTGGAGACTTATCTGACATGTTTTAAATGTGGAATACTGTTCTAATCGGGCGCTTCCCTGAATGGCACTATTACTTCATTAGTTACGTATAAAAAGAACAAAAGGTGGAACAAATTCTCCCGTAATATATGTAAATCGATTTTTCATGCTCAATTACCCGATTCGATTCAACTTTGATATGCAAATTTATTCGTATAGATAAAAATTTTACCTTATTAAGGGGGCTCAAGGGTTAAAAACTTTTCAAAAAAATCGATTTTTTATGATTTAATTTGATTATTCATTTAATTCTTAACTCAATGCAAAAAACCGCATAAAAATATTTGCATTTTTAAAGGAGTTATAAGCATTTATATATCAACACTTTCATAGCCGCATCCATATAATTTCAACTTTAAGTCGCGTTTTCTCAAAACTTGATTTTTGATGGCTAACACCAAGATTTAAAAAAACTATCTGATGAAATGGCGCTTTTTTTTTTTTTTTTTTTTTTTTCTGCATGCATGCATGCATATAACATCATTATCTAGATTATGAATTGATATATTTTAGATAGTTTAATATTTTGAGTATTTTTAATGGAAAAAAAGTTGTATGTTTTAGGGTTTTTTAAATTTTCAACTTTGAGAGCTTTTTTAATAATGTTTTTTTAAGTGATAGTTATGTCCTTAATTCATTTTTTTGTGTAATTTTCTTATCTTGTATAATGTATTTAAAAATAATTTATTCTAAAAAATATTGAAAAAGCGAAAATATTATGAATTTATTATTTAAATTTTACCATTAATGAGGTATTTTAAAATTAAATGTAACATTTAGTATGGACAATAAGTTGCCCAGCAAGATGTATATCAAAAAAATAACTGTATATAAAAGATAATTTATTTCTACAAAAAAAGCAACAACTTGTTAGAGGTTATATTTTAAATATGCTCTTTTCAATGTACTTGAAAAGTGTTTATGAATCCTGTTTGTCTCTTGGTATCTGCAACCTAATCAACTCTCTTTGACTGTCTGTGTTTTAACTTTTATAAATACATTAGAATTCCTATATAATTGATACACACAGGACTCATGATGTATGATGTATTTGTTATATACATGATATGCATGATATATATATGATACACGCGAATTAATGATATTTGCCATGAACTATTTAGTATTTTAAAATGACGTGCGTACGATTTATTGTTTGTTTGCATCAAAACTACATATATTTTTCTTCTGTTATTATTAATGCAGAAAAATCAGCTCCGGTAACTTGTGTTGCACAATTGCATGGACAAATAATTTGATAGGAATTTTTCATGTGGATGTAGTGTATGTGAATGAAGTCACTGTGAAAGTAGCATTAATACTTCGCTTATTGAGAAAGTCAATATATCTCCACTACATTATCATTAAGTGAAGAAAATATGCTACATTTTACTTTAGTAGCGTTACCTTATAGAAACATAATGATATTTTAATCACTTTCTGAAATGCACTTAATTATGGATTCTGTAGATTGTGGAGAAGAAAGTCTCTATCATTCATTTACACTGGTGTAAAGAACACTTTTGTAAAACATTAGTGAAAAAAACTGCTTCAGACGTAATTTAATTATGTTGCACTGCTTAATAAATAACAAAATTTATGTATTTTACTCATATTCACAAAAAAACCCTGCTAAAATATGAATTGCATAGGATTTATCATTCACTTGCATGTATTCTCACACTATGTTATATACAGTACTGGGTAACTACTGAAAGGGCGATTTCATCTACAGTAGCGATGCACAACCTGTTTGCCAGAAATTCGTTTGACACCAGAATATTTCAAATGTGACGTTTGTTTTCTTTCATAGCAAAGTTCCTGTCATTATTATAAGGAAAATTATTCTGCATAAAATTACTGGTATCAGTTTGGCCCGCGGGCCACAGGTTGGTCACCCCTAATCTACAGTATACGTTTTTCAAATTTAATTACATGTGTGCATGGCACATTATTTCACAAAATCTACAGGTAATATGAACAGGTACATAAAAAATATATAAATTAGTGAGAAGAGGCGTTATTTGAATAAACATGCTTTTAATTAAATTATCCATATTAAGAATAGAAAATTGTGCTTTTAGAATATAAATAAACTCATATTAAGTTCTACAAAAAATCTGTATGTGTTGACGCGTAGATAGGAATTGAAATTATTGTAATTTTTTGAATGTGTAATTATAAAAAACTGTTGACACATTAAGTGCTAAGTAAATCACCGG
Source organism: Maratus speculifer (assembly GCA_964019185.1). Lineage (NCBI taxonomy): Eukaryota > Metazoa > Arthropoda > Arachnida > Araneae > Salticidae > Maratus > Maratus speculifer. Next base: position 12,960,341 of record OZ025297.1, on the reverse strand, counting down.
TGAATGAAACAGAATTTTCAGATTAGATCGCGTCTTAAGCCGGTGACTGACAGTATAAAATATCAGATAAAACTTAAAAAAAATATTGTGCTAAGTAATTGCTAAAAATTCATTTAAAATTTACTTAAATTTTATTTAGTGTAGGATTGTACTTTTTAATAAATACATAAATATATGTATATTTTGGTGCCAGTCACCAGTGATTGATGCAACTTAGATGGAAAATTCAGTGTCACTCACCATAGTACACAACCTGAAAAGCGTGTTTGTGAGTATTAAATTATAGCTTGTTTCGTGTTTAAAAATATATGCCGAAAAATATGCCCTATACAAAAACAAATCAAGTAAATTTCCATCTACTGGATGAAACAAAATGCTAAAAGTATTTAATCAAACTTATTACGAGTTTCGCTTAAAAAAATTAGAATACCAAATAAAATATAAACAGCTCATCAAATTCCAGTACAATTCAAGGTATGGAAATAAGATGCTGAAATTCTGTTTTCAGATGAGTTAAGTGCTTTTGAAATTGTTTACTGATATATATTCTGTAAAGTGTGTTCGACGTTTATGGAAGGGCTTTATAAAACAATTGTTTGAAAAATGCATTTATTTAATTTTTTTAAAAGTATCCTGTAACCATTGTATTGTTGCAGCGTATATGGTTCTTTTGATCTTATGGTTAGAGAACTTCAAAACTCTTTTCTCTTAGAAAAGTAGAAAATAATTTATTTACAGATCTTCAGAACAACAGAGTCTTCGAAACTCACAAATATTACTGGATATTCAAAAATAACTGCTCAAATCTATCGTATAAGTACAGCTTTAGATCCCAGAGACTCTTTATACAACGTCTCAACACTTAATAACATTCAAAACAACATAAATGAAACTCAAGCAAACTCGCTTAACAAACGCCTTGTTCACTCAATGCCTGACTGGTAAATAATAACAACAACAGCTCGTATCGCTCTCCTTATATATAGTCTCGCCGCATGCGGTGGAAATTTCTAGAACCATCTCGAAAAATCCACGGAACAACAAACAATGTATCAGTATATCAATAGGGGGGTTACCATAGAGTAGGGAAGGGTTACCATCGCCAACAATCGCCAAATTTGGCGACCAAAATTAGTCGCCAAAAGTGACGCCAACTTGGCGATATCTCTAATATTTCGTTAATCTGCCGTAGACAATCACTGAAAATAATAGACAAGTTTGCTTGATAACAGAGACAATGTAACAAAAACTAATATTAGTAAAGAAATGGAGCTTAATAAGATTATTTACATCATTTTACAGTACAAACACTAAATATTTACAAAATTCGTAACACTACCCCCTCCTCAAAGACTGCACGTCCCGGGCAGTGCAATCCTTGAGTTAGAGGAAAACACTTAAAATAAATAAACAAATAAATAAATAAATAAATAATAACAATAATAATAAAATTTACATAAATAAGAACTAATTACTATTTACATATTTACAAAAAGTGACTTTCATGACCATGGTCTGAAATTCCAGTTTTGAATTTTTAATCACTTTGGCCAAAATAAGGGGCTAGCCGGTTATAATGTACGTAGAGTTGCAAAAAGTCGGTTTATTCCCGGGTTTATTTCCAATAGACCAGGTTTATTCCCAGGTTTATTCCCAAAAAACCGAATTATTCCAAAAAATCCCGGGTTTTTTCCAGGTTTATTCCTAAAAACCCGGTTTATTCCCGGGTTTAAACCGGGTTTTTTCTAACCTTTGCAACGCTAAATGTACGACCTTGGGTTTGGTGTGTGGCGATTTTCGTATGCGTACGACGACGTCATTCAGCCTGTTGACGACTGTGTGAGGATCGTCCTAGTTTCTTTGTAGTTTTGGCGACAGTCCCTTACGACGTATCGGATTCCACAACCAAACTTTGTCACCTTCGTTGAACTCATGTCCTGTTGCCTTTGTGTCGTACCTTGTCTTCATCTTTTCCGTTGCCAGTCCAATTCGGTTCCTCGCTAGACAATGAATCTCCTCAATCCGCGCCTGGAGTTCATCGACATATTCCTCAGGCGATGAAGGAGCATCAGGAGGACGGCGAAAAAAAAGATCCGCAGGTAGACGAAGATCACGACCAAAGAGCATTTGAGAAGGGGAATAACCAGTGGCCTCATGAGCAGCACTCCTGTAGGCAAGCAGGAACAGAGGTAATTTCTTGTCCCAGTCCTGTTGATCTTTAGACACCAGGAGGGAGAGGCTATTTAGGATGGTACGATTGAAACGCTCCACCATGCCGTCCGATTGAGGATGTAGAGGTGTAGTTCGAGTTTTGTCCATGCCGAGTAGTCCACACATTTCCTTAAACACAGCCGAATCAAAATTTCTTCCTTGATCAGAATGGATTTGAAGAGGAACTCCGTATCTGGAAACCCAGTGTTGAACCAGTATGTCTGCTACGGTTACCGCCTCTTGATTAGGAATGGCATAGGCTTCAGGCCACTTAGTGAAGTAGTCCATGACAACGAGGATGTACTTATTGCCATCAGATGTTCTAGGAAGTGGACCCAGGATGTCTAGAGCAATTCGTTCGAAAGGAGCTCCTACATTATAACGTTGCAATCGCCCACGGGTTCGCCTCTTAGCCAAACGTGCCTTTACGTGCTACACTGGTGTCACAAGTTCGACACCACTTCTCCACGTCACTGCGAACATTATTCCAGTAGAAACGCTGTCGAACCTTTTGCAGGGTCTTCATTACACCAAAATGACCTCCTGTGGGACTACCATGCAGTTCTTGAAGGACCATAGAAATTCTCGACTTAGGGAGTAGTAGTTGCCATCTACATGTCTTTCCATCGTCAGACTCCCATTTTCGGTACAAGATGCCGTTCTTCAAATGTAAGGAATCCCAGAGAGCCCAATAACGTTTAGTCGTAGGATGGTAATGGGCCATGTCTTGCCAGCTGGGCTTCCTGTTGGACTCCTCTTTCAGCTCTAGAATTGGCTTAATTTCAGGATCAGCAAGTTGATCTTTACGCAGGTTCACTCCACGGATCTTGCGATGATGTAGACCCAGTTGTAACTTGTCTTACTATAGGACCTTTGACATTAAATTTCTTCTCAACCCGGTCGCAGTATCTACCATTCTCTGAGCAGGGTCTTCTTGAGAGAGCATCTGCATTTCCATGTGATGAGCCTTTTCGATGGCGTATCTCCATATCGTACTCTTGAAGCTTTTGTATCCACCTGGCTATCTGGCCTTCAGGGTTCTTAAAATTCAATAGCCAAGTTAGAGAAGCATGATCAGTTCGGATCAGGGACTTTCGACCGTAAAGATAGTGATGAAAGTGGTCTATGGCTTTCACTACAGCAAGAAGCTCTTTTCTTGTTACGCAGTAGTTTCGCTCGGCCTTTGACAAGCACTTGATGAAATAGGCGATAACACGCTCCGGGCCGTCGATTTCCTGGGACAGTACAGCGCCAATGCTTTCGTTGCTTGCATCCGTATCAAGTATAAACTGTTTATCGATTTGAGGATACGACAGAATTGGAGTGGATGTCAAGGCCTCCTTAAGCTTTTCGAAAGCAGCGTCACATTCCTGTGTCCACATAAATTTTTGATTGGCTTCTGTTAATTTATGAAGTGGTCTTGCAATCATCGAGAAGCCTTTGACGAATTTTCTGTAATAGGTGCATAATCCTAGAAAACTTCGAAGCTGGTGAACATCTGCTGGACGACTCCAATTTTTCACGGCCGATATCTTCTCCGGATCAGTCTTAACTCCTTCCGCCGAAATGATGTGTCCAAGGTAGGCGACTTCATTGCGAAACAAACTGCACTTCGAAGGGCTTAACTTCAAATTAGCTTCCTTTAACTTTTGTAGCACCCGCCTGAGGTTGTTCAGATGTTCATCAAAAGATTTTCCTATGATTATGATATCGTCTAAATAAACAAGACATGCCTCATATGACAGTCCCCGAAGAACCGTTTCCATAAGGCGTTCAAAAGTTGTAGGTGCGTTACATAGACCAAAAGGCATTACCTTGAACTGCCATAATCCTTATCCCGTTGTAAAGGCAGTCTTCTCGCGGTCGTCGGGATGGATCTCTACCTGCCAGTAACCACTCTTCAGGTCTAAAGTCGAGAACCAAGTGTTGCCCGCAAGTGTGTCAAGAGTGTCGTCAATCCTTGGCAGAGGGTAACTACCCTTTTTGGTGACGTCATTCAGTCGGCGGTAGTCTACACAAAATCTTGTAGAACCATCCTTCTTTCTTACTAATACAATGGGAGACGCCCATGGACTTGTTGATGGTTCGATGACGTCATTTTCTTCCATATCTTTAATTAAATTCTGCACCTCTTCTTGCTTGGCAAAAGGTAATCGTCTAGGGTGCTGTTTAATAGGAGAGTGATCTCCCGTGTCAATTCGGTGTTGTGCCATTTTAGTTCGTCCAAAGTCTTCAGATGTTTGGGAAAATAAATTTTGGAATTCTCTAATTAAATTTTCCGCAGCTTCCATCTGTTTTGGATCTAAGTCTGTATTTTGTAACAAATCCTTGACTAAAATATCTAAAGATTTCTCAGAGTGACAGGAATTTTGACTTATGCACGTCACAGGAGCACATGACGCTATCACTTCTCCTTTCTTGATAGTCCTCGTCTTATCACTGATATTAGGAATTCTGACTGGAATGGTCTTCTTCGAGAGGTCCACTACAGATGAAGCCACCAATACTCCTGCTTGTGTACTATTGTCTTCTGGATAATCTATATGGCCAAATCGGTAGTTAGTTTCATTTTTAATTTCAGCTGGAACTAAAAATTCTGTTCTTGGATCTAGATTGATGTCATCTTTGGCTATTACTGCATGTTTACATTCAATTTCGTTATTTAATCCAAAAAGACTGATTTCTTCAAATTTTGAGAGCATTTTGTTATTTTTGAAATCAAGTTTGAAGTCAAACTTCTTCAGAAAATCTAGCCCGATTAAGCAAGGATCTGTTATGTCAGCCACATATGCCGTGTGGTGATATTTCGTTCCTCCAAAGTTGATAGTTAAATTTGCCTTTCCATATATGCCTATCTTGTTGCCCGTCACAGTTTGCAGGGTAACGCATGGTGGAGTCCAGATGAGTTTACATTTCAATTTTCGAGCCAAATCTTCTCTTATTATTGTCACATTGGCTCCTGTATCGACAATCATACGGCATTTAATTCCGTTAATAAAGCATATCACATATAATGCATTATCACCGCCACTCATTTTTGATATCTGGAGGATCTTCAGGTGGGGCTTTTCATTCTCTGGCAACCTCCGCCCCGCGAGATGGCCAAAATTTAGTTTCCCTACTGACTGTTTGAATTTATCTCACGTTCATGGATTTTGGGGCAATTTCTTCGGAGATGTCCTGTATCACCGCATCCCCAGCACGTGAGATTCTGTCTTTTTGCGCTTGTTCTTCGATATTTTAAAGCTTCAATCTCCCAATTTATTTTCCTAATTTCTTTCAAGACGTCGTTCTCAGTGTCTGAGCTTTTGTTCACCGTTGCCCCTCGGACTGAATGACGATCTCTTCGGCTTGCTTGTGTAGCTGCTTCCAACTTTAAGGCATATAGTAGTGCAGCCTTTAAATCCTGTACATCTGCCATTCGTACCGCTCTCTGCACTTCTGGATCTTTTATTCCGTCTACAAAATATTGCAGAGAGAGCATTTCCCGTACATTTGTTGGACAGTCAATGAATGCTAAATTTGCAAGCCGTTCAATTTCTGAAGCAAACTCTTGAAGGGTTTCACTCGATTTTTGATGGCGGCTCTTCATTTGTATTCTCGTATAATCCTTGAAGAATTTTTCGCCGAATCTCATTTCAAGTGCACAACTTAGAGTCTCAAAATTGAGTTGCGTCATATCGGGTAATGTTTGCATCACGTCGGCGGCTTCTCCTCTTAAAGATGCTGCCAGTTGACAAGCTTTCACCTCGTCACTCCATTTGTTCGCTTCGGCTACAATGGTGAATTGGGTCTTGTAAACTTGCCAGGAACTCTTTCCGTCGTATGTCGACAGCTTGATGTGCACGGGAGAAGCAGGCGGATTTCTAAATTCTTCATAATTACCACTGGACGCCGAAAGCTTCTTCTCAAGATCTTGAACTTTCTTATTTAGCTTTTCATCTACTTCACCTAGTATTTTCTCTTCAACGTTACTGATTTTCTGTTCAACGTTACAAACTTCATCCTGAATTTTCTCTTCTACTTCTGCCATTTTTTTCCATTTTCTGTTCAACATTACTAACTTCATTCTGAATTTTCTCTTCTACTTCCTCTATTTTCTCTTCTACCGAGCCTATTCTTCTCTCTACCGACGAGAACTTTTCTTCTAAAGTTTTCTTCATTTCTTCTTGGCCTTTATTAATCTTTTCAGTCACATCTTCTTGGCATTTATTCATTTTATCCGCCAACTCTTCTTGGCCTTTATTCATCTTTTCCGCCAACTCTTCTTGGCCTTTTCCGATTTTATTGGTCAGATCTGTCCTTAATCCGTTAATAGCTTCTAACAGTTCTTTCAGTTGTCCGTCCATCGTTCTTGTTTTCGCCATAAGATCCCGACTCCTGACACCAAATGTTGCAGCGTATATGGTTCTTTTGATCTTATGGTTAGAGAACTTCAAAACTCTTTTCTCTTAGAAAAGTAGAAAATAATTTATTTACAGATCTTCAGAACAACAGAGTCTTCGAAACTCACAAATATTACTGGATATTCAAAAATAACTGCTCAAATCTATCGTATAAGTACAGCTTTAGATCCCAGAGACTCTTTATACAACGTCTCAACACTTAATAACATTCAAAACAACATAAATGAAATTCAAGCAAACTCGCTTAACAAACGCCTTGTTCACTCAATGCCTGACTGGTAAATAATAACAACAACAGCTCGTATCGCTCTCCTTATATATAGTCTCGCCGCATGCGGTGGAAATTTCTACAAACTTCTAGAAAAAAACTGGAAAATCACGGAACAACATTCAATGCATCAGTAGACCTAAGGGGGGGGGTTACCATAAATAGGGAAGGGTTACCATCGCCAACAATCGCCAAGTTTGTCGCCAACTTGGCGATATATCGCCAAATTTCGCGACCAAAATTAGTCGCCAAAAGTGACTAATCTGCCGTAGACATACACTGAAAATAATAGACAAGTTTGCTTGATAACAGAGACAATGTAATAAAAACTAATATTAGTAAAGAAATGGAGCTTAATAAGATTATTTACATCATTTTACAGTACAAACACTAACTATTTACAAAATTCGTAACAGTATTATGTAATATCATTTACTATATAAATAGAGAGAGATGATATTTTTATTTTTGAACTTTTTAAAATATTAATCATATTTTTACTACTTAATTACTACTAAACTAAAGTACTACTGCTTCTTAATATTTACTTCTTTATTTTTACTTAAACTTTACTAATTTCATCGAATTATTATTTTCTTTTTTCGTTCATCATTTTAAATATCAATTTGAATATATGCGCCTTTACTTTATTTTTACTTTGTGTTACTTAAGTTTTTGTCGAATTAAAAATCCTTTCAAAAATTTTATTACTCATGAAATCGACTGTTCTGTCTCTAGATTATTCAAGATTTTTTTTCATCTAAAGGAAACAATTTCATAGTGTTTTGTTATTAATTCTGAATGCATTCGCTTTCTCTCTGGTTAATCATTCTTCATCAATCATAACACACTTATCAATGCTTATAGCCACTCGCTGTAAAACATTTCTACACTAGCACGGACAGAATTTTTTGAGTTATGTCTGTAAAAAAAATACCAGAAGAAGGAATTCTGACTATTTAGAAATATTGCCTTCCAACAGGTTTCATAACATTTTCTTCTGAGTTTTCCAAAACAGGATTTATTCTGGCTTAGAAAATAATATAATGATTTTGATATTTCTCCACAATCACTAGAAGAATGCGTCAAGTGACTCAAATATTCCGAACCACGTTCAGACAACCTGGAGATATTTGTTTTGTTTTTTTGTCGACAGCAGCGTTTGTCCCCCTTTTTTATGGGGACTAATTTACCTTTTCGAAAATGAAAGAATATGGTTTTAAATTTTCTTCTTTAACCCCGTTTGGCGAGGTGGTATATCTATGAAACCACTTAATTTTAGTCCCCAAAAGCCAAATAGGCACTGGAATTTTGGTACAAAAATTTTTGGTTCATTCAATGCGTGATGTATAACTTTTTTTTTTACTTAGAGATAAGGATGTTTTCAAATTCCAGTTTCACTCATTAATTTCACTACTTAAGCAATGTATTTGCCCTGTGCCGCAAAGGGTTAAAGAGATTCTTGACAATCTGCCTGCTACGAAACTGAATCTTCCTAGAAATCTATATTTTAGACCGGAGAAAATATTAACAACCCACCTCGCAATTAGCCCCATCTCCCATCTTTTTCCTCGTCACCATGATCACTGATTATGTTTTGATTGATCTCTGTTTCACATTCTCCTCTCCTTTCAGAACTTTTGTGAAGACAAGCTGTAGTCCCTCATCGAAGTATGTGATTCTGGATGCATCGAAAAACAGATGAAAGAACAAGGAATGCAATAAAGACAACAGAGAGTACATATCAAACGAGAAAAACAATACTTAAAATTTTTGCTTAATTTATAAGCAAAAAGGCCAGAAAAATCGCCTAATTCAAAATTCTTAGAATTACGAAATAATAAACAATCAGAGCTTTTTTAGACATTTCGTACACTAAATATGTTGAGGAGAGAATAAGTAGATTAGCGTCTGTTGTATTTAATATGGGGATCTCGTGATCAGGAGGCGAGAACGTTAGTGTCAAGCAAAAGTCCAAGCCAGTTACTTTCAGCTAGTATCTCGCTTTATACTGATCAAGATAGCTACAATCTCATTTGAACTAAATTCAGCTAAAATATGTCTAAGAAAACTTTATTACAATTTTTGTTAAAATAATTCAAAAATCAGCAGTTGAACAAAACTTCAAGCAATTAGCGACAAATGAAGAAATTTTCCAAAAAATCTTATTATTTTGTTTCTGTAAACTTAGTACTATCAGTTTCATCTTTTCCGCATTATCCAGAATTGAAAATTGAAAAAAGGTTTTTTTCGGGCCAGCTTCTTCCGTTAGAGACAAAGTGGGGACAGACACTGTAGTTTTACTTTTTTCTTCTAAAAATGCACAATAAAGAAAAAACAATTAACTAAGTACTTGGAATAATAAACCGAATTTTTAAGCATCGAATTTCTATAAATCGTTTAGATTATACATGTACAATTGGTTGATTCGAGGACAAATAATAATGCAAAAATACAAGTTTATGTTACACCAACGCTTTTAAGCAACACTTCAAACTATTTTAATATTTCCAACTGAGCGAAAAATTGCCCAGATCCTTGGATTACAGGGCTAATGCTTTACCGTGTAAGCTATCTTGATGATAGCCGACGGTCTTTTTTCGCTCAGATAACCTTATTGGTCATAACATCTGGTCTGTCATTTAAATAGCTCGACAGAATAAACCAAAGGTAAAGGAAATCCATATAACTATGGTTAAAAAGGTATACTATTATTTTGACATAAATTTACCAATCAGTTTTATTGCGTTAAAATAATAGTATATCTACGTACTCATCGTTTCATTGGAGACCTTTGGAGTTCTGACAGACTAGCTGCTATGACCACTAAGGTTATCTGAGCGAGAATTGTCCGCCGGTTGTCGCCCAGTTAGCTTAAATGGTAAAGCATTGGCCTTGTATGCCAAGGACCTGGGTTCGATTCCCGGCTTGGGAAATTTTTCATTCAGTTGGAAATATTAAATTCGTATGATGCATTTATCAATCAGTTTGATTGTGTCAAATCTACGTACCCATCGTTATATGGAGTTTCTTTTACTTGCGATTCTTCTGTCGAGCTGTATAAATGACAGACAAGATGTTAAGACCAATAACGCTACCTGAACGAGAAATGAACGCCGGTGGGCGCCCAATTAGCCTAAATGCTAAAGAATTGTCCCTGTATGAAACGGATGTGAGTTCGATTCACGGACTAGGCAATTTTTCCCTTAGTTGGGGACAATAAATTCGTATGATACATATATCAATCAGTTTATGTTAAATTAATAGGCTAACACTTTAAAGTTTTGTAACTTTTTTCCCTATGCCACATGGTAGAAAGAAAATAAAATAATTCAGAAACTTACGGCCAAAACTTATTTTATAAGATACATAAATTAAGAGTTGAGTCTATGACGATATTATAAGAATATAAAATCATTTTTATGAATATCGGATACGAAGCTAAATAAGAAGTTAAACTGCACAAAATTTTTCGAGAATTCATTTAATGTAGCACATTTTCATAGAAGCCTTTGAATTCGCAATAATATGAGTAATATTAGAATTGCATGTGCATCTTTTTTAAAAAACGCCATTTATATTTACTCAGATCTTGAAAAAGGAGCTGCTTCTTTGTAAATATATTAAAAATAGAATTGATTTTGTTATTTTAAAATATCTCAGACACAGTGCTTTCGGGAAAAAATATAAGATTCTGCCCACATTTCATCTACTTGTAAAATGAATTTTTGATATTAAATATGTAGTTAACAAATGCAAAATTATTAAATAATGTTGATATTTTCCACATAAAAAATAAATCAGTATTTAAAATTTTATTATTAATGTTATTATTGTTTATTATATAAATTTAAACATTTTATGTATTACAAATTTAAATATTTTATTTATCTATAATCATATTATTAAGAAGAAACATTTGTGTGCTTGCTTTAAGGAGTAATATCAGAACTAATAATCAGATTTTAAACATATTGAAAGCACAACGCTGGTTATTATCTGTTCATCAACATAGGTTACACTTTGTAATGCTATGACTTATACACTATATTGCCATTGATTATGGGACACTTGCGATTTTAGACATTTTACTAAATATCTAGAAAAATACATGAGGAATCATCTCGAAACTCTTAGTGTATAAATATAATAGTATACGTCATACATCTCCGTGAAGACTTTTTACCGAAACGCCATAGGGGACCGTCAACAAATTAAAAAAGAATGAATATCTTTTGAATAACCCTGTCAAAACTAATGTAGCAAAAGCGCTCAAACTCTAGATTATGATTGAATGCCTTATTGTAATACACTGTGTTCATTTTTATGCAAATAGCATGCACACTCGCAGAGTAATTAAGGTTTTTATAAAAATGGTCCCAAATTTTTCCAAGTTTTTCCATTATAATTTTCAGAGTTCTTAATATAAAATAATATTTTTTTTTTCAGAAAATATGACAAACAACATTGCACACAGTACCCTGTAATCAGAATTAAAAAATAATAAAAATTGTATGAAAAATGAGTAGGTTTACTATATAATTTTTTACTGCGCATGCGTCAAAGATATCAAAATTTCATTTGCATATTATGTTAGCTAAATGTATAGAGCAACTTTGGTAAAAGTCTCAAAATCATAGCTTGAAAATTCTGAAAGTAATCGTCTATAGAAAAAGGACAAAATCCGTTGTTTCCAAAATGAAGCAAAAAAATGAGGGATTTTATCCAAATGCAGTAGTACATCCCATATTGTGTATTCTATATTGACACTAATCAATGAATATATGGATACAACCCCTCTTGTTTTTGCTTCATTTTGAGAATAACGGATTTTCGACTTATTCAATTGACGATTATTGTCAGAATTTTCAAGTTATGATTTTGTGACTTTCACAAAAGTTGCTCTATACATTTAGCTAACATAATATGCAAATGAAGTTTTGATATCGTTGACGCATGCGCAGTAAAAAATTATTTAGTAAACCAACTCATTTTTTATACAATTTTCATTATTTTTTAATTCTGATTACAGGGTACTGTGTGCAATGTTGTTTGTCATATTTTCTGAAAAAAATAATATTTTATATTAAGAACTCTGAAAATTATAAGGAAAAAACTTGGAAAAATTTGGGATCATTTTTATAAAAACCTTAATTACTCTGCGAGTATGCATGCTATTTGCATAAAAATGAACAAGGCTTATTACAATAAGGCGTTCAATTACAATCTAGAGTTTGAGCTCTTTTGCTACATTAGTTTTGACAGGGTTATTCAAAAGATATTCATTCTTTTTTAATTTGTTGACGGCCCCCTTTGGAGTTTCGGGAAAAAATCTTCACTGAGATGTATGACTTATATTATTATATTTATACAGTAAGAGTTTCGAGATGATTCCTCATGTATTTTTCTAGATATTTAGTAAAATGTCTAAAATCGCAAGTGTCCCATAATCAATGGCAATATAGTGTATGCCTGTAATACTTACCCACCATGATTATGCATAATATAAAGTATAAAAATAAAATATGCTTAAACTATTTATAAAATGAATCTCATTTCCGAAATAAAATTTAAACGTATATTTAAATATTTTAATGCATATTAATACTCTATTAATGAATTGTTAATTTACCAATTTCGAAAAATTACATAAAACGCCAAAGTACTCAATTAGCACCGAATTGCGTAAAAGAAACATACATGTAACTCCAAAAATAATAGATATATTCGCTAACAGTTAACTGCATTTGATAATGCGTCTCATATTCAATTAAAATATATCTTTGCATTGAAATTTGAATAAAATATAAAGTTGTGAAAAATTGAAGAGTGTGAAAAACAGGATTACAAATATCTCAGCAACCAATGATCCGATTGAGTTCTTTCTATATGCGAAATTTATGTTATTAAATTGTATTTAAATGTATGTTATTTTATTGTCCATTTCTTGAAAACAAATTTCGAAAATTTTTATATACCTATCTTCGGAACGAATATTTCGAGAGTCCGAAATAAATAGGTCCGGGTAGTCGAGGTTACTGAAATTAAATAGGTTTCTTCCCATTATTACATACTAAGTATACACCTAATTTCAAGTCTGTATCTCAATTTGTTCGGGAGAGAGAGCGTTTACAGATAAACAGACACAGAGACAGACGGACGGCAATTTTCTTTCTAAAATTATGTTTTTTCGAAATTTTCAGTCTCTAAATCGTGTAAATCCACCAAAAAACTTTTTTTTTCGATTTTCAAAACGATTACACCATTTTATGATGTGTAAGTAAAAATGTTCTGAAAACTTGTTTTCTGTGATAATGTTCGGGCTGCACATATGAAATTTTCTGGTGGTTATTTTTAGACGTAAATTCTGGCTCTGAATGATTTGATAAAAAGTTACAAGTTAAGAACAAAAATGTAATATTCTTTTTCTCTAAATTTTGTAATAAATGCTAAAAAAGGTGATTCTTTCAGCATTATAAGTATAAAAAACTTAATTACAATTATAAATTTAAGCCTTGATAGTACTAATGCATTAAAAGTCTATTAAATCAACATAATTATGTTATTTTAAATATTGGTCAGTTATAATGAAACGAGGAGTTTATTTAAAGCATTAACGCAAAATTGTCAGTGAGAGGTTTAAAGAAGTAAAAGAAGCGGAAAACGTTCTAAATTAATATAATTTTTAGAACTGGTAGACTTAGAATCATTTTATTAGAGATGGCTGTTAGTTTTAATACATAAAAATAGTTTATAAAATTTTTGAAAAGCAGCACAGTACAAGAACAAAAAAACATCAAAATTTGTAAGATTGCAATTTTTGGAATACTTCTGGTGTTATAAAAACACTTTAAGTTTGACTGTTCTTATATTTAAAATGTGAATAAAAATAACATGTGGTTTCTAAAGCATAGTGTTTTAAAAAGGTAAAATTAATGGAAAACGTTCGGAAGATGTTATGTGTCAAAAGTAATTTGAAAACTTTAAAAGTAGAACTTTGAAAATTCACACGACTGTTACTTTAATACGTAAACAGTCTAAAATCAAAATGCAAAAATATTCAAAAAAGAAAAATCAATCTAAAATTATATAAACATTTTAAAATCTGATGATTTAAAAAATCAATTGGATTTAATTAACTTTTTATCTAAAATTATATATTTGAGCTGCTTAAAGAAATACCAAATTGAAAAAGATAAAATGCGTGCTAAGTGATCTAAAATAAGATTTATTAGAATTATTAAAATACAAACATAAAATATATGATAAAACTTGATCACCTCGTCAATAAAACAAAATAAAAACACGTAAAAACAAATAATAGCTGAAATGAAAAAAAATTACTTCTAATTTTTGTTTATACCCATTATTGTCGTTATTTGTTATTATACATTATTTAATCATTTAATGTTTTGTGTATCTATCAAAACCAAAATAAAATAAAATAAATATGACAGATTTTACTAAAAATACAATACAACAATTTTTTCAAAATAATTTTTTAAAACAATTAATAACTCTTATATATAAAAACAGAAAACTACAACAAAACTAGTTAATATAATTTAATATTAAAGTAACTGAAATATTTAGTATTGCGCTGAAAGTGCGAAAGAAATATTAAACACTGAACATTTAAACATACTTATAATATTTTGGTTGATACTTATACAAATCAAATATGAAAATAGAATGTTCAAGTCGTAATAATTATTTTAAAAAAATGAAACTAGTTGCATTTTCATTTAACCTCTTCCATTATCAACATTTATTTTAATGTATGAAGTAAAATATTTATGGCCGTACAACTGCCTGAAAAAGCTAATTTCTGTCTAATAAATATTGGCTCATTCTCCAAAAAATTTAACTTTTGATCAAAACTATTTTTCAATTTCAAAATTTTGCATTTCTCTTTTTTCATTTTTATATGAAACTTTTACTTACTACAGGTAATCATGAGCAATTACCCTACTTATTTTTATTCATTTTACCCATAAATAAAAAGATAATTTATAACCTTATACCTTCTATAAAAATAGCTTTAATGGATATCTTTTGAAGGTAAATAATTTTTATGACAATTTGCTCATGTTAAGTATATTGAAACGGACAAAATTGCAATTCTACAATGTTTTACCCAACGCCAACTCTATATATACGCCAGCCTAGCCATTTCGCGAAAAACCGCCGAAAAAGTGAAGCTGAATTCAGCTTCAAACCCTGAACCATTTCACTAAACCAGGTGTAAGTCCATGTGGCGCAAATCCTGCCCAAATTAGCATTGAATAAGCTGCTTTCTGTTATGTGCACAAGTTTGCACACGTTTGCACACGGGTCATTGTTTTGGTTCAGGATTTACATGATTGGTCTGAATAACTTGGGCAAAGTATCAGCGTCCTCTGGCGGGGGATTTCATACATTAATCTCAAATAGACAGGCTTTTAGATCTAATGGGCCATGGTTTTACCTACGTGAAACTCAAGTTCATGGAGGCGAGAGTTCTCAATAACCACACTTTCTTTTTAAAAACAGAACATGTTTCTTGTTTCTCAATGAAATTCCCAGAACTTTTATTGTTTAAGTTAACAAATGGATAAGTTGCATTATGGGAAATAAAATGTTGTGCGAATACTGCTATCTATCATCGAAATATATCATTTAATGTATGGGTAACATGGGTGAGAATTTTCAATGTAAAACACATAATTTTTTCTACTAAAACTGACTAAATCACAATATAAAAATTTTAAAAATGTTTAAATGTGTAGTATGTGAGATGCTTGAAGAAGGAATATTAAATAGGTAAATATATTTTTCAAACTAAACAATTTATTAAACGACATTAACAGACATACCAAATCTGTGACATGCTACGGACGTGAGAATTCCCATAGTGTGCACCAAAAAACTAATAAATTAAAAATCATTACGAAAAAATTGTATATTGATTTAAGTGGACATAATTTTATTGGAATTAAAAAATATATAATTAAAAGAATTCTCTTTTCGGCAGACAATATTATGCTCTGTTTATATTAAAATTGGCATTTCACATCTATGTTTTGCTTTTAGGGATATCTTACCCAACAATCAGTGTTGGCATGCATATTTGTACGTTGATATATTAAACACCAAATTAACGATCCGGTTGGCTCATTTTTAATATAAAACTTTTATTATGTGCTTATCTGTGGGATTATAATAGCACAGGGTACCCAGATTTTAGCTCGACGCATTTTGGCAATGATATCTTATGATCACGATTCATTCTATCTCTAACCGCTATCATGTAAGGATGTACAGCAAGAGTTTGTCTTTTGTTCCGAGGGTCACCCCATAAGTGTACTCTATTCTCATTAATAAATGCCACATACATAGTTTCCTCTCTTTCCTGAGTCTCTCCTACCTGAGTTTTGCATATACGCAAAGTAATTTTAATCGACAAGGCTGATTTGTATATGTCTCAAGCAGTTAGTAAACTTTAATTAACTTTTAAAGTGTAACCTTTAAAGTAGTAACCTTTTAAAGTATAAACGAAAAATCTTCCTTACAACGTGTGTCAGAATCGAATTCGTGTAACAGAAATGTTTCACTTTTTGAAGATGTTTTAACCATTCATGATTTTAAATACATAAAAAATTATATTTTTAAAATAACAGCACAAGCTATAAAAATAGATTATCTTTTTTTTTTTTTTACATTTTGAATAAGACAAAGAATATCAAAATTGACTTTCTTTGGAAGAATGTAAGCTAACTTTCTGTCACAAGATCTCGGATTTTTATTTATAAGTTTTCAGTGATGAAGATATTTTAACTATATTCTGAGCACGCACATTGTCGCAATAAATGGATATAACAGTTTGGTTACTGAATTTTTATCTAAACACTGTTATTTTTTGTGCAATTACAGAAAATCTACTGGTAATCCATTATCTTAAATTCCATTTATAATTACAGAAATTCTGTTAAATAACAGAGAAATTACTTGGTAAATTTACAATAAACTCTGTAAATTAATACTAATTATACTAAGTATATAAAAAGAAATTCGCAAAAATATCTAAATTTATTTTTTCTATTCTGATAGATTTAAAAATTTTTCAAAATCAGTAAATCAATCAACCATCTGTGAACCTTAAAAAATGTTGTTGTTTTGTTAAAAAAATGTTTTTTACAATAAAACGTGTAAAAATCTATAAAAATCCCCAGTAACACCGAAAAGATGATTTTTTTTCCTTTCTAAATTATTATAATCTGAAAGAAAAAAAAAACTAAATTTTCTTTTTAAATAGTTTTAATAAAATTAGATAATATTTTTTTATATGTGTATTTTAAATTATAGATTTTAACAAAGATAAAAATATTTTAAATAAAGACAAAATCTTTACAAGGAATTAGATATAATATAAGGAAATGTCGGTAAAATGATGACCTGGAAACTTAATTGAATGCATTTAACCGTGAACTAGTGTAGATTTATAGAGATATTTGCTTTTTTTCAATGTTTTTATAGATTTTTTTTAACAATTTATGTTGATTTTATTCCGATTTCATATACAAATTTCTTATCCTTTGACACATATTACTACATCTGAATCATCTGAACTACATCCATATTGGTTTAAGTATAATCTGTATGCGTTTTGCTGGAAAAACTATATACATAATTCGAAAATTATAAAATAAGAATAAAAATCTAAAGAGATTATTCGAAAATTACAAAATAAGAATAAAACATAATTCACAGTTTTGAATTGAATAATTTTCTAAGTACATAAATGACTAATGAAAAAACAAAAATATTGCTCAATAAAATAGACTGACTTTTTTCAAATTTTTTATCTAATTTTTATTTATTAATGTCTACCAATAATTAATTTTGCTTTAATTTGTTTATATAACTTGTATATCGTTTTAATACATTGTAATAAATGAATAAATAAAATAAAATAAAATATGTAATTTTACAGATGTAAAATCCCAGAAATATGCATGGTTATTAGAATTTTATTTATACGCGGTACAAAACAATATGTAACTTAATAGAACTAGTTTTTGTAAAGTTACAGAATCTGTAGTTTTACAAAACAAACTACTAAAATTTCAACACTTTGCTAAAAAAATTTCTGCAAGTTTGGTTGCAGTTACATAAAGAGTTCTAAGCAGCCCAGATTCCTAAGAAATTCTTAGTAACCATACAGATAACAAAAGATTTCAGGAATACTCGTTTTCTAGAAAAAAATAGTAACCTTACAGATTTTTATACCGCATACATAGATTGAAAATATGTATTAAACATACTCTTTTAATGTTTATCTTCACATGATGTAAAGCTAAATAATTTTTATTGTATGCGATTTCAATCGCCACGTGTAAAAGAAATTAAAATAATTTTTTGAAGGCTATAAAAACTTATAACCAAATAGTAAAGCACATAGACACTTAAGTTTATCTTTGTTGTTATCGAAATTCTATATATACACATATATATTGATTTAAAATTTTAATTTAACTTATACAATTACACATCTTTATTTAAAACTTTGTTATTAATTATAAATTTGGAAAATGTAATTATCTCACACAATTTTTTCTGATTCATTAAAAGTATATTCAAAGTTTTACATATTTTTAAGAATATAAATTTTTATTGCTATCATAATTAAAGTTAGTTAATGCTAAATAACATAAATTTTAATTTAAAAAAATCATCTTAATTAACTTCTTTCCTGCAATCATCTGTCAAGTTAATTTTAAGATTTTGTTTAACACATTTAATAATTTAATTACTTAACAAGAATTACATATAACAAGTTATAATTGAAAAACAAAGTAAAATATTTCTGTGTTTTGTAAATTTATTTGTTAATTTTGAAAATTATTCAACTTTGAAAAGATTTTCGTAATCTTTAAAAAATATACATTATAAAATTAAATTTTCCAAACGAAGTTTGGAAAATTTTATTATTTTACATTTCCAGAAAATTTTTATTTCTTTCCAGAACTAATTTAGAAACTACTTTTTATAATTTCTTATGATCCAATTGAAAGCATTTCAATGAAACATATTTTCAAAAATTAAGTTACAATATGCATAAAATATTATAATGAAATAAACTTGTTTACCGTAATAAAATAGCCTGTCTTAAATAAAGATATTCTTAGTTTTGCCATTTATTTTTATGTTTTACAAATAATATAAATATTTAGGATACTTATTTGAGTTTAAATAAATCTTAAGATCAATAACAATTATTCATTTTTTAAATATTTAAAGTTAATCAAACTTCGCTTTGAAAAAAAAATTAAAATTTTTTATACAAAATGTGTTATGTAATGTTTGTTGGTGCTAATTGTTTTATATTTACATTTCTATTGTAATAAATTCTAATGTCTATCAATACTGGCTAAGACAAAACTCGGTATTCCTAATAAGCGATATTTTAGGTTTAATAATTATTATGTCCGCCAAGCGAAATTTCTTTCTAACGAAAAGTTAGGCCTGTTATGGTATTTAACGCGTCAATTCAGATTGATTTCTATCCTCGAGAGATTTTAGGAAAAGTATTAGCTATTGTTATATTAACCCTTTTCGGTCTGATGTACTATTAATAATGCATGTCTTTTAATGGAGTATTATTTTGTTTTCAGAAATACTTTTGCAATTGTTTACATGTAGTAATGTTAATATATGCCTATGAATTTACTATGTAACTTTATCTATATTTAGGCATTTTGTAATAATAATAATTATTATTATTATTTGTTTAATTCTCTTTGCGCTTTTATGTTAAGCATATATTTCACCCTTTAAATTTAAAATAAAACTTACTTTCCTGAAAGAAGCATGTGCAATAAAGCTCAAAAAAGCATTAGAAAGTTGTAATATCAGTTAAATCTTAGTGCAATACAATATTTTCTAAGCATCTCCAAACATTCTTCCTTATCCTATTGTTATATGAATACGAACTGAATAGTACTCAAAACAAAAACATTCGTTATGTTTCAAACATTGAAATATTCGCTAAACACTAATTAATCTATTTAGATAGTTCGCGTTAATGTTATTAACGTAAGAGTTTTTTTTCTAAAAATTGAAAAAAAAAATCAGACCCGAAAGGATTAATTTAGTTATGGCTTATTTTGTTTGGCGTTCCTCCTGTATACTGTCACCGTAAGATATATTTTTTCTACTATAAAATGTGATACGATATTTTAACACTATTTCCACAAAGAGGTGTCAAAAGACATCTTTCGGAATTTAGCTAAATATATTATCTGTGTTTATTCATTTTTCCACAATTAATTTTTAGATTTTCGTGCAACAGTCGTTGAATAATTCAGCATTATCACTTTTTTCCATATCATCCTGGATCTCGAAATATGCACGTGCTACACCTATTTCTTTTATGAAATGTCATATGACACTTAAGTATTTTATAATTTTTAATTTTAAACAGATTTGCATATAAATGACAACAATATTTAATAGCATTATATCAATTATAATCAGATTAGAGAATGCTTATTTAAGTCGTATATTAAAATTCATGAGCTGCTACATAACCTTAATGTTAGGTTGACTTCCGACATGTTGAAGTTTAATGTAGATTATTGAAATGCCTAATTCTAAAGAAATAGAACAATGCGCCTTGTTCTCCAGTCCTAATACTGACTTCGATACACATGAATGGTCATTCTTGTAAAAACTGTGAAACTGAACAAGGAAAGAATCTTTTACATCGCTATTTTTATAAATACTGTTGTACATACAAAGTTTAAACTTCTAAGCGGGTGACATGTGCATAAATGCATGTTTATTGAGTAATAATGTTACATTGTTTGATTTTGTAATAAAATAATAATAATAATAATAATTTTTATATGCAGTTTTTGTTCATATAAAATATTTTTTGATTACATTTATGTATATTTACATTTTGTAGAGTGTTAAATTGAGCTAGATTTTATAACCTGATTAAATAACACCTAATAAATAAGCATCAGTGTACTAATAAATATATTACTCATATTATCTATATTTAACTGATAATTTGAACTTCCAACATTTTTTGAAATGATCAGTTTTTACACTTAATGGTGTCAAAAATGTCAAATTTTGGAAGATATAGAAAGTGGAAGAAATTGTGTTAAGTATTAATTTATAAAAGGTTCATGTTTTACACGTCGTTTTAAATGGATTAAGGTGAAATGCTTTGAGTTTTAATTTAAGATGATGTTGATGTGCTTGCCAATGTTAATGCTTTTCGATTGTTATTCAAAAAATGCTAATTATGAGTGAAAAATATTTAGAAGAGCTTAATCGAAAATTTTGGTGAAGGCGCAAAAATTTGCACGTAACCGCCACTAGTGATGTCCAATCTTCACGATCATTGTTGATTTTTTCCGCATAGTATATTTCTTCGAGTACTTTCATATTTTGATCTAGCCTATTAATTCATTGTGTTAATACTATTGCTACGTTTGCTAAAGTTTTATGCCCAACCAGTGCCTGAGCAGTTGTGATCTCAGATGCTGATCGATGGGAGACACTGGATTCTTAACCAATCACTCCCATGGGGCTAACCGTTCGAAATTTTACGTGTTTTCCCTCTAACTTTGGATAACCTTACGTAAATACGTGTTAGGTTCCCTTAGAAAGATCCCCTCCCCATGGAGGACCTCCCCTTATGGCCTGTATTCCTCGTGCAGATAATCGGCCATCATAAACAACACAAACACACACGCTAAAATTTTATTTAGCTTTTATAATGATGGTACATTTCTTAAATACCTTATTATGAATAACAATTTTGTTGTATTGACTTAGAGCTGAAAAGTTAATTTTAAAACTGAATTAGTTAGTTATTTAAATTTCTATAACGCAAAAATATTGCTTCAAAATTTATATTATCGTTTTAATATATTTTTCTAATTGTTCTGAAATTATTGCTAGTTTAGTTTTATTGATATAAAATTGAATTGATTATATGTAATTTTTATTCAAATATGAACAAAATGTTCAAAAAAGAAAAAAACTCCTATCTTTTACAGAGAGATAATCGAAATTACAAAGTGAAATTAGGAATACACTGTAAAAAAAAATCCACTTAAATGTATTTTTAAAAATGCTGAAGCAATGTTTCTAGCAGGTTTTGCCGTAGACATTGCTGTAAATTATGAGGTAATTTTTTTATTGCATTTAATTTTATGGCAATTTTTACGACAATAACTGCTAGCAAAATTGCTGGCAGCAGTTTTTGTCGTATTAATAACCGATATTTTTTACAGTGTAGGAGATATTTGAATGATACATTTACTCGAGATGCAACCGATTACTTACAAAATTTCAGTTTTGTCCATAAACAATCCATTAATATGCTTTCATGTGTTATTAATACCTTATTTATTTTACAATATTTGGATATTTTCTTAAGAAATGTGTATATATTCTCAATATATATGCAACAACTTTCAAGGCAATATACCTCAATAATAACAATGCTTTGTATGTGATATAAAGAACAGGATAAAATGAAATAAAACAAATGTCATTTTTATGCAATAATTAAAATCAACGTTTAAAACACAATACACAAACACACACCACATACATATACGTTTCACGAGCACCAGGGCTCGCTTCCTCAGTGTATAAGAGTTAAAATGTTAAAAACAGAAAAACCCCCCAACTGACAGCAAGTCAGAGACCCAAATGATCGCAAACATAATACCAAAATACCCACAAGCTTCAGCAACCAATAAGATTAAACCGGAGATGAGGTGTTACGATATAATAAATCTAACCAGAAAGTTGAGATGTACGGTACACTTGAGAGATCATTAACCAAGGAGTTTTTTGTTTATGTATATGGAGTGCTTCGAAAAAGTCTAAGTCTAACGGAGTAGTGCATTTTTGGATAATAGTAGCAGAGGTAAAATTAAAATTATGGCCCTCCTTAGTTCTCATTGTTGGGAGGAGGGGCCATAATTTTAATTTTACCTCTGCTACTATTATCCAAAAATGCACTACTCCGTTAGACTTAGACTTTTTCGAAGCACTCCATATACATAAAACAAAAAACTCCTTGGTTAAGGATCTCTCAAGTGTACCGTACATCTCAACTTTCTGGTTAGATTTATTATGTCATAACACCTCATTTCCGGTTTAATCTTATTGGTTGCTGAAGCTTGTGGGTATTTTGGTATTATGTTTGCGATCATTTGGGTCTATCACTTGCTGTCAGTTGGGGTTTTTTTCTGTTTTTAACATTTTAACTTTTATACACTGAGGAAGCGATCCCGGGTGCTCGTGAAACGTATACGTATGTGGTGTGTGTTTGTGTATTGTGTTTTAAACGTTTTTAATTATTGTAATCTTTCAGGCAAGGTTTTAGCTATTGTCATTTTTATGCATTCATTTTGTTCATATTTTCAAATTAATAAATACGAATGCTGTCACAGCTAAGTATTACCATTTCAATGTATGTCTGTAATTGTTTTGAAATCATTGCACCTGTAGACAGTTTAGGAAGTAAATATTTTTATTTTTGCTAATTAATTCTAATGTCATGGTAAAATATTTTAACAGCATCATTTTTTTAAACACATTTTAAAATTAGGTTTTTTTTTGACACAGAGAAATTGATATAATTTGATTGTTTTTAGTTAATTCGATTGATTAACATTTTTAATTTATGTAGGAGAAACACAATTATAAAAAAAACCCTGTTAATATTTACAGAGATATCGTCCAAATGATAAAACGAAACGATGAATACCAGATAAGTGAGCTATAATAACATTTCAGATGCAACCGTATTTATTCAATTATAGTTTTAATTCATAAACAATAACCCGTACGATGTGATGCATTATTAAAATATTATTCATTCTACAATATTTCTATATTTTCTTAAGAAATCTCCATAAATTCTCTATGTCTAATAGAAATATTCCATAGTATAAAATAAATATTGTTCTAATCATTAATCATGTGAAAATGCTTTGTATCTAAAATCATAAACAGGATAAAATTAATCAATGAGCAAATGTCATTTTTATACAGTCCTTTGTTCACATTTTCCGACTAATTAATGCAAATGCGGTCACAGTTAACTGGATTTAGTTCATAACACAATGAACAAGCATGACTTTTGTTCTCTAGACAACGCTCCAATGCATGCAATGAATAATATTTCAACTGAATGAGGGTAACAATGAACAATAAACATGAAGTATTAATATAAATTTAAGAGCATTTTATAAATATTAACGAAGATCATCGGAGCAATATGTTTTTGTGTTCCCAAATGCTCATTTATTCTTTCTTTCAAACAAACTAGTGTGAAATAATTTTTTGCATGCAGTATACTAAAGAATATCTTTATTTTTTTATGTTCTTTATTATCATCTTTATTATCTTCTTTGATTATATTATTTTAATATTTTTTTATTATTTTAGTGGGGAATATAATAAATGCTTATATTTACATTTAAAAATAAGTGTTTTTCTTTTTAATAACAATTTTAATAACAATTTTAATTTTTCTTAAGAAAGGTGTTAAAGTAAAAATAAAATACATTGACATGTTTCGGAACCGTCAAATAAGTTCCATTGTCATAATATAAATAAAACAAAATTTCAAAATATTTCTCGGACAATACAAATGACACGAGACAATGAGATATAAATGACAAAAACACGCGCTCTACTGCAAAAAATTAAATTAAAATATAGACCATGATCTAAAACTTAACTAAAAATAAAAATTTCCAAACTATTTCACGGTCACTACAAATGACACGCGACAAAGAGATATAATAATAAGAGAGATAGTTAAATATAAGAGATATAATTATATCTCTTTGTCGCGTGTCATTTGTAGTGACCGTGAAATAGCTTGGAAATTTTTATTTTTAGTTAAGTTTTAGATCATGGTCTATATTTTAATTTAATTTTTTGCAATAGAGCGCGTGTTTTTAGTTATATCTCATTGTCGCGTGTCATTTGTATTGCCCGAGAAATATTTTGAAATTTTGTTTTATTTATATTATGACTATGGAACTTATTTGACGGTTCCGAAACATGTCAATGTATTTTATTTTTACTTTAACACCTTTCTTAAGAAAAATTAAAATTATTATTAAAATGTTTATATAAAAGGTGAATATTTTGAAATCTGATGATTTAAAAAATCAATTGGATTTAATTAACTTTTTATCAAAGTGTTTTTCTGTCATTTATATTCAAACACAGAAAAAAGTATTAAAATATTACCTATATCTAAATCAGTACATATACATATAAAATGTAAATTTTTGAAATCAGAGACGGTGAGCCCAAGATAAGACTTTGTTAATTTAGAAGCCATGTAATAACAAATAATTTTATTCGAAATATTTTATGTATTAAAATTAAATCAGAATGTGTTAAAATAACGAAATATATATATTTTTTTTCAATTTTTTATTGAAATTATTATTATTCTTCTTTCAATAGTTTTTTAATCATTCTTGTAGCATGTAATTAACATAACGCTAATAATTAGAATGTTAATCACATTTTTACAGCATAGCAATAATATATAAACTTTATATAAGGCGTCCATAAAAGGACTGATAGATTTTAAAATTCAATAATTTGCAAACGACATTTGACAGACATTTAAAAATTCTAACCGAATTTTTTTGTATTACGACAGGAGATTTTTTCTGTGATTCTTTATTTTAACTCTAATTTCGAATAATAGATGCTGCGGGGACCAGATTAGTATTTTAGTACTTCGGAATCCATTCAATGTTTTTTTTGTATCTTCTTTTTACGAATAGTAGAAGAGAGAGAATAAAAATGTTTAGATTTAGCAATTAATGTTTGCAGCGCCGTATATCCCTGCTATTTAGAACTAAAACTGAGAATTATTGCATAAAATCCCCTGACATCTTACATAACGCTACTGCAAGGATTTTTTCCCTAATTTCTGTCGCGTCTTGTAAGTTACTGAAATCCGCCAGTCATTTTTGGGACACCCTGTAAGTATGTAGGACATTTTTTTTGTGTATCGCAAGCATTCAGAGAACCTGATATTCAGTCATAATTCCACATTTCCCTTTATTGCCTGTAAGAAATTGAAGCAGGAATATTCAGAACTTCTTAAAAATATACTAAAGAAATTTATTTTTAAAAAAAATTTACTTATTTTAAATTCGACATTGTACTCTAAAATTTTAAGTACTTCAAATTTATCACTATAGGCATCTGAAAATGTCTATTTTTTAGTAAAAATATAATAATTAATGTACACTTGATAACAATATTCAAGATTATATTCCCTCCGTATGCTCTGAGGAATAATAAACCTTATTAAAAGATTTGGAAAATGCATTTTTACTTCAGAATCATTTTACAAACAATGCAATATAAACCAATTTCGGTGAAACGGGAATCAATTTCAACAATGTCAATGAAATCAGCTTTATTAAATTTTCCCTCCCAATATGTTAATAAGTAGTAATTTTATTTCTTCATATATTTTCAAGTATTTATTTATTATTTCTTTTATTGTTAATATTTCTTCATGTACTTCATGTTCATAATTTCGTGATTAGAAAATTGTGAGCTTTGTTTACTAATTTCTCATTTTGAAATTTATTTACTGGATCCACGACATGGATTTTTATGAAAGAAAGAAGATACTTTTTTGAAATTATTTTTATTTTTGATACGAACTTACTGTATGTTTGCTATGTCAGTTTGCATTAATAAGGAATAAGGACATTATTATAAATTTAACAAAGAATATAGTATTACGAGGTTTGATACAAACAACATAAAATTCAAATGATATTATGACAATATAATGATACTAGATGAGTGTGAAAATCTTTACTTTGTACAACTTTTACACTTATTTTAGTGTCGATAGTTTTCCTTTTTTTTTAATAGTGTGGCTTAAATGTTATTTTTTTAATTATTCCCAAAAGTATACTTTCTTATAAGAACATTTAGACATACAAATATTACTTGATATATTTCAACTGTTACGCAAGCAAAGCCGCAGGGTTTACTAATGTTTTATGATTTATGGTCATTGTAAGTTAAATACAGATATGAGAGTCAGATTGGCTGCAAATAATTTCCAGCAAAACCAAACGATTTTTTAATTTTTAAATTAATATTAATTATCTTTCAGTAAGAGTTTAACTCGTTGGTAAAATAAAAATGAGCAAACATGAGAAATCTACAATTTTTCAGTTTTATTATACTTAACAGACAGATTGAGAAACAGTTATCGTTATGTTATACTGTTACTGAATTAACAAATATATTCCGCTTTTCAAAAAAAAAAAAAAAAAAGAAATCTAAAGTTTCGAAATATGTTAAAAATAAGTTTTAAATTTATGTTCTACGATACTGAGCCGAACTTTTACAATCATTCCACGTTTTTGTGGGGTTATATGAATTTCTTTCGAAAACAACTGGAGACTCCTCATGAAACATGTTTATACAAAGAGAAAAACCGTACCTGAAACAATATATTCTATATCAGCAAGAAAACTTTGTGCTACGTCCGTCCATGTGATATCGAGTCCTACCCCAGTAGCCTAACAATAGTGGACAAATATTGACTACATATTGCAGCAATATTAGCACATTGGCGTAATAGTAGCATGAAATGTTGCTCTAATGTTGGGGTGTTTAAATTTTGCGCTTTTTTAGCCAATATTTGCAGCCCTTATTATGAAAATATTCAGGTTTCATTGGAAATAGTGCCAATAAAACGCCAATATTTGTTAAATATTGGGGTTTCTTTGGAAATGTTTCCAATGTAACGCATACATTTGTACAACATCGGGAATTCATTGGAAATATTTCCAATGTAACGCCAACATTTGTGCAATATTGGGAACTCATTAGAAATATTTCCAATGAAATGCCAATATTTAACCAATATTGGAGTTTTATTGGTAATATTTTCAATAAATGAAATATTGGCGTAACGTGGACGTATTGGTTTGCTACTAGGGATATATTCGATGCATCAAACACAGAGTAGAGGAAGAATCCGCCACCACTTGTCCACGTTTTGGATGCTCATTACATGCTCATTACTGCAATGAATTTGGATGCTCATTACTGCAATGGACCACTAGCATTTCTGACGTCAAAGAACGTCACGATAGATTCTAGCTAATCAGCTTCTCAATTTATCCCACAAGCGTTCACCAAAAGCCAATCAAATACCGCAATGCTTGTGGGAAACATTGCAAGCTCCTCCCCGTGCGTGTAGTCAATTACAGACCACAGCGTTAAACCATGACAGCCCAAGCTTATTCTCATACTTGAAATCAAAGTACATTTTCAAGAAAGATCATGGGAAAGTGCCTCCAAATTCGTGTTACATGCAAGGAAAAATTCTGAGAATACATTTTCGGTCATCATGTTTCAAGCGCAATACAATGGTCATTTTAGAAAGCTGGCATAGGAATCAATCTTTAATTTTAAATTCATTTTCGTAGTAAAAGAAAAGAAAAACATATAACAATGACGATTAGGAAAACGATATTTTCAAAGACTGAAATTTTTGACTTATAAATAAATTCTATATTTAAGATAATAATAATGGTAATTAACATAATTTTTATGATGATTAAAACGTGGCTTACCTAATAACATATATATCTATATTATATATATAGTCTGTCTCAAAAATTTAAGCACTCTGCAAATCTGGTTTAAAATAATTGAAGAAGAAAATATTTAATGCTAATTTACAATAAATACTCAACATTTAATCAAAATAAAATAAGCCATTTTGGGTAGTAAAATAAAAAATATTTTTATTTTTATTTCTTTTTTTCTTTTTTTCTTGAAGAAACGCTGTCTCAAAAGTTTAAGCACTTTATGCAAATTTTTTTAGAAACACGGGATTCGTATTGTGTAATGACGTTGAATGACATCATATTGCACTTTTATACAAGTATAAAAGGTGGAGAAATTATTTCCTAATGTTTTAAACATGACAAAGTGTAAAGAAATCACAAAATGTGAGATTTTGAAAGATTTTAAATTGAAATCTCAAAATAAAACTGTTTCTGAATGTGCAAAAGATTTAAATTGATCAAAGCTATGTATATATCAAGTACTTTCTAGAAATGGTAATTTTAAGCGGAAACCAACATATAGACGACCACGTATGACGACTGTTCAGATTGATCGGAAAATACGGAGATTGGTATTTAGACAAAATATGTCCCCATACGGCAAATTAAAAATAATCTCAAAGTACAGATGTCCAAAGACACTGTAAATAGACGTATTAAAGCGTGTGATTACATCATGTAAAAGAAATTGGCTCGCAAGCCGTTTCTTAAATTACATCACAAACAGGTAAAAATGAACTGGGCTAAAAAACACATAACCTACGGGGACAAATGGCTTACTGTTTTATTCAGCGATGAGAAAAAGTGGAAATTAGATTACCCTGATGGTTGGAACGCGTATTGGCATGAGTTATGCAAGAACCGAAGGACATTTTTCAGCAGGCAGCAAGGCGGTAAATCCGTTATGGTTTGGGGGGCATTTGGGACATTTGCCAGCCCTCTCTGGTTTTTCTAAAAGGAAGAGAAGATTCAAAAAAGTTTCAAGAGACGCTAAACCATCATTTGCTTTCCATTCGGTGACATTATGAGGGGTTTTGAATGAACTTTCTACAAGACAATGCCTTAATCCACGTATCCCATTCTACAAAACTTTGGATTTTTCAGAAAAATGATAAAGTACTTGACTAGCCAGCTTTAAATCCAGACTTAAACCCGATTGAGAATATCTGGAATATTTTAAAAAGCCATGTTTAGACAATGGAAAGCAGTATGTCTCTATTCAAGAACTCCAATTGGCTATTGAGAAAGCATGGTATTCTTTGCCACCAGAAACCCCACAAAAACTAGTAATTTCGACGAAAGCACGTTTATTTGGACTAATCCTAAAATATGGAAAAAAATTGTTAGTAAAAGTTCTGTAAAAATTATAAATATGGTTGTTTTTGACATTGTGCATAAACTTTTGAGACAGTTTTTTTATAACTTTTTTTTAATTGTATTTTTTAAAATTATGTAATTTATTTTTTTCTATTTTTGATATCGTTTATTTAAATAATATTGCGAAATATGTAAATAAAAAAATTATTAATTCTAACTTTTTATAATCCATTAAAAATCGATATTTTATGCTTGTGCTTAAACTTTTGAGACAGACTATATATACCTAATATCATATATTACTCATGCGACGGATTGAACATTAGTATTCCTGGACCAAATAACTTGGACAATCATGATGGATAATTATAATCCAGTTTTAAATAAAACTTCAGTTTTACAATTCTCGTTACTGCAAATTTATTAACTTCTAAACATTGCACATTTTCAAACTTTACACTCTTCTATAGAAGAAAAATTCTTTTAAACGCATTTTGTTTAAAAGCGATATCTCAATATGTTTTACTTTCATAACTATATATATGACAGTTGCACCATAAACTTTAACTAATAATAACACATTGCTCAGTGGTGCACAAAACAGGAATTTTAATGTACATTAGTACATATTAAAATAAAATAAAATTTTCAACGTTTCGCGCCGTCTTCTGCGGGCGTCTTCAGGAAAATATGAAATGGAAGGACTACGTTTGCATCTTGTTCGAGAGATATTTCTACTAAATTAAAAATTAAATGAATTAAAATTTAAAAATGTTGCCAATTACACGTGAGTAAAAATTAAAATATTGCAAGTAAATAAAAATTTTAAGGTTTTATGATGTTATGCCATATTTTTGGTATATTGTAGGATAAATTATCATTACATGGTTTATTTTCACATGCTATGATTTCGATGGATTCTGTTATTTTACCTTGAACTGGGTTATTGCATGGAACTATGATTTTGGCTTCCTCAAAATTAATATGGCAACCCTTGTTCGCCAAATAGAAGCGAGCAAGGGCAGTATTCTGTTTATATTGTTCTATATCTCTACGATGTTCTTTAATTCTAGTTAAAAGTTTCCGCGTTGTCATGCCGATGTAGACTTTTTTAAGATTATTAGATAAAGTGATGGGGATTTCATAAATACCAGATTTTTGATCTATTGGAATTTTGTCGATTTTATCTGTAACGAGGTCAATGAGA
Organism: Maratus speculifer; assembly: GCA_964019185.1. Taxonomy (NCBI): domain Eukaryota; kingdom Metazoa; phylum Arthropoda; class Arachnida; order Araneae; family Salticidae; genus Maratus; species Maratus speculifer. The sequence continues at coordinate 12,929,267 of OZ025297.1, read as the reverse complement.
TAAGGAGGAGGAATGGCGACAAGTTTTATGTTATATTTTTGTGTGATCTTTTTTACTTTTTCAAATATGTAAGGGATATAATGACTAAAGGGATATATAACTTATAGTTTACAGAAAATTTCATTATATCCCTTACATATTTGAAAAAGTAAAAAAGATCACACAAAAATATAACATAAAACTTGTCGCCATTCCTCCTCCTTATCTCATTGACCTCTTTAAAGATAAAATCGACAAAATTCCAATAGATCAAAAATCTGGTATTTATGAAATCCCCATCACTTTATCTAATAATCTTTAAAAAGTCTACATCGGCATGACAACGCGGAAACTTTTAACTAGAATTAAAGAACATCGTAGAGATATAGAACAATATAAACAGAATACTGCCCTTGCTCGCTTCTATTTGGCGAACAAGGGTTGCCATATTAATTTTGAGGAAGCCAAAATCATAGTTCCATGCAATAACCCAGTTCAAGGTAAAATAATAGAATCCATCGAAATCATAGCACGTGAAAATAAACCATGTAATGATAATTTATCCTACAATATACCAAAAATACGGCATAACATCATAAAACCTTAAAATTTTTATTTCCTTGCAATATTTTAATTTTTACTCACGTGTAATTGGCAACATTTTTAAATTTTAATTAATTTAATTTTTAATTTAGTAGAAATATCTCTCGAACAAGATGCAAACGTAGTCCTTCCATTTCATATTTTCCTGAAGACGCCCGCAGAAGACGGCGCGAAACGTTGAAAATTTTATTTTATTTTAATATGTACTAATGTATATTAAAATTCCTGTTTTGTGCACCACTGAACAATGTGTTATTATTATGTTTTACTTTCTTCTATCTTCAATAGAAGAAAGTATTGTAATTTTTTTTGACTTCCGGTTTTCGAAGGATTTACACGTTTTAGGAGTCAGAGATTCCAAAAAACATGTTTTTACAAAATGTCTGTCTGTCCGTGTGTCTGTGTGTCTGTCTGTATGTCGCCATTTTACCATCGAAAAAAGTGTATGAAGTTATGCATAGAATTGAACCAAATTTTTTGTGAATGTTTTTGGCTGTGGCAAGCAGGTCCTCCTTCAGTTTTCAAATATTCCGCCGGAAGGGGGCGCTGCAATCGCGATTTTTGTGCCATTTTCAATATTCTACCACCAAAAGTATATGAAGTTATGCATCGAATTGAACCAAGTTTTTTGTGTATGTGTATGACTAAGGCTAGTTGGTCCTCCCTAAATTTGAAAAAAAATCCGCCGTAAGGGGGCGCTGCAATCGCGATTTATGTGCCATTTTCAATATTGTACCGACTAAAAGTATATGAAGTTATGTATCGAATTGAACCAAATTTTTTGTGTATGTGTATGACTATGGCTAGTTAGTCCTCCCTGAATTAAAAAAACCGTCGGAAGGGAACGCCACAATCGCGATTTTTGTGCCATTTTCAATATTGTACCGACCAAAAGTATATGAAGTTATGCATCGAATTGAACCAAATTTTTTGTGTATGTGTAGACTATGGCTAATTAGTCCTCCCTAAATTTGAAAAAAATCCGCCAGAAGGGGGCGCTGCAATCGCGATTTATGTGCCATTTTCAATATTGTACCGACCAAAAGTATATGAAGTTATGTATCGAATTGAACCAATTTTTTTTTGTATCTGTATGACTATGGCTAGTTAGTCCTCCCTGAATTTGAAAAAAAATCCGTCGGAAGGGGCGCTGCCATCGCGATTTTTATGCCTTTTTCAATATTGTACCGACCAAAAGTACATGAAGTTATGCATTGAATTGAACGAAATTTTTCGTGTAAGTGTATGGCTATGTCTAGTTGGATCCCCCCGAATCTGAAAAAAATCCGGCGGAAGGGGGCGCTGCAATACCGAATTTTATGCTATTTTCAATATTGCACCACATAAAAGTTTATGAAGTTAGTTCTAGAACTGAACTAAACATTTTGTATATGATTATTTTTTGGTAAGGCAAGTAGGTCCTCCCTGAATTTGAAAAAAAATCTGCTTATCATTCTATTGTCCATGGGCTCGTGTAGAGGCGGAAATTCGTTTTTACTCCGATTAATTGATTGAAGCAGAAATTTAAGATGAAAATCAAAGTTGGTAAGGTATTGAATTAAAATTATTAAATCATTAAAATGAGTAACTATTTTGTTTTAATATTAAAATGTATGTATGAGAAAGTTTTGATATTGGCACATCCAACTAGTTTGAGTTATTTTTGGGGTTTTTAATACCTTTTTTGTCATCCTGTCAACAGAACTATTTCATGCCTGAGATTAAACATGGACCTATCAAAAAAGAATAAAAACAGACATCACACGCATTCAGATAAGGTTCGGATATTTCTAGACCAAAAGAAGTAACCATTTACAAATGGTTAATAATAATAATAATAATAATAATAATAATAATAATAATAATAATAATAATAATAATAATAATCTCTTTTGTTGCGCATCATAAACGTTTTTTAGGATTTATATGGTGAATTTATATAATCAATGCATGTTTTTTTAATTACATCTACTTTTGTACATATTTACAGCAATTTTGTTTACTCCGATAATCCAAGAAAACTTTTTAATTAATAATAAGAAAATGAAACGCAAACTTTATTTGGAATATAAATTTTTTTATTTAACCAATATAGCAAATATAAAATTGTAAATTTATCTAAAGCTCAGTAACAATATCTGATATAACATGACACATATTTATAATGAACTGCATTCGAATATAAATTTAAGTCTTTTTCCAATTTTATCTTATGTTATTATCCTTTTTCTGAAAATGTCAGAAATTTGTGCATAAAAATTTATCATAAATACTTTCTTTAAAATACTATAAGGCTGTGTATTGAGATCATATATTTAATATAATAATATTTTCCCTGAATATAAAATGCTTAGCGTGTACACAGAAATAGAAATCACAACCCTGTATATTAGCAACTATAAAAAGAGTGTATTTTATTTTAACGCTCTTTTCCTTCTGAATTCGACTTTTATATATTTTATTTAAAATTATTAATAGAAAAGTAGTTTATAAAATAAAAAAAATAATGAAAACGTAATAAAACAAAATTTTTTAAAAATATATTTTTTCATCCTAATCCATCAAATTCACCTATTATTTTTAAAACAAGTTTGACTTAGCCAAAAGACTTTTTCCCACTAAAGTAGATATAGTTCACTACCAAACATTATTTAAAAAGCAATACTTAAAAGAAAACATTAAAAAAATAACTAGAACAGAAACAAAGTTCTTAACTTTTAAAGGAAATATTTCATGAAGAAAATGGATAATACAGAAGTACGGGTCAATATATTTTTTTTCTTCTGACATTTAGAGATGTTTTCTAAAATAAAATTCTTCGAAAAAAATTCGGTGAAAATAATTTCAGTTTGATTTTTGAAATTCCAATACGTTGTTTATGACTATTTCTACACTACATGGCCAAAGATGACTTGCGATTTTAGACATTTTGTTGAATATATAGAAAAATACATGAGGAATTATCCTAGAACTACTATTGTATAAACATAATACATTCATATATTTCCCTGGAGATTTTTTATTGAAACTCCATAGGGGACCGTATACAAATTGGAAAAGGACGTATATCTTTTAGATAACCCTGTCAAAACTAATCTATCAAAAGCACCCAAACTATAGATTATAATTAAGGGAATTATTGCAATAAATTGTGTTCATTTTTATATCGACAGCATAGAGATTCGTAGAGAAATTAAAGTTCTTATAAAAACAGCCCCAAATTTTTCGAAGTTTTTTGCTTATAATTTGAAAATTTCTTAATATAAAATAATGTTCTTTTCTGTAAATACTAAGACAAATAACCTTGTGCACAATATCCTATAATAAAAATTAAAAAATAATAAAAGTTGTGTGAAAAATGAGAAGTTTACTAAATAATTTTTCATCGCGCATGCGTGAAGGCTATCAAAATTTCATTTGCATCTTATGCTAACTAAATATATAGAGCAATTTTTGCAAAAGGCTAAAAAATATAGCTTGAAAATTCTCAAAATAGTCATCGAGAGAATAAGTTAAAAATACGTTATTCCTAAAATAAGGTAAATAGATGAGGGGTTTTATCCAAATATAGTAGTGCGTGTCATATTGTGTATCCTATGCTGGCACTGATCAATGGGTAAATGGATACAACGATAGAAGCGATAGAAGCTTGTTCAGAACCTTTACGAATTTATTAATTTTTATGCATAGTAAAAGAAATGTTGGCAACTGAATTAACATGTAAGTTAATTTCTCGAATTTTAACACATCTATATAAAATATGTATCCTCTTTCAATAGAAAGAGAACCAATGAAAAAGTGCCTTTAGCGAAAATAAATAAAACAAAGTTCAATATAAATGTAACTAAAAAGGTGTCTATTCGATATTTCTTTTTCGCTGTAATACAAAAATATGTTACAACGCATAAAACGCTATTTCATATTAATTTTGAAATAACCAATATTTGTTTCCAAACAAATTATAAAGTTTCTTTCAAGTAGACAAAATTTTTGTTAATAAATTCTTTTAACCAATATCCGCACATGTCTAGTATTTCAATAATTATCAATGTTACTAAACTAAACTTTAGTATTACTAACTAATACTAAAATTAAATATACACTTGTAATTATACATTATTATGGTAAAAATACTGTCGTTATTAATTATTACTGTAGAAATATTATCTTGAAAGTATTTCAAATCAAATTCCAATATTTCAGAATTAATATCTTCACAATTTTACTTTTACAAAATATTTATTTTCAATATCGGTTTAATAATTCTCAATGAATAACATTAAAATATTAAAGCAACAATACGTCTACATGTATCCATAATTGAGCCAGCGACATTTTTAACGGTTCCCATAGTATAATGGTTCCCATACACACGGCCACTAAGTAACATTCTGTTGTTGCACTATGTGCATATTTACAATATACAATTTACTAAAATATATATTGTTATACACTATTGAACATGTCAAAATTTCATTGCCTTGCCAATTTATTTCTTCTAATAAAAAATATGCATATTATTAGGTTTATGCAGACAATTTTGAATAGAAGTTACAAGAAATTAAAGAAATTGCGCATGATATATAATGTAACTGCATAGACTGAAATATTGCCTTTAATTTTTTATATAAATGCTCTAAAACATTTATAATCAAAATCCTATAGGAGAATTGAAGCTTATGCTAGCATTTTCTTTTTAAAAGTGTATATTCAAACTATACTGTATTTAGTCTTTGGGTAGAACATAAAACTGACAAGTAACCACTTCCGTACCACTTCAGAATTCAGCAATAATGCATTGCATTATTCCTACAGTTAGGACTATTACTAGTAAATTTAAGGCACGTTTGATGAAAGAGATTTACGTATTCGTCGTTATTTATATTTTACTTATAGTTTAAAGATATTTTTTATTATTTTGGAAAAGAAACTTATCACTAATTATTTTTTCATAGCTTAAAATTAATTTTTTAATAATGTAGGACAAATTTCGCAACATTTGTCATTATAAGTAGTTCTTTATTAAGCATAGTAACTAAAGGAAATTATAGATTAAAAACAATTCAATCATCAATTAATTATCATCACTGATCATCACGTTGTAACCACGGAGAGTATTATTTTAAACATTTTAAAAAATATATTAAAGGTTTCACATCACACTGAAAGAAGGACTGCTTCGGAGAACTTTTTTTGTCATGACAGTGCCTGATCTTATAATTAATTGCATTACAAATTTCAACGGATTTCTTTAATCATTGTATGGAGAAATTGTATTATGTATTTCACTATATTTGTTTCATTATAAATATGGCATTGCTTTATTCGAAATTTAGTTAAATTACATTTATTTATGTACTATTTCTAACAATCTGTATTTTTTAATTCAACAATAATATGCATAGTACCATCTTCAGTGCATCCTTTTACAAAAAACAGCTATTATAAGTGCGAAGTACCTTTTCACAGGCGATCAAAAATTCGTATATTTTACAATAATGATTTTACAGATACATAAAAATGACGTTTTCTATCTTAGACGAAATTAACATTGCAAAAATTGGCCGAGAAATTTGTTTTAACAAAATAAAAATTTTCAGCGATGTAAAACAATTTTGAATAGAATTATTTCCGGATTTATTTAAGTATCAAAACTTTCATTAAAAATTCACATAAAAAAATCTAGATTTTGTTTACTTGCTTAAACATTTAATTTGGATAAATAGTTTAAAGATTATTGATTATTAGCTTCGATTAAAAATGTATTTCAAAGTATTTTGCATAGCTCTATTTAATTATAAACTGAATCTGTGTATCAAATTTTACGAAAATCGGTTATCATGGACCCAAGCATTTGTTTTTCGCTCATTTCGTATGAAATGTCACATAACCATATATACTTTTCAATTATATACAGCTATATTCCATCCTACACTCTGTAGTTTTTATTATTTAAACAAAGATTTTTTTTTTATAATACATATAATGATTCAAATATTTGTTGTACGGAATTCTCTGACTGTGAGTAATACTCGCTCTTGACCATACATTTATATCTATATCTAAAGAATAGAAAAGTGGAACATTAAAACAAGAGTTAATTTTGCTGCATATTTATATTGAAAACGTATCTTTTAATATGAAATTTATATTTAATTCGGTCAGTTTTCATGGAATCATGAAAAGTAATATAAAAAAGACAGAAAATATATTTTGATTATAATGAATTCAATAAGTACCCCGTGAGTCCAATTAATAGGTAATAAAAAATTATTGATGAGATAATTCACATTCTTTTCAAATTGGATACAACAAATACTAAATCAGGACATCTTATTCCGTGTTATTGATAGAAGTTTATCATGTAATTTTATTTCCAAAGGTACTATAATATATTTCATTATTATTCTTTACTAATTGTTTCTTGATCCATCAGATTAATGCAAATCAAGGCTCTTGGACAGATTATATATATACAGTCGAGCCTCTATATAACGAAATCCATCGTTCCAGTAAAAAATTCGTTATATAGAGAAATTCGATGTATAGAGTATGATGTTAAAAATAGTATTTAATGTGTAAATTTTGAACAAATATTATTTTTGATCTTTTTAATTAAGAATTTGAAATGTTTAAAAGTATATATTAACCTAACATTTTATTTCTTACTTATTTAAGCAGTTTCAAAAAAGAGAAAAGACATTTATTTGAAAGCTTAATGAAAATCAAATAAGGAAGTCTTACATAAATTTCAGAGGAAGAAATCTGTAATTTTTTGTTGTTTTGATTTTAAAATTACAATTGTTACGCACTCAAAAAAAATTCTCAAATTTTAGCAAGGAATGAAAAATTGTAATTGATATTTTCCTCCATTTGAAGGTCCCTCTTATGTGCTCTCATTGATTCCTCTCTTATATGTGTAACAATTCAATTGACTGTGTTTTAAGAAGGATGTTGAAAGGTGTGTAGGAGGTGGGATGAACTTGTTAGATTTAAAGAATAAAGAGAGAAGTAATATTTATATAAAAAAAACCTCTCCACTGAACGATAAATCAAAAATAAGTGATGGAAAATTGATTCCATATGATTTCGAAGCTTTTTTAAAACTGAATAAATTAAGATCAATTTATGAAAAAATTCGTTATATGGAGATAGATATTTCGCTATATAGAGTCTGTTTTTAATGTAATCATGCGAAAAGGGGACCGTTCTTACTAAAAATTCGTTATATGGAGAAATTCGATGTATGAAGTTTCGTTATATAGAGGTTCGACTGTATATATAATAGAATGTATTTTTATACATGATTCTGTTCATATTATTCTAAATATATATATATATTGTCAAATAATAATTTTCTTTTTCCCCTTTTTTAACCTATACGAAATTCAACACACTTGCATGCAATTTCTTTGTACTTTTCTGAGCGATCTTAGGTAATATCAGAAAAAATTGTGTCTAAAATATTGAATAATTTATGATAAAGTTTTTGAATTTATTCATCTTATCATTCTTTATTTAATACTAGCTGTTCTGCCCGGCGTTGCCCGGGTTCATCAAAAAATAGCAAGAATTGCGAAAAAACGTTAAAAATCATAAAAAAAAACCCTCGAAAATTTTTTTAAATGCTGCACGAATTTCGTCTAAACTTCGTTGAAAAGAGATGGGCTAGAAAATTGAAGTTGGATTATTTTTAATGAAAAAATCGGCGCAAAGCGTGAGAAATAATGAAAACATTGCTAAAAATTGCATTAAAAAATCACTAAATTTCAAAATTCTTAAATGAAGTGTAAATGTTTGAAATTAATTTCCTTTTCGAAATTTCAAAAAATAGCCGTGAGATTCAAAAAACAATATAAAACCATTGAAAAATTCATTAAAAATCGCTAAATGTAAATACATCCCGTGAATAAAAAAATATTCTAGTCGTGTAAAATGTAGCAACCATTCTTATTTACATGAATTACAAAAAAATCGACACAGAACACAAAATATATCAAAAATCACATTGAAAATCGACAAAATTAAAAAAGGTAAATGGTGAAATTTACTATATTAGGCTAAAAGTTTGAAACCAAAATAATTTTTTATTGTTAAAACACCGCTGTGGTGGGGATCGAAAAAAATAGTACTAAATCGCATTAAAAAGTTCATTAAAAACGCATTGAAAAATGCACTAAATATCGCTAGTTATTTTTTAAATCGCAGTAATCAGAATTTCATCAAACGGATAAAACATTCTAATCGGAAATCTGAACTATTTGATTATCCGGTTGACCAAGAAACTATCTGGGTCAAACCATAAGATTAAACTACAATAATGGCGGATCGTAAATTGCATATTCACTTGACATTAAACATGTTAGATATGTTTGTTACGTCATCAAGTGGTTTTTACTTCTTATTTTTATATGTATTTGTATTAATGTTTTTTTAAATTATCTCTTCTTTCATTATTTAACATAAAAATTACATCTATTTGCATAATTTGGCTTGTTTCACGATTGATATAATTTGGCGAAATTGGTCGACAGGATAATCACGTAGTAAAAGGAAATCCTTTATTGATAATAAATAATCGACACGGAACACAACAATTCTTGAAAAATCGCGTTAAAAATATCTAAAATTATATTAGATTAAAAGTTTGAAATCAATTTTTACTTCCGAATATCAAAAAATCACCATAAAACTCGAAAAATTTCTAAAAATTGCATTGAAAAGTGCATTAAAAATCACTAATATTAAAAAATCACAGGGGTCAAAATTTACTCTAATAGGGTAAAACGTTGTAATTGGAAATATCTCATGAATGACAAAAATCCGACATCAAACGCAAAAAATCTCGAAAAATCGCATTAAAATTAACTGAAATTCATAAATCTTAACAGCTAAAATTTAATACACCAGCCTGAAAGTTTTAAGCATTTATTCCTTTTACTAATGTCGAATAATAGCGGCAAAATTTACATTAAATAATTCACTAAAAATCCAAACATCGTTGCACGAAATCCAAATAAATTATATTGAAAAGAGAACAAAATTCACTAATTTAGGTCGAAAGAATGAAACCACTTTCCCTTTCGCTAATGTGGAAAAATCGCCTCGAAACCCACTAAAATTCACATATGAACTAAATTTAAAAAACTGAACATCGGCCTTCAAGGTGTAAAATTTCATACATAACTTCGTGCAGCGGTCTCTCCAGAGCATCGCAAGTACTTTAAAAATTGTAACATGCGTTATAAACTACCTTAAAGTGTAAAACAGATCTCCTTATTACATTTCCTAATTTTGTTCGCGCCCCTCCTTTCACGCACCTTGAAATGTGTCACACCATTCTTTGTTTACATTTTTTATCATGTATTATTAACCATTTTAAAATTTAAAATAAATCACATTGTTATACTTCCAAATTTTAACAAAATCGCGTTCTGTTAGTTCCATTTTTCACCATCAGCTAGCGCACTCTTTATTTCAAAAACTTTATCAAAACGATACTCTGTTAAACAACCTATCAGGTGATATATTACTCGATGGGGTAGCGGTCTTAAGCAAGAATTTAAGATATTTTATGAAACTGCTATTCGAAAATAGTGGTAACTAAATTTTTGACATTTTAGGTAAATTTCGAAAAAAAAAAAACTACTTATTGCATTCTCAACAGCTCAAGATTTTGATAGAACAACTATGAAAAAAATAGATGCTAAACGCAAAAAATCTTGAAAAAGCGTTAAAAATCACATTGAAAATCGCATTAAAAATCGTTAAAATCTTAAATTCGTAACAAACTCAAAATTTAGGGCTAAAAGTTTGAAATGGTTTTCTTTTTATCAATCTCAAAAAAAAAAAAAAAAAAAAACCGCAAAATGAGAAAAAACACTAAAAATCGCATTAAAAATTCGTTAAAAATTCAAAAATCACTGTACAAATTCCGAATAAACTTTGCTGAAAAGAGAAAAAAAATTGCTATATTGGGTTAAAACAATGAAACTGTATTTCTTTCACTAATGGGATAAAACTGCAAAAAGAACGCTAAAAATCGCTAAAAAAATTATAAAAAAAAATCTAATCAAAAAAATTGAAAATCAAGCTTCGAGGTGCAAAACTACATGTATAAAAGTACCTTCCCTCCACATTTTGTAACTTTACGTACAGCAGACTCTTCAGAACAGCGCTGACACACACACAAACTTGTCTCTTTATTATTATAGATTTAAAAAAATAGCGTTCTATTAGTTCCATTTTCCACCACCAGGTAGAGCACTCTATTCTTCAAAAACTTTGTCAAAACCATACTCTTTTAAATAACCTATCAGGTGATATATAACTCGAGGGGGTAGCGGTCTTAAGCAAGAATTTAAGATAGTTTATGAAATTGCTATTCGAAAATAGTGGTACATAAATTTTTGACATTTTAGGTGGATTTCACAAAAAATACTACTTATTGCATTCTCAACAGCTCAAGTTTTTGATAGAACAACTATGAAAAAAATAGATGCTAAACGCAAAAATCTTTAAAAAACGTTAAAAATCGCATTGAAAATCGCATTAAAAATCGTTAAAATCTAAAAATCGTAACAAACACAAAATTTAGGGCATTAGGCTAAAAGTGTTAACGATTTTCTTTTTGTCAATCTCAAAAAATAGCCGCAAAATGAGAAAAAACACTAAAAATCGCATTAAAAATTCGTTAAAAATTCAAAAATCGCTGTACAAATTCCAAATAAACTTTGTTGAAAAGAGAAAAAAAATTGCTATTTTGGGTTAAAAGAATGAAACCGTATTCCTTTCACTAATGGGATAAAACCGCAAAAATAACGCTAAAAATCGCCTAAAAAATTATTTAAAAAAATCTAAACAAAAAATCGAAAATCGGGCTTCGAGGTGCAAAACTACATGTAAAAAAGTACCTTCCTTCCAAATTTTGTAACGCTCCGTGCAGTAGTCTCTTCAGAACAGCGCTGACAGACAAACATCCTTCTCTCTTTATTATTATAGATTACATTGTATTAATATTGCATGTTATTCTTTATATATTTAAGTGATTTAGAGCATGGCTAGAGGAAAAGACAAACTGAATTCGAAAACAATTTTCAACTATGTTGCTAAGTGTTTATAATGGAGTCAATTAATGTAAACTCATTAATCAAATTTAAATAAAATTTCAAAATCAAACTTAGTTTGACTAACTTAGAGACTGACGAGGAAGTAATGAGGCTAAAATCGTATCTCCCTCATCAGCTTATATTGAATATAAATAAATAGTAAAAATATTAGTTATTACTGATTTATGAATATTTATAGGTAGTTAAATCGCTTTAAGCCTAATCTCAGTTGAGATAAAGGTAAAAAAAAAAGATATTGTGCCTTTTGTTAAAATTCATCACTCCGTCACAATCACTCCCTCATAACTCTAATTTTGGACTATTTGGAGAGAATCACCCATATAAATTTTCTTTTAAGAAACCTAAGATCTTTTAAGAAGCCTAAAAAAAAACTCTGGTTACTGGTTAAAAATGCTAAATAAACTTGTGGGGTACCGTCTGCAATGGTTAAGATAATCAGACAATAAAAACAAGATTATTTTTAATAGCGTTTTTTCAAATTGAATGTATAACAAGCGTGTTTGTATTTCGTGTATGGGTGGTTGCGGGAGACAGGGAGGGGGTTCGTGTGCGTGTGTGTGTGTTATTCCAGTAATTGTTTCTTATTTCATGAGCTTAAACAAATAAATCAATTACAAAATAAGATATATTTTATTTGCATGACAGCTGGAAGCTTTCAAATGTAAAAATTAACCTGAAAAATTAAAAATAAAAAAAATAATAAAATAAAAATTTTGAGTATTTGGTAAAATATTTTTTTTTAATTTGTTTCTGGTAAACTTTTTAAATTAATGGCTGAAATAATATTTTTAAATCAAATGCGTATCTAAACTTTACGATTTTGTTCTAGAAAAGAATAAATACTTAATATCCATATATAAATATACACTATCTACCAAAAAGTATTTGTACACTTTCAGTTTTTGACATTTTGTCAAATATTTAAAAATATACTGGTCGGATTCTTCTGGAACTTCAGAAATATAAAGATTATGTTTCACTTTATATTTATTTACATTCATTTGTTAAGCGGGTAATTAGGGGGCCGGCAAAAAAACAAAGAATAATTGAAATATTTGGGATCGCCCTGTACATGAAAATGCACGAAACGACTTATCGCTTTAGAATACAAATATATGAATACAGTAGAATATGTACACTAATTTTTGTGAGAATAGCATGTATATTTATGGCGATAGAGCGATTTTTTTTAAAAATTCAAAAAATTCTGGTATGTTTTTTGTTTATATCATAGAGGGTTTTTGACCAAATTTAACGCAAATTTCAGAAAAATTGGCAAAATCTATTAAAAAAAATATAGCGCAATTGGAATATAAATATATTTAATACTTTATGAAATATGAGTAGTTTTCTGAAATAATTTTTATCTGCGCATGCGCGAACGATAAAAACAATTCTTTTACATCATTTAATAGTCAATTCTATGGAGTAACTTATAAAAAAAATCCAATCAAATATCGTGAAAATTCAAAAAGATATCATTATTATAAGTAAGCTGTTTTTACATTGCTCTCTAAAAACGGCTGAATGATAAGGGATTCTCCACAAATTGACATTTTTTATTAACTGACTTTTAGGAAAAAATTAGTACTATTTAATGAATACAGTATTGCTGCTAATAAGTATCTTGACACCTGTGATAGAAAAGGAAAAGGGCTTTTATTCTTTTCCATCACAGATGTCAAGATACTTATTAACAGAAATATTGTATTAGATATTGTATACATTAAATACTAATTTTTTCCTAAAAGTCAGTCAATAAAAAATGTCAATTTGTGGAGAATCCTTTATCATTCAGCCGTTTTTAGAGAGCAATGTAAAAACAGCTTACTTATAATAATGATATCTTTTTGAATTTTCACGATACTTCATTGGATTTTTTTTATAAGTTACTCCATGGAATTGACTATTAAATGATGTAAAAGAATTGTTTTTATCGTTCGCGCATGCGCAGATAAAAATTATTTCATAAAACTACTCATATTTCATAAAATATTTAATATATTTATATTCCAATTGCGCTACATTTTTTCTACTGCATTTTGCCAATTTTTCTGAAATTTGCGTTAAATTTGGTCAAAAACCCAGCATGATATAAACAAAAAACATACCAGAATTTTTTGAATTTTTCAAAAAAATCGCTCTATCGCCATAAATATACATGCTATTCTCACAAAAATTAGTGTACATATTCTACTGTATTCATATATTTGTATTCTAAAGCGATAAGTCGTTTCGTGCATTTTCATGTACAGGGCGATCCCAAATATTTCTATTATTCTTTGTTTTTTTGCCGGCCCCCTAATTACCCGCTTAACAAATGAATGTAAATAAATATAAAGTGAAACATAATATTTATATTTCTGAAGTTCCAAAAGAATCCGACCAGTATATTTTTAAATATTTGACAAAATGTCAAAAACTGAAAGTGTACAAATACTTTTTGGTAGATAGTGTATATATATATATGTGTGTAAATATATTAGACCGAAAAGTTCAAACGGAAGACATAAATATTTTTCAATTAAAAAAAAGGTAAATATGTAATCATAATTACAACTTTTTATCAACTTGAAATTTTGAATTTCGAAAAAAAAAAAAAAGTTTTCGTGCTAGATTTTAATGTATAGAGGAAACTCCCATTAAAAACAAGGATGTAGTTCAGTGTATAGCATAATATATGCCACATATTCTCTAAATAATTCCATATATCCTGCGATGATATTTTGCTTTTGATACGCAAAATATTCTCTTGTTTTAGGCAGATTTCGTAAAAAATTTTATCCATGACATTGTCCACTATATTGTAATTTCTGAAAAAAAATGAAGACGTGCATCGATCATAATCCCTAGAACACAATCCCTCCCCATAATTTAAAATGTGATATATATATTACTTTTTATACGCACGGAAATCTTTCACGAATCTTTTCCAAACTGATACATACTATGAAGGAAAAGAAAATCCCCATTACAGACTTTAACACTAGAACCGCGGGAAAATTCATCCAAGTTTTATAAAAATATTTCTCACCGGAAATTTCCTTTAAAACATTTAAAGTTATTTATTGAAATTATTTTTGCTCAGTACATATTTAGCTTAGATTAAAAAGCATTTTCTGGTTTGGATCGACATTCCTCTATATGATACGGGTCAAAATGACCCGGCGCCGCGGTTCTAGTGTTAATGGGCAAAATTCCATAAGTCATAAGAAAGGAGAGGTTTTTGTGAAAACAGAAAAAAAAACCTAACCATGTGATACATATAGGATCAACTTAAAGTTGTTATTAATTCTTTAAAAAATACCAGAGGTATATGTAAGACAGAATTTTGCTTTAATTAAAAATAGACTTAAGCTTAATTTGCAATTATATGAAGAAAAAGAGCCTATCTTTGACATGTCACAAAACATTAATTAAATTTATTATAAATCGCAATAAGGTTAACTATAAATTTTATATTCACACACTTTTTATACAACCAAGTCTTAAATGAATGAAAATTATTAATAATAAATAGAAAAAAAAAACAAATAATAAATAAAAAGGAAAAAATGGGAACTTCACAAGAAGAGCTTCACAAATTTACAAGATATCGAATTCACTGGTATTTATTATAATTTTTTTTACATCTTTTACACTGATAAGTTTTTATTAGAACTAAGTATATAGCAAAATAATAATAACAACAGAAAATTTAGTAAGTGAAAAAGAAGGATAACAAGAAGAAAGCTGCTTAAGAAACTAAATCACATTAACAAAAAGAAAACTCCCTCTTACAGAAAATTGAAATTTAAAATATTTGTCAAAAACAACCATATAAAATCATTAATTTGGGTTTATTTCCAATCTTGATTTAGTTTTCTCAGTGAATTTCGTAGTTATGTTCGAAATCTACCGGCGCCTGTACAGTTAGCCCACAGGGCTACACTACTTTTTTTGGCTACACTACTGATAATAAATTTCTACATAATGAAAATAAATGTTAAAAACTGATAGCTCTAATAAACTAGAAGATACGAAATGGATCAATTTTCTAATAAATAGAAATGTAGTTCAATAAAAGTTTACCGGTATCTGTATATTTTGTTGGCATAGGATGATATAATCTTCTTGTATCATGTTTTGAAATTCTACAAAATGTTTAAAAACAACTATAATAATATAATAATAAAAATCATGTTTTTTAATATTATTATTATAATACATTAATTAAATTTTTGAAACTTGAAAGTTACATTAATAATATTTATTTTTTTACTTTCACTTTATTTTTCTTCAAATGATTTTCAATGAGTGAATTTTTAAAAATATTCAAGGAAATTGTAAATTTTTAAATAATTCACATTCTACATTCCATTAAAAGAATTTCGTAATGCAAAGTTTTAAACATAAATCTTTCAGTGTAAGACTTACATGAATTACGATATATTTTACATAAAAATTAATAGTTATATTAAAAGAAAGTAAAATTTAATGATACATGTTTAATTTAGTTCAAAATATATGCACTTAACAAAACAAAGAACTATGAAATGTTTTTATTCACAATTTAATTAAAATAAAGAAACATGTAATTTATTTCAGACAAGTTGTTACTTTTGTTCTCTAAAGATTTATGTATTTCACGAAAGTAATTATATATTTAAATAACATGTAAATTAAATATGAATTTCTGCAATTAAATCTGCAAAATATCATTGCTATTTTCTTTGGTGATGATTATTCTGTCATGAGAAATAATTTTGAAAAGAAATTTTAATATAAATATTATGATTTCAAAGATATGTTTCTGTTAAATATATCAGAACACAATGACACTTGATCATAATTGAATTGCAAATAAATTAAATTCCAAAACAGTTCTAAAATCCAATTTAAGTTTCGGTCAGATAATCCATGGTAGTAGTCAACTTTGATATTTTATGAAAAGTTCATCTGAAGATTCTCTCAATAGTTTTCTGAGAAAGCACATTTTTTTTATATGATTGAAAATATGTGAAGCATAACAAATGTTTATTATTTCAAATGAGAAAATAGATAAAATTAATTTGACTTATATGTTTTAAAACTATTCTCATTCTTCAATATTTTTTAAAGTTTTTTTCAGATTCTGTTCTAAATAGAAAGTTGTATTTTGAAATGTTTAAAAAAGCTTAATTATTGAAATAATAATTATTTGTTATTCATTTAAAAGTGCATATTTAGTGTAATAAACAGCATTTGATGAAATCACTGTTATATACTGGGTGTCCCAAACATGACTGATGGATTTTAAAATTCAATAACTCGCAAACGGTAACAGCTATTTAAAAAATTTTGCAGGAGGGTTATGTATAATATCAGGACTTTTTTTACTGTAATTTTTTATTTTAGTTCGAATTTCAAACAATAGGTGGCGCTGACGGCGATTGAAGGCCAGGTCGACGCCTCACTCATCACTGATGACCTGGTCTTCAATCGCCATCAGCGCCACTTATTGTTTGAAATTCGAACTAAAATAAAAAAATTACGGTAAAAAAACTCCGACATTATACATAACCCTCCTGCAAAAATGTTTTAAATAGCTGTCACCGTTTGCAAGTTATGAAATTTTAAAATCCATCAGTCATTTTTGGAACACCCGGTATATATATATATATATATATATATACAAACTAGCAAAGAAATTAGTTCAGTGATATATCACAAACAATATAGAAAATACTGCTTGCTTTTTTAAGGGAGGAAGGTGAATGAGGTGTTCTGAATATTTTGCGGCATTCATTAACTCATGTGTTAGTTCTGTCACTTTTTTTTAAAATGTGTATAGTTATGTACAAATTTCTTTCAAATTTTATTTTACAGTGACTTACATTATAAGAAAAAATAAAGACGAACATATATACTTACATTTACAAAGGGCGCAGCATAAAAACTAATA
This sequence comes from Maratus speculifer, assembly GCA_964019185.1. Lineage (NCBI taxonomy): Eukaryota > Metazoa > Arthropoda > Arachnida > Araneae > Salticidae > Maratus > Maratus speculifer. Next base: position 12,911,633 of record OZ025297.1, on the reverse strand, counting down.
GTAAAATCAAGAACTATATCAAGAAATATATTTTTAGCAAACATACATCATGCTTCTTCAAAACATCTTTCTGTAGATAAAATGCAACGGTCTCATCGTTTAAGTAGAGAAGCCTTATCTAGAAACTGCTTCAAAGATATCTGCACTTCTGATATAATATGAAAATCTGCATTGAATCTTCTGATATCGAGCTTCTACTTCAACATCAAATAACACAAGAAATAGCACGAAATATGGGTTTTATGGTGAGTGTAGCATGATTTTAATATTTCATTTACTAAGATACTGATTTAAAAATGTGTCGAGATGCAAGGAAGTATAATCATCATGTAATGTCCGATTCCGTGCTACTCCATGATACTTTTAATATAATTGTTGTCGTTAGGTTTTCAACTAAAACACAATACTTACATTTGCTGTAGTTTTTGGTAGTTCCGCATGTTGATAGATTACATTTTATGATCAAGGAAAATAATTATCATTACCAATCCAACAGATTTATTTTGTCATATTTTTTTCGTAAAGGAATCAGAATAATGCATCCAAGTTTGACCACCTGTTATTGCACTGTTTATTAAATTAGTATACTTTTAAAGCAGCTTTTTCTATTCACAACATTGGTAAATTCTTGTTTGCATTTGTTTCTCTGTACAGTGATGAGAAAACCATCTAGAAAAAGAATGGTGAGACTGTAAATTGTTACATTTAGTGAGAAATACATACATTTCAGAAATATTTCTTGCTGCCACTATCATCTCACTTTTCTTCATTTTTTCAATTACAATACCTTCAAAAAAATATTGACTCATCAAAACATTTCTCTTTGTAAGCTTCTTTTGTTCACTTAACTGCTACTGCAGCAGTTTTGACCGAAATATTGTAATTTTTTATGGCACAAGAACTTCGTTTTTTTAATTCGGAATCACGTAACTTTGTTTCTGTAGGACAAATAGAAAGGGTGTTTGAAACCAGCACGAGACAAGGGAAATAAAATCGTTCACTTCGTTAAAAATATTTATCGACGTATAGTTAACATTTTAAAAAAATCGTCTGTTTTTTTTTTTTTTTTTTTTTTTTTTTTTTTTTTTTTTTTTTTTTTTTTAGTTTCGCGGTTTGGTCACTACATAAAAAAACAATTCTCAGTTTTTATTGAATCCCATTTGCATACATACGTATATATATATATAGTCCAATCCCATTATAACGAACTTCAAGGGACCAAAGTTTTTGTTCGCTATATCCGAACCGTTAAAAAAGTTAGAGTTTACAAAATGTGTACATAATTACCTGATACCTATATGTTCAATAATCATGTATTAAGAAAAAATCTATTAGATATGATCATCAATGAATTAAATTGACTAAAATTGATTACATTAAACTAGCACAATGCTAAATAAATTAACTAAAAAGGAAGACAAATATAAATACAATAAAGCGCCGATTATCTAAACATTCGGAACAAACCCTAGTTCGGTAATTTTAGGATAAATGAGCAAACAATTTAAAGAATGATCCTAACTATACTAAAATCTTTGCACTTTATCCAGGTTAAGGATGACTAACACTAATTATTGGCTTGTTAAAAATCCTTTTATTTTTATTTTCTTTGTTTACTTTTTTCAATCATTTAATTTTTTCTTTTTTTTATCATCTTATGAACTTCAGAGAGTATAATTTTAGGAGAAAAGCTTTTGATTATTGCTTGCTTCAAAGAAGACGTTTTTTTCAAGGCTGTCGTATCTCGAATTATTCTTAAATACATTAGTTGAAAAAGTTAGCTTAAATGAGTAAGTGAATTATTATGACAGGGGTAATGGAAAATAACTGACGGGTGGGTGTAATCACATCTGCAGAATGGCTACCATTAAACCGAATTCAGGTCTTACTACTCTTTAATAAAAAGACTTATCGTTAATTTGCACCATGTTTTATTAGCTGCCATACAATTTTTTACAAAATTAGACTCGAAAAAGTTTTTTCACATCATCGGAAAAGTAAAAAGAGAAAAAAAAATCCTGGTCGAGTAGAAAAAAAGTTCGTTATAACCGATTCTTAAGATTCTGGAGGTTCCCTATAAAATGATAAGATAACATTAAATACAATAGGAAAACGGTGGGACCAAAATTTTTGTTCGTTATATCCGTGAGTTCGGTATAAACCAGGTTCGCTATAACGGGGTTTGACTGTATATATATATATATATATATATATACTGGGTGTCCCAAAAATGACTGATGGATTTTAAAATTCAATAACTTGCAAACGGTGACAGTTATTTAAAAATTTTTGCAGGAGGATTATGTATAATGGCAGGAGTTTTTTTACCGTAATTTTTTATTTTAGTTTGCATCTTAAACAATAAATGGCGCTGACGGGGATTGGAGGCCAGGTCGACGCTTCACTCAGCACTGATCACCTGGCCTTCAATCGCCGTCAGCGCCACCTATTGTTTGAGATGCGAACTAAATAAAAAATTACGGTACAAAAACTCCTGACATTATACATAACCCTCCTGCAAAAATTTTTTAAATAGCTGTCACCATTTGCAAGTTATTAAATTTTAAAATCCATCAGCCATATTTGGGACACCCGGTACATATATGTGCAAAGTGTTCACTAAAGTCCGTCTCTACCGTCTTAAATGCCGATCAACTGCAGTCATAGTCATAAAAAGTGTGTCTAGGTATAGCAAAATATTTGTATGATACTAGATCAGACTTTTTACATGTGAAGCAAAACGAAGGAGTCAGCGTTTCTGTCTCGAACAAAGTATGAGATAGTAAAAAAAATAACAATATATAAAAGTTATAGTGTAACGTCGATTAAGTACAAAAAGACACCATATGAACATCAATCCTAACCATAAAAGGCTTAAAACCCGCATTTATTTATGTATTTATTTTTCTAGCAATTTCCTCCACTGTGACGAGCGGAAAGATTTCAGAAAAAACACTACTTAGTAAAAAGAAATTCTTAGTAAAAGATACAATTATTTTCGATGTTGAAACTTCTCTCCATCAGCTACATTTCACATCTGGAAACTTTTTTTTGCATATTTATAAGTCCTTTACACTCTTAAAACGAAAGAGCTGATTTGGCTTCGCATGAAAGAGCTGTAATTTTTTTCGATCATAAAAGAGTTGTTTTTCAAACGATTAAATCTTCTTGATTTAAACTGGTTATTTAAATAGCTCAACTTCATTTAAATTAGTTAAAACTCGAGTTATTTCAACTCTTTTTTCAGAAGCTGCCTTTCAACATTGAGATGAGTGGATTTCAGCTCAACTTGAGCTATTTTGTGGCTGACTTTTTAAGAGAGTAACTTTGGCGGAGAGGTCAGCTATTTCAGCTGTCATAGCAGAAAAAAGTCCATTGACGCCAGAACAGGTATAAGGCAGACTACTGTTTTAAATTAACATATACGATTGTTTGTTCTAGGAATTCCTGCTCCAAGTACTAAATTATTTGTGCTGTCTTGTATGCAGGCACACCTTTTTTTAAAAAATATATATAAAACTGCATATATAGGAAATTTATAAATATGCATTTATATGAAATTTATAAAAATTCGTTTATATGAAATTTATAAAAATGCATTTATATAAAGAAAAAAATCCATTTATCCCTTCACCAGTTCCTTTACCTGCCGTGAATTCTGTTGAGCTGTCTAAATGAGAGACCAGGTGTTATGATTTCAAGGTCACCAGGGGGAAAAATGCTCACCGGTTGTCGTGCACAATTAACATAAACGGTAAAGCATTGGCTTTGTAAGTCAAGCATCTCGGTTCGATTCTCGGCCTGGGCGAAATTTCGCTCAGTTGGAAATATGTAATTCGTATGATAACTTTACCAGTCAGTTTAATTTTGTTAAAAAATGCAATGTATAACCGATAAAGAAAAAAAAATAATTTTAAAATTATTTCCTTGTTTAATGTAAGCATTTTGTTCATTAACTCAACCATTCCTCAATGAGTGCATTCTTCTCAAGGACCTATGATGAAAATTTAGGAAATATTTTATATTATGTCTCAATTAAAAACAAAATGGCATAAAAAATCAAACTAACAAACATTTTAAATAACTTTTAATGTCGCTTTACGATCTTATTCCAAATCTCGTAAAAACGTCGGATTTTTCAAAAACATTAAAAACACATAAGCTGCTAGACTTTAGAAAATTGCTGGAATAATAAACACACAATTTGTCTAGCTAATTTAAAAAATAAAGGTGCGGTTTCTGTTTATAAATTGAAAGTTCTTTCTAATGAAAAATAAAATTACGAGACCATAAAATAATTTCGTTAATTAAGAATGTTTAAATTGTTGATGATTAATCATGTAAAAAATCTACAATAAATGTAAACCAATGAAATATTTAAAATATTTGAATGAATTAAAAATATACATATTTTGTAAAAATAAAGTAAAATAGTCTTACAAAATATTATTAAAAAGGAAAAAAAAATCAAATTTTCTTTTCAACCTTATTTTTCATAAAGACCTTCGGTGCAAAATATTCCTTTATAAAATGCTTTTATAAGTTTTTTCTCAAAAATGTCAAAATCTATTAAAGTTTATCATAACACAAAAATGATCACAAATACAGCCTCTGTTTGTTTTTCATTATTTTATGCAAATATTTTTAAAAACATATTTTGTTGATCTTCAAAAGAAAATATTGAAAGTTATTGTGGAAATATATTTTAATGATATTTGAAAATTTCTTTTCATGTTTACCACTAAAACTTCTTTGATATGTAAAACATACATTTTTAGTAGTTTTATAAGCTAACACTCTGCTATTCATAAACATTTAATATTTTTTTATGTTTAGCATTTCTTTTGTAATTAAATGGACTATTAAATTTCTCAGACGCCAGATATTCTGGACTTAAATTAAATCCGTAGATTATTTATGCATTTTTTTAATTATTACTTTTCTTTCAGACATTTATACGCAGTCAGAGGTATTAAAAATATGTAATATAAAAAGAAAAACTTCAAAATAATAATTATAATATAGAATTTGGAAGAAAAGTTATAAGTGCTTTCAAAATAGCTTAATGCTTTTTTTTTAATTATGCACGTTTGCGTCAATTTAATATCTATATTATAAAGGCCAAACGTATCTGTGTGTAACGCATACGTCATTTTGCGCATGGAAACACTTTTAAATTTTAAATGAATTTCGGAATTGCAATTTTTGCTACTAAAAGTTTTGAAACTTCTTAATGTCGCACATTTTACATTTTTATACCATCGTGTAGGAAAAAAATGTACTTTTAAATGAAATTTATTGGAAAGCTGTATCTTAATTTATTTTTGAAATATTAATTTTTTTGTACCTTTTAATACTTCTTTTCTAATAGTGGCAACAGGTGTACTCCATTTTTATTTAAAGCAAAGGAAAAAAGGGAAAAAATTGAGTGCGGTATCTTTATGTTGCCATTTTCTCATTAAAAAGGAAAAAATAGGAATCTAAATATCTTCTGTTATAAAACCCTGTGAATTTTGACTTCATTCACAAAATTTGATTTACCTGTAAACGAATATCAACAGATTAATATCTATTTCAGCTAATAGCATTGAGAATTCAAGTTTTGAATCAAAATTATCAAATTAAAGTGCCATTTTCTTAAAACGTGAATATAGATGTAAATGTACATTTGTAAATTTTGATATGGTGAAAATGATGCCGGGCTTAGATTTTATGGGGAAAAAATTCAATGTTTGAGTCAAAGTTGAATAAATTTTGCTTTTTTATCATTTTGGAATACAAGCATAAGAACCTTAATCGATAACTTTAGCATAATAACATATCTTTATTACTTTTTACTCCTTACATATGCGATTAAAGTTTAATTTTAACAATTTCTAACACTACGTTTTATAGAAATAGTATTTTGTTAATTTGACGATAAATTTCGTTTGTTTAAGAGTTAGACGTTCCAGTATAAAATGCATTTTTTACTATAACTAATTTGTAAGTTTATTATAAGTTAATGAAACACTTCCTTCTTAAACATTTTCTTTTGTCAAAATTTGACGGGTTCTACCTTGTTTTAATAAACTTCAAACATCATAAATGCAGTATACAGAGTGTTTTTTTTAACTGACGCTATTAACTGACGCTTTTAACTGACAATTTCTACAACTGCGTTTTATAGAAATAGTATTTTGTTAATTTGACTATAAATTTCATTTGTTTAAGAGTTAGACGTTCCAGTATAAAATGCATTTTTTACTATAACTAATTTGTAGGTTTATTATAAGTTAATGAAACAGTTCCTTCATAAACATTTTCTTTCGTCAAAATTTGACGGGTTCTACCTTGTTTTAAAGAACTTCAAACATTATAAATGCAGTATACAGAGTGTTTTTTTTAACTGACGCTATTAACTGACGCTTTTAACTGACAATTTCTACAACTGCGTTTTATAGAAATAGTATTTTGTTAATTTGACTATAAATTTCGTTTGTTTAAGAGTTAGACGTTCCAGTATAAAATGCATTTTTTACTATAACTAATTTGTAGGTTTATTCTAAGTTAATGAAACAGTTCCTTCATAAACATTTTCTTTCGTCAAAATTTGACGGGTTCTACCTTGTTTTAATAAACTTCAAACATCATAAATGCAGTATACAGAGTGTTTTTTTTAACTGACGCTATTAACTGACGCTTTTAACTGACAATTTCTACAACTGCGTTTTATAGAAATAGTATTTTGTTAATTTGACGATAAATTTCGTTTGTTTAAGAGTTAGACGTTCCAGTATAAAATGCATTTTTTACTAAAACTAATTTGTAGGTTTATTATAAGTTAATGAAACAGTTCCTTCTTAAATATTTTCTTTCGTCAAAATTTGACGGGTGCTACCTTGTTTTAATAAACTTCAAACATCATAAATGCAGTATACAGGGTGTTTTTTATATCTGACGCTATTTAGAGCTCTCTGTATCCAGTTTTGAATACCGGATCTGCTTTAAAATTTATGAGCGTACAAATGAAACCAAGAGGAAAAAGATTTTAAGAAAAAAAATAGTTCCAATCACCAGTAAAGGCTATTCTTTGTGACACGTTATGCTCGATTGTCGAAAATGATGTACAAAGAATGGAAGGTGTTGTGCAAGCGATCGGTGATCTCTTTGAGTGTGACCAAATTCCTCTTCGGGAAAGTGAATATGATGAATACAACATGGCATAAATAAATATATATAGGATAGTTGCACCATAAAATGTAACTAATAATAACACATTGCTCAGAAAACAGAAATAAACAGAATACTGGCCTTTTTCGCTTCTACTTGGCGAACAAGGGTTGCCATATTAATTTTGAGGAAGCCAAAATCATAGTTCCATGCAATAACCCAGTTCAAGGTAAAATAAGAGAATCCATCGAAATCATAGCACGAGGAAATAAACCATGTAATGATAATTTATCCTACAATATACCAAAAATATGGCATAACATCATAAAATCGTAAAATTTTTTATTTCCTTGCAATATTTTAATTTTTACTCACGTGTAAGTGGCAACATTTTTAAAATTTTAATTCATTTAGATTTTAATTTAGTAGAAAAATTATCTCTCGATCAAGTTGCACACGTAGTCCTTCCATTATCATATTTTCCTGAACACGCCCGCAGAAGACGGCGCGAAACGTTGAAAGTTTTATTTTATTTTAATTGTACAAATGTATATTAAAATTCCTGTTTTGTGCACCACTGAGCAATATGTTATTATTAGTTAAAACATGGCATTTTATTCAAATTATTAATTTTGTTTGTTTCTGATGTTTTCTTTCCATGTACACCGCGAAATTTCCCGCTATCGGCAGGGATTGGAACTATTTATTTATTTATTTTGGAATCCTTTTCCCATATTAGTGCATTTATAACATTTTTTTGTCATTCCAGTTATTAGAACGAGCTATCGGCTGCTGTGAATAGCGACAGTTTAAAAAAAAACACCCTGTATTTAATTTAAAAATATGTACGTTTTTCATCATGTGTTTTTTAAAAACTCTCATACAGCAGAAAAGGTAGTTTTGTTGAAAGATCCCCGTACGCTGGTTCTGGATTAGAACCTATAATAGCTGTGAACGTCTTTATCATAGACATGTCGTAAAATATAGAAAATTTTGTTACCCTGACGTTATTTATTTAAATTGAACGACAGAGCAAAATATATATATTTATTTCCTTTTAATTGAAATTCCAACGTACAATGTAAAGAAATCTGTAAAGTTACAAAAAGTTTTCTAGGAAACTGGGATTCCTAGAGAACAGTTTATGTAAAGGCAACAGCAAAAATACATGTAAAAAATATAGGTTTGTGCTGAAATTAAAAAAATCTGCATGGTAACAAAAAATATTTTTAGAAAACAATGATTCCTAAAATATATTCCCAGGTCGAAATTCATGCTGGTATTTGTTTGCTAGACAAGCTCCAAGTGCTATAACCCAAAAAATAAAATAGAATAAACTAGTATAAACTAGCATTACATATTTGCTGGTTCCAGCAGACTTTCCAGAAATTTATGGTATGTATTGGCCCACTTTGCTAAAAATAAGCATGAAATGCTTGCATACAGCTTGCCATGCTTCTGTTGTGCAAGCTAGTGATGTAGCATGTGATGCTATCTAGCATATAATAGCATGAAAATCTAGCAGACATAGTAATACCTAGCAATAACTAGCATATTTTTGTTCCTGGTACAAGCATGAATTTTGACCTGGGTTATGTTATTGCAACCCAGGTTACAAATAAAATTTTAGTAAGTTAACTATAATTTTAATAGATTCATTTGTAAAGTTACAGATTTCAGCTCAGGCATTTCCGAAAATATATCCCCTCGAACGAAACTCGAACCGTATCCCGCAGCCTACGGCCGTCCAATAGCGGGTGAAGCCTGCTAGTTTTCACTAATTCGCGTTTTTTAGTTCCATATTCCAACACCAGGGAAGGCCTCACCAGTGGCCGAGAGGTTCTGCCTCCAAAACTGGTCGACGACTGTTTCTGGGTTCGAGCCCAATCGTGGCCGTCGGCCTAAACGTTCGGCTTTCCCCTTCGTTTCCTTCGAATCTTGGATTTTCTGGCGTAAATACAGATCAAGTTCCCTTACCCCCCCTCCCCTCTTTAGGGTCTACATCCCAAGAGTATATAATTGGTCGTCATAAACACAAACAAAACAACACCAGACAGCGCACTCTATTATTAACAAAACTGTAACTGAATAAAACTCCGTTAAACAAGCTACCAGTAGATATATTACTCGAGGTCGCGGTGCTTTAAAGCAAGAATTTAAGATGTCTGCAAAAATTACTATTAGTAAATATAGTGGTGTTTAACGTGGAATTTTTTTAAATAAATTTATAACTTATGTTAAAATTATTTTAAATAGATCAAACTAGACTTTTCCGTTATATTTCTTGATTTTGTTCGCACCCCCCCCCCCCCTCACACACACAAACACCTCTACTCCCGAAATGTGACCTTTTTTAATATTTTTTTTTATAATCTGGTTTCATAAACTACACTGTAAAAAAAACTCCCTTACTTTACACCAAAAAGGGTGGCAACTAAGGTGCCACCCCAAGTGGTGTACTGAAATTCCACTTGTAAATTGGTGTAATGAGCCACCAACTATCAAATGGTAAATAAACACCATTTGTAGTGGCAACTTAGTTGCCACCCTTTTGGGTGTAAAGTAAGTAATATGTTTAAAACGTACGTTATAATAAATTGTCTCAGTTAAAGGGAAGTTTAGCACACTCTTTGCGTGAAGCTATTTTTTTAAAATTATGGCTGTATGAAATTTGAAATGTAATTTTTTAATTATTTTTTATTCTGCTACCATTTATTAAAGTACACTATATAAGTAGATGGTAAAGAAGGAAATTTTCTAATATTTACATGATTTTAACAGCAAAATAAAAAATAATTTAAAGATTACATTTTAAATTTAAGTTTCATGCAAAAAGGCTGCTAAACTCCCTTTTAATTGAGGTAATTTATTATAACATGCATTTTAAACATAATACTCAGTTATTAAACAATGTAATTTAGTATATTTACATACTTAAAAACATAGTTATATGGGTCACATAGTGTGTTTGGGGGTTGGTGGGGGGAGGGGGCACAATGTATCTGCAGCATCTCTAAATTTCAGTATAGTTTCATTACTGTTTGTCACAGGTGTCACAAAATTGAAAAGTGTAAAAGCACAAATAAATTCTATTAAATACATGTTTTTCGTTTATTTTGAAACTTTAAAAGATTTAATATTACAACTAAATACTATAAAAGAACATTGCGCTTATATTTTGGCAAAGGTGATCTGGAAAACATATGTGAAAAAAATGTATATAACAGTATTGTATGACCACTTTTGGATTTCAAGAATGAAGTAACATGCTATTTTGAAAATGTATGTTTTTTTCACACAAAAAATCCCAATATGTTTATATATATAATTTTTTTTACAAAATAAAACGAAGAAACAAAAGACGATATTAACATAAATTTGGCGGCCCCTCAGTTTCCGCGCAAGGGGCGACCGAACCCTTCGCCCCCCGTTTCACACAGCTCTGAATGAACATACCGGTTGCCCCCCCCCCCTTTCATTGAAGTTCTAAGATTTTCCATTAAATGTATTCAAATTCAAATAGGCATTAATGATGATTTTAATTATGTTTTACTAATTTAATAAATAGAAAAATAAAACCATGACAACCTCTATAACTCTTTCAGTATCAACATATATATATGAAAAAAGAAAAAAAAAACGAAATAAAAATAATGGAATTTTTGTTTCTAATAATCTAAAAATACATCAAAATACAAATATATATTGAAAAAATGAATGTTTAAAACAAGATATAACACTATGTTTATTTAATTTCGTGTTAGTTCATGTTATGCAGAATTTAAAGCAGTAAAACACTATAAAATCAAAACTAAATATTTCAAAGCTCTGTACGAAAGTGACAATTTTACGACTTCTTTTATTATTAATTTTCATTTTTAAAATATCGAAATAGCTAGACTGCAAAATCACATATTGCAAGTATCATGCATTTATATATATATATATATATATATACGTACAACAAATATAACACAAATACAATTTTTTACAGAGAATTAAGAGTTATAGTATACAAAACAGAAAGAAAATAAACGCCACTTACTTATTCGAAAAAAATCCAAAAGAAAAACCAAAGCAATAACACTGTTTTGCAAAACTGTTTATGTTTACGGCTATCATACAATAGACTCTATTTCTGATTTCTTAAATTGTCCGAACTAATTGAATAAGTCGATAAAAGTTCTTAATATGAACTATGTCAGCAATTTCTTAATCATTCATTATTACCGCGAAATATAATCGAAATTCAAAGAACATTTTTCACGGAACACAGCAGAATGTTTCAACAACAGCGCCATTTTGCATAATAATCTTATCTCCCGCGCTGGTTGCATAATCGGGCCGACTTGCTCTCGCTGGATTAAAAAAACACCTGCCGTTGTGTTGATGAATTGAATAAAGTCTTTCAAAGTGCGAATTATAATGATTTGGAGTGATTCAGAACGCCTATTTTTTTAAAGAGGTATGATACGTCATTCGAAGTGTAACGTAACATTTATTTTGGTATTGGCACCCCAAAAATAATATATTTACAATTTATTTCACATCTCATACAGCCGAAGTAAATGTGATAAAACTCTTTATTTTTTACAGTGTATCATAAAGTTTCAAACAGTTTCAAGAAAAATTTAACATTTTTATAAAAATTACTATTAGAAAATAGGCTATTCGACGCAACAACTTTTTCTTAAATATTTATCATCATGCTTTATTATGTATCTAAAAGTTTGAAATAAATCACGTAATAATGCTAATAATAAATTAATAGCTAAAACTGTAAGAAACTCTGAGGTTTTTAAAAATATTCCATTACACCTCTTCCCCCCCATCCTAATTTTAGACTGCCGTGTTTCATTTAAGCTTTTTTCTTATGTTTAAAAGCGATAGGATACTTAGTTATTTGTGTAAGAACAATTTTCCGTGAACTGGTGTAATGAAAAACCAATATGCGTTATGAATTAAAAACGGATGTTTTGTTAAAACCGAAAGTTTTTATTCCATTGAAAAGATAGAGACTTATTTTTTAAAACAGAAAGAAAATTTGCATCTGATAAACTAATTCGCGTTATATTAGTTCCGCATTCCATCACCAGGAAGCGCACTCTATAATTAACAAAAATGTATCTGAATGAAACTCCGTTAAAAAACCTATCAGTAGATGTGTTATTTGAAGTCGCGGTGCTTCAAAGCAAGAATTTAAGATTTTTGCAAAAATTACTACTCGTAAATAGTGGCATTTAAAGCAGAATATTTTTTATAACATTATATCATGTGTCATAATCCATCTTAAAGTTTCAAAAAGACCAACCTAGAATTTTATTTTTCCTGATTTTTTTTTCCTGATTTCCTGACCTTATTTTTCCTGGTTTTATTCCACCTCTCTGCCCCCCTCGATTTGTGGCCTTTTTTAATAAATTTTTATCATATCTTATAAACTATCAAAATATTTTAAACAGCTGTTATTTTTACAAAAACTAGGACTTCCCTCAGAGGGATTAGTCTGAGCGATATTGCTGAGAACATAGATTTAATAATAACTTGCAAAAAGTAAAAGAAAAAAAAATACGATACAACCTTTAATTGACCATATACTGCCACAAGTTCAAATGATGAAAAAGACCAAATTAAACTATAGAATTACAAAATATTCTATATAAATTCGTATACACGGTTAAAAAAGAGGGAAGCAAACTATTCAAAACAGCCATGCGTGGTTATAAAATTGAACGTACGCAATATATTAAAAGTAATGCACATAATAAAATACTAAAATATCTTGTATCTGAATTTGAACTCTGAAATTACGCCAAGAAGATAAACAGACATTCCACACACATTTTAGTACGTAAAAATGGCACAAATCATGATGCTTGAAAAAAAGAGAGAATTTTTTATATGGTGTGTGAACCCCTTAAGTAGTTAATATATATAACAGTATGATATCTGCATCTGATTTCTATTGATGCGATAAGGTTCTCGATAAGAATTTAGGCTCTCTTAAAAAGTGGTACATAAAAATCGCGAAAACGCCAACAAAGGAATGCGATGCGTCGTTTGAATATGCTCCACATATGATCAATTGGATTTAAATAGGTAATGCATTCTGGCCACTACATACGCTGTTTTGTTTTCTTTTCAAACCCATTCTCAAGGAGTTGAGCAATATTTTGCTTTAGCATGCGTTAAATAAAAGGAATTGGCAATATTTGTAGTATAAGATAGACATGAGATTTGAATATCTCGTCTGCATAATCTTTGAGCAGTCAAAGTATCATCACAAATGATTTAGAAATTTGAACACATTTTTTCGGCAAAACATGCAGGCTCGATACGCCAAAGTGAACGCTATTATGCAGTTTTACCAGAATAAATTACTATTTAAAAGACCTTGTAATGTCAAATGAGAAAATGATTCTATAATGAAAATATGTTGATTGGAAAAAAATAATGCCCCCCCCCCCTCCCACATAACATTATGCTTCGGAATTCTTTTATGGTACCCTCTAAATGAATAAGTATTCTTTCTGTGGCATATTCTACAAAATTTAAATTCTAGTGCCCTTCATAAATGCATATCGATTTCTTTATGTTTCTACGGGTGTTATAAAGTACTTGGAATTATTTTAACCCATCGGCCATAATGTAACGGAATACTTTTAAATGACTCAACAAAATTCGGCGCCTAAAATATATTTAAATTTTTAAACGATTCGGTTGGGTAGTTTTTGTCCTGTTGTATGTGGACATACTGACGTATAAGTAGACTGACAGACGGATCAGTCGACGACTGTAGATGCTACGTATTTATATAATTACGAACATACCTAAAAATAGTTAAATTTAAAAGCACATGCCAAAATTGAAAACTCATATCAACAATTGTTACTAAAAGACAGCATTGTAGCTGATTTATTTTGTGTGTCCCGATAAATGGATTAAAAATGCTTTGAATATCCTATTCTAACGTAATCGTTGTAAAAATCGGTGATTTATATCAGATTCAATCCATCTCAATAGGGTAATGTCATTAAAATACTCTGTAATCATTTCTTCCCAAAGACCATAATGTAATCAAATTCTTTACGGTGCTCCTCTAAAGGAATTTTAATCTAACATGCATCATATCATATATATTATAAAGCAGAAGTTCTGAAACTTCCAAACGGGTGTTTTCAAAAACTACCCGATGGATTTTTTTGCCGATTGTATCATTCGATAGGAAATATTTTTCCGAAGGTTTAAAATTCAAATTTACAGGGATAACTCTGATTTTTCGTAGTAAATTTTGTATTTTTCGGTTATTTTTGATAAAAGGGTTGCCAGTAGTTATTTTTTGGCGAAAATTATCATTACCAAACAAATTAAAAATGATATATCTGTTTGAAATATTACAAACATCTTGCAAATAAAAGCAGAAAATAACTATTGATAATAATAATAATAATAATAATAATAATAATAATAATAATAATAATAATAATAATAATAATAATAATAATAAATAAAACCATTTAATGAGGCATAATATTATAAAAAAAATATTTAACTTAAAAATAAATGTTTGTAACGCTTAAAAAATAACGTGAAATATTACATTTGATGCAACATTTGGCAAGTTATCCTTGCGTTAGAATAAAAAAAAAATAACTTGAAAATTTGATTAAATGAATTTTGAACGATATATATTTTCCTTTCTATTATTTTCTTTCTCTTTTTTATCAAATTTCGATAGTATATAACTTACTCCAGAAAAAGGCAGATCTAATTATAAAAGTTATTGTGAGTTATATATTTGTTTCTTTGAGATTTTTTTTTTACTTTTGTCGGCAAAGAAGTAAGCCAAAAATGCATATGTCCAACATTAGTTCGCAATAATGTTGTTTTTTCCAAAAGAAGATCATTTTTGGAGTACATTTTAGTATTCAATTGTAAATTCAATAAAAATAAGTTAATATTTTAAAAATTGTAATCAAATATTTAAATTTTATCTTTAGTGTGAAATTCTGCCACACACATATATGTTGTAAAATAATGTCATTATTTTTCAAAAGTTTTTCACCACAATTTTGAAAATTGTAATCAACAAACATACTTTTTTGCGCCATTTTGTCAAATTCTCTTCCAGCGAAAATTAGTTTTAAAATTTACAAACTGAACAAGGAAATCTATGCAATTTAAATTAAATTTATGCAATGTCGCGTTATTACTATCAATAATTTAAACAATTTGAAATAAAAATTGCCTGCTGAAAAAAAATGGCACAGATGTCATATATGCACCACATTGGCGCGATTGCAACAAAACGTCTATTTTATGTTCATATGGTAGCTCGGCTATTGTATATTTATTAATAAACTATTTACTCTTATTTATTTTTTTAAATGATGTAAATTGTTTTATTTTACAATTATTAACAAAACATTATTTATTTATTTTTATTTCCTTAAAATAATAGAAAACAATTTAAAAATATATATGTAACTGATATTTTAAAATGAAGTTTTCGCCAAATTGGCGTAATAAAGGGAAAAAATGCACAAATGTGGTGCACATAAGGCATTTGTGCCAAAATATTTTACAAGTTTGTTTTAATTAGCCATTTCTTCTTCAGTTTTCTTCATATTTTTCCTGTGTTAGATAATATTTAAAATAATTTTGGACTAATCTTCAATAATTGAGCACCGCCAAATAGCATATTTACTATATTGTTGAAAGTTTTATTGGCACAGATATTATATATCACCGAGTTAACTAATAGACTTTAAATTGGCATTATTTTGTCTGAGATATATTAACCCGACTATTAATATTTATTTATAAATAAAATGCTTATTTACTTTATAAATTATATAAATTGTTTTGTTATATACTTATTAATTAAACTTTTTTCATATATTTTTATTACTATTTAAATAATAGAAAATAATTTAAATATACACATGTAACTGGTATTCGAAAACAATGTTTCCGCCAAATTAGCATAAAAAATTATCGCGCCAAACTTGGCGCATATGACATCTTTGCCTTTTTGTTTATGTAATAAGGAGATTTCTAGATCATCAACCAGATCATAGAAAATTTGTCAGATTATTTTATTTGAGATTATTAAATTTATGGTTTTTCATTATGAAACAATCGAAGAAAAGAAAATTTGTCAGATTATTTTATTTGAGATTATTAAATTTATGGTTTTTCATTATGAAACAAACGAAGAAAAGAAAATTTACTATTGATGCAACTACAGAATTAATGACTGCTTGGCGTTATTTTTTTTTTTTTAATCGAAAAGGCGATTTTTTAATTATATGTTTACTTTTTTTGTTTACATTATTATAAGCATTTTTCCATTTTTATATACGCATCACCTTGGCGCGTTTTTTTAAAATCTGACATCAGTTTGGCAAACACTGCGCTTTCAAATACCAGTTACATGTTATATTATTTTTAATTATTTTCTATTATTTTAAAAAGGAAACAATAATAAATAAGTGAAATTTAATTAATAATTATAGAACAAAACAATAAAGAAAGAAAAAAATAAAGAAAAGTGAAGAAACAAAGTTTATTAGTAAATGAACAACAACAACCAGATTACCAAGCAATCCATAAAATCACAATTTTGTTGCAATCGCACCAACGTGATCCATACATGACACCTGACCAAAATATTATTGGCTATATTATTATTTATATATTTTTTACATTATTTAGTACTACTTGATTATCCCTTCGACCAAAAAACTGCCGCCAAAATAAAAGATTAAATGTCAATAATGGATGATCGTAAATGCCACATTCATTTGAAATTAAACATGTTACATGCGTTTGTTACGTCATTAACTACTTTTTAATTCGACGTTTTATTTGTATTTCTATTAATATTTTCGCAATTTATTGATTCTTTGGTTATTTAAAATAAAAGTTATGTTCATTTGTATAATATGCTGAATCGTTTTGCAATATGTATAATTTGGCGAAATTGATCTATGGAATAATAAAGTAGTACCTATTATTTATTAAAATTCTATTTGGATATTTAAGTTGACAGAACTGGCGTACTTTTCAAGTCTCCGTAGAGACATTCGCCAAGTTGTCGTTAATTCTGTGTTTTAATCTTATTATGTATTTTTCATCTGTAGTTATTTTACTATCCCTAAAAAGCAATATTTGCAATGTGCAGGAAAAATATTCGGAATATCAATGATATAGAATTAAAAATATATATATTTGCAATTAATTTATCAATCATTCAGTTTAAAAAAATACTTTAAAATCGGCTAAGAAAAAAATATACGTTAAATACCGACAGTAGAAAATTTTGTTTATGATGTTTATGTTGCAGTTTTAATTAACATTAAGCCCTATCAACAGAATTTTATCAAAAATTAACTATTAAATACTACTTCATTACCCCGTCAAAAAAAAAAAAAAAAAAAAAAAAAAAAAAAAAAAAAAAACTATCGCCAAGATATAAGATTAAATGCCAATAATAGATGATTGTAAACTTCACTTTCATTTGACAATAAACACGAAATAAGTCTGATACATTTGTAACAAATCGTTATAAGCAATACTAATGTTTGACGCCAAAAATCATAATGGAATTGATTACAAGCTGGAGGTTTATTTTTCTACAAAATTTAGCATCAAGATTATTCCCGATTTAACAGCTACATGTTTGCAACTGCAGGGCTGCCACAGGCGATTATTTTTTAACTCTAACTGGCACCACTTTCTTTAAACAGAAATCCTTAACATACACTTTGACAACACTTGCAAGAAAAATTTATTTTGAAATTTATATTAGAAAAATAGTGGTGAGAACGGATTATAAAAACAGTCGCCTGTAGCAGCCCTGCAACTGGTTTAAAAAAAATGAAGAGGCTGAAATGGTGAAACTGATATAATTTTAATTTTACCCAAATAATTCAGCTTTAAAACACACCTTTTATGCTTCATTGTTCTAATAAATATATAAGTTAAACACTATTTTATACATTTTTTTGCTATGCACTTTGCTGGAACAGAACAAGATAGATAGAAAACTGTAGTAGAGTTGCCAGAAGAGGTCGGTTATTAAAAAATGTAATGCAACATGTAATGAGATTGTATTTAGGCTTCCAGATCTGCACATAGTGCAAGTTCAGATTCAGGAGTTTAAGAACTAACAAATGATAATATAATATTTGAAAATTAATAGAGTTTGATAATCATTGCAATGCTTTCTGACAAAATAATGTGATGAGTAGAGAACATTTTGATTCCTACTGTCACAACGGTCTCATTTTCATATCAAACTCTACTATAAATGATCTAATAAGAGAGATGGTACTTAATTACCCAAATTTTGTCCAAGGTATACAATAGTGCAATATCGCAATGACATTGGCATTGGCATCGTTTTCAGCATTGCGGAAGGACATTCCAAGTGATGGTCTACACTGCTTTAAAAAAGAAATTTCAAATCACCATTTTGTTTGAATCAAGATTGTTTGGAAAAATGGACCAGCGCAGCGGGCATAGCCTGCTAGTACAATATAAAACATGCTTAGGGGACGTTAATAAGGTTTACCAATTGCATTAAGATAAGCGTTTATATACAGGTATTAAAGCGAGGACAAACGGACAGACAAACCAAATGCATAAACAATTTTAAAATTTGTTGGAAAGTATTAAAAATTCAAACCCAAAGCTGAATATTGAAATCACATCGATTCATTTAATGCCAAATAAATAATTTAAAATGCTCGCCAAAATGCTAGAAAAGAATATAGAACTTTTCCGCACATAGCGTGCGAGGAGAAAACTGCGACAAGAAACTGTTTCAATTTTGCACCCTCCCACATAACTTTTTCTTGTAACAGGCCAAAAATGACGTTGGTAGTACAAATTTGGCTCCCCATAAATTTCCGCTACTAGGTAGATTGCCCCTCTTCGCCCCCCCCCCCTTTTGCACGGCGCTGCATTCGTATGATTGGCGCTAAAATATCGTTATTTTGCATGGCCTGGTAACCCAGCTATTATTGTTTATTTATTAATAAATTGTTTAATTTTTTTTTATCAAATTATATAAATAGTTTTTATTTCTTTATTAATTAATTGTGTTTAATTATTATTATTTTATTTTTAAAATAATACAAAGTAATTGAAAAATATATTTGAAACTCATATTCAAAAATGATTTTCGCCAAATTTGCCCCAAGCCCAATCCGTAAATGATATACCTACTCTAATTTCATGGTGCATTTCCAATATTACCTTTACCTTGGCGTTTTTATGAACCTTCGTCCTGTGGAGAATTCAGAAAGTGATATTTGTTGCAAATAGATATGAAGAGTTACACAAATAAACCTGATGAAGATTTATGCTTATTTTTACGTATAAATATAGCACGGATGTCATATATACACTACGTGGAGCGATTTCTTTTCCCGTAAATTGGTAGAAACTTTTTTTTCCGTGAAAGTTTTTGAATATTTCTCTAATACGATTTTTTGTCATATTTATACTTTTTATTCTATTTATTATTATGTTTATTAGGTGCTATTAGGTTATCCCGTCGACCAAAAAATTATCGCCAAACTATAAGATTAAATGACAATACTGGATGATCGTGAATGTCACATTCAATGACATTGAATGCGATTCACGTGTTTAAAATATCATTAAGTGATTTTTATTTCGACTTTTTATTAATATTCTACTAATTATTTGTTTTTTCGTTATTTAAAATAAAAACTATGTCACTATGTATAATTTGGTTATTAGTTTGGCGATTTCTATAATTTGGCGAAATTGGTCGACGGGATAACAGAGTAGTACCGTTTATTATTTATAACTGTATATTTATTGCTTCCACCATTGTTTATTTTTTAAATAAAATGATGGAACAAAATAAACGGGTTACCATGTGAGACATGAAATCGTCATTTTGTTGCAATCGCATCAACTTGGTGCTTGTATGACACCTGCGTCATGTATATGTTTTCATAAAATGTAGCCATAATAAAATGCGTGCAATAAAGCAATAATCGCCGGGGAACACAGGTTGCTTAATGAGAAATAATATTAAGTAATCTATGTAAAGAAAATAACAGAATCTATGATATTACTTTTAATCTATGATTAAAAGTAATATCTAAAGCACTCACGGTCAAACTCGTATTTTATTTAAACACGAAAGAATTTTTTTCCTAATTTGCACGCGTGAAATATATAAGATGCCAAGCAAAAGATGTGATTACAAAATGTTATTATAAAAATTATCGCAAAACACCGAATACTAAGTCACTAAGTATTATGGCTTTTTTCTTTTAAATAAATAATATAATAATAATAATAAAACAGATTTATTTTCCAATTTGTTTGTTAAATTTAAACATGTTTTACTGTATTTAAATAAAAATTGCTTGCGTATTTTCTTTGCTCCATGTGCTTAAATTCTGGGATGTAACAAAAACATTCAGCCAGTGAAAAGTGACGTACATCAAATGTCTGAGACGTATGCAAATAAATCGTACTTTTTATAAGTTTTTTAATATAATTTTTAAACTGTTCGGAACAAATTTTTGAGAGTAGGTGCATTCAGTAGGTTACCCTCATAGGTACCTTCTGGTACAATCAAAATCAAAATCCGTCATGAATTTTTTCACATTTGCTTGCCGAAAGAATTATGCTTAACTTTTATTATCATTACGTGCTATGTGTATTAGCCTAATATCTTGGCTCGCTCAAACAATTACTATTTACTCCATACACTCTGATTCGGTTCTCTACAAAAATATACAGCCGGTGAAAAATGACGCACACCAAATTTCTGAGACGTATGCAAATAAATTGTGCTTTTTTATCAGTTTTTTAACATAACTTTTAAATTATTTGGAACTAATTTTTCGTATGTGGTGCATTCACCAGATTACCTTCATAGGTACCTATTGGTACAAACAGAATCGAAATCCGACAAGTACTTTTTGAGATTTGCTTGACGAAAGAATTTTTTTTTATTTTTAATATCGTTACGTACTCTGAGTATAAGACTTCGCTTCGCTCAGACAATTACTATTAGAAAATAGTAGTATTCGACGCGGCATCCCTTTTCTTAAATATTTATCATCATGTTTTATTATGTATCGAAAATTCCAAACAGATTGCGTAATAATGGTAAAACGGCAAAGCTAAAACGGCAAAAAACGCTGAGGATTTAAAAAAAATTCTAGCACCCCACTTCCACTTCCTTACCCCCTCCCATCCTAAATTTCTATTCCCATACTTTATTGAAGTTTTTTCTTATGTTTAAAATTGATAGGGTATTTAGTTTTTTTCAATATGAATAATTTCGCGTGAATTAATGTGTACAAAAAACAATAACTCTTACTAATTAAATAAGGATTTTTTCATAAAACTAAAATTTTTTATAAGACTAGGAGGGCTCCGCCCCCCTGCTCGCTACGCTCGCCAACCCCCCGCGTTTCGCGATTAAAATGTGGTAGGCTACCCCTGCTTGCTGCGCTCGCCAATACCCCATGGAATCACTTCGCGATACTTTATTTTCCATACACTCAATTTTGGTATTCCTCTCATAAACGTACACTTATTAAAATACCGAGCAATAAATATCCATAAAAACCAGGAAAATCTACCAAAATAGCATCATAGGGGGAAAAAAAGGAAGTGTACTCATTTCCAAGTCTACCCAGGAGGTAAAGTACTGGACTCGTTTTAGCCCAGGTAATGATAAAAAATGAGTTGTCACTCTAAATGTGAGCATTTTAAAATTTTTTATTTTTACCTTTACAGCTAACTGATGCAAAGTAAGGGGGTTCTCCAACTTCTGACCATTCTGAAAGAAAATCTTGATATTATTTGAAGAAATGCATTGTGATAGTGCCATATAGAACTGAACTTGTGCAAAACTTCAACAATCTTGATATTTTTACGTTACAATACTTCCTTGTATACAATGTTCTCAAACTTGTGACCATCCTTAATGAAAATCTTGAAATTATTTGAAGAAGTACATCGTGATAGCGCCACATACAACTGACCATGTGCAAAAATTGGCCGGTCAATGTAAAGTCTAACTCTTTCAAATGTTTGTCCTTGGGATTTATTAATTGTCAATGCATAAGCTAGTCTAACTGGAAACTGTCTGCGATATAATACAAATGGCAGCTGGGCATGACCTCCTGATGTATCTAGTTGAATTCTTGGAATATTAACTATAGTTCCAGTTTGATCACCAGTAATAATTTTTGCAGTTAAAATCCTAGCATGAATATTTTGAACAAGTAAACGTGTTCCATTACATAATCCGTCAGCTACTGATAAATTTCGAATCAACATGACTATGCATCCGACTTTTAATTTTAACTTGTGAGGTGGCATACCACAAGGGGTGAGTGAATGCAAGTATTCATCAGGATATCTGAGTGTTGCTTCTTCTTCTCGAGTGTCAGTTCTGTCGATTCCAGTCAAAGTTGCCTTGTCAATGCTGTAGCAAATTATTTCTTTTCCAGGTATCTTATCTAAAATTTTTTCATTAACTCTGTTAACTTCATCATTTTGAGGAGACAATATAATTCTTGACTGAAGATCAATAGCAAAATCTGTGACATCTTCAAAAAACCACTGTACCAAGTTGGAACAAAAAAGAGCAGATGATGTTTCAATTTCAAGCTCATTGACATCTCCATTACCAATCTGTAGCAGCCATTTTGAAAAATTCCCTGTCTCAGTTGCTACACGCATGTTAATCTTCAGATGATGAATTTCGAACAGTTTCCAAAGGGTGGATGATTTCAAACACTGAGAAATAATTTGTGCGCGGGAAGCTTTCTTTACAACTGGTAGAACTTGTCTGAAATCCCCACCAAGTATAATTGTTTTTCCTCCAAAATGTATATCACAATTCATAACATCACGTAATGTACGATCAATAATCTCCAATGCTTTCCTTGGAATCATACTTGCTTCATCCCAAATAACTACATCAATTTCTTTTAGTCTAAGCTTGTCACGCTTCTTAAGAAAGCAAATACCATCTTCTCTAAGATCTATAGGCAAGTTGAAAAATCGGTGAGAAGTTGTCCCACCTGGTAATAAAATGGATGCAATGCCAGTCCATGCAATACATATGACTTTCTTCTGCAATGTTATAAGTTTGTGATACATCCCATTATACAGAAAAGTTTTCCCAGTTCCACCTGGTCCATCTATGAAGAAACACTGAGCTTGATTTTCACTAATGCAATGTATGATCCTGTCATAAACCTTTCTCTGATCCACATTAAATTTACTCTCAATGTCTGTGCATTTCCTTAGATGACTATCGAAAGAAAAATGATCTGGAGGATTGAGGAAAGAATGTGGTTCTGGCAATCCAAATTCCTTACAAGACCTATTATCTGCATGAAAATGAGCTTCAATCTCAAATAAAGCTTCAGATTCACTACTGTTTCGATCAGTTAGATGATGCTTGAAAGTATCCCACAGTTGCAAAGCATTAGACGGTTCATCTCCTATAACATAGTATACAAAGAACTTTCTGAACTCTCTTGGCATTAAAATAGATGCAGCTTCTTGTAACACAGCAGTAGCTTCTTCACTGGTTTCTGTTAATCCCATTGCAATTGCTGCTTCTCTATAAGTGCAATAAATTACTCCTTCGTGTCTGCGAAGATCTTCAAAGCATGTCGCTCCAGCAACTCTATTTAAAATTAGCTTTAGGAAGAATCGTTCTGAATCTTTTGGGGAAACATTAACAATCCGTCCAATTACTTTATCAGCTCTCTTTCTTGGAATCCACTTTTTGCTTCCTGCATTCCAGGAATAATGTTCAGGTATGTTACAATAATGTATTTTTCTTGCAGATTCGCATTCTTTATTCAAATTGAACCTTCCAAGTAACATAGTTTTGCAATCTTTATTTAGAGCTATTTGTTCTGATCCTTCTTTAAATGTGACGTACTGTTGATTCTCAAGGTGCACTGGTAGTCTTATAACAGTGTGACTTCTATCATGCAAGGGCAGTGAATTTAATCTCCAAGCTGCTTCCATGGGACTTATATATCGACTGTCAATATATTTTTGAACCTCATTAGTGTCTCCAAGCTTCATCTCCATTCTTGTACGATCATGTCCCTTATGAATGTATTTATGAATATATTTAACTGCCATAACTGAAGCGCAGTATTCCACATTTAAATGACAATCAAACTTCTTCAGTAAGTATGGGTTATGTGGAACAACCATTCAGTTGTCAACATAGTGAACTTTGCCATTTACTTTGGAATGATATGCATAAAGTCTATCTGTATTGTTTCTTCTTCTGTACTTAGGAAAGCCATCTCCACTCATATCAGTCTCTTCACAGAAATTTTTTGGAAATTTTTTTGAGCATTCATTCTTCTGTTTATCCCAACAAAGAAGACCTTCTACATGAGGACCATGCATCATGTGTCTCAGTTGGTAGTAACGTAGAGAAGAGTCCTCATCAGATAATTCTGCACATACAAATCTATCTACATCCTGTGGCTGAAGAAGCTTGCAATCAGTTCTCAATGCTGCTAAGATATGGGCATGTGGAAGACCTCGTTTCTGGAATTCGATTGTATACACATATGCAACAATGGGTCCAAGCAACTGTCTTTCTACAATATCTTTAATCAATTCCTTTACTTTAGCCTGAAAAATATCTGTTACTATAGTTGGAATATCATTTACAGTTGTTCCAGGAGAAAAGTAATTTTTAAGAACGTTTGTAATCTCTGTCCATTTTGGGTTACAAGTCATTGTTATAAAAAAGTCGGGTCTTCCAACCTTTCGGCATATTGCCATGGAATCTTGATACAATTGTTGTAAACTTCGAGGAGAACCAATATAAGTTGCAGGTAGAATAACAGCATTACCAAGTCGTACTGTATTTTCCTCATTTAATACACTTCTTTCTAAGTGATCGACTAATCCCTGGTAACATTCCGATCCGAGTTGTTGCTGGTT
This sequence comes from Maratus speculifer, assembly GCA_964019185.1. Lineage (NCBI taxonomy): Eukaryota > Metazoa > Arthropoda > Arachnida > Araneae > Salticidae > Maratus > Maratus speculifer. The sequence continues at coordinate 12,886,481 of OZ025297.1, read as the reverse complement.
GAATCTTATGAAATCTAAACGTTGACGTTCAACTAATACATAACAATTAATGATATACTGCTGTGTAAGTTTTCCAGCATTTAGCAAAGGATTAAATTTATTCTTCCGTAATGCTAAACGATGACCAAAATATTGTAAAGGTGTAATCTTTGTACCCTTTTTCGACAACATATTGTAAGTCCATCCTAGATCACCATGAGGAAATAATATGGGAAATGTCATGGGATCTGCATGTTGCAAGGTTTGACTGATAATGGTGGTCTCAGTGCCATTTTCTTGTTTTGAATAAACTTTAAGATCCACACATGGGATACAATTATCTTTTGACTCAATTATAAAAGCAACTTCTGAAGTTGTTGGTTTATTATACCTTCGCTGATCATCAAACTTGTAGGTTATAAAATTTAAAACGTATTCCGGTCCATCAGTTGTATTTAATTCACGTAACATTCTGTAATTTTTTGCATAAGGATTTATACGTCTGAGAAGTTTTTCAACTTTAAGATTAATTTCTGAATATTCAGAATTCATGCGCAGATTTGCTGCCTTTTCTTCATCATCATAAATATAAATCTGTCCATTTCGAGGTCGATTTCCTTTAAAGTTTTCAAGTGAAGTAGATGCATAATGATAAACCTGACCTTGAATTTTAATAAGGGGAGGACCTCTTCCTTGCACATCTTCGATATTAGCTGCAAACGTAGCAAAAGCAAACGATGAGTTGTAAGCCCTAATGTTTGCTCTAAAATGTTTTGCGTCTGGATTATTTGATGTAAGTAAATCTTTAAGTTCCGTTGGATACTCAGAAAGAGGAGGTATATTAACAACACCACCATGACAACAAGAATTCACAGTTCTTCCTTTCTGTTCTTTAAAATTAATAGCTCCACAGTGAATACATTCCATATTATATTCACCTAAAGAATGTTTTTCAACATTGCATACTGAGCAAAGACTGATATCTGCAGCAAAAAGATATTTCTTTTTAGAGACTCTGATTTTTTTTTTCTTTATGAGAAATAGCTTTGTATTCTTTATGAGAAATATTTCTGATAGAACTGTTTAACGGTTGCAATATTATAGAATTGTGTGCAGAGTGTCCAACTTTTTCTTCTAGAACATTTATTCTGTCTTGAGACTGAGCTGCTACAATAAAATTTATATTTCTTTCTTGTGTTACTACTTCAGACATTGTCTCCTCAAAATGTGAAAAATTGGTTGTTTTTTCTGTAAGATTTGTAGCATATGTTGTAGTACCCAAAATATGAAGTCTATTTGCTGCTCTTGCTTTTTCCCTATTTGCAGCTAGTCGAGCCTTTGCTTCTTCAGAAGGTTCATTTTCTGCATAAATTTTCAAACCTTTATGCCTTTTTTGTACTATTTCTTCAAGAGAACTTTCAATAAACTTCGAATAAGGTTCAGTGTTGCATATTATAGAAGGACCTACTTCAGGAAAAACTGTTGTATTTCTACATGATGTGCCTGCATTTTTGAATGGCAGCAATATTATTGAATTTGAAGAATGTGAATCTTTTTCTTTTACATTTATTGACTCCTGCGATTCCACTATGCATTCTGCAGCACATATTGAAGAGGTCAAAACATGAAGTTTGTTTGCCGCTATTGTTTTTTTCCTGTTTGAAATTAATCGAGTCTTAGCCTCTTTATAAGGTTTCGTTTCAGCACTTATTTTTAAATGTTTAAATCTTTTTTGTTCCAATTCTTTTGCAGTATTTTCTAAATAGCTAGTGTTGCACAATATTCCAGAAGGACCTACAGCACATGTTTCAGAAGGTAAAACAGAATGTCTTTTTGCTGTTGCTTTTTTCCTATTTTCTGCTAGTTGTGCCTTTGCTTCTTCAGAAGCTTCACAATCAGCAATAATTTTCATACTTGTCCATCTTTTTTGTTGTATTTCTTTTCCAGCATATTCAGTAGAATTAAAAATTTCCTGATATTCTTTATTAGAAGCATTTGTCACCGAACTGTTTAATGGATGCAGCATTGCAGAATTGTGTGTACACCCTATTTCTTCAAGAGCACCATTTCTAGAGGGACCAGCATTACACAAAATATTACTTGTACTTTCATTAGAAATCTCCACTTCTACAATATTACTTAATTTTCCAGAAGGATTCTCAATAGATTGCTTGAAAGATATGTTTTTCTTTTTGGCAGCATACCGAGCCTGTGCTTTTCTACCTTGAGCTTGTTTTTTTTCTAAAATATTGTGAGATATGTTCTGTACTCTTCTATTTGTACATATTGTTTCTTTAGATTTGTCAGTTAGTTTTGCCCTCCATATTTTTTTATATTCATTGTTTAATATTCTTTTTTGTTGAATCTTCCTTTCTTTTGTTATTTCCTCAGAAGAAACTGCTTCTTTAAAAACTGGAAAAGTATTTGTTTGATTTATTTTGTCTGTTTTATTTTGAAATTTTTGTTTTTCTCTCCATCTCTTTTGACGTTCACTGGATAATCTTCTTTTTCTTTGAATCTCTGTTTCATCCATTTTAAATACAATAGATAATCTAATAATTAGCTGAAATGTATAGTGGGGAAAAAAAGCTTATATACAATGAATGCATTGTGAGGAAGAACAAGAATAAGTGGGATTCCATGGTAACCAATGTCCTGTTTGATATTTTCGCCAAACTGACATAAAAAAAATCTCGCCAAACCCAGTATTGTCGGGTTGCGTGTTATTTATTTTAAACTATTAAAAAGATCATTCGTTTATATAAAATATTATAGTTACTTACAGACGTAAAAATAGCCACCTCTCTCATGGATGACTCTTTAGAACAACAAAAAATAAAAAGTCAGTTGCCATGCAAGGAAAACAACTTAAATATTAAAAGAGAAGTGCGTGCCGATAAACAAACCATGGACGCAACACCCAGTGCTTGTATCGCTTTGAGCATTTTATTTATGGATAATATCATTGTTTTATATACCATTTACTTCTTCTTGTATATAAAAATAGGTAAGTGTCTTTCTTGCGCAGAAAAAGTTGCATAAATCTTTAAAAAATAACCCCCATTGTACCAATTAGTTGTCGAATTAAGAAAAAAAAAATCAATGTCCAATTCCTGTATTGCTCCCAGGTATTCATACGTATTCCAAATTTCAAAGCTCTACAGCAGGAAATTTGGTGAAAAATGAGCACAGATGTCACATAATTGGCGTGAAAATGGGATTATTTTGTCCGAAATAGTAACCCGGCTAATATTGTTTTTTCCTAATAAAATGCTTATTTATATTCATTTTTTTAATTATATAAATTATTATTTTTCTATAGTTATTAATTATATATTTTTTTATTTACTGTAAGTTCCTTTTGAAAATAATAGTAAATAATTTAAAATGTATATGCAAGCGTTATTCCACAACGACGTTTTCGCCAAATGGGCTTTACAAAATATTGCGCCAAATCTGGTGCATCTATGACAAACGTGACGAAAAATAAGTGACAAGAATTGACTTCCACACGCAAACAAAATGTAAGTTAAAACGAAACATGCACTAAAAATAAATAAAAAAAGAAAATGATGTCATAAAAAGCAATATTTTATTAAAACACGTAATTGTTTCTAATTTTCACACGCGAAGTATAAAAAAATCTTTTAGTGATTAAAAAATGCTATTAAGAGATTACCACAAAAGCTCAAAATCAAAGTATTTTTTTTTAAAGTAACAGATTTATTTTCCTAGTTGATTAATTTTTAAAATGTTTCATTGATCATCAGTATTACTGCGTGCGTATTTTTATTATTATTTTTTTTATAATTACTCCATGTACTCTAATTAGGTTGTCGACCGAAAACACCAGCCAGTGAAAAATGACGCACACCAAATTTAACAACCCCTCTCCTCATTAGTCGAAGCATAGCATAACCCCCCCCTCTTTGATTTTCAATAGATTGATTGAAAGATATGTTTTTCTTTTTTGGCAGCATACCGAGCCTGTGTTTTTTTACCTTGAGCTTTTTTTTTTCTTTCTAAAATATTCTGAGATATGTTCTAAACTCTTCTACTTGTACATTATTGTTTCTTTAGATTTGTCAGTTAGTTTTGCCCTCCATGTTTTTTTATATTCATTGTTTAATATTCTTTTTTGTTGAATCTTCATTTCATTTGTTATTTCCTCAGAAGAAACGGTTTCATTAAAAAGTGGAAAGTATTTGTTTCATCTGTGGATGTTACACCAGATATTTCTAAAGGCAAAACATGAAATAAGTTTCTTGTTTTGTTTTCTTTCTTATTTACATGTACCTGAAGCTTTGGATCTTCCAAAGGTTCAATATGATCACTGATTTTAATACGTTCAATTGTTTTATTTTGAAATTTTTGTTTCTCCATCCATCTCTTTTGACGTTCATTGCATAATCTTCTTTTTCTATGAATCTCTGTTTCATCCATTTTAAATACAGTAGATAATCTAATAATTAGCTGAAATGTATAGTGGGAAAAAAAACTTATATACAATGAATGCATTGTGAGGAAGAACAAGAATAAGCAGGATTCAATGGTAACCAATGTCCTGTTTGATATTTTCGCCAAACTGACATAAAAAAAATCTCGCCAAACCCAGTGCTTATATCGCTTTGAGCATTCTATATACGGATAATATCATTGTTTTACATACCATTTACTTCTTCTTGTATACAAAAATAGGTAAGTGTCTTTCTTGCGCAGAAAAAGTTGTATAAATCTTTAAAAAATAACCCTCATTTTACCAATTAGGTGTCGAATTAAAAAAAATCAATGTCCAATTCCAGTATTGCTCCCAGGTATTCATACGCATTCCAAATTTCAAAGATCTACAACAGGAAATTTGGTGAAAAATGAGCACAAATGTCACATAATTGGCGTGAAAGTGGCATTATTTTGTCCGAAATAGTAGCCTGGGTAATATTGTTTTTTTACTAATAAAATGTTTATTTATATTCATTTTTTTATTATATAAGTTATTATTTTTCTAAAGTTATTAATTATATATTTTTTTATTTACTGTAAGTTCCTTTTGAAAATAATAGAAAATAATTAAAAATGTATATGCAAGCGTTATACCACAAAGACATTTTCGCCAAATGGGCTTTAGAAAATATTGCGGCAAATCTGGTGCACCTATGAAAAACGTGAACACACAAGACATCCATACAATGAATAAGCAGTTGCAGACCTTTCAAATGATATGTCACATGACTGGTTTTGTAAAGAAATAAAAAATGTTCACCCCCCTCGGGGGCAGAGTGGGGTGGTGACACACAAGACATCCATAATATGAATTAGCAGTTGCAGACCTTTCAAATGATGTGTCACACAATTGGTGTTGCAAAGAAATTAAAAATGTGCTCCCCAGTGGGGCAGAGTGGGTGGTGACACACAAGACATGCATAATATGAATAAGCAGTTGCAGATCTTTCAAATGATGTGTCACACGACTGGTGTTCTAAAGAATCAAAAATGTGCCCCCCCCTGGGAGGCAGAGTAGCTGGTGACTCACAACACATCCATAATATGAATAAACAGTTGCAGACCTTTAAAATGATATGTCACATAATTGGTGTTGCAAAGAAATTAAAAAGTGCCCCCCGGAGGGCAGAGTGGGGTGGTGACACACAAGACTTCCATAATATGAATAAGCAGTTGCAGACCTTTCAAATGATGTGTCACACAATTGATGTTGTAAAGAAATTTAAAATGTGCCTCCCTGGGGGTGACAGAATGGGGAGACACAAAATACATCCATAATATGAATAAGCATTTGCAAACCTTACAAATTATGTGTCACACGACTGATGTTGTAAAGAAACTAAAAATGTGCCACCCCTGGGGGGGCAGAGGGGAGGATGACACACAACACATCCATAATATGAATAAGCAGTTGCAGACCTTTCAAATGAAGTGTCTCACGACTGGTGTTGTAAAGAAATTAAAAATGTGCCCCCCCTAGGGGGGCAGAGTGGGGGTGACACACAAGACATCCATATTATGAATAAGCAGTTGCAGACCTTTGAAATGATGTGTCACACGACTGGTGTTGTAAAGAAATTAAAAATGTGCCCCCCCTGGGGGTGCAGACTGGGGGATGACACACAAGACATCCATAATATGAATAAGCAGTTGCAGACCTTTCAAATGATGTGTCATCCGACTGGTGATGTAAAGAAATTAAAAATGTGCCCCCTGGGGGGACACAGTAGGAGGGGAAACACAAGACATCCAAAACATGAATAAGCAGTTGCATACCTTTCAAATGATGTGTCATACGACTGGTGTTGTAAAGAAATTAATGTAAAATGTGTAACAGTAAAATGTGAAATAGTAAAATGTGCCCCCCCCCAGGGGGGCAGGGGGTGTGAAACACAAGACATCCATAACATGATTAAGCAGTTGCAGACCTTTCAAATGATGCGTCACACGACTGGTGTTGTAAAGAAATTAAAAATGTCTTCCCCTGGGGGGGTAGAGTGGGAGGTGACACACAAGACATCCATAATATTAATAAGCAGTTGCAGACCTCTCAAATGATGTGTCACACGATTGGTGTTGTAAAGAAATTAAAAATGCCCCCCCCCCTGGCGGGGAAGAGCGCGGGGGTGTGACACACAAGACATCCATAATATGAATAAGCAGTTGCAGACCTTTCAAATGATGTGTCACACGACTGGTGATGTAAAGAAATTAAAAATGTGCCCCCTGGGGGCACACAGTAGGGGGGAAACACAAGACATCCAAAACATGAATAAGCAGTTGCAGACCTTTCAAATGATGTGTCACACGACTGGTGTTGTAAAGAAATTTAAAATGTGCACCCCTCTGGGGGGTAGAGTGGAGGGTGACACGCAAGACACCCATAATATGAAGAAGCATTTGCAGACCTTTCAAATGATGTGTCACACGACTGGTGTTGTAAAGAAATTAAAAATGTGCCCCCCTGGGGGTCAGAGTGGGGGATGACACACAACACATCCATAATATGAATAAGATGTTGCAGACCTTTCAAATGATGTGTCACACAACTGGTGTTGTAAAGAAATTAAAAATGTGACCCCCTGGGGGGGCAGAGGGGAGGTGACACACAAGACATCCATAAAATGAATAAACAGTTGCAGACCTTTCAAATGATGTGTCACACAATTGGTGTTGTAAAGAAATTAAAAATGTGCCCCCCTGGGGGGCAGAGTGGGGGATGACACACAACACATCCATAATATGAATAAGCAGTTGCAGACCTTTCAAATAATGTGTCACACAACTGGTGTTGTAAAGAAATTAAAAATGTGACCCCCTGGGGAGCAGAATGGGGGATAACACACAAGACATCCTTTAAATGAATAAGCAGTTGCAAACCTCTCAAATGATGTATCAAACGACTGATGTTGTAAATAAATTAAAAATTTGGCGAAATATTACAGTTATCGCCAAATTGGCGTCCCTTTTGACAACTAATTTTGGTCGCCAAATTTGGCGATATATCGCCAAGTTGGCGACAAACTTGGCGATTGTTGGCGATGGTAACCTTTCCTCTCTTTATAGTAACCCATATGGCGATGCACAGACGGAGCCCTTTCCTGATTGGTCTATTCGACTCATGGAAGGAGTGGACAACCCGGATTCGTTACTTCCGGAAATCTTCCACATCAGCATCATTCCAGGAGTCATTCCTTTTAAGGCTAGTTTTTTTTTACTATAGAAGGATTGAAAAAATAGGGACATATTTTGAAACAGAATGAAAATTTACATCCGATTCCGAAAAATTCCGAACTCAAAAATCGATATTAAAAAAAAATTGTTTCCCGTATAAAAATTCTGATATCATTTTAAACCTCACCAGTCCGTCTATTGCTTATTATCCAATGACATTGGAATTTAAACAGCAACAATAATAAATTATGAAGATTTCGAAAAAAATTCGTAAATTGGGTTCTAATAATGCTATAGACAAGATTTTTAGTAAATGTGAAAGGACGGTTTTTCTACGTCAAGCTGCATAAGTTTCAAATGTCTACGATACATAGAAAAAAGTTACCTCTTATAATCTATACTAATAAAATCCGTGCGCCTCTGTCTGCTTGAAGCCGATTAAACTTCGAAACGCGGGCGAGTTGGAAGTCGCGAGAGGTGTCTTCCGATTGGAAAAATTCCGGGAAAGTCATTTCGGGCATTTTCGAGAACGTGGGACCAAAATTAAAAAAGTTATGAATTAAAAACCGGTCGGGAATCGGAACGGAAAACGTCTAATTTCCGAAACGGAGCTCAAACGGTTCTCTGAGGCAGAACACTGCGCAACCTTGCGGTGAAGAACTGAACTTTTCCTCTTCGGCTAAAAGAAGAAGCAGTCGAAAACCGCTTTTTCTCCCGGGAAAACGACATTTTCTTTCGTTTCGGTTCTTTGTAAAATAACTAATTGGTAAAAAATGTTAAACACGGTTTATTTTCATACTTTTTCTTTTTGGTAGCATACACGAATATTGTGTAACCTAAGATTTACGCGATTAATACTAATTTTTGTTAGTACAAACGGAAAACGAGGTGCCAAAATTATTTGTTTGTTATGTTGTTTGTGATATTAATGAAATTACTTATTTTTTAGCACTTTGCAACAAAGTTGAAAAGTGCTTATGCATTCGGTTTGTCTGTCCGTCTGTCCGTCTGGCCGTCTGTCTGTCTGTCCGTCTGTCCGCGCTCTAACTTCCGTAAATATACTCGGATTGCTATGAAATTTTTATACGTTATTGAGGTTTACCCTAGCACGAACCCTATTGAAAATGAAGTATCTACCATGATTAGTTTATCTACAGAGAGAATCAAAAGTTTCCCATTACATTACGGCCTATGGGGAAAAATCGTTAATATACTCAAATTGCCATGAAATTTTAGGACGTTTTTGACGTTTACCCTAACACAAGTCCTATTGAAAATGAAGTTTCTACCATGATTAGTTTGTCTACAGGGCGAATCAAAAGTTTCCCATTACATTACGGCCTATGGGGAAAAATCGTTAATATACGCGGATTGCCATGAAATTTTAGGACGTTATTGAGGTTTACCCTAGCACGAACCCTACTGAAAATGAAGTTTCTACCATGATTAGTTTGTCTACAGGGCGAATCAAAAGTTTTCCATTGCATTATGGCCTATGGGGAAAAATCGTTAATATACTCGGATTGCCATGAAATTTTAGGACGTTGTTAACGTTTACCCTAGCACAAGTCTTATCGAAAATGAAGTTTCAACCATGATTAGTTTATCTACAGGGCGAATCAAAAGTTTCCTATTACATTACGGCCTATGGAAAAAAATCGTTTCAAAGGAATTTTAAAGATGTTATACCCTGTCAAACATATTAAAATATGCATTCTATAAAATATAAGGTGAAAATGTAGCTATTATTCATTTACAGGGCCACACAAAAGAATTCCATTAGATAATGGTAAAAGGGGGAATTGTGTGACATATTTTAAAGATTTTAAGCTTTTTCATGTATAATAAAACTGATATATGTTACTGAAGCTTAATATAAATTATACGCTACTGTCTTGCATAATATGAAGTACATAGCATTTACAGGGCCATACAAAAGATTTCAAATAGTATATTCTTTCCGAAGTACCGTATATGTGTCTGATGATGGCTGATGGAGGGATGAAATGCATTTTAATTATTATATTCGCGTTTATATTTCGTTAAATATATGCACATTATATGGTGTGTATAAATGTTATAGTTGATATACAGGGCTACCCAAAAGAGCTAACCAACGTTACTGAATATGAGCGTAAATTATTTAAACGTGGTTCTTAAATAAGTTATGCATTTTTACGCTGAGCTGCATTCAATTTACTGAAAAATGTTTGCAGAATATAGATAAAGGGATATACAGGGCCACGCAAAGTATTCAGTACATGGACGCCTATGAATGATGATTTATGAGACTGTGATTTCAGTTGTTTTAAAAGTGTTTTAGTTTACAATACATTTTAGCCTAATACTGACTTGTAATAAAGGTACAATGTAAACTACAGGGCTGAACAAAGGTATTCAAGTATGTTTCCATCTAATAGTATGAATTGCTGAAAAAGAAATTTCAAGCTACTGGGTATTTTCTTGCTAAGCTAAATTTGTTCATTATATGAACTGACATATGAAATACAGGGCTGTTCTAATGTACTGGAATACATATTTGGGTATATTTGGCTATACACTATTATTTCCCTAAATAACAAAGTTTTGTTAAAAATTTCCTTAAGTGTTGGAAAGTTCTTCATAATCTATGCTTAACGCATGATTTTTCTTACTTGTTTTTTAATAGCAGTCTTTTGCAGTTTTTAATACCGAAACTTTTTTTGCGCGTTTTTTCTTAAACCATCATACAGACAGTTTTTAAAGTAGATAAAACTGATTACATATTCAGAATCTGCGTAAAAGTCTGCTTCTGATGAACCAAAAAATACGAGAAAATGTTTTATGGGCGCGCAGCGCCAACCGTGCAAAACCAAATATTTTTAATGGGACGATGCCTTTGCACGGTGGGCGCGTAGCGCCCACTGTGCGAAATCACATGTTTTTAACGGGATAATGGGCGCATAACAACCATAGCTCTTTAATTTACTTTTTTTGTGCTTGAGGGTTCGAACTCCAAGACTTGCTTATTAAATGAATTTTTTTGCTTATTATATACTGCTTAATATCGAGGTTCGTTTGGAAAAAGTGGCCCAGCTAGCGGGCGTAGCTCGCTAGTCTATACTAATAAAATCCGTGCGCCTCTGTCTGTATGCTTGAAGCCGATTACAGTTTGCAACGCGGGCGAGTTGGAAGTCGCGAGAGGTGTCTTTCGATTGGAAAAATTCCGGGGAAGTCATTTCGGGCATTTTCGAGACCGTGGGATCAAAATTAAAAAAGTTATGAATTAAAAACCCCTTGGGAATCGGAACGAAAAATATCTCAATTCCCTACGGAGCTCCGAAGCAGAACACTGCGCTACCTTGCGGTGAAGGAATGAATTTTTCCCCTTTGGCTAAAAGAAGAAACAGCCGAAAACCTCCATTTCTACCGGCGCTAATTGCATTTTTTCCCGCATCAATTTTTTTGACTTGCCGTAGAATATTTACCGTAGTTTTCGCTAAAATATTGAACTTAGAAATAAAACAGGACTATCGAAACTTTTTTTTGCGCGTTTTTTTCTTAAACCATCATGCAGACAGTTTTTAAAGTAGAAAAAACTGATTACATATTCAGAATCTTCGTAAAAATCTGCTTCTGATGAACTAAAAAATCGAAAAAATGTCTTATGGGCGCGTAGTACCCACCGTGCAAAACCAAATATCTTTAACGGGACTATGGGCGCGAAGCGACCATAGCGCCGATCCACAATCTTTTTATTTCAAGTGCACGTGGCCCACAGTGCGAAATCACATATTTTTAACGGGACCATAGCTCTTTAATTTACTTTTTTTTGTGCTTGAGGATTCGAACACCAAGACTTGCTTATTAAATGAATTTTTTTGCTTATTATATACTGCTTAATACCGAGGTTCGTTCGGAAAAAGTGGCCCAGCTAGCGGGCGTAGCTCGCTAGTTTCCTAATAACTGGTGTCACGTGACACTTCAACTGCTGAGAAAACTTTGAAAATTTTGCAGTTTGATTTTCGTTTCTTCAGACAACGTGACTAAGTGATAGATTAAAAATGCAAAGAAATAAAATGACTTTTTTGTCGATTTTTAAAGATATTTCGAGAAATAATTGGTCTGTGAAATTAAATTTTAGAATTTCTCAAAGCTCTTTCAATTTCACGCGCTCTCCTGCAATCTGCGTTTTCATAGCTTTTTTAGAACGAAAGATATCGCCTTTTAAATATCTGCCTATTACATAAATTCTGTTAAATTGACACGTGCTTTTGATCCAATTACGTTGAAATTCATTAAAAATGATGTTTTTAATTAATTTCGTCGTTAATTACCGCCGAAATTTTTCGAAACAGGCGTCAGATAGGAAAAAAGTTTTTGAGGCTTGAATGGGGTTTTGCGCACAGACAGACAGACAAACGTTTACCACTATTAATAGAAGTCATATATATATACATATATATAGAAAGTATACACTCTCAAAAGTAGCTAAAGGCTAATTCGTTAACCGTCAGTCGTCGACATATAGTTTCTATTACAAAAATGTTTTGAATGAGGCAAAGAAATATTTTAAAAGTGATTTAGGTCAATAGTTTTTTTAATACGAAATCTAAATCTTTATACATCTCTCTGTCCTATAAGTTGTATTTTTATATTTACTAATACTTTGACAAGTAAGACAAAAAAGTTCTGTTATGTTTTGATTAAAATTATTGAGTAATAACTACTTAAAGTTGGAGCATATTTTGTTTCTGTAAATGAAGGATCATTCACAGTAATCTTCTTTATTTTATAATATCTGATTTTTGTTGCTTTTTAACTTTGAAAATTTATCTTTTGAGAAAAAATCTGACATGATGGTTAAAAATTAAGGTAATTTTCTGATTCATTGATAAAAAATTCATAATATTTAAAACACACAAGCATCGCAATCTTGTGTTACATAATCTAAAATTTTTCTTAAAATTCTTGACGGTATCTGGCCAAAATGTTTTGTGTTATCCTGTAAAATAATCAAAATGCATAATAACAACCGAAAATCATAACAATATTATATTGTCATCGGATTTACTTCAGTATGCAAAGTTTAATCTCAATCGCATATTTGAAACTGAGTTAAAATTCAAGTGAAAAATTACTACTGTAAGAACATGCATACGATCGGTGAAGTTAAATAAAAAAAAAAAATGCAAAATTAACAAAAATTTTGATAATAGACATCGTGAAAAGAAACAGTCTAAAATCCTTATCAAATAAATATACGTTAAATTACAATTATTTTAACCAATCCTAATAAATATTAACTTAATCGAAAAACTTGATCGTTTTTTTTCCTAGCGCACATACACATGAATTCAGTTCGTCGAATATTTTAACCACTTGGCATGTGAGCTGTTACATTCAGAAAAATAGTAAAAATTATGTATTTTTAAAGCTTCGTTACTTGGTCAAATTTAATGTTATTTTAACAAGATTTTTTTTTTAATTACTTGATCGTGTAATACGAAAAGATTACTAAATATAACTTGTAGGACTGGGAAATCGTATACAAATTTAAATATTAATAATATATAAAGTAATATCGCATTAAATTTCGTGTTTTTGTAAGAAATATTTTTATTGATCCAATTTGCTCTTAAAATAATTTATTACTTCATTGAAAACATTTATGTTATTGGAATTAAATAACTATGATTAATGGTTTAGGAATTATCCATTGGCTACCGTTGAGAGCGGACACCCTGTATATAAAAATATGTGTACGTATATATATATATATATATATACATACAACGAAACAAAATATAAATTACAACACAATTAGTACACATATGCATTTTATTACGGAGTAAAATGCACTTTTGACTATTCTGTTTTACGTGTAAACATTATAAAACGTGTTGAGTATGAAAAATTGTGATGTGGTCAATTAAATAACATTCCTTTTGCGAGTCGAAAGTAAAGTTCTTTAAACATTTTGCATGCTGACATAAGTTGTTAGAGTTGCTAAACTTATTAAGGCTGACGAGTCACTTTTCCATACATAATTTCTTAAGATCAGCATGTTGTTTTAAATAACCATTTATATTAGAGTGTAAGTTAGTTTAATAAAGTATTTTAAAGGCTTGACTAAGCAAAGAAAAATAATTTTATTTTGAAGCTTTCTTTTGTTGCTGTCATTTTCAGATAAAACTGTTTAACGTTTTACTATAAAATCTATGTTCTGCGAAAATAATTTACAAGGGTATTTATTTAAAAGATACCCAAAACGAATTATGTATATATTTTTATATGTAACATAATCATCTGACTATATAGAGATTATATAAATTAAAATTGATTTCTGAAAGTCAAAAACAATATTTTTGAAAAAAAATTTAATTTATTCTCTTTTTTCTAAGTAATTTTAAAATTTCACAAATGAAACTGCATTGAAACAAAATACTTGTAGATTGTGTTTAATAAGACAATTTTCTATTGTATGTTTATTTCAATATTAGAATAATTATATATATATATATATATATATATAGATAGATAGATAGATAGATAGATAGATAGATATAGATATATATATTCTATTAGACATCAGTGATTACAGTGAGACATCAGCATTTTAGCACGCTGCTTACCAAAAATTTAAACTCATCGTGTTTTTTTTTTTTTTTTTTTTGACTGCCATTTAAATGATGGCAATAACAATAAAATTCATACTGTATAGGAATGATAGAATCGAACTTTAAGAAATCGCATGCAAAAAACCTCGGTCACCATTTTTATTTAATTTTTAATATCTATATATAGTAGCAAGAGAAGAATGTGAAAAAAACTTCTGAAAATATTGTGCATGAATATTTATTTTCAATTTCTGTTGGCAATACCCAGGAATTTCTGACCAGGAAAAAAATCATATATATGATTCATTAAGACGGCGCTCAGTTAGATGGATGGAAATGGGATGGTCACAAGCTGACACTGTCAGATGTTTCGATGTGGCGCGCAGTGAGGTCCTAGAACTAAGAAATTAACTTTCCTCGGAAGATTCTGTGTGTAGTGTTTGTTCCAGGTCGATTAATCATGAGTTTCAACACCCGCGACATACTGTTATCTTATTTTTTTCGGCAAGAAGAATATGGAAAGTTACTGTTCCTCAGCTTATTTTAAATCATTTTCTCGCTTCAGGGACAAGAATATTCACTATTATTCAGCAATAAAACTACACAGTTTCGAGCTCTAGGAGCACTTATGTGTGTTCCACTGTACTGACGACAGAGAAGTGTCCGTTTATGTTGCGCAAGAGAACATGTTACCTGGTCCAGACAGCAATGAGCTTATGTCCTGTTCAAAGATAAATCCAGGTTCACACAAGAAAACGTTTAAAGAAGTTTATTGATTGGGAAAACAACTGTTAAGATACAAATAATCTAGCACTGCTGCAAGACATATTTATAGAACTAATAAAATCATGGTTTAGGCAAAAACTCTCGCTAGTCACACAGATTGACCTCCGTGTGTTCCATGGGGGGACTCTGACTTTTTTTAGATAGCAGGGTGAGATACTTGATAGATTTGATAGATAGATAGATAGATAGATAGATATAGATATATATATTCTATTAGACATCAGTGATTACAGTGAGACATCAGCATTTTAGCACGCTGCTTACCAAAAATTTAAACTCATCGTGTTTTTTTTTTTTTTTTGACTGGCATTTAAATGATGGCAATAACAATAAAATTCATACTGTATAGAAATGATAGAATCGAACTTTAAGAAATCGCATGCAAAAAACCTCGGTCACCATTTTTATTTAATTTTTAATGTCTATATATAGTAGCAAGAGAAGAATGTGAAAAAAACTTCTGAAAATATTGTGCATGAATATTTATTTTCAATTTCTGTTGGCAATACCCAGGAAATTCTGACCAGGAAAAAAATCATATATATGATTCATTAAGACGGCGCTCAGTTAGATGGATGGAAATGGGATGGTCACAAGCTGATACTGTCAGATGTTTCGATGTGGCGCGCAGTGAGGTCCTAGAACTAAGAAATTAACTTTCCTCGGAAGATTCTGTGTGTAGTGTTTGTTCCAGGTCGATTAATCATGAGTTTCAACACCCGCGACATACTGTTATCTTATTTTTTTCGGCAAGAAGGATATGGAAAGTTACTGTTCCTCAGCTTATTTTAAATCATTTTCTCGCTTCAGGGACAAGAATATTCACTATTATTCAGCAATAAAACTACACAGTTTCGAGCTCTAGGAGCACTTATGTGTGTTCCACTGTACTGACGACAGAGAAGTGTCCGTTTATGTTGCGCAAGAGAACATGTTACCTGGTCCAGACAGCAATGAGCTTATGTCCTGTTCAAAGATAAATCCAGGTTCACACAAGAAAACGTTTAAAGAAGTTTATTGATTGGGAAAACAACTGTTAAGATACAAATAATCTAGCACTGCTGCAAGACATATTTATAGAACTAATAAAATCATGGTTTAGGCAAAAACTCTCGCTAGTCACACAGATTGACCTCCGTGTGTTCCATGGGGGGGACTCTGACTTTTTTTAGATAGCAGGGTGAGATACTTGATAGATTTGATAGATAGATAGATAGATAGATAGATAGATATAGATATATATATTCTATTAGACATCAGTGATTACAGTGAGACATCAGCATTTTAGCACGCTGCTTACCAAAAATTTAAACTCATCGTGTTTTTTTTTTTTTTTTTTGATTGGCATTTAAATGATGGCAATAACAATAAAATTCATACTGTATAGAAATGATAGAATCGAACTTTAAGAAATCGCATGCAAAAAACCTCGGTCACCATTTTTATTTAATTTTTAATGTCTATATATAGTAGCAAGAGAAGAATGTGAAAAAAACTTCTGAAAATATTGTGCATGAATATTTATTTTCAATTTCTGTTGGCAATACCCAGGAAATTCTGACCAGGAAAAAAATCATATATATGATTCATTAAGACGGCGCTCAGTTAGATGGATGGAAATGGGATGGTCACAAGCTGATACTGTCAGATGTTTCGATGTGGCGCGCAGTGAGGTCCTAGAACTAAGAAATTAACTTTCCTCGGAAGATTCTGTGTGTAGTGTTTGTTCCAGGTCGATTAATCATGAGTTTCAACACCCGCGACATACTGTTAGCTTATTTTTTTCGGCAAGAAGGATATGGAAAGTTACTGTTCCTCAGCTTATTTTAAATCATTTTCTCGCTTCAGGGACAAGAATATTCACTACTATTCAGCAATAAAACTACACAGTTTCGAGCTCTAGGAGCACTTATGTGTGTTCCACTGTACTGACGACAGAGAAGTGTCCGTTTATGTTGCGCAAGAGAACATGTTACCTGGTCCAGACAGCAATGAGCTTATGTCCTGTTCAAAGATAAATCCAGGTTCACACAAAAAAACGTTTAAAGAAGTTTATTGATTGGGAAAACAACTGTTAAGATACAAATAATCTAGCACTGCTGCAAGACATATTTATAGAACTAATAAAATCATGGTTTAGGCAAAAACTCTCGCTAGTCACACAGATTGACCTCCGTGTGTTCCATGGGGGGACTCTGACTTTTTTTAGATAGCAGGGTGAGATATTTGATCAATTTTCCGTTCATATGCGTTATCATCTTAACAGTCAAGGCCAAATGAATCTCTAAAATTTCAGTATGACGTCGATGCTAATAGATTTAATTGATACATCCGCCAATCGTCTCCATCATGGTTCGTCTATCATGCTATTGGATCCGCAATTTAAAGTACATGTATCTTTAAATAACCATCTCGTTATTTATCGCCTTCAAGCAAAAAATGTTAAATTATACAATATAAATAATCATTCATACATTATTTTGAGTGTTCTTCTTACACTGCAAAGTATTTTTGTAACGTTACGGTATAAAATTGTTGGCAGCCTTGCTGTCTTCAATTTTGGGGAGTACTTTAACCGATATAACCGGCGTAACATTGTAATGCAAGCAATCAATTCTATATATTTAAGTCATCTGTTTTTTAGTCATCAGCTTTGAGCTTTATACTCGACGAATTTCGATAATTATTTTTTTAATGAAAGCTGTTCATTTGTATATCTACCGATTGTAGCTATTTTTTAATTTATTTGCATTTTTATATTTATTTTTAATTTTAAAAGCTTTTTTATGATATTTCTTCAAAACACTAGCAATAAGGTTAAGATTTTCTCACTATAATAAAAAAATTATTTTGTCTTTATCACTTTCCACCAATCATAAGCTTGATTTTGTGATGTGCCGGTATTACGATAGTTTTATTTACATAATATCAAAAATAATTAAAATAATTTCTCTATATTAAGTTATTTGTAAAATAAAAATAAATAAAAAGCTTTCTGCAAATCAAAAATAAACACTCAAACTTTATTCTTTTTAATAATAAAGGTATCATCTTTTCGTTACCATAACAACAAACGGCATTTTTCACAAGTTCATGGAGGCTACAATTTCATCGGTAAATATGGTATCGCATTAAAAAAAAAAAAAAAAAAAAAAAAAAAAAAAAGTTTTTTTTTTTTTTTTTTTTTTTTTTTTTTTTTGTAAAAGTAACCATAATTAAAGTTTTGCGTACAATTATGCACTAATTGCTTTATAATACACATATCATTTACTCAGAAATAATATTGAATATTCTATTAATGTAAAATACCAGAAAATAATTTATGATAAAAAGTAATATCTAAAGCGAAATGTTTCTGGCAGAAAAAAATGACGCCATTTAGTAACCAGATAAACTTGCTCCATGAATATACATGTTGCTACTGATTTGGCAATGATGACGTCACATTCACTGGCTTTCATTCCTGCATCTAAATAGATTGGACATTCGCTATTTATTTAAAAATCGTTGGTATGCACAAATGAAAATATTTCTAAAAATTGCGTCATTCCCATTTACTTATAATAAATATTTAATGAAACTAAAGAATATTTAAGTAACTGTGTAAATCGCGCTTTTATGTAGTAAAGAATGAATGCTTCTGATAGCGTAAATGATGTCATATTGAAAAAAAAAAAAGATCAAAAGAAATCAATAAATTTATTGATATTAACACGTGTAGGGAGTCGGTTATGCAGTTCAGTAACTCCATGCTTCCATTATAATAAAAAATGTTTTATTGAAATTGCAGTTCATTAAACAATGGTGCATTTAACAAGTGATATTTAAACGAGGAAATAATGAGTTGTGCAAATATTCTTGAATTAGTATTCGGACATATCATATTAACTTTCTCAAGCAAATTTACGTTTAAATAATGCTTCAAACTTAGCAAATTGCATTAAAAAAATTGTTGCGGAAGTTAGATACAATGTAATATATTACATTTCATTCATTCTTCATAATCATCATCTTTCTTATCTATTTTCGTATAAGTTTGTTTACTTTTGAAATTTCTGTATCTTCATCATGGAAAGATGGACACAGATGTCATATATACACCACGTTGGCGCGATTGTAACAAAATGGTGAATTTACATCTTATATGGTAATCCAGTTATTTTGTTGCAACAATTTATATAAAAATGAAACAACAATTGAGGCAATAAATAAACAGTTATAAATTATAAACATAACTATAGCTGTAATAATGAATATAAATATCAGAATACATCGTAAGTAATACCACTTATAGCAATATCAAAACCAAAGTTTTCGCAAATTTGCAGCGAAAAAAACTTGCGCCAACATGGTGCGTATATGACATCTGTGCCGAAAGATGTGCTATCCCAATTTTAAAAAATGGAAATTACTTATTTCGTTCGATATTCTATTGTCTGTATAATACTTATACATATCGTTGTGAACTTCGATTACAAGTACTCAAAACAGTCAAACGTAATTTGGAACATTATGAAAATTTAATAATGGGTGATAACTCTTATAGGATTCCAGTAAGTAATTCTGTTGATTATGAAAATCTGATGTCCCTGGATAGAGAATAATACAAGTTACATAGAACTATGTTGTAAAAGTTACCTTTAAACCTAGATGATACTTCTAAATAATCTCTAAACATCAATAGTACTCTCTTAAATCTATGAGAACTTATATGAAATAACCGCAGCCACAGAATAACTCAATCTGAGCCTAAATTCATTCATCTCGCGATTTGAAAGGCAGCTTTTGTAAAAGAGTTGAAACAACTCGAGTAGCGAGTTGTTTGTAAACAATTTAAATCAAGATGAATAGTTTTAAAAATGCAATTCAAATCAAGACGAATAAAACGTTTAAAAAACAACTCATTTACGATCCAATAAATTACAGCTCTTTTTTGAGACGCTAAATAAACTCTTTCGATTTAAGAATGTAAAGCTGAATCTGACCTTAAGTCTGCATTCGAATTCAGTATGGGAATGCACTAATTACATGGGAAGAAGTACCTGTGGCCAGAGCATATGCATTATTGTTTGTGGATCGACTCCTGCGAGGCTCTGCGAACGACAATGTTCCTTTTGGAGGAAGAGTAATTTTCCTTGGAGGTGATTTTAGATAGGTTCTACCAGTGATTCCACATGCTTTAAGACAAATCAAAGCTCAAAACTTTACTGAGTTTTCTACTCATAGATCAAGATTTAAAGTATTGAAATTGATAAAAAAAATATATGTGATTAAGACCAGATGAATCCGAATTTTTGGATTTTTTTGCTTAAGATAGATAATATATATATATATATATATATATATATATATATATATATTTGCTTAAATGAGGAATTTAATGGAGACTCAAATAAAGTAGATTTATTACCATCTATTATAGTAAAAAATAACAATGTCACCGATTTTTTTTCTTTTCTTCAGGGATGGCATTTTTATATAGTATCACAAAATATGCTAAAGTTTCAATTCCAGCTCCAAAAAGCAAGAATTGGTATGAAATTAATTACAAATTTAGAAACCTTATATCCCAGAACATACAGCATTATAAATACCTTAATAACTGAAAATAAAAAAGGAATTCTTCAATTTCCAACTGAATTTTTAAATAGCTTACAATTAAATGGTTTCCCTCTATATATTCTCAAATTAAAATGCAGAAAATAACGCAATTTTACTGTGAAAATTGTATGCTTTCCTAAGGTCTTTTAAATGGGGCCGGATTAATTGTACGAAACATATGCGATGATAGTTTAAAAATTCATCTAGAAATTATTACTCGCGAAAGAGTTTGAAAAAGACTTTTGATCTCTAGAATCGATCAGATCACTTAACCGGCGACGGGTATGGGTAAACAGTGCTTTAAACCCCGACTTATCTTGGGGCAGCCGTTGCAGTGGTTAATACGATCAGAGACAACTCTTCCCTTTTCATTTAGAAGACAGCAAATTCCCATTCGTGTTGCGTTTTGTATTACGATTAACAAAGCACAAGGAGAAATGTTATATTCTGTTGGTACTTATTCACCAGAGCCAGTATTTAACCATGGCCAGTTATGTATCGCCATGTTTCATTTACATTCCTTTAAGAAATTGAAATTGCAAAAGCTCTAAAAAGTAGCACGTCAACTTATGTGGTATATAAGAAAATATTTTAAAAAGACGGAAAAAGGGAAAAAAATCTATTGTTGAAACAATATGAAAATTTATTTGGGTATTACTAGATTATCCCGTCGACCAAACAACTATCGCTAAATTATAAGATTAAATGCCAATAATGGATGATTGTGAATGTCGAATTCAATGACATTAAACTCGGTACACATGTTTAAAACGTCATCAAATGGTTTTTAATACCATTTTTTATGTGTATTTTTATTTATGTTTTAAAAATTTATCTGTTCTTTCGATATTAAAAATAAAAATTATGTCAACATGTATAATTTGGCTATTAATTTGGCGATTTTTATAATTTGGCAGAAATGGTCGACGGGATAACAGAGTAGTACCTTTATTTGATATTTATTATTGATAGAACTGAATAAAACTGATCTTTTCTTTTAAGTACAGTTTTCTTTTTTTCATAATTTTCAAATGTTGCATACTTATCTAATATACTCTCTTCCGTCGAATTTCGAAGAGTGCAGCTAGTATATGTTTAAATTACACCATAATATAAGTGCAAAAAATTACTCCATAAAATGGAGGTAGCAGCTGTCTCCAAGTTAAAGGGACAGTAGGCCTTTATTTGAGCAAAATCATCTGTAGCAAAATCGTCAGAAAAAAAAGGTCTATTTCTGGTGTATAATAGTATCTAAACAGTTTTTTTCTTGTTAAAATATCAATTATGAAGGTTTTAAAGAGTAAATAAAAAAAGATAAATGTATTTATATACTTTAAATCTGTTTTTCTCAAAACTAATTTTCCAGCGTTTTTAGATTTTTGAATTGCTTCTTGCGCCTTAATTTTTGATCAATAGTTATAAAATTGATTAGGAAGTATCCTGATATTATTTAAAAATAAATTGCGTAAGCTTTTTAAAATTCGTTTTCATTAAGATAGTCAAATTTTATTTTTTACTTTTTAAAAGGCAAAATTCTGATGAAAATCGATAAGGAATTCAGAAAAAAATCTGTAAAATATTAACTATTCAAGAGATTTAAAAAATCTTACACAAATTTGTTTATAATATAGTTTTAAGTGATAAAAATGCAAAAGCAAGAAAATATTTCAAAAATTAAGTCACGAGGAACATTTTAAATTAAATATATTTAAATTAATTTTATTTAAAAATTTAAATTTTTGCAAAAAAAAATTACAAATTTTAATAAGATTGGAAATTTTTTGTAGGTATTATATATGCTGTTGGTGAAATGTACATATGCACAAAATTTCATATTGCTATGATAAAAATGAATAAAATAAATTTTTAACGTCCACCGTCCCCTTAAGGGGTAACGTTACACAAATGTTTTCAAGTGTACAGTCATTGCACACGATTTTTTTTTTACTCTTCGTATTTGTAATCTTCGAAAGTACAGTGACTCATTGATGAAAATGTGAAAATAAAATGGTTATCTGGACTAATTAAAAATTCAAGACTAATTAAAAATATAACAGATCCATAAAATATAAGTTCATTATTTAAATATTTTTTCTAAATTGTCATTGTTTTTACTGTTTTCATTTTCAAGTTATTGAATTGAATGTACTAATTCGGATGTACCAATTAAAAAAATTCTCCTACTCGTATTCCATACTGAAATACTAATTATACTAAAAATTATTCTATCAGAGTACCAAAATTAAATAACAATCTATATTCATCACGGGGATTCAAAAGTTATAAAATTATAAAATTGTAGAATCTAAAAAAAGATAGTGTCATCGAACATTTTAAAAACTCACACTCTTACATGTTTACATTAGAAATTCTCGGTATGAAAAACGTACAATTGACAAATTATGATGAGGTACATCCAAACGCTAAAATTTAAATGATTAGTAACGTTATTAATGATTCACTTTTGTTTCCAATTTCTTCTCACCATTTCCTTTAAGCAGTTATGCTTAAGCGTCTTTAATTGAATATGTTTTTTCCCAATGTAAATGGGCTATTTAAGTTGACTAATATTTTTCCTTTGGTATAATGCTAAAAAAGTATTTTTTAATGGTACTAATTCAATGAGAAGTTGATATGATACCTAATTAAAAGTTTCTTTCGCAAAAATGAACAAACTATTTAGTTTAGATAATATGAAGAAGAAATAATTCATAAAAAACAAAATAGTAAATTGTTAAAAGACATTATGGAGATTTATTTAATGTGGTTTTTTTTTCGTTACATAATACATATCTACAAAATTTATTTTGTGAAACATTTAATCTGTCCACCTACATACCCATCTGTCTATGTGTCGGATGCTTATAAAAAAACTTCATATTTTTTCTCAAATGTCTTACAAATTTATAAATATGTATACATATACATATATCAACAGGCATTCCAGATATATAGACAACTGTGCGTGTATATGTAGTTATATTGTATTTGTATATAACTGTATTAATGTATTAATTGTAATTATATTATAAATTTGAATTATAGTATTGTATATCTAGTTCTATAGATATATTTTGTACAGTTATATGAATCCATTTCTTTATTTTAATTCTTCATCATGCATATATCATGCTATTTTTTAACTGTAAATTATTTATTTGAATTAAAAGGCAGATACAAAATTTATTATAACATTTATCTAAAATCGCTATATATTCAAATTAATATTTTTAAAAGACATAGTCAAAAGGGGTGTTTTAGAGATATTTTTCTTATAGAAATATTTCCATAAAGTTTTTTCAGATAAAAATGCTCCAGAATTTTATTTATTTCTTTTACATTTTTAATTTTGTATTCAAATTCTATTACTGCAGTTAATATTGCCTTTATGAGTGTAAATAAAATCTTTAACGCCATACACACTCGGAATACACTGTAAAACATTTGTGTTACGTTACTCCATAAAATTGGTCGTAGCTACGATTTCCATTTTACAGAGTAATTTTTCACTTATATAATGGTGTAATTTAAACATATATTGCTGGTGTAACTTCGCAATGTTACACCAGTTATATCGGTTACAGTACTCCACAAATGTTTTACAGTGTACCTTTAATTACTTTAAGGGTTGACTAACAAACAATAACAAGTTGGAAATTGCACGTGAAGCGTAGCATATGAGGTGGGTTCGTACGATAACGAAGTTTTAAAAATATTACTCTCATATATCAATCTCATAAAATTGTAAATAGTGAATTACAATAAAAATGCTTATCAAACAATGTTCTCCCTATAACATTATTTAATGGAATACATTTGTGTGGCCTTATAAATCAATAACAAACGTTCGTTGCACCACAAATTATGTAAAATGTATATTATAATATGTACTTTATAGTTGCATAAAAATTCTATTAAGTTCGAATGACTGTAACACCATTAAAATACATTTGAAACTTTTCCCCCATTGACTATAATGTAATTGAATACTTTTGATTGCCCCTGTAATTGATCTATGCATCCGATTATCAAAAACTTTGAAACAACTCGAAAAAATTATGTAATAATTATGTATTTTAAATTTCAAGCGATTAAAATGTATTTGAAACTTTTCCCCCCATTGACTGTAATGTAATGGAATACTTTTGATTGCCCCTATAATTGATCTATCCATCCGATTTTCATAACATTTGAAATGACTCGACAAAATTATGTAATAATTATGTATTTTAATTTTCAAACGATTCGGTTCGGTAGTTTTTGCGTTGTTATATGCGGACAGACGGACGGACAGACTGAACGACCACTATAGGTGCTACGATTTACATAATTACGAATGCACCTAAAAATGGAAACACTATAGGATCGCTCTTGTATTTATTTTTACTGTTACAGACATTTTACTCGCAAACTATAAAATTCGAAACGTTAAAATTCGGAGAGGTAATAAAGACTGTTTTCTACGCACTTTTAAATTATTAAACGTTCGCAAACGTATTTTTGGAAAAATGTAGAAGAACTAATTAAGTTACTTACAGCCCGTTTCCCTGATTTGTCCGTACTTCATACGGGCCAATGATTATTTGCCGTACCATGTACAGGCAACCATATTCCAATCACAATTTATCATTCTCAACAGTAAATTTCTGTTACGAATTTTGCATTATTGAATCCGGGAATTATTCTGATTGAATTAAGAAAAAATTTCTATTTAAAAAACCCATTGACAAAAGACTAAAAATTCTATTAAAGATAGGAAAATAATAGGCGTTATTTGAATGCTTTTTTTTTTTTGGAAAAATATTGATCAATTAAATAATAATTTTTTTCTTTTTTTTTAACCGAATTCAAAAAAGTAGGAGGAGATTATCAATCAACGCGTATGTATTTTTTTAAATGTATGTTCACTGATTACTCCAAAACTATCCAACCGAATAATTTGACTTTTATGTTAAATGAAAGAGGTTGCTCTTGAATTGGTACCACTTCCGTTTCATAGAAATTGGTTCAGTAGTTTTTCAGTAACTACTAGGCAAAACTAATAAAGTTTTATTAGTGATTTCTCGCAAATTGACTTTCATTGTTGTAACCGTTTTCTCAATCAAAAGCATCAAACTATAAATTTATCAGTGTCAGCGCCAAGTTTCCGCCAAACTTGGCACCATTTAATGAAATTTCGCCAAATTTGGCGACCAAAATAAGTTGTCATAACTGAAGCCTATTTTGCTGCAGCTAATTTATTGAATTGGTACCACTTCCGTTTCATAGAAATTGGTTCAGTAGTTTTTCAGTAATTAGGCAAAAACTAATAAAGTTTTATTAGTGATTTCTCGCAAATTGACTTTCATTGTTGTAACCGTTTTCTCTATCAAAAGCATCAAACTCTATATTTATCAGTGTCAGCGCCAAGTTTTCGCCAACCTTCGCACCATTTAATGGAATTTCGTCAAATTTGGCGACCAAAATAAGTTGCCATAACTGAAGCCATGTTTGCTGCAGCTGACTTATTGAATTGGTACCACTTCCGTTTCATAGAAATTGGTTCAGTAGTTTTTCAGTAATTAGGCAAAAACTAATAAAGTTTTATTAGTGATTTCTCGCAAATTGACTTTCATTGTTGTAACCGTTTTCTCAATCAAAAGCTTCAAACTATATATTTATCAGTGTCAGCGCCTAGTTTTCGCCAAACTTCGCACCATTTAACGAAATTTCGCCAAATTTGGCGACCAAAATAAGTTGCCATAACTGAAGCCACGTTTGCTGCAGCTGACTTATTTGGCGACGTTCCCATTTAAATTTAATAATAGATCTTTTCCTCTCGGTTTCTTGGGATTTGTTAATCGTCAGTCAAGTTTACAATTGTAAAAAGCCCTTCGCATTTCAAATGTTAATTTAATGTGCGTATATTAAATATGAAACGTTATTTAATATCTTAAGTAATACAAAAGCGAAACTAAATTAATACAAAGCAAGAATTTATCATGCGTTTTAAAGAGCACATAACATCAGACTCGAGGAACATATTATTTATGCATCCCGTATCTTTATTATATCAAAAAGCTAGATACATAAATATGCTTTGAGATTGCTTTTAATTATTCCACTTGAGAATAATAACAGCAACTTTCCTGTACAGGAGTCTTGGCGAGAGAACGAAATTTGTATGCATATTTTATGACAATATATTTACTGTCATAGATTTACAACGTAGAAAAAAAGTGTTACTGCAATTAGTATTACTGACATTATTGGAGGATCTTTAATGACAGTAGCAGGGCCCGATTTGTGCAGGGCCATGCGGGGCAATTGTCCCGGACCCCGCCTTTTAGGGGTCCCTGTGAGACTAATCAGGTTTTTCGTTAAATTGTGCCAAATATTTCCAAACATTTAGGAAGGTTGTGCGGTCTTGTCCTCTTTGCTTCCAGTACTCCATTTATTTATGCAAGAATTATGCTACTTCATTAGAAACTTAATGATTAAAGTTTTTTTATAACTTAGTATTGTATTGTTTTCAAAAGAAAGTGTTTATTAATGTTTTCCGGATAGCGTGACAAGTTAAAATCATTAATTATAGCCAATTTGGGATGTTTTCTTTCAGACGTCTTATAACGTATTGTTAATAAGAAGAGTAGAACGTTTGCAAAGACATATTTATGTCGACCATTCTATTATCTTTTCTACAATTATCCTGCTAGTATTTTTTTCTTAAAGCTGTGGCTATTTTTTGAGACAACCTGTATACAGATGTGAGCTGTAGAGAGTACAAAATTTATACCTACATACAATTATGCAGTTTAGTACTAACCACTTCTACATTATTCACAAAATGTTTTTTAAAGATAGATAGAATGATATTTGCCTCAGGGCTTCACATAGCCTTAGTCGGGTCCTAATCAGTAGACATTAAGCATAATCGCCAATCTCAAAGAGTTCGCAACTATGAAGCCGCCTGAATTGTATCCAGCAACGGGAGCAAACAGAAGAAAGATCAATACTTAAAAGAAAATCTAGAATTTTATTCAGATTACCCGACAAAAATGAAAAGTGGATGATACTAACAGCCAATATGGTTTAAAAGAAATGCGAATGCAGTCGAATCCCATTATAACGAACTTTAAGGAACCGAAGTTTTTGTTCGCTATATCGGAACTGTTAAAAAATGTAAGAGTTAACAAAATACGCATATTATTACCCGATACCTATATGTTCAATAATGATGCATAAAGAAAAAAACGTAAAATCTGTTATGATGTATAGATATGATCATTAATGAATTAAATTGACAAAAATTGATTACATTAAACTGACACAATACTAAATAAATTAACTAAAAATGAAAACAAACAGAAATACAGTACAGCGTCGATTATCCGAACAAGTCCAGACTGACTCTAGTTTGGATAAATGTGCAGACAGTTTAAGAAATGATCCTGACTATATTAAAATCTTTACACTTTATCTAAGTTTAGGAAGACTAACACTAATTATTGGCGCGTTAAAAATTTATTCATTTTTTTTAATTTATTTTTTACTTTTTTATCATTTATTTTTTTTTTTTTTTTATCTTCTGAACTCCAGAGATTCTGATTTAGGGAAAAAAAGGCTTATGATAATAGCTTGCTTTAAAGAAGACGTTCTTTTCAATCCTGCCATATCTCGAATTATTCTTAAACTAGAACCGTCAAAATGACGTGTTTCCATTTTTAAAAAGATGATAAAACATTACAACAACTTTGGTCAATCATAGCCACTTTAGGTTTAAACAATTTTGAAAAATACAAAGATTATGAGGGAAAAAACTGAAAAAAAAATCAATAGAAATCTGCATTTAAAATTATATCAAAACTATCTGGTGGATGAGGAGGGATTGTAATGAACAAATGGTAAATGCATAAATTAAAAAAAAATAAAGTAAGGTAAAATATCATTTATAAAAGAATACATTGTGAAACTACAGCCAAAAAATATTTTAAAATACTGAAAAAAAAAATAATAAAAATATCCAAAATGTATAAAAATTTTTCCCATTTTGGCCATTTCCAGACGAATATGACAGGGTAGCCAAATTATTAATCGAATGGGTAAAATAATGGCATAGAATATGCAGATAATGAATTTCACTCACAAAATTACAGTAATTATTTCACAAAAACATGCAAATTAGCATGCATTAATAATGCAAAACATGCACTAATAATGCTATTTTAAAACATTTGTAAATTAACTATTTTATACCATTAGCTAATACTTAAAAGGAAATACTTTATAAGATCGAAAACAAATGTCAACTAGTTGGATGTGTCAATCTCACAAGTACATTTTAATATATATATATATATATATATATATATATAAAGTGGTGACCCCAAAGTTACCCACTATCGAATTTCCTCGAACATTTGACCTAGCCTAATGAGATTCTGGTATTCGAAAAGCCTAAAACGCAAAATCCAATTAATATTCTGAGAAAATGAGCTTAGTAGCGCCTCATGTTGGGTAATTTATACTAAAACCTAATAAGCATCTATTGATGCCAAGACCTAACAGAATCTGAAATTTGATGGAATTTCGTCCATTAGTTCTTGAGATATAGTTATAACAAAAAATTTGCAAAATGTAGCACAGCAACACTATATCTTGGACAATTTATGCCAAAACGTAAAAAAATGTCTAATTATGTTATGGTGTAAAAGAATCTGAAGTTTGGTGAAATTCTGTGCATTAGTTTTTGAGATATAGCTAGTTTAAAAAAATATAGCATATAGCAAAATAAATAGCGTGTAAAATATAGCACAGCAGCACCATCAGTTGAAGAATTTATAACAAAACGTAATCATCGTGTAATTATGTTATATGTCATTTTGTAAGAAAATCTGAAGTTTGATGAAATTCTGTGCGTTGGTTGTTGAGATATAGCTATCGGAAAAATCGTACAAAATGCAGTATAGCTGCTCCACCTGTTGCAAGGTTAATACAAAAATGTAATCAGCGTCTAATTATGTTATAAATTCTAGTGTAAAAGAAACTAAAATTTGATGAAGTTCTCTGCATTAGTTCTTGAGATATGGCTATCACAAAAATCGTGCAAAATGTAGCATAGCACTACGCGCAGTCGCCACTTATAGGGCAGTCACACCAAAACCTCATCAGCGGATATGTATTTTAAGGTATCGCGGAATCTGAAGTTTGGTGAAATTCTGTGCATTAGTTCTTGAGATATCGCTATCAAGAAAATCATGAAAAACGTGGCATAGCAGCGCCATCTGCTGGCCAATTTACACCAAAACTTAATCAGCGTCTGTCTATATCAAGGGGTCACAGAATCTGAAGTTTGGTGACATTCTGTGCATTAGTTCTTCAGATATAGCAATCTTGAAAATCATGAAAAACGTAGTACAGCAGCGCCACCTGCCGGCCAATTTTCACCAAAAACCAATAGGCACTAATTCATATCAAGATCTAACAGAATATAAAATTTTATTAAATTTCGAGCATTAGTTCTTGAGATAGAGCGCCCACAAATTTTTTGTCACATACAGACAGACAGACTCACAGACAGGCGGACAGACTCACAGACAGACATTTTCTAAAAATAGTCAAAACGTGTTCAGGACCTTCTAAAACGCATAAATCCGTCGAAAACCGGAAGTCGAAAATTTTCATGAATCCAATACTTCCTTCTTGTAAAGATAGAAGAAAGTAACAATAAAGAGTAAACAATCATGATTCGTTATGTGACAATCAAGTCATTCACGGCTGTAAATAATAAATGAATAAATAAAAAAAAAAAAAATAAATAAATAAATAAAGCAACAAGAATATAAAAATTCTAACAATATTGTATTTAAAACGCACCTTCGCTTTTCTTAAATAAAAAGTTTTAATTAAACACTGTTAAAAATTTGACTGTTTTGCTGCTTCGTCATTACACAGCTTTTATAGAAAATGATTACTTTACAGTATTACACTGTTAAAAATTTGACCCATTTGTTGCAGCGTCACTCCACAGCTTTTATAGAACATCTCTTTTATGACCAATGAGAATCCTCCATATCACAGTAAAGTAGCCGCTTTATATAAAAACAGTGGAGTGATGCTGCAGCAAATGGGTCAAATATTTAACAGTTGCTGCAGCATCACTCCAACTCTTTTATAGAAAACGGTTACTTTGTGTGTGTTACTTACACTGTATTCTATAAAAGCTGTAAAATGATGATGCAGCAAAAGGGTCAAATTTTTAACAGTGTACTGCTAAAAATTTCACCCATTTACTGCAGCGTCACTCCACTGCTTTTATAGAATATCTCTTTTATGACCAATGAGAATGCTCCAGAACACAGCAAAGTAATCATTTTCTATAAAAACGGTGGAATGACGCTGCAGCAAATGAGTCAAATTTTTAGCAGTGTGGATATTGTGTTTGAAATAGGGAAAAGATTTCAAAGCACAGTAAAATGTAGTGACAGCATTTATAGCTCAAACTGTAAATCAGACAAATGAGAACGCTCCATTACGACTCTGGAACGTTTGCATTGGACGAAAAATTGATAGCCTTTAAAATCGGAGGTAACTTTTCACAATCGAATTTGTGATTATTCACAGAAGTGTTTTTTCTCGTGGATGGGTTGACCCCGTAATCGTTATACACGGGGGGATTTTATATATATAATACATTAGTTAATTA
This sequence comes from Maratus speculifer, assembly GCA_964019185.1. Classification (NCBI taxonomy): domain Eukaryota; kingdom Metazoa; phylum Arthropoda; class Arachnida; order Araneae; family Salticidae; genus Maratus; species Maratus speculifer. Next base: position 12,855,158 of record OZ025297.1, on the reverse strand, counting down.
AGTTAGCCTTAAATACGCTTCAAAATAGCTATGATAGGAGAAATTGAAAATAAATGTTACGTTTGGGCGTGGTCACCCCTGCGGGATAGCTACCTTAAAAGAGAAAGAATGCAATTCTTACTACTCTGTAATAAAAAGACTTACCATTAATATGCACCATGTTTCAGTAGCCGGCATGCATTTTCTTATAAATGACAGTCAAAATGCTGTTTTCACAACAGCGGAAAAGTAAAAAGAGAAAACAAAATTCAAGGTCGAATAGAATAAATGTTTGTTATAACCAATTCTTAAGATTTCGGAGGTTCACTATAAAAGGATAAAATAGCATTAAATACAACAGGAAAACGGCAGGACCAAGATTTTAGTTCGTTATATCCGAGAGTTCATTATAAACCGGGTTCGCTATAACGAGGTTTGACTGTATAAAATTTTTCTGACAATTAACTCTTTTACCTTTGGCTTTTAATGATTAGATGACAACTTTTAATAATATATTTGCTCAATGTACTGTCCAGTAAGAGTATAAAAGCAATAAATGTCAAATTGTTAGAAAAAGACTAATTAGAAAAAGACTGTAATTAGAATTAATGACATAAATACTATGGGATTCGGGAAAATTTTACATTGAATGGATAATTCAATATTTTTTCCGTATCAGTAATAAGGATTTAAAAACGTAGCGCTTAATGCACTTAACAGACTAAAGAGTTCTTTTAATTTTGCAACATCATTTCCAAGTGTGCTTACCAAAATGCTAAGTTCAAACTTTGAATAAGCGAGTTGATTTAGATATAATGCAAAAAAAATTCTTGACTCGCTGAATTTAATTTTAAAGAATGCCAGATAAAAATTAATAATACTCTTTATTTTTGTCTGTACCGAATTTAGTTTAGCATTAAAAAAATTGGTATAATATCTATAAAAGAGTTATACAGAATAGCAATATTTATATTATTTGGGCTTCATATATGTTTGAACTTTTATAGTTTATACATTTATTCTTTTTAGTATTTGCATCAATATACTAAGTATGATCTACGCTGTATAGTTTTTACAAAATTTTATTACTATTTTAGCAGTCGATTTTTTTTTTTTAATACAGTTAACATTTTATATATTTACTGTACGGAACCCTCTGAGTGCGAATAGCACTCGCATTTGACCGTATATTTAGTATGACTGTATATTTATGACTGAAATATTAAGTATTTCGTATTATATTCGTAAGTACATTCGATTCCCACATACAAACTATTACAATAATTGTTTTGGAAAGATGCGTGCTGTATACATATGGTTTAATAAATGAGATCGTTTTTATGTCAAAATGTAAAAAAAAAATAATGATTATATGTTTCAATCCGCTAAAAAATTATCCTATTTCCACATTTTTTAAATATTCTAGACGTATAAAATTAATTCTTAGCTTTATATTTATGATAAAAAAGTATAATTGTAATTGAACATTGCATACAAACGAATTCTCTTGAATGAAGACCATAAAAATGAAACTAGTTCAATGACACACAGTGAAATCTGAAAAAATACTGTATTTATTCGTCTATCAGGCGCACTTTTTTTCCAAAAAATTAGGGCAAAACTCCTAGGTGCGCCTAATACGATATATACAGGGTGATTCAGCTCGTCGGTGACAAACTTTAAGGATCGATAGAGCACACCTAGACGAACATTTTTGAATAGGGAATGTAGGGTCCCTGACGCGATGGTAAGGCGCTAGGCGCTTTCGAAAATTTGGGTGCCGAAATTCGAAACGTCATAAAAACTAGGGAAATGGTTAGATTTTCTTGCTTGTTGCGTCGAAATGATTCTGTTTGTTTAGACTTTCTTCAGTACCAATTTGATAAGCGTATCTCTTAAAACATGGATAGGGGGCGCTGCAGACTTTGGAGAGCTAGACAACAACTTTAAGCCCGTTATTTTGATAATTTAACACATGCTCGCCAAAGTTTATACTCTAACTTAAAGTTTGAACCCAAAAGTAGAGCCCTGCAAAAAGCGTAAGAGCCGGAATAAAATGTCAAAGTACAGGGTGGTCGAAACTCGAAGGCTCCTAAGAGATAAACAAACAGATTTCTTGACTTATGGCATGCATTTTCATGGTTTTATTTGCTGGGGCTCTCTGAAACTCAGTTGAACGGTACAAAAAGAAACATCGATAGGGGGCGCTTTGGGCAAAAAACATAATTCGTTGACATTTCGGACGCTAACTGGAAACGGGGCGCTACGATCAGTTAGTAATAATGAAAACACATTTTCTACCTCTGCTCAACACTTCTGAATAAATTTAGACCAAAAACATCAATGATACTGGAAATTTATTTACAAAAAATAACACTACAGAAGAAGCTCGAAATTTCGACCTTGGGCCATGATGCAGGCTTCGCACCTCCGTCGCATTGAGGAGTGTGTGTTTACAACAATGCCAGGAGTATCTCTGATCTGCCCTGCAGCTGCCACAATGCGCGCCACAAGTTCTTCAGCACTGCTGACAGGTGTATGGTATACCTCGGCCTTCAGGTAACCCCAAAGGAAGAAATCCAAGCAGGTGAGGTCTGGTGATCGGGCAGGCCAGTGAACTGGACCCCCACGCCCGATCCACCGCTGGCCATACCTTGCGTTTAGATGGAGACGCACGTCGTTCGTGTAATGGGCCGGAGCTCCATCGTGCTGGAACCACATCTGGCGACGCGAACCTTCGGGTACGTGCGCCTCCTCCAGAAGCTGCGGCAGCACTTGATCCAGGAAAATCAGGTAATTTCCACCTGTCAGCCGTTCAGGTAACAAATAAGGGCCAATGAGGCAATCCCCCAGAATGCCGGCCCACACATTTACTGAGAAACGCTCCTGGGCTGCTCGGCTTCTGGTTTCATGTGGATTTTCATCACACCACACATGACTGTTGTGGGCGTTCCACATTCCCTCCCGGCTGAAGGTGGACTCGTCCGTAAACAAAATGCTGTTTACAAAACGGGGATCCCTGGATCTCATCGCCAAGTACCATCTTGAGAATTCCACTCGAGGGCCAAAATCCTGCTCTCTGAGCAACTGCACCCGCTGGATGTGGTAGGGGTGCAGATTCCGGGAACGTAAGATGCGCCACGCAGTTGCTTGCGAAATGCCAACATGTCTGGCGATATCTCTCGTGCTAAGACCTGGGTTGTCCTCAACCAGGTTAAGCACAGCCTCTTCGTTGTCGGGGGTGCTCACTGATCGCTCCCGTTCAGGCCTGCCTCCGTCGAAAGATCCCGTTGTGGACAACCTCTGGTGTACTCGAGCAAAGAAGGCATGGCAGGGGATTTGCCTGTTGGGGTAACGCTCGGCGTACAACCGCTGAGCGGCTCGTCCATTACAACCAGCAGCGCCATACGCCAAATGCATGTCAGCCAATTCAGAGTTTGTGTACCGTTCCATCCTACTACCGATCTGCAGACAAGTAACCCGAAGCTTAAGTAGGTACCGCACGTTCAAAAGACGTGTCTGCGCATACAACTACGTCATCTCGCGTTGTCGTCTACGCATTACGTATCTTTTGCATATCGATATGGTACGATATCTTTTGCATAAATCAGCAAAAAGCACCTTATGTAAATTTTATTGCGCGCATTGTGCATGATTGAAACCAGCTATGTTTGTTAAAAAAAAAAAAAAAAACTGCAGTTTTAATAGCTTCTTATGATAAGTAAATTACTCTCTTGTTTTGTTTCTAACTGATCGTAGCGCCCCGTTTCCAGTTAGCGTCCGAAATGTCAACGAATTATGTTTTTTGCCCAAAGCGCCCCCTATCGATGTTTCTTTTTGTACCGTTCAACTGAGTTTCAGAGAGCCCCAGCAAACAGAATCATGAAAATGCATGCCATAAGTCAAGAAATCTATTTGTTTATCTCTTAGGAGCCTTCGAGTTTCGACCACCCTGTACTTTGACATTTTATTCCGGCTCTTACGCTTTTTGCAGGGCTCTACTTTTGGGTTCAAACTTTAAGTTAGAGTATAAACTTTGACGAGCATGTGTTAAATTATCAAAATAACGGGCTTAAAGTTGTTGTCTAGCTCTCCAAAGTCTGCAGCGCCCCCTATCCATGTTTTAAGAGATACGCTTATCAAATTGGTACTGAAGAAAGTCTAAACAAACAGAATCATTTCGACGCAACAAGCAAGAAAATCTAACCATTTCCCTAGTTTTTATGACGTTTCGAATTTCGGCACCCAAATTTTCGAAAGCGCCTAGCGCCTTACCATCGCGTCAGGGACCCTACATTCCCCATTCAAAAATGTTCGTCTAGGTGTGCTCTATCGATCCTTAAAGTTTGTCACCGACGAGCTGAATCACCCTGTATATGAAACATATATATATGAAACATATGAACGATATATATATGAAACAAGAAATTATTCCAAGAAGATATTAAAACTCTGAAAATGTTACTTAAGGCGAAGGTGGACTCTTAAAAAATTTCTTTTTCTTTTGAACTGATTTGCTTGAAAATAAAATATGTGATTACAATTGCAGTTATTTGAGAAAAGCTAAAATTGCAAGGAAAAATGTTAATTACTTTGGTAATTATTAATTATTGAAATAATTAATTAATTGAAAATGCTCCATGCGCATTTCTTTTTCATATAAAATAATAATTTTTATTTATGAGATACCTTTCAGACCTAAGCGTAAAACTTAGTTGAAATCCTAAACATAAATAGAAAATAAAAATTAATAATAATAATAATAAGTCGAAATACCAATTTTTATAGTGAAAAAACACTGTAAATCATACTTTTGATGAAGAATTTACCGCTTATGAGGTCCGATGTACAATTATTTTAACTAACATTTTTCCTATGTACTATGAGGTAATGACATAACAAATTTTGAAGAACTAAAAAAATTAGGTATGCGCATGGAACATTTTGAAAATTGAGATTATCCCGAAATTTTTATTTCGAGAAAATCCACTGTTAGGTTAGAAATATCAGTATTTCAATAATAAAGAACATTAAATACCATACAATAAATGAATATTACTTATAATACACTTATAATATGCTTATAATAAACTCATAATAAGCGCTTCATGAGTTGGGAAATAAAAAAGTATTTTTCGAAATTTTGGATGATTTTTGTCGATTTGAAGGTCCACCTTCGCCTTAATTGAATTATTTATTTATTGCATATTTATTTCATTCTTTGCAGTTTTTTATACAACAGAGCTAATGATCTTATCTAAACGCTAATTAGCAATTCCTTTTACCATCACTTATTCCTATTTCCCGTCATTCTCTTACAATCCGAAGTCTAAAAATGCATTTTCGTCTTGTTTTCTGGTCTGGTGTAATGTTTGTTTCGATTTTTTTTTTTTTTTTTTTTTTTTTTTTTTTTTTTTTTTTTTACTGAAATTCATTTGGTCATTCTTCGTTAGCGTATCAAATTTATGGCGCGCGTTATATAAGAGATTTTAAGAAATCGCCATTTTTACTTGTAAAGTAGGGGTGCTCCTTACACACGCGTGCGCCCTATACACGAGTAAATACGGTATATTTCTTCAGAAAATATTGCATACTGAAATAATAATAATAACTTTTATTCGGATACATTTCTTCTTAAGTTATATTACTTCTAATATAGAACGGAGTTCATGAAGTCCATCAATCATGTTAATTAATTACCTGTCTGTTTCAGTCCACAGGATGCTTAATAAAGTCATTATATGTCGAAAATAGTTTCTTCCTTAAAAGATTATGCAATTTATACCTAAAAAATGAGTCCATTAGATAAAATAGCATAAGAAAATTCCTCATTAATGTTCAAGTGTTACATTTTTGAGTTTCTTTGTTATGTCAGATATACGTAACAGCTTAGCTGTTTAATTTTTGTTGCAGCTGAACGTAAAAGATAAGTGATTTAAGAATATGTGCGTGATCAGAATAGTTATTCAATTTCTGAAGAAGATAATAAATAATGAAATCTCAAATACATGAATTCTTGCTTCAGCAATTCAATAGTTTCATTAATTAAGTTTCAGCACAAAGAGGAACTTTTAAAAACATTTTTAAACATTAGTAAGCAGAAAAAGAAAAAAAACATTTTATTTGTCTTATAGATAAGAATTTGAAAATAATAATTAACCAAAATTAAAGAGCAGAAGATATAACAATAAAGTAAGCAAAAACATTTAATATTTATATATTTATATATATATGTATATAAGGTACCCTGGGGTAATAACGCCACGTTAAGGTTCTAGCAATTTTCACGGCTCAGTTTTTGTTTGTATTTTTCAAACAAATATATGATTTGATACAGCAACTCATTGACTATCTATATAAAAAAAAATAATTTAACAGATATGAATACATAAAATGTAATGGCGTGATTTCTTGACCAATGCTATTTGGCGTTATTACCCACCTATATGGGTAATAACACCATGCAAACAAAACTATGAAATAAGTTGGACTAATTCCATGTAGATTGACCAATTCTAAAAATACAAACTCTCAGCTCTAGAAATTGACAAACTGCATCCTGAGCTATTGAAAATGCTCATTTTTTGTGAAAGTGTAAGAAAAATAAAGGTGTGGTGTGGGGAGGGGGGATGAGGCAAAAGAATATCAGACCGTGAGCTTCTTTTTGCTTAAAAAGAACCGCTTAAATAGAATTATTAGAAACATTGCACAGTTTTAAATGTGTTTATTTGAATCAGTATTTAGGATGTAGCTCGGCCAATGTAGGGAATCAACCGGGGTAAAAATTGCAAGGATTGGCGTTATTACCCCGTTATAGTTATTGCGCTGTACATTTTAAATTACAAATTATCTCGAGAAGATATCCAAAATCTTCAACAACATTTTGAAAGGCCATGAAATGTACTACAAATTTATGTAATTAGCAAAGTATTTCCGGATAAAAAAAATAGTCTTCACATCACAAAACGTATTCCGCAAATTTTAGATCAAGCGTTAATTTTAGCTGCTTGTAAAAACAATAAGACCTAAAAATGAAACAAATTAACTTGAAGCTGTTTTTTGCGATTTATATGACTCAAAAAACTTCTGCGCAGAACACATGAGTGTCATTTACCAGATTATTTCATAATTATGCAAAATATTAGCACTTGGCGTTATTACCCCGTCTGGCGTTATTACCCCAGGGTACCTTATATTATAATTATAAGATAATCAATGCCAAGAAAACGTTTCCGGCTATGGGTTGCTATGTTAATCTGAATCCTTTGCTGACCTCTACCTCCCCTTTAAAGTTTTTGCTATTATTTGGGGGACACCCTGTATATTGCCTTCTCACGTTTTCACTATATTAGTATTGTTCGCTAAAGTCATATGTATATATGTGCTACAATTTCGTTCAAATAATATAAAGATATTGGTTCATAAGCTTAAAAATAGACACAATGCAGTCAATCAAAGAATCAGGACATTAACTTGAAAAACTTTAGGATTCTTCCAATAAAATGTCTGATTTAGCAAAAAACAATTAATTAATAGTCAAAAATATTAAATACCAGAAGATGTAGGATGTGTTAACATTCTACGATAAAACAGGTTGGCCTGACTAAATCCTACAAAATCGATTCAAATGCAGTTCTTTTTTGACTCAGTGGAAAGCAATCTATAGGTTAGAGTTTAAAAACATCGAAACGCGAAAAGCTCTAGCCAATGGTACATCCGAATTTTAAAGTGAACGTTAGTTTTGAAAAAAACATTGCACCCATCAAAGCTATATTTAGAATTTAAAAAGAATACAAAATAAAATCGCATTGGAAATAAAAAAAAGAAAAGAAAAATAATAATGGAATAGGATTAAGAATTTAAAATAGATTTATGTAAATTGAAAAATTAAAAGATATTATGTATTATTTTTAAAAAAATTGTCGAATTTTAGTAGCAATAAACAAATCTAATTTGTTATTGGACCATCACGGATAAAATGCTATCATGTCCCTTTACGATTTGTAAAAAGTTTCAAAGTCGTGCAACATCATAATGATGAACCACACCCTTGTTAAATTTTATGAAATACGACAAACTTATACTCATTTCAGGAATTCGAAGATACTGTTACATAATAAAAATTGATTTACACAAATCTTTAAGATTGTTTTATTAGTTTCGATTACAATATGATATATGTGTCATTCAGATGATTTTTCAGTTTTAATAAGTACCAAATTGTTATCATAGATAAGAGTAATGCGAAATTTTAAAAACTTTCAAATTGTACCTGGTAATCGTGTTTTGTAATAAATATTTTCATCCCTAAACATGACTTTTTTTTTACTTCGAATATAACGATTTCTTTTTCCATATCCACCTACTGCCTTTAATACAAATTTAACAATTTTCGTCGCTTTAGTGGGACATGACAATTTCAACAAGCTTGAAAGTATTTCATTGCCTGGATTTAATGCAATGTTCTTGGACATTTTAATTTCATCATTTCTTTTCTATTTCTTCTTACTGGAAGAACTTTTAAATTAACAACAGAGGATTATAAAACAATATAGAGATATGAAAGAAGGGATGGATACTTTAGGACTAAAATCAAGTCGCATTTCAAGGACTATTATACGTTATAAAACGTGATTACAAAGTACCGGGTGTCCCAAAAATGACTGATGGATTTTAAAATTCAATAACTTGGAAACAGTGACAGCTATTTAAAAATTTTTTGCAGGAGAGTTATGTATATTGTCATGAGTTTTTTTTAACGTAATTTTTTGTTTTAGTTCGAATTTCAAACAATAGGTGGCGCTGACGGCGATTGAAGACCAGGTCGACGCTTCACTTAACACTGATCACCTGGCCTTCAATTGCCGTCAGCGCCACCTATTGTTTTAAATTCGAACTAAAATAAAAAAATTACGGTAAAAAAACTCATGACATTATGTATAACCCTCCTGCAAATTTTTTTTAAATAGCTGTCACCGTTTGCAAGTTATTGAATTTTAAAATCTATCAGTCATTTTTGGGACACCCGGTACATTCTGAAACAGTTTAAAAACTTGTATTTTTCTTACCTATTAAAATTATTTTGTATTTATTTACACAGAGGAGTTAAATATAAACTTACAAAAGGAACATTTATTGCCATAGTATTGTAAAAAAAAAATTACAAGTTTCAAACATTTATGCATATTGATTTTTTCAATGTAAGTAACAATAATAAAAGTAATCAATAATAAAAGAATTAGAATTTGTTTTCCGGATCCAAAATTTGCCTTTCACTTTCACTCATTATTGCTCAACAATTGCGTGGCATTTCAAATTTAAGATGTTACTAATTGTATTTTCATATTTTCTGTCGGTGGTTGTGTTTATAATTCAATGTACTTAGAATTAAAGTAATTTAAAACTTTTAAAAATATTTCTTTTTGTCATCTTTTAAAGTAATTTACGCATAGCTTATTTTTACATTTACCTTTTTAAAGATTAATGTAGTATTCTACTTATTTATTCGGTTTTGTATTATAAAACTAATAGTCTACTCATTTTATTAGAAATAAATATCCTAACCATAAAAATATTCCACATGATTTTGTTTATAGTATATATATATATATATATAAATACCGGGTGTCCCAGAAATGACTGATGGATTTTAAAATTCAATAACTTGCAAACGGTGACAGCTATTTAAAAAAATTTTGCAGGAGGGTTATATATAATGTCAGGAGTTTTTTTCCGTAATTTTTTATTTTAGTTCGCATCTCAAACAATAGGTTGCGCTGACGGCGATTGAAGGCCAGATTTTCAGTGCTGAGTGAAGCGTCGACCTGATATAATAATGCCGAATATAATAATAATAGTTGTAATACAATAATATTCATTTTAATTGTTTTCGCTATTATTCATATGCTATTTAGATAAAATATATATTTCAGTGCCGAACAGTTTTTAAGACAATTCTAGTCAAATTATCTCTGTCCCGCATTATATAGTCATCTACTATTGTATTCTAAGAATAGTAGAAATTGTTTCATACTCACAAATATCCAATTTTTCTTTTTTTTTTTTTTTTTTTTTTTTTTTTTTTTTTTTTATGTTTGCACTGATTTTCGTTATGCATGAAATCTTTCGAAATTATTTACCAAATTCTTGCTTTTTAAAAAAGTATTTTGCAAAAAGATTTCTACCAAGAATGATTTTGAAAATATGACGGTCTGCGTAAATAAATCTGAGTTAATCTAAATAAAACTATTACACAACTTTTATAGTATTTTTACGTTTTTCTGAATCATATTTCATTTTTGCTCTGAAAAAGCATCTATTATTTGACAAGTTCTTTTGTTCGGAAACTATATAATATGCCGTATTTATAGATCTTTTGGCAAAGGCAGAATATGTTTTAAAAAAAGTTGGCAAAATGACCTTTTTTATCGAATTTCTTGAAACAACGGTGTTTGAAAAGAAAAATACTGTCGTACTGAGAAAATAAATATTTATAAATCATGTTTTGATTAATTAAACGAAAAAATTTAAATATTCAATCAATTATTTTATTTATTTATTTATTTATTTATTTATTTATTTATTTATTTATTTATTTAATGAATTAGAAAATGTGTCAGAAAATTTCGAGTTAATGAAATGAGAAAATACTTTTTCCATTCTTCGCCTTAACTTGATTCTGATAAAACTGGCTCCTATATAAAAATGAATTAAAAAACTATTCTGAAGTTAGTCAGATACAATTGTTAAACAGTGTTTATCTCTTATTATTTCGTTTTTGTTCGTGAAATTAGTACTTAACTATAAATTCCACCTCTTCGTGTTGGCCTGCATGTAAAGATTTTAATATTTTAAGTTTATTTGAAAAAAAATCATAAATTTCTTCACAATGATGGCTGTCAAATTAGTTCCGCTGTTATTAAATGAAGAATTATTAGAATTTATTTATCTTTAATGATGCCATTTTTATTATAATTAAAAATAACATTGAAAAATAATCAATTTATATTGAACTAGTTGGATGTGTCAATCCCAAAACTTTCTTCTATCTCATAAATACATTTTAATATTAAAAAAAAAAAAAAAAAAAAAAAAAAAAAAAAAAAAAAAAAAAAAACTTGGTGACCCCAAAGTTACCCACTATCGAATTTCCTCGAACATTTGACCTAGCCTAATGAGATTCTGGTATCCGAAAAGCCTAAAATGCAAAATTTAATTAATATTCTGAGAAAACAAGCTTAGTAGTGCCTCATGTTGGGTAATTTATACTAAAATCTAATAAGCATCAATTTATGTCAAGACCTAACAGAATCTGAAATTTGATGGAATTTCGTCCATTAGTTCTTGAGATATAGCTATAACAAAAAAATTCCAAAACGTAGCACAGCAACACCATATCTTGGCCAATTTATGCCAAAACGTAAAAAACCGTCTAATTATATTATGGTGCAAAAGAATCTGAAGTTTGATGAAATTCTGTACATTAGTTCTTGAGATATAGCTAGTTTAAAAAAAAACCGTGTAAAATATAGCACAGCAGTACCATCAGTTGAAGGATTTATAACAAAACGTAATCATCGTGTAATTATGTTATATGTCATTTTGTAACAAAATCTGAAGTTTGATGAAATTCTGTGTGTTGGTTGTTGAGATATAGTTATCGGAAAAATCGTGCAAAATGCAGCATAGCTGCACCACCTGTTGCAAGGTTAATACCAAAATGTAATCAGCGGCTAATTATGTTATATATTCTAGTGTAACAGAATCTAAAATTTGATGAAATTCTCTGCATTACTTCTTGAGATATAGCTATCGCAAAAATCGTGCAAAATGTAGCATAGCAGCGCCACCTATAGGGCGGTTCACACCAAAACCTTATCAGCGGCTATGTTTCTCAAGGTTCGCGGAATCTGAAGTTTGGTGAAATTCTGTGCATTAGTTCTTGAGTTATAGCTATCATGAAAATCATGAAAAAAATGGCATAGCAGCGCCACCTGCTGGCCAATTTACACCAAAACTTAATCAGCGTCTATGTATATCAAGGAGTCACAGAATCTGAAGTTTGGTGAAATTCTGTGCATTAGTTCTTGAGATATAGCAATCTTGAAAATCATGAAAAACGTAGTATAGCAGCGCCACCTGCAGGCCAATTTTCACCAAAAACCAATAGGCACTAATTCATATCAAGGTCTAACTGAATATAAAATTTTATGAAATTTCGAGCATTAGTTCTTGAGATAGAGCGCCCACAAATTTTTTGTCACATACAGACAGACAGACACACAGACAGACAGACAGACAGACAGACAGACAGACAGACGGACAGACTCACAGACAGACATTTTCTAAAAATAGTCAAAACGTGTTCAGGACCTTCTAAAACGTATAAATCCGTCGAAAACCGGAAGTCGAAAATTTTCATGAATCCAATACTTTCTTCTTGTAAAGATAGAAGAAAGTAAAAATACTGACGCTTTAAATAACATACGCTTTCCCACGTAAAGCTATGTTACATTTAAGTATGTTTTCATTCTGATACTGAGTTTGATTCAATTAGCGCAATGATTCAGTTAAAGTCATATTTAAAAGAAAACAATCATTTCCTTTAAAAAAACTAAATATTTTAGAACAAATTATTTTAAAGTACATCAATTTCTTGAATTTGTACTCGGCTTCCTCATATTTAAAATTCAAATGAAACGAATGTATTTTCAGATGCAAAATGTTGCTGATAACAAATACTGGGGAAACAGCTCTCCCCTTTCCCCTTTTTATACTTAATCATTGAACCTCCTAAATTATCAAGGACATGCTTTATCATATAAAAAATCTATATCCAAAATTCAGAGCAAATCGGATTGTTCTTAATAAAAACCCATTTAGCATTTATACAGGGTGATTCAGCTCGTCGGTGACAAACTTTAAGGATCGATAGAGCACACCTAGACGAACATTTTTGAATAGGGAATGTAGGGTCCCTGACGCGATGGTAAGGCGCTAGGCGCTTTCGAAAATTTGGGTGCCGAAATTCGAAACGTCATAAAAACTAGGGAAATGGTTAGATTTTCTTGCTTGTTGCGTCGAAATGATTCTGTTTGTTTAGACTTTCTTCAGTACCAATTTGATAAGCGTATCTCTTAAAACATGGATAGGGGCGCTGCAGACTTTGGAGAGCTAGACAACAACTTTAAGCCCGTTATTTTGATAATTTAACACATGCTCGCCAAAGTTTATACTCTAACTTAAAGTTTGAACCCAAAAGTAGAGCCCTGCAAGAGATACGCTTTTAAGAGATACGCTTATCAAATTGGTACTGAAGAAAGTCTAAACAAACAGAATCATTTCGACGCAACAAGCAAGAAAATCTAACCATTTCCCTAGTTTTTATGACGTTTCGAATTTCGGCACCCAAATTTTCGAAAGCGCCTAGCGCCTTACCATCGCGTCAGGGACCCTACATTCCCTATTCAAAAATGTTCGCCTAGGTGTGCTCTATCGATCCTTAAAGTTTGTCACCGACGAGCTGAATCACCCTGTATAATTTAGGAGGAGTTATCCCCTTCTTTTATATTTCACCATTTAACTTCCAAAACTATACAGAGATTTAAACGAAATCTGACAATTCTGTTTGAAAAACCCATTTATATAAATTAAGGGAAGGGGCATTAGAACCGCCGTTCCCCCTGTTTATACTTATTCAATATACACCTACTAACAGTCACGGAATCCCCTCATCATAATGATCCTATATCTAAATTTTGAACGAAAACTTAATTCTACATGAAAAACCCATTTATATCAAATTAGGGGAGGGGGTGAGCCCCCCGTCCTCCCTCTCATACATATCGAATGAACTTCAAAAACTAATCAGGGAAGCGCCTTATCAGGATATACCTATATACAACATTTCAAGTGGATTGGATATTTTTATCATAAGTTATCGTGTTACGCACGTACGAACTTACGAACGTACATACAGAACGGACGGGCACATAAGCTCTCACGCTATGATAGCCTGTGAGCTAAAAAACGACTGTCCCTTTGTATTTACAGCTATTCCTCTTAGAAATATGAACGTTGGTCGAACAAATTAGCACCAGTTATCCGCATGGATCCTATGATGGGAAAAGTGGATGTAGAACTTCAAAATTTGGATTAGTTTTCGAGATAAAACTTTATTCGTTGTATTGAGTTACATTTCTGTGATGATGGCAAGTAACTTTCTGCAATTTTGTGGATAAAACAGTGGATTATTAGATAGGGATTATTAGATAGATTGTTTGACATCATTTTTATATTGTAAGTAAATTTTATTTGAACGAATAGAGAAAATAATGTTGGGATTGAATTGTATTTTTAAAGAAAACTTTCAAGAAAGACAAATTTACTTCCACTTATTCAAATTTCAGGAATCAGTTTATTTTAGAAAGCAAGAATTCTCTTTCCGATATGAACATTGAGATACACTCTGTGATGCAAAAAAAAAAAGAAAAATAAAAAAATAAAAAAATAAAAATAAAAAATCGTTATTTTTTTTTTTTTTTTTTTTTTTTTTTTTTTTTTTTTTAAGTAGAAAAATAAATTTACAACTAATGCCTTAAGATGATGAAGAAACGAAAATTATAAGCAAAATTTTTAACCAAGAAAAAGTATAATTCTATATGAAAGGCTTTTGAATAAATTCGTTAAAATTAAGTAATTTTTGTATAAGTAGATCAAATGGCATCATTTTCACTTGCTCCAAAATTCGAAGACAAATCATGGAAGAACGAAAAGCTTTCGGCAAATAAAGTTGAAAAAATAGTTTGCATTTTTAATTGGAAAGATTTTGACATAAACTGCAGACTTAATTTATTATTTGAAATGACACTTTTAATAAAATGAATACTGTAATTGGTCAGTAAATTGATAAAAAAGTTAATTTGATTTTTCTAGAAAAGTAAATCGAATGTTCTCATGCAGACAAATGCAACACTATGGGTTACTACGTAACTATTTTCCATTAAAAAGAAGTACTTCTAAATCTGTTCATTTTATATCCGAAAAATGTATTATTTCTTAAAGATTAATAATAACAATAAATCTAAATATTATTTTCCCATAATATTTAATAAAAAAAAAAGATAACACTACTCTGTAATAATGCATATGAAGAGGTAAACTTTCAAACTGTGCCTTAAACAGGAAAGAGAATTTTGGCAGACAAAGTTTTGTTACTAATAATAATATTATTATTAAAAATAATAATAAATGCAAATTTTCTTTTAAAAAGAAGTAAAATACGATATAACGTTAATAACATATATGCATGATATATATACAGGTACATATATATATATATATATACAGATATATAGATATATATATTCATTTTGTGAAATGATCACTTTAGTTCTATTAATGACTTTGATTGTTATAACATGTGACATGGCTGCTTGAAAGTTTCCTTAAAAGCTAAGTACTTCTAAATCCATCCACTCTTTTGTAAATATATTGGAAAAGACGTTATTTCCCTAAAGCTTTTATCTCAAAACAAAAACGGAATAGATTAGAAACTTTTCTTTATCGATTAAAACACACGTCTTTTCTAAAAGAGATATTTCACTAATCACTAAAGAATTGTCTTTAAATAGGGTTTTAATAAAGAGAAATAAAAAAGGATTTCAACTATTTTTACGTAATTAATAAAGGTGTATACGTGTTTCACTTTAACAAAGAAGTTTTGAATTCTACTAAGGGAAGTCAGGATGAACTATGAAACAAAATTGTATATTTTCTAAGAATACAATGTGGCAGTAATGGGATAATTTATTTTTAAAAACTAAGTAAGAAAGGAAAGATCATATAAAATCATATTTGTAATAAATATTTATATTTTTACAAGAAGAAAGTATTGGATTCGTAAAAATTTTCTTATTTTACACGGATTTACACGATTCGGGGTACCGAAATTATATTTTTACAAAATGTCTTATTTAGGTCTATGACATAAATTTTTTGGGAGCTCTATGTCAAGAACTAATACGTGAAATTTGTTAAAAATTTACATTCATGTATGCCTTGAATAACATGATGGTCATTTGTTTATGGTGTAAATTGCTCAAAAAAGATGCTGCTATGCTGAACTTTTACGATATCCTCAACAACTCTATCTCAAGAACCAATGCACCGATTTCAATGAAACTTCAGTTTCGATTAGTCATTGATATGAGTTTATGATTTTACATTTTAGTTTAAATGCATCAAGAGATAGCGCTGCTATGCTGAATTTTTCACAGGTTCTGCAATGGCTCTATCCATAGAATAATGCTTTAATTTTCATCAAACATCAGATTCAGTTAATCCTTCATATGAATTACTTCTTTTACGTTTTGCTGTAAATTGCACAATATGCGGCGCTGCTTTTTCTCGATTTCCGCAACAATTCTTTATCAAGAACTAATGCAAGAATTTTTGTTAATGTTTGTGTTAATATTATTGTTGTTATCATTCAAATGCAATGCATACACCATTTAAACATTATTTAAAAGATAAAGAAATTATTCTATAAAATAAACTGTCCCATTAATTTGATAAAGTTTTATGTTAATTTTTCAAGTTTATTTATTTTTTTAGGGTGTTTAAAATTAAGCAGTATAAAACTGTTGAAGATGATATCTTCCTTTAAGAAAGATGACATTTTATTTAAGATGACATTTCATTTTAGTTATTTTCTCTAAAATACAAAGATAAAAACGTCTCAAAATTAAGTGTCTCATTCGTTACGAATGAAAAAATAGTACTGATTATTAAAATGATATTTCAGGAAAATACAAAATATAAACAACTAGAAGAAAAACTTTAATAAAATTGTTTAATATTAAAATGTATATTATATATATATATATATATATATATATATATATATATAATTATAATATATTAACTTTAATAAAAAAAAACTTAAAAATAAAATTGTGTTTTTACACTATATACCACTACATACATGATGAATCTAAACTTTTGGGCAAAACTTTAAGGGGTAAATGTACACATCAAGACTAGCAATATTGAATAAGAAACTCAGGGTCTAAACTAATCGTCTTCCGAAGGAGATAAGCGCCATTAAAATTTAGGGCAAAAAATTTCAAATGATTTTAAAAGACGGAAAAATCTGACGATTCGATTGCAGTTTTCATCAAAACCATTTTTTTTTTCTATCTGCTTTTTCAAGAAAATAAATTTTAACGATAAAGTTTTAAAATGTCGATAGCGGACGCTTTAAACTTTGGAGTATCGAATAACTAATTTTTACCATTTTTTATCTTATTAATTTTATTTTAAAGCTTAAACTTAATTTTTAAGCTCAAAATATGGATCTTTGGGAGTAGCCAACTAGCACAAACTGAACTGTGTTCAGGTGTTGAGATTTCAAACTATTCTCTCCTCTCCGAAATACAGTCCAGTTTGCACTACTTAACTAGTCCCAATGCTGCAGAATTTTAGCTCAAAATTTAAGTTTATGCCATAGTTTTTGAACTCATTTAATGAGATACCAGAAACAATGACGAAAATTAGTTGTTTATGTATCCAAAGTCTAAAGCGCCCTCTATCGGCATTTTTTAACTTTATGTTTAAAATTTATTTTTATGAAAATACAGACATAAAGAGCTGTTTTAGGGAAAACCGCAAAAGAATCGACCAATTTTTCCATTTTTATAACCATTTGAAGTTTTGGACCCTAAACTTTAATGGCGCCTATCTCCTTCGGAAGACGTTTGGAATCTTCAGTTTCCTATTTAATATTGATTGTCTTGATGTATAGAATCACCCCTTAAAGTTTTGCTCAATAGTTTAGATTCATCATATATATTTTGTGCACTGTACAAATTGATTTGTTTTTGTTTAAAAAAAAGGCTTTGCTTCTTATGGTATGCGACTAAAATGCTTCCTATTTTTCTTAAAATTTAAGCACTTCTAAATCTTTAAATCCTTTTGAGTGTATTTAAAATATGCTGTTTATCGAAGCTGAGATTGGAAGACAAATTGGAGTTCGTGTCAAGCTTTTGTTTTTCAATTACGACGAAATGTCTTTTTGAAAAAAAAATAATAATGAATAAAATTACCAAGATATATTTATGATAATGATAAATATATGAAAATGTATCAAATTTAACCGTTATTATTCATAATTACCAATCAAGGTTGGTATCTATAATAGATTTACTCTCATTCATTTTGAGATTTTATATCGTATATTATTTTCTTAATATTCTTTTCTAAAAGTGTGCATTTTAGAGCTGTATAATTTATTCTTTCAATATTTCAGTGTTTAAAATTCTTGTTTAATTCGTTTAATAATTATAAAAATAATTATTTTAAACTGTTTTCTCTTTTGCGTCTTATTAATAGAATTCTTCTTTTCATTGAGTAGTATTGTCTCGTAATAATTTTTTTACTAGATTCAAATAATTATGATAGTACATATTTTTCTAAAGTATATGTTAATTAATCATATTGACCGAACTTCATCGGTAGTCATTAATAATAATTGGTAAATTTTAGTTACATGCAACATTTATCAAATTTATATAAAGACGTGGTTGTCATTACAAATAACCGCTTTTTAATAATAATTACAGAATTAGTTAAATTAACCTTAACGTATACATATATGGGATTTGCAAATCCACATTTTCAAAACAAACTCGCAATGGCAGGAAAATAAAATATAAAAAGAAATCGAACGTATTTACAGATATAATAAATTGAAACACTAGTTGTAGACCCAGTTTAATAAAATGTAATCATAGTTAGTAAAATAATAGTATGTTTATATATATATTTTTTTTATTATTTTTTCTAGTATTAAACATCAAATATTAAAAAAGATAAACATCATTACTGCTACATAAAAATACTACTTTTGTGCATTACGAATATTTGGATCAAAATAAAGTAATTATCAAAATTGAGACATCGCTGTCTATAAAGTATTTTATTCTTATTCTTTTCTATGGCGAATTTGATTACTTTCTATCTGGTTAGAGAGAATAAACAAATTAATTTTTTGTTGGACATTGCATGAATCTGATGAAATTGTGTAGTTGAATCTCTACTGCAGTTTATCTTAAACTATTGGAAATTTCATATGAATAAAAATCGAAAATACATCAGATTTGAACTCCGTAAAATTATTTCAGTCTAGTTTCAAAATTATGAAGAAAATACGTACATTAATATAATAATTGAATTTATTTATAAAATTAATTTTCGTATAATAAGGGAAAATTGCAGCAATTTTCTTAAAGCTGTATTTCTTATTAGGAGAGGGAAGTATGTATATTTTTAAATTCATCTGCTTAATGAGTAACATAAAAATACAATTATATTTTCCGTTATTCATTATACAGTTTAGACTTTAGCAATTACATATCACACCAGTGATATTAATTTTCAATTCATTTTTTATAATGAGAAAGATTAAAAATTTGAATTCAAAGAACCTCATCGATAGAACCTAATCGATAGAAAACTAATAATGTTACAGAATTTTGCTTGCCAAACGATTATTATTAATAGCATGAGATAGATGATTAAAATGCATAGAAAATATTTAGTTATGAGATTTTATGTTTTTCACAATTAATAACCGAAGAGCAATATAAATGTTGTAAGATATATTTTATGAAAATAATTAAAAGCAAACAATGAAGTTAATAAGTTTTTATTGCTATTAAAAAAGAATTTAAGGATAAAAATTAATTGCAACAATTTTGGAAAAGATACATTAAAAATAATGTTTTAATATGAGATAGTCTTTCAAAACAATTTTATTTTATTTTCAAATGTAAAGCATATTCTGTTCCTTACTTTTTCTAAATTAATATTTTTGTTTTGTGTGATATATCTTAAAAAGTTTGGTCATTTTTTATTGTTACAATTTTAGAAACAGTTTTTTAAATACTTAATATTTAAAAAGGTGATAAATCTATTACAATCCCTGTAATTTATCAGTATTAATCTTCTCTGTGAAAACTACAGAAAACATCTTCAGTGAAATGTTCAGCCAACAAGCTGAAACAGCAATTGTTTGAATTTGGATAAATTTATATGCGTACTTATTTATTTTACTTAAGAATTAGAAATTTTCTCATACTCTTATTTTCTTAACTTTTATTTATTTTGTTTTTATTTATTTATTTATTTTTTTTTTTGACAGTACATGCTTTTTTAAAAATATATACCTGTAACATTGTATTTTGCGACACAAAATTATAAATATTCGAAACTTATGCAAAGAGAAATTTACGATAAAGGAATGTTAAAATTAAAATGCTAAATTCACCTTCAATATATAATTAAAATTCATATAAATCACAAATAAAACGTATTAAATTTACTTAGGTGCATACATATTGGTAAATACAACTGCAAGAAAAGTGATATATTTCCCCATCCCCCCCCCCTTTTTTTCACTTTACTACACTAAAGGATTATTTCTCATGGATGCGTCTTTCTACACAAAGAGTTTCCTTAATGTAGTTATCCGAAAAATCAGTTTATTATATCACGAAAAATCGAAAAATCACTTTATTATATATCCATTTGGGACCAGAGAAGAGGAGTGGATTGTTTGAAGAAGTAAAATCAACCAACTCTCCAACGCTCGCCCTATGTTATTATTTTTTTTAGCATTTTTACATGTTTTCAATCCAACATGCAAAGCTAAGTGTTCTAATTTCATGTTAGAGTAAAAACGTGCAGATTCTTTTTTTTTTTTTTTTTTTTTTTTTTCGCTCTTGTGAATTTACTTTTGTCGAGATATGTTACTTTTCTAGTGGGAGAGCGGTGTATTAGTACTTATAGGAATTTTAAAAATTTGGTAAAGGGGAATTTAGTGCGAAATTTTTAACATTTGTTTGTTGAAATAAGGTCTAATATAACGATCCATTGATATTCATAGAGCCTGGGAAAAATGCTACATAATAGATGAAAGCTTATTTTGCTTAAAAAATGGAATACAATTTCCTCCCAATTTCTCTTTGATATCACCCTTATATTATTACTCTCTTATGGACGAATACGTTTAAAAAGAAATAACAACATTTATATAACAACTTACGATGGCATTGTGAATAATGTTAAAATCGGATTTTTCATATATTTTTAAGGTATTGTAATTTATTTTAACTAACTTTATATTATATTTATATACACAAAAACTAGTTTAGAACGTTTTATTTATGCTTTATGCTAATTTTAAAATGTTACGCATTTCTAATTAATTATTTTGTATACCGTAAAATATCTATTAAATACAATTTTAATTAAATTCAAGAAGAAAAAGATTATGCCGTGTTAAGTTATTCATTGTTCTATCTATTTAAATGGCCATGCCTCCTGTTGAGAAATCATTTTAATAATTTATAATCGAGTCATTATAATTAAAATGAATTTTTCACATTTACCTTTGCATTAATGTGTTCCTTGCAGTTTTCACTGAATAAAAAAACATGAAATTATTAATTAAGTATTTAAATTACAGTCTCAGCATAAATATTTATCTGCCTACGAAGGGACAAATTGAAGTTATATTATCTTAAAACAACAGTTTTCATTTTTCGATGAAAAAAAATTAATAAGTTTGAATACCTACATGTTTACCCTTTTTAAATTAAATTCTATACAAATTATATCTGAAAAATTAAAAGTTATAACAAAAAATATAGCCAGCTTTCATGACTTTAAATATTTTATTATAGCTTTTAACTAGATGAAACTCGTCAAAACCTGATGGCACCAAAGAAAAAAAAAGAATTTTCCAGCTATTAAAGGATTTTTTAACGACTAGTCTTCAGCGGAAATTGTTAATAAATAAAAGAAAAACCTGCATTTTACATCCAAGCGAATGACCCGCAATTGGCAGAAATACATTGAAACATGAGGTCAAAGAATTAGAATCTCTCTCATCTTATGCTTTTCCATTTACAAATATGACACCAATAAATCGTACATGACATGAATAAATCAAAAATTACTGTCATTATTCATTACAAATTTCATACAATATATATATACTTCATTTACTTGGTAGCAAAATGAGACCGAATTTATTGTCTTCCATTTCAGAACTCTGGTATATCAAGTACTAACTAAATATAAAGTTTCCATACACTAGTTCTTGAGATATGGCTATTGTGGAAATTGAAAATAGTGCTGTATAGAAGCACCACCTGTTGAGTTATACATACCAAAACTAATCAGATCTGGTTTATAGCAAATTCTTACAGAATCTAAAGTTTTGTAAAAATTTCGTGCATTAGTTCCCCCGAGATAAAGCTATTTCAATGATCACGAATAATGTACCATGGAAACACCACCTTTTTAGCGATTTGCACCAAAGCATAATCAACACTATGTTATATCAAGTACTAACTAAATATAAAGTTTTATGCATATCCATACACTCGTTCTTGAGATATGGCTGCTGTGGGAATTGTGAATAATGCAGTATAGCAGCGCCAGTTGTTGAGCGATATAAACCAAAACTTAATCACATCTAGTCTATATTAAAGTCTAACAGAATCTACAGTTTTGTTAAATTCCGTGAATCTGTTTCCGAGACAGAGCGCTCACGAATTTTTGTTACATATAGACAGACACACTAACAGAGTCACAGACTCACAGACTGATATTTTGTAAAAACATGTTTTTCGAGTTCTCTCACCCTTAAAACGTGTAAATCCGTTGAAAACTGGATTTTGAATATTTTCACAAATCCAATACTTTCTTAGGGTTAATACAGCAACAGTTTAAAATGATTTAGCGAAATAAAGGTAGGGACAAAAGCTTAAAAGAAATGACGAATTTAAAAATTATATATCTGAAATTTAATTCAGCAAACAATTTTATTGCGAAATGTTGGCTTTTTAACACTAGAACCGCGGAGCGGGTCAATTTGACCCAAATTGATGTTTAATTTCTCGAAGCGCGAAAAGTATTCATTGAAAAAAAATTTCCTTTTCTGACTTTTAATATTTTGAGGTAAACAACAACTTTTAGTACTTAATAGCGAATAACATAATTATTTTTTCAGTTATAACTACTTAACTACTTATACCTAAAACCGCGAAGCGGGTCAATTTGACCCGTAATAAGTTTTTCTGCAGAAATGACAAAATAAAGATGCATTTTTCGGAAGTAATGAAAATGTGTATCTGCATCACTCCTAATTCCTCTAACAGACATTATTGGAAGAGAGGATAGTAAAAATTTTCAATCAAGATCTTATATTCTTGATGTGAAGAATGGATGATTGTAGTTGAAAATTACAATAAATATTTAGAAGTAGTATTGAAGTTGCTGTTATTCTGAATTTATTGAAAGTATTGATTAGATTTCCAAGAACTTAGTATTACAGTGAAAGAATCTTTGAGTGTTATCAACTATTATCTGAAAATGTTTGAGAATGGATAGGCTGAGGAAAATTATCTGCCTGTAAATGAAGAAAATTAAATTCTAATGATGGTATTTGAAAATGATAACGACTCTGCCTATACTCTTAATACTGTTGAACTTTTTCTGCACTTTTTGTTGAACTTTTTTTGATAGATGAAAATTCATCAGTATTTAACGAAATTTTGTGATATTTATAAGATAAAAAAAAAGAAAAAAAATTTAAACAAAAGTGACAAATTTTGAACTTTACAGGCATAAAAATCTGACAAATAAATATAAGCAATAACTTGCGCATTAACACCTGGAAATAAAGAAGATGACAAGAAAACTGCAAGATTAACTATTTAAAAGAGCCTAACATAAATGTAAATGAGCATTTATTTCTTTCGAAATCTGTGAGTAGGTTTACACACTATATGTTTCCAAAACCAGATAAATTCAGTATCGAATCACGTACTAGTTGCTAACAGATGTTGATAAAAAAACTGACCTTTTAGAAATTGTGAAATGCCCAAGGCGAGAACTACTCTCAGTAAAAATGTCAAAATCGGAATGGCATGCGGCTATTCTTCTAACATATTCAGGCTGCAGCGTGACTGCTTATCAAGGAGAAAATTGTAAAAATGTTTTGTTGTTATCAATTTACATCCATCTGTTGAAATTTTCGATGATTCTATAAAATACCAAATACACTTGTTTACGGCAATGCAACTAAATTCAGTGTAGCTATCTGATTTTTCGGATGACAGGAAGACTGGTTATGCCAAGTTTGCTACTTACAGAAGGCCCCTGAATGTAATTTAT
This sequence comes from Maratus speculifer, assembly GCA_964019185.1. Lineage (NCBI taxonomy): Eukaryota > Metazoa > Arthropoda > Arachnida > Araneae > Salticidae > Maratus > Maratus speculifer. The sequence continues at coordinate 12,830,936 of OZ025297.1, read as the reverse complement.
AATATATTGTATTTTGCTATTATCAATGCTTGGGTTTTATGCAACCTGAAATATAGTTAGTATACCTATATTTGTAAACGTCTATTATCTATTAGTATACGCCAATTTATTCAAGACTTAGTTGAAGACGTACAAGAATAATTTATTATTTTTCAGCCAAAATAAATAAATAAATAAAATAAATGTTATTTGGTCATGAACAAATACTAAAAACGATGAAAAACACAAACTAAACATAAAAGTGTTTCTTATCACAATTAACAAAAATAATAATACTAAAGATAATTGTTCAAAATATAATGCACCCACACTTTTCTGGTAAATGTGCAAAATCTTTAACCATGTTTTTCAAGCAATGCATACAATAAATAGGTTTAGATAAATCAGTGAAACTAGTACGTAACTTGTTGTTTTTATATTTTTAAAAATTATGCTTAGATTTTATATTTAAATTTATTTTAATGGGATAATCTACTTTTTATTAATGTTTATTATGTCTAAGTTTATTTATCTTTAAAAATATGTTCTATATTTTTTTCAATATATTTTCATTATACTTGATGAAATATAATTTTGAATGTTAACATTTACTGAATTTTAGGTAATTTTTGCTCATTTTATGTGTGAAATATAATGTAAATACTAGGGTGGACCTTAAATGCCATGATTTTTTTAACTTATTATTTTTACAAGTCTCACCCCCCTATTTTGTTTCTTTTGATACAAAAACATTTTGTAAAAAGTTTGAGCAATAAATTCAAATATTTAGAGGTAGCTCAATTGACCTGAAATTAATACAATTAGGAAAAAAATTCAGAATATTAGCTACACAAATAAGTAAGCACTTTAAATGTTTTAATGATTTAATTGTAACAATTTATTTAATTTACAGCACAATTATTAGGTTTACATGTTACATTAAAATTTTATTGCATTTGTGCAGGTTGAGAGAGACACATTTTTCTGCTATCTGGGTACATTCGATGGTCTTCAACAACTTGCAATAAAAATCGTAGTTGCATTTCATCATGAGTTATCAATCCATTTTATTCTTGAATAAGTGTTCTCCATGGTTCTGCACGTTCGGCATGGTCATTTACTACTTGTAGAGATTTTATTACCTCTTTTGCCTATTTATAGTTTTCTCTTAACTCCCAAAATTCAGGAACTACTGCAAGAAATCCATCCGGAAGTTCCAACAATTGAAACAACATCATTGACTTAGTTGTGACAAAATCTTCCAATCTTTTATTCTTGAATGAATATAAAGCAACACTGACTCGTTTGGAATAAATTTGAGCTTGTTTTTTAAAATTAGCTTCATTCTGTAATGCAATAACCATGCGTCTTTTAGTTAACAAACTTACACGGCTATCAAATAAAACTAAACCAACGAGCCCTTCTGACAAATACCACAAGTGATTAGCAAATTTACGTGATGATGACTTGGAAACAGATGAATGTTTTGATGGGTAGTCAAGTAGTGATTTGAGCAACAACAGGTCATTATATGGGGCACATGAAGCTTGAGGTGCAGTGATCCAAGCTTTCAAGTATACACGGACTGTAAAAACACACATATCACGTATACCTTCTTCCTCTTTTACAGTCAATTTAAACTGAGTCTTGAACATCCATATCTTGAGACAATATATTACTTTGGACATCCAACGGGCATGGTGCATTGTATCTGGTGACATAAATCTGATTCCCCTCTCTGAGACAGCACCTAGAAATATAATTACAAGTTCTAAAAATTCTTTATAATCACCTCTTAGCTTTGTTTCTCTTTGCTCTTCTAGGGCATAGTTGATAGTTTCTTGCTTAATATATTCTACTAGATTTGCAACATCATCAAATGAAATTCCCGTTTCGCACTTGTCTTTATCAATTAAGCTCCAATATTCTTGAAAGCGTTTAAATAATGCAACTTCATGTGAAGATTTGACTCCCATGCATACTTCATATACGGTACTAATTGTCAGCTCCATAATGTGATGTCTGCAAGCAAATGATAAGAACTATTTTTTCAATTTATGTTCTAAAAGAACACATGCACCAGAATTATAACCAGTGTTTGAGCTGGTAGTGTCAAAGCACATTGCACGTATATTATCTGCTATTCCCCAGTCTTCAATGGATTCAAAGACAGCTGTCGCCTGAGCTTCTCCCGTTGCAGATGAAATCTTGGCAACAGTCAGTAGTTGAGAAACTCTTTTCTCAGAAACTAATATTGGCAATCGATCCACTTTTTCTTTTCCAGTTAAATCATTCATTAATTTTCCATCCCAATGAACGACGAAAACAGTGTTGCTTTGGAACTTGCTTTTTATTTTTTTTCATATTTCTTAGTTCTCTCAAAGATTCTTTGTCGGCGAATCGAATTTTTGTTTATTGCATATTCATTAATGCTTAGTCCTAAACTTTTGGAAGTTTCTGATAACACAAATACAGCCTTTCGGTCTGACACCTCAGTGCGATGTAGTGCTGCTGCAAGATTTGGAGTAACTATAGTTTTACGGCTTCGTTTTCTTTTTCGTAATTCTTCGACATGGACTGCATCGTTTTCAGTCTTTTCCAACTTTTCAAAATCTCTTTCTGTCGAGTTGTTTTCAAACTCGTCATCTGTAGATGAAATTAGTTCAACGGAATCATCTAATAGTCTATTGCTTTTCATTCGTTGTTGTCTCGCAAGAAATATTTTTTCTTTCATATTTTCTTTTTTCTTTAAGAGTGAGTGTTTTATCTATTCCAACCATTGATCCGCATCTTCCCTTTTTTCTTTGAGCTATCAAACATTCCATATCTTATGGTAATACTGATGTAATTGTCAGTACATCGGCATGTGCTATGTCAAAAAGATCTTCAAGCTTGGAAACAAAAGCTAATTTCTTAGTCTGTTAAGTGAGAGAAACTCGTGCTTTGTTTTTCTTAAGAAGTCACCATTCTTCAAATAACTGTTCAAGTTTGTTTTGGCAATGTTGACGTTCTCTCATCGGAATTCGAGCTCTATTCCAAAATTTTGCTACTTCCTTAATAGTAATAGATGATACTTCTCTTATAGTCTCCTTCATTTTAAAATGGCGATGTAAAAAAAAAATCCAAGAGCCATTCGTAAAGATGGCAACTTGCTGCCATTTAATTCAGAAATTGAATAACCAAGAATATAGAATTGAGTTCTAGATCTTGTTGCTTCAGCCATTTTAATCAGTAATAAATCTAAAAAAAATACCATATTTAAAATCATGAATTTTAATACATGATTTCAAATGTATGTTTATTTCCTATTTACCTGTTGTCATATTTTCAAATTAAAGTCAGTAGCTAATAATACTATAATTTATTAACTTTTGTTTTTGAATATATAAATTTGTTACCTGAAGAATTATATCCAAGATTATTTTTGATCCTGTGCGTCAATGAATTCTTAATTCTAAACTAATAAAAAAGAACGCTTTTGAAATATTTATCAAAATAAATCACTAGTTGAAAATTCATTCAACACTAATGGAATATTTGATTTTTGCTATTTGCTAAATGCAGTTTATTGTTTTAAATATTATTGTGCATAGTACTGCCATTTATGAATAAAAATGTAAAGCTAAATGCATTTTAAAATATTTTAGAAGATAGAATTTATTTTCTATGACATAGCATGCGAGTACGCATATGTTTATCATTGCTCATACATTAGAAACTTCTACATCATTGAGCTACCTCTAAATATTGTTCAATTGAGCTAATATTTTACCAGAATTATTTTTTCATAAAAAGGAACAAATTTAGAGGGTGAGAAGATTACATTTTGAAACTTGAAAAATAAGGTCCACCCTAGTAAATACTCAGAAATATTAATTATTATAAGAAAACATAATCTTTTAATTAATAAAATTAAGTATTGGGACACCTTTATATATCCTTATCCATCTCGGGTCAAATTGACCCGCTCCGCGGTTCTAGGTATACTAAAAATCCCGCGGTTCTAGTGTTAAATAGTGATATCCGTAACTCATAGTTTCAGAAATGTTCTTAAGAATATTCTTACCTCCTAACTTTTAAAAAAGTGAATATGGATATAAGGGAAATTCGAAATATGTTCTATATGTTAAAAAAATAATAACATTATACACAATATTCAATAATGTACTGATCTGAATTTATCACTATTTCTATCACTGTTTTGAATATTCCTATTTCTATCAGAACATGATTCTCGACACATTTGTGTTTGATTACAAATAATTATCAAAATTGTTGGGATTTCAAATTATCAGTTAAATATAGATAATTTGAGCAGTACATTTTTAAAGAAATTGATGCATTATTTTAACATTATCATTGTGAATTATTTAATTACTATTTAAGATTTAAATTTATTAAAGGTTATAAATTCTAACTTATTTCAACAAGCTACAAAATATAGATATTCATAATTGGAATCAAACATGTTTTAGTTACAGGAACAATAATTAAAAAATATCTTCTTCGTTTTTCTGGTGTTTAATAGAAAATCAAACATTTAATTTTGTAAATTTAACAAACTTTCAGTATCATGTAGTAAATTACATCTACAGTAATCTAAAAAAAACTGCGGTATAATAAAATCCTTTCCTCAATCCATACCGAAGTTTTTACGCCTATGAAAAACAATTAATGAGCATTGAGCTCAATACCCGAGAACTCGAGAACAAATCGCTTTTTTCACATCTCATTGCAATAACTTACACTAAAATACAACATGGCTGAAAATAAGTGAATGTAAAAGTTATGCAGTAGCTGTTGTATTTTATGTTATAACGAAATCGGGTTTCTCTAATTTGATTACAAATTACTTGATGCTATAAATGGCTGTTGATGTTTATAAGTAAAATTGCTTAAAATGATAAAGAATGAAATCCTTGCAGTAGCTCTTGTATTTTATGTTATAACTGAAATCGGTATTCTGTAATTTGATTATAATTTACATGATGCTATAATTGCTGTTGATGTTTATAAGTAAAATTGCTTAAAATGATAAAGCATGAAATCCTTGCAGTAGCTCTTGTATTTTATGTTATAACTGAAATCGGGTTTCTCTAATTTGATTATAATTTACATGATATTATAAATGGCTGTTGATGTTTATAGGTAAAATTGCTTAAAATTATAAATTATGAAAGCCTTAGAAATTAGAAACAATGATGTCTTTAATAAGTAAAAAGGCTCATCATGGTAGAAATAGGTATACCATATGTATATTTATATATCCAGAATGAGCTGGTAAAAAACTGATATCGCTCATTTAATTTAATATCTACTGTAAGAAAAAATAACAATAACAATAATATTACAAACATTGCATTTGTTTAATTCACACTTATGCTTTTGTTTCATAAAATTTCGTTCTTAGGCGACCAAGAAAATAATTAAATTCCACGTAACAGTTAATTTTACAATTAGCTTCTTCTAGTAACTGCTGTAAGATATATGAAGGGAGAATTACATAAAAATTATAATTAAATAAAAAAAAAAGACAAAAGAATGTTACTTACATTTTATTTCATCAAATTTTCAGACATTTTTTTACTGACACGGCGAAGGTAAAATCGATAAATCATGAATAAAATGCTTTTTTCATTCCTATATATTTTCTAAGATTTGTAAACATCCCTTTCATGCTTAAATTAAATATTTTTGTTTTATAAATTTCTCTTTTTAAAAGATTCTTTTATTCTTATTTTTTAAACAGATAACAGTTTTTTGTTTTAATTTGTTTGTTGTTGACACAATTTTCTACCTTATATAGCAACTTCGCTTGTTTAACTAGCAAATAATGATGCGAAAAATTAATTATTGGCAATTTGTTCGTAAAAAAATATAAAATACGAAATTTATAACAAAAAATAATCAGAATTATCCATGTATATTTGATACATAAACTAGTGTTATAAAGGATATAATCTGCAAAAAAATCTGCCGTGTAGTTTTTGAAAATACTCAGACCCAATGACCTAAGATAACTAGACACCACAATGGCAACCTTTTCTTAGGCCGACATCTTTGCCTTCCGTCATGTGGCGGAGGGCAGATTTAGCGCGCCAAATCAGTTTTTTCTCCCGACAAAATCTCCTCGGAATGGAATTTTTTCACCGCATTCCCGCCGAAACTCACTGTGAGAATGAAATCTGAAAAGGTGCCAATAAAGCGATCACCGCCAAAAAACAGCATATTTTCGCCAAAGATGTTGGAATCGAAACCATGCCGAGATAACAATGGGATGTAGCATCTACATATATTAGAAAGTCAATGCTCAGGCCGAACTTGTAGCACCCATTGCTTTATAATACAGGGTGTCCAGTAAATAAAACCCTAATTTCAAAATGAAATTTCTCAAAAACAAAGATCCATAAAATTATGCGGTAAACGGTTTGTTTATTAGCTAAGCTGTAAAAATGTTATACAGAAATCTTGAACGGTGTATCGTTTGAATAGATTGTGTTCTGATTGCAAAGAATATCTGATTTGACATTTTTCCTGTGATAGATTCCTTGCAGAGAACGAATTTTTTAGCGTACAGTGCCATATTTTAACGATTTTTCAAATTACATTTTTTTTAAATTTCACAAATTTAAAAACAATAGTTCAAAAAAATCTTATTTGCAGGACACCCTGTATTTATGTTTATCATAAACACTTTTAAAACATTAAATAAAATATTTCATTTAGATTAGTGAAAAAAGTTACAAAAAGTGCAAAAATATCCTTAAATACTTGAAAATGATAATAATCTTTTCATATCATTAACAAAACAATAAATAAATAAATAAAAAATCATTTGTTTATTTCTATCAATTTATTATAGTTGTATGAAGTTTGTCAAGTTATTCTAGTTGATTATATGTTGTTTATTAAATACCATTTTTGTGGTAAAATTTAATAAGTGATTTATCGCGTTTGCTTTTATAGACACAAATTTATGAATAATCATTGAGAAAACTTTCAGAAAAATATCCCATTACAAATTAGATTCACTATAGGTATCAGTATCACTATTGTAATGTTAATCGATTTCTGAAGAATTTCCATCATTCCATAAATGTCATATTTGCTTCCGTCCAAAGAATTAGAGATAGCTGTCTTTATAAAACTTTTTGAAATTACCATTGCTTGTTATTAAAGTCTAGCTTTGTAATATTCAACTATTTATTAATTTCAGCGGTTTACGCTTTACCTATCAACTAAGAGTTTGTTCAATGTTCCCATTGACAATCTGATCTTTACATACTCGTCTAAAATTGACTTTAAACCGCTTGTTGATACGCCGAACAGCCGAAGCATGAACGAGAGTTATTTAAGAATTACCGCAAGATCTTTTTACTCCTCTACGGTTTTTTTTTTTTTCTTTTTTTTTTTTTTTTTTTTTTTTTTTTTGCACATCATAGACATGTTCTGTTGCAATTATTACGTCACTGCGAGTATTACGTAAGTAGACATTGTATGGTAATTAATGCAAAAGTCTATCATTGAGAAACTTCATTAAAATTTATTTTTAACTTTAGAATTAATATTCTTGAAATCCTGAAGTCAAGGTAAAGTTACAATTATTTTGTAGACAATAGTTCAACAATTCTGTAAATCGGGTAATTTGTTGAGGATATTTTTAAAGGTTTTGATGCTTTTGCCACTTATTCAAATCCAATATGTTCATTTTATAAAACCATATTTCAGAAAAAGAAGAAAAAGAAAGAAAAGAGAAAGAAAAAGAAAAAAGAATAAAAGCATTTGAAAATTTCTGTAAAAGAAAAAAAAGATTTCAGTGTTTTGCACACGCTAATAATAACAACGAAAGATAAAATAATTCTGCGTCTCTAATGTAATTTACTTTGATATTGAGAAGAATTTTTCATCTTTTATAAAGTTTAAATTTGATCAAAATAAAGACTCTTTTATTAAAAAGTAAATTTTGTCAGTTGTTATTGAAAACTATTTTGTAAAAGAACTTTTATTATTGTATATGCAACCTCTTTTATTAATTTAATATTGATCGGTGTGGCATATGTACTGGAATAAATTAAATTGAAATGTTTTGTGCTTCACTGAAATCGAGTATCAGAGCGTAACTTTTATAATAATTTTAAAAGTTATAAATAACTTCATTAACATGTTACGATGTACTCGTTTTAAATGTTTACCCCTATAAACTTATTGATTTAAGAAAATAAGATATGGAATTAAAATCATTTTATATCATCATAGTATATTATATGTTTGATTCTTTTCTGTGATGCTGATTTATTCTCAGCTAAAGAGAAATCTTATGCCCTTGACCTTTGAAAACGAAATTTATTGAGTTTTGCATAAATACTTTCATTTCAATTCAAGATACACCACATTGAAATGCATTATGTAATAAAGTAAACATGGGAAAATAATATTTTTGAAATAAAAAATTGCATGCAAAAGTAATAAAAATAATGAAAATAATATTTTATTTCATTGTGTCGCTCCAACAACAGTTATTCAAACAGAAGTATGTACCGGGTGTCCCAAAACTGACTGATGGATTTTAAAATTCAATAACTTGCAAACGGGGACAGCTATTTAAAAAATGTTTGCAGGAGGGTTATGTATAATGTCAGGAGTTTTTTTACCGTAATTTTTTTTATTTTAATTCGAATTTCAAACAATAGGTGGCGCTGACGGTGATTGAAGGCCAGGTGATCAGTGCTGAGTGAAGCGCCGACTTGTCCTTCAATCGCCGTCAGCGCCACCTGTTGTTTGAAATTCGAACTAAAATAAAAAATTACGGTAAAAAAACTCCAGACATTATACATAACCCTCCTGCAAACATTTTTAAATAGCTGTCACCATTTGCAAGTTATTGAATTTTAAAATCCATCAGTCATTTTTGGGACACCCGGTATCATGGAAACATCTCATGGAAACACTAAGAATTCAGATTGACATGGACCGTATGCGCCAGATATTGATATATTCCATATTGTCGAACTATTCCATAATGCTCGAATTTTCTCTATAGTTAGATCTATTGCGAAAAATACAAAAACTTATATGCAAAAAGAAAAAAAGTAAATAATTCTTTATTTTATTGTGTCACTCAAACAACAGATATTCAAAAAGAAGTGACATGAAAGTTGTATAATACATGATTTTCCTCTATAGTTAGAAATAAAAGCCAGAATGCCAAAAAATTGCCAGTAAAAAAAAGGAAAAAAATCAAAGTAATCCTTTATTTCGCTGTGTCACTCCAACAATAAGCATTCAGACGGAAGCGAGCATTGAGCTTGGGAGAATACTAAGAATTCAGATGTACAATTTGCTGCCATACTGTTTGCGCCACATATTGATGTGTTCCATACTCTCGGATTATTCTATGATTCACCAATTGCCCGCAATACTTGGAACTATAGCCAAAAGGTCAAAAATTTACCAGCAAATAACAGAAAATAACAGTTTATTTCACTGTGTCAGTTCACAGTGGGTCATGGTAATACAAACAATTTTGAGGTTTGCATTTGTTGCAATACCTTATGCGCGTAATATTGCTGTATTACATACAGTCGGTTTATTCCTGAAAACCCTACTTTTTCTCTATAGTTAGAACTAGAGCCAAAAATCTAAAAAAATACCTGAAAAAAAAAAAAAAAACATCAAAAATAACATTTTTTTTCACTGCGTCATTCCATGTTGAGCATAGTGCAATATGGTAATAAAACCTCAAAGCTATTCTTGTATGTAACACGGTAAGTAACAAATACTGGTGTATTCCATGTTAGAGTTACTATTGCATAATACCTAAATTTCCTCTATAGCACGAACTGTTTGCAAGAGTTTAGGAAATTTAAAATAATCAAAACTTGGAAATCTTACTTATGCACAGAAATTAACCGAGAAAACTTGTTTTTATATTACGTACAAAATTTTGAACAACTGAAAAAAAATTATATTTCGACTTTTTTTACAAATATTTTTACGAACTTACGAAAAACAAATAAACAAACATAAAAATAATAATGCGTTGGAATGCGAATGCAAAATATTTCGAAAAACACTTTGAGTTATTATTTAAACCAAATTCACTAGATCACAGAATATATAAATTTAAAAGTTAAAACTGTTGATATTTAGGTAAACAGAGATGATCAAATTATTCTTAAAAAATCTACTGTTTTAAAATATAAATATATTTATTTTGTATTAAAAAAAATAATTTACCTTATAAAGATTTTATGTTCTCGGGTTCTCATATAAAAATGTATTTTAAAATATTCTATAATGTAAAAAAATATATATTTGCACTGTTTTTTATGGATTAATCTTAACTTAACATTTACACAAGGAAAACTTTATAAATTTCTTAGCTGTTTACATTAGCTTTTTTTCTTTATATATTTACGAAAACATGTTTGTTTGCACAGAATCTGGGGATAATAAAAAGATTTTTTTAAAGCCACAAAAATTTTAATGCATTTTATTCGCACATTTCATAATTACCATAACTATTTCTTTTGTAGGTAACAACATAAAAATTTAGAAATGTTATGCTGCTACCAATACATACATAAATAAACATGCAACGCATTTTCATTTACATTTTTCGCATATACAAAAATGTGATTGGATTATAAATTTCTTTGATCTAAAATATTTTCCCCTTAAATTAAAACTTTATTCTGAATTTAAAATCATATTTTTTTACACGTTCCTAAAATATTTTAGTCTGAAGAAAAATATATTGAAGCATGCAAATTGGACAAATTATCATTTTAATGGAATGTTCATGGAACAAAATTAAAATTTAATTATATAACTTCAAAAATTCTACACTATAATAAATTTTACATTAAAAAAATCCCATGACAAATAGCACGTCGCATTTAAAAAATTAAATACGGTTTCATTTTATTTATTCTTTTAATGTTGTCTCATATTAGCTTTTTTGAATTAAAGGTAGGGAATTAAAGTTCATGTGTAACAATTTAACTCATGCACTGTCATATCACACAATTACGTATGCATCTATATTTCCCTTGAACATTATTTATTCAAGGGGAAATTGTTTCAGATGATTGGGATTACTGGCAATTAATTACCATATTAAAAATGTGCATTAAAATACATACAGACTGCTAAATAGCTCATCTGCATTTATTTTAATACATATTTTTAGTACAAGTAATAGTGCAATTGTCCAATTCATAATTAATTCCAATATATTAAAATTAGAAAATCCTGCCATCCAATTCAGAAAACGGCTTAGAATTTTAACATGTAAATGCTTTACTGTATATAGTGCCAGCAAGAAAAGAAATCACAATCATTCAGGTTTTTTTCAATTCCTTTTTTTAAACTAATACCAGCATTTAAAAAAAAAATATCGCTGAGTCTTCTCAAACTGCTAAGGCCTCCACTCCACCTGACCAACGTGCAATAGAAATTCTCATCCGCTGCTTCTATTGAGAACAGAAAAAGGGTAAAATAAAAGTTACATATGAACATTGAGATGTAACTTGAGTTTCACTTTTTAGGTGCGTTCGTAATTATGTAAATACGTAGCACCTATAGTGGTCGTTCAGTCCGTCCGTCTGTCCGTCCGTCCGTCTGTAACTCCGTCTGTCTGTCCGTCCGTCTGTTTCTCCGCATATAACAGCGCAAAAACTATCAAACCGAATCATTTGAAATTTAAAATACTTATAACATAATTTTTTCGAGTCATTTCAAATTTTATGAAAATCGGATGGATAGATCAATTACAGGGACAATCAAAAGTATTCCATTACATTACGGTCAATAGGGAAAAAAGTTTCAAATGCATTTTAATTGTTTGAAATTTAAAATACATAATTATTACATAATTTTGTCGAGTTATTTCAATTTTTTTGATAATCGGGTGCATAGATCAATTACAGGGGCAATCAAAAGTATTCAATTACATTATGGTCAATGGGGAAAAAGTTTCAAATGTATTTTATACGTTTGAAATTTAAAATACATAATTATTACATAATTATGTCGAGTTATTTCAAATTTTATCAAAATCGGATGAATAGTTCAGTTACAGGGACAATCAAAAGTATTCCGTTACATTACGGTTAAGGGGGAAAATGTTTCAAATGCATTTTAATGGTGTTACACTCATTCGAACGAAATAAAATTGATATGCATCTATAAAATACATATTATAATATACATTTTGTATAATCTGTTTTGCAAAGAATATTTGTTATTGATTTACAAGGCCACACAAAAGTATTCCATTGCATAATAGTATAGGGAGAGCAATGTTTGATGAGCGTTTTAATTATAATTATTTACAATTTTAGGAGATTGCTATATGAGATTGATATTTTTAAAACTATGTTATCGTACGAACGCACCTCATTTGCTACGCTTCACGTGCAATTTCCAACTTGTTTTTTCTGCTATGTTACATAGCAGGCCTAATATTATTGCCAATAAAGTTGTCAGGATGAAAAATTCAAGACGAATGTCGTCCCATCTTCTGAAACATTTGAGCATTGTCCATTAAAGTCAAGACTCTTAATTTGAATCCATTGTTTCCTCCGCACATAGCAATTGTCGTTGGAGGGCGCAACTGCGGGCAGAATATTGTTGATGTACGGGAATCTTTCCCGCCAGTTGAATGGATGTAAGCGCAGTGCATCAACCACTGCCAGTCATACGTTAATATTATGTAAATAAACTGTTTGTTTTGTGTTAATAAGTGATTCTTCAATTTTTATGATTTGTCAACACTATTCAGAAGTCATATTTCTAGCTATCGACACCCGACATCCATGTTTAGACATTTTTTCGCTCAGTTACAAATATTTATTTCGCTTTATATACCGGCTTTAAATATCCAAATATTTGATACGTTTACAGACTTTAACGCTTTACTAAAAAACACTTTGTCTCAAAGGCTTATATTTGAGGAAATAATAATTTAGAATTACCATTTGCTATGAGATTGATTTTTTAAAATTATTCGTGTAATATATTTATACTCTGTTTTATTCAAATAAAATGGTTCTGATATTTCTTATGCTATAAACACCATTTCTAATGATTTGTTATAATGATAGTCAGCTAAAATATTAACTTAGAGACAGCAAAAAAACTCTTAACACGGATTAATTTATTTTTTATCCCTCTAATCAAACCACTACCAGAACTTTAAGAAAAAAGAAAACATGCGGAACAATGAGTCATCTCAAGAAACTGGTGCGTCTGCCTGGCCAACACGTGATAGAAAATCAACCAGCTCTTCTATTTAAAACAGAAAAAGGGTAAAAACGAAGCATCTGAACACTGAGATTGTGACTTGAGTGTCAATATATTTTTTTACTTGCACATGTAATAAGCGTGTAAGTGATAAATATTATAAGCAGTACATTGCTGTACATATTTTAAATGAGATATTCTCATAAATGAGATTGGATTAATAGATATTCTTTTTCATTCTACAAAATAAGTAAGAAAAAACTACATTCAACTAGCATAATTAAAAGCAGAAAAAAATCTTTTATTTACAGATTTCAATCAGAACCGAACATTTGAATACCTCTCCATTAAAAGTTTTTTATGAGGTGCATTATCATCTGTGACTTATTATTCCTAATAAGAATGAGATAATTGTTTAATGCATTGTTCAATGTTTTATTAAGGGGTCTCAGGAGTCTTACTTTTTACCTGGTAGTGCAACTTAGCAACATGTCACATTTGATTTTTTTTTCTCAGCCTCTATAAAACATAAATGCATAAAATTTTTAATATAGACAACTTAATATCTCTTCTAATAAAAATAATTTTTTTAATATTCTACATTGAAATTCTATTTTATTATTTTAATGTTTAATTTTGATTAAAAAAATTAGACTTGTATCCGTTGCGCGCAGGATTCTAGCAAAACTATTAGTTCAAGAACCGCTAAAAAAGTTTTTAATGGTGTAAAATTAATGTATCTTGAACTTATACCTCATTTTAAAGCAATTTATGCATTTACTTATTTAAAATTTAAATTGAAATTGAAAAAATTGAAAAAAAAATCATTTTTATTAAAAAAATTGCCAATTATGAATAATCAATGTAATTAAAATTCTAAATTTGAGGTATAAGTTGTTCTTAAACATAAAATGAAGATATTTACCAAGTTTCATACAAATTGCTTTATTATTTTTTGAGAAATGTTGCGCGCAGTCAAAGAACAATTTAAATTTTATATCAAAATTAAATATAAAAAATATGTAATAAAAATTCAATATAGAATGTTAAAAAAATTATTTTAAACAGAAGAGGTATTACGTTGTCTATATAAAAAGTTTTATGGATTTAAGTTTAATAGGGACTGAGAAAAAAATCAAAGGTATATATTGCTAAATCGCACTACCAGGTAAAAAGTAAGACTCCTGAGACCCCTTAACAAATATAATGGACATGTAATAATATTTTACAGTTTTATTTAAAAGCCTCTAAATTAGCTATTTAAAGCAGTTTTCGTTTTCTTTGTGTGGATCTTTATCTCTGTAGCTATGCCTGTTTGTACTTTGATATCTTAAACGGCAGACATATTTTTAAGTAAATCCAAGTTCAGTCCCAGTTCTTTTTAAAGGACTTATTATAAGAGCGTCTAATATTAAAATTTAAGGAAAGAAGAAACGATTATGTATATATATATATATATATATATGAAATAATATCGCGATTTGCGGTAATAATATATCGGTTCTCGTGGAATAACATCTTTGCTGTAAGAATAAGTCGATTTACTTTAAAATGATAAACAGGTTTCGCAGCCGTCGCGTCGTTGTAAGCAATAGATTTGTGTTCGTTGGGAGTTTCTCCAATAAAAATGCAAGACAATCAGTTTTTAGTCCTTTATTATTTAGAGCACAACCATCCGTTATTCCACATCGCACCCATCTGCACAAATTCGCACTAGACAACTTACGCTAAGACTGTATCATCTCAAACGTTCGAAATGATTTCCAAAGATGAGACGGGCATCCTGGCATTTGAAAGGTTAGAAGCATTCTGTCTGCCCTTCCAAAGCAAAATGAGTCTCTCAAATTCCAAGTCAATCTAGCCCCTCCCCTATTTTACGTAAAGCTTTTAAAGATCCATTAGGATCATTTTCAACGTAGAGATAAATCAACCCACTATCTACCATGGGACGCCAGGCGTGGCTAGCGGTAAGAACTCGTTACCTAATCGCGGCGTAATAACGTAATTTGCCAACGCGAAAAAGTGTATGAATACTCTAGCAGACGATTAATTAAATAATAAAACAAAATTAAAGTTTCGATGAATGTTTTTTTTAATTTTAAAAAGGAAATTAGATTTGTGTGCTGAAAGAAAGATTTCGCAATAAGATATTGGTATTCAAGAAACATTTTTAAGAAAATAATCAATAGATTATACTAAGTTAAATAAAATAAAATAAAAGAACTTTAGCTGTTAAAATATTAAGACATTACGGAAACTGAGAATAAAAGCATGTTCCTTAAAACGTTCGAATAACAATTCAGGGAGGGAAAATGGCGAAGATTTTTTTTAATTTATTACATATCTCTCTCTCTATATATATATATATAGCTTGAAGTGAATATTTCTAATAGATTTTCAGAAATATAAGCTTTATTTCTCCATGCTTCCTCGTGATATAAATTGTATTTTAGTCTACTTCTCATATGATCTGTTTAAAAAGAATTTGTCATTTATATGGAATAATAAAAATACATTCGGATCACTGAACAAAACATCTATGTTAGCTATAGGTCCCCAAACAGCTATTAAGATATAAACCTCACAAGTCATATTTATCTGCACCACTGTTCTCATACTTCTTATGCCTAAACCTCACAAATCATATTTATCTGCACCACTGTTCTCATACTTCTTATGCCTAAACCTCACATATCATATTTATCTGCACCACTGTTCTCATACTTCTTATGCCTAAACCTCACAAATCATATTTATCTGCACCACTGTTCTCATACTTCTTATGCCTAAACCTCACATATCATATTTATCTGCACCACCGTTCTCATACTTCTTATGCCTTTAAAGCTTTAAAAAATGTAAACGTTTTTTGTAATTAACCTATTTTGATAGTTACTGAATTTAATGAAACTATCCTAACTATATAAAAAAAACCTTTCCAAAAAGCCTTAACAGCTAACGTATTGTGACATTCACTGACAAATGTGATGTTTGTGACAGATGGGCCTTAGTGATACATTTATTAGTAATCTTTATTTATTTTTTTATTACCGCAGACGGTATTCACAGTATGCTGAGTTTGTATAATTATCTGACCTAATTGAAGACTTTCTCAGTGCTTTTGAACCAATTTTTTTGCATTGTAAATAATCGACCTTGTCTTTTTCAGGACATAGATAGTTTTCCCTGATGTTTGTGTACCCAAGATTTTGCAATTCATAGGATCATTGTGCTGTAATAAAGTCAAAGCACGAGGTTGTTAAACAATTCAAAGCTTTTTAGTGAAATCTGTGCACCAAAACTGTTTCTTTTTGTAGAAAAAAAAAACTTTCAAACTGCTACCAGAATTAAACAAGTTGGAAATTGCACGTGAACGTAGAAAATGAGGTGCGTTCGTACGATAACGAAGTTTTAAAAATATTCAGATCTTGATGATATAGTAGAGCGTACTCCGGATACAGTATAGTAGTCGAAATCTTTACATTTCTGTAAATATGCAGGAAGTAATTTTTATTACACCTCAGCAACGTATATCTTATTCATAAAATGTGAAATAGCTGAATATAATTAAAACACGTACCAAACCATGTTTCCCCGTATAGCATTATATAGTGGAATACTTTTGTGTGGCCCTGTAATTTAGTAATAAAAATTCTTTGCATCACAGATTGTACAGAATGCATATTTTAGTATATATTTCACAGACTCATGCCAATTCTATTATGTTGGAATGAGTGTAACATCATTAAAATGCATTTGAAACTTTTTCCCCATTGACCGTAATGTAACAGAATCCTTTTGATTGTCCCTGTAATTGATCTATGCATCCGATTTTCATAACATTTGAAATTACTCGACAAAATTACGCAATAATTATATGTTTCAAATTTCAAATGATTAAAATGCATTTAAAACTTTTTTCCCTATTGACCGTAATGTAACGGAATCCTTTTGAATGTCCCTGTAATTGATCTATGCATCCGATTTTCATAACATTTGAAATGACTCGACAAAATTACGCAATAATTATATGTTTCAAATTTCAAACGATTAAAATGCATTTAAAACTTTTTTCCCTATTGACCATAATGTAACGGAATCCTTTTGAATGTCCCTGTAATTGATCTATCCATCCGATTTTCATAAAATTTGAAAAGACTCGACAAAGTTATGTTATAATTATGTATTTTAAATTTCAAACGATTCGGTTGGGTGGTTTTTGCGTTGTTATATGCGGACAGACGGACAGACAGACGGACAGACGGACGGACAGACGGACGGACTGAGCGACAACAATAGGTGCTACGTATTTACATAATTACGAACGCACCTAAAAAGGTAAAGAGAGAACTTCAAATCATGTTAATTGCAGGGACTGCTGTTTCGCTTTGTAGAAACTGTCTTGCTTTGTCTGCTTAAAACTGGAAAAAATAAAATAAAGCATTTGGACATTGCAACTGTTGCTTCGGTGTCAAGATTTTTTTTTTTTTATTATTTATTTATTAATTTTTTGCTTGTATTGTTTTTATAACTATACACTGTAAAAAAAAATTCAAGAGGTTACTAAAATTTTCTTAGTAAATTTGTATTCCACAGAATTTTTTAGTAACCATTACAAGCATTTTTTTGCAAGTGAAACAAGCATTTCTTTTGTAAACTGAACAAAAGAATTTTTTGTATAACTAACTTAAAAGTTTTTAGTATGAGCCAGAAAGCAAATTTTAGTAATAGCTCCAAAATTACTTTTAATAACTATTACGTGCAACCGAAGCGTAAGGAGCTTCCTTCGAGCTGCATCCAGACTTCTGAAGCGGAAGATTTTCGGCAAAACCGCAATAGATGGCAGCACTAAACATTCTTAACTGCTCCGACAGGATTTTCATAATCCCTTTATTAACGAGACACTACAGACATTCGGGGTGCATTTGGCGGTGGTAAGTTTCGAACCCGGGACCTTTTAGCCTGGAGTCCGTTACTATAACCACTATGCTATCAAGGCCACACCAAGTGAGTTTTAGTAAGAGCTATTAAAAATATAAAACTATTAACTCTATTCGTTGCTAACTTTTTTCTAGTAATTCTTACAGATTTTCTAGTAACCGACTAAGATTACTAAAATTTTTTTAGTAATTACAAGGATCACTAAAGTTTTTTTAGTAGATCGACCTTTTTTTTTACAGTGTACTACAGATGTTTTCCTTTAATAATTAGTTCGGAAGTTTATTAAACAGGTGTAATTATCGTACATTATGCTGAAAAAAATAAATAAAGATAACACACAAATTCAATTATGCGTTGCATAACTCATATTTCCAAAACATTTGAGGTTGAACAGTAAACTATAGAAGTAATTACACGAAACAATAAAGAATTGTATATTATAAATATTTCATTCTTTTTTGAAGAAAGTTTTAACTGAGCATAATGCAGGTTTCCATTTATTAAATTTCTACAGAAATTTCAATAATGAAGCCACCTAATAAAATTATAAATGCAATGTTTATTTCATGATAAACCTATTCATGATTATATTAAGAGAAGAGTTCTGGTAATAATTCCAGCATTTAAATTTATGAAATAATAAAATTCAATTTATTTGATTGTATTTTGAAATAATATGTAAATGAAATACATACTGAAGTTCTTTACAATTCAATAGGTCATATCAGATTCTTTACAATTCATCAATTAAACATGCAAGAAAAGTCCATTCATACGTAAAATGCGGCAGCTGGACGGAACAATCCAATAAAGCTTCAACAAAACCATAAAATCAATATAAATGGGTATGTATTTTAATTTATATTATTTGGTGCTCTACCAATTTTTTAATCATTATTGTCAAACAATTTTATTAATTTTAGAAAGTGTAGGGACATTATATACTTCTAATAACATTTACTTCTACTTTCTTGATCACCTGTAATAAGAATTACATTTTATGTGAAATAATAAAAACATGTTTTCATCATTAGATCCAATAGATGTGAAATCTATATGTCTCCAAACACAAATTCAAATATACATTTCATTAATCTTGTTTTATCGGTTAAAATGCCGTTGTATATTCTTTAAAGTTTAAAATTTGTTAACTAATTCGTAGAAGTGAAATTATTTGAATACCTACGGTGTTAGCTTTATCGGTAACTATCCAAAAAGTCTGACCTTAGAAATAACATTACTGCAATAAAACATTACTTATTATGATATGAGACGATATAATATAATAAATAGTAGTAAAATTAATTAAATAAATGCAATTTTCTTAAATTTTTAGAAGAAAACCGAAACAAAATAATACAAAATTTTTATGTCTTACATAACACTTTTCTTTAATATATTTTTGCTTGACGTTTTACAACAAACTGTAGTAGTAATTACACAAAAATATAAATAACTATTTCTCAAAAATATTTCATTATCTTATGAACTGTACTATGAAAAGTTGTATAGTTACTTCCATTTTTCTTGGAAACTGGGACTCCTAGAGCTTTTTTGTCTAACGACAGCAACAGAAATTCATGTAAGTGATACACGTTTGCACTGTAAAACCAAAAATCTGCAAGGTTACTAAGAACACTTTAAGGAACTGGGTTGCCTAGATTTTATGAACGACAAACCAAGTGGCAGATAAAATTTTAGTAGTATTACAGTAATTTTAGAAGATTCTTGTGCACAGGTACACATTTCTACAACTTTACAAAAAACTAGTTTTGTAGATTTACATCTATTTTATTTTATTGTATTATATTGTAAGGTGTATAGATAGAGTTTAGATAGAGAGGTGTATAGATACATCTCTACTTTTTTTTCGTTGTAATTTTTAACAGAACATAAAGTAGTTTTCCATTTATCGATGTTATAAAGATATTTATATAAATTCTGCAGTCAAAGCCTCTAAATAAAATTATAAATGTAATGACTCTTTCATAAACTCATTCACTATAACAATAATACGACAATTCTAGAAGTCATTTCAGAATTAAAATTTACGAAATGATCAAACTTCAGTTCATTTTATTATATTTTTAAAAGATGTCTAAATGAAAATTGCATTGAAATTTCTTATAGTACATCAAATAAATGTGCAATAATCAAAAAGAAGTCCATTAAATGGATTTCTTTTTGGAGATGTGCTGTAGCTTGACTAAACATTCGAATAATTCTTCAACAAAGACACATAATTCACATAAAAATACATTATTTAAATAATATTTCTTGGTGCTATATCAATTTTACAATTTTTAGGTACATATATGAACCCGTTTTTTACTTTAAATATATTTAATTACATCTAAAAACTTTAGAGACATTTTGAAATTTTAAATATTTTTTTTATATTACCTCTCTAATTCAGGGCGTTTTTAAGAAACTTAATAAATAAGTAATCCTTTTCTATTTTTTTAAATGATTTGTTTAATCCATTATAAGCTTTGTCTACACCGTAATACTCGTTAGATATTAATAAAAAACTGAATAGATAATAATAAACTAGATAATAATAACCTTTCTACCATTTATCACTTTTCAAGAAAGATAATTATTGGCATCCTGCGAAATGTAGTTCACTAGATGGTATTGTGGATACAATGTTACCATGTATGATGACGATCACCAGCTCGGGTAGATATTTACCAAAAGAAATTCGCACACATAAAAAAACTCCATAAATGAAACTTACAATTGAGTCTTTTTCATTTTATTTTACGATGGAGAGTCAGGACACACAGCGCCCGCACAGGGACAGATTATTTGAGAAAACTACATGTTTGCACGGCTCGGTGATTAGCAGTTGAGTGACTAAAAACAGTCTGATCGTTCATCGCCAATAAAGTTTCCCATTTGGTGAAAGATATTGGTAGACGGAGCAAAAATGGTGAGATTATTCTTTGGCGGTTAGCAACCTGGGAATTTTCACAGAGCAGAGAATATATTTTAGGGTTACAGAAATTCTTCAGGCCTGAGAACATGACGGTGATAAGATATCAGTTACATACGTTGCATTTTTCTAACAAAAGAATTACATTAGCCACATGTGATTCGCATGTGATTTGCATTATTTATTTATTTTGTCAAAGTTGAACTAACTTAGCAAAGTAGCTGTTATTGATATTATTGAATCAATATACACATGTTTTTTTTTATTAGCGAAATTATTATTTTATAACATTTTTAATCTTTCATATTGCACAAAATAAAAATTTTTTACTCCGTTTAATATATTTCTAGGGGATTTTTTATCAATGTTTCTGTTTATGAAGTTTCGAATAGGCATATCATTTTATTTATTACAAATATTTTAATGTAAATATTCAGAAAGCGGATCATTTTATTAAAAAGAAAATCAGTCTTTTACCAATTTGCAAAGTGTGACTTTTGTCAGAAACCGTTATTGACATTATTGATTAAATGTTAATCATATTAGAAACACCCAAGTTTAGATATCGAATTTAGTATAAAACTACTACTTTCACTCTCATTTAAAAATCGATCTCAGTAATTCTAACTTGTACAATAAATTAGTCGTATTGTTGATTAAATTTATTTGAAATGCGTCTATTTATATTAGTTAAATAAAAAAAATATCTGCTTTTGTAAAATCATTATCAAAACGAATAACAAGCTGTATTTGTTCAAGATACTGAAAAAAATTATAAATTATTGAAATCTATCTCATATTTAAATAAATGAAATATAGAAAAATATACTTTTTTTCAACTTTAACTTTTTCCTTGGAAATATAAATAAATTTAACAAACATATATGTAGTAATAAAAAAGATATTTTAGGTTTATATCCATTTATAATAAAATCTTAAAGGTTTTCAGAAATTCCACATTTAAAAAATAAAACTCATAATTCTACAAAATAATATTCCATTAAAAAAACTATATTATTTTTCTTCATTTTTATTGTATGAAAACATATTTAGCTATCCGTTGGGCTTACCTCTGGAATTTTCAGTTTGGACGCAATGAGCCTGATAGACGTTTGTTACAAATACTCATTAGCACCTATCTAACTCATTCTAGCCGCATTAAAGTTATCCTTCCTCTAATTTAGGACTTGAAACTGGAATGACCATAAAAATATGATTAAGAATTCTGCATATATTTACCTCAGAACAAGTAAACAAAATATATATTTATATATATATATATTGAAATTTGTGCTGTCTATGTCAAGCCAGCTCTGCCGAATTATTGATTCATATAAGAATTATAAATTCATATAAGAATCACCTAATTCTGAAATCATACAAACTTGAATTTAATTCGCTCAAGACCTCTAATTGTACAATATATTACAATAATTTTTTATCAAATAAACTTGAATTAACACTTGACGCAATATGTTCTGTGGAATATGTTAATTATGTCTAATATATCAAGTTTTTTTTATTGATATCTTCAATGACAATGTTTCATAAATTGTTTCATAAATGAGAAAAAAGACTGGTCCCCGTTCAATAAATATTGCTACCTAAATTTAAATTCGACACGTCTAAGATTGTAATTATTTTCAATCGTCTAGTCTACGATAGACCCCGAATCATTAGTTATATAAGAAGTCAGAAATTTCTCAGTGCCAAGTCACTTTTGTAAACATTAATGCAAAGGTAATTAAGTTTAAAAATGTTTTCAATGCAGCGGTTCCCTACCTGTTATACCTGTATTTTTGGTTATAGGTGGTGAGCGTGTTTGGAGGTACGAGAGAATGATATTAATAATGGCCCAAATGACAAAAAAAGAATTTGTAAAAATGATAAGTAAAGTCACAAAAGTGATATAAGTTACAATGCAATTTGTTTAGATTTATTATTTAGTTGTGATTAAAAAAAAACTATCAACAAAAGTGTATGTTTGCGTTATCTAGTTTAAGGGGAGGAGTGAAAAGGAGCGTGTTTATGAAGAATGGGATAGTTTCTAAAATTAAAAAAAACATAAGAAAGGGTCCACTTGGAAGAAAAAAGGTTGAGAAACGCTTGTCTAGATTGACGTCTAATTTATAAATAAATTGAAAAATGTTATCTTAACCAACAGGTCGTTTGGCAAATATCGCCATCTTCTTCTTTATAATGTTTGTGTGAAAATAGTTAAATAAAGTTGCAATAAACTGTTTGAAAAATATATTATTAATCGCTTCCTGGATTTGGCTGTACGTCATGCTGACAACGTCCCAATCAATTTTTACTCCTGTCACGTAAGGGCATCCATATTAAAATCATTATTTATCATTCTCAACAATAAATTTTTATTGTAATTTTTTTATTATTAATCGGAGCAATTTTTCTGATCCAATTTGGCTAAAATATCTGTTTTCAAAAACCTACGATAAAAGACTAAAAAAATTGTAAAAGACATGAACAAATAGAAAAATTTTTTAATTTTTTTTCAATAATATTGAATATTTAAGTGGTTAAAGAAAATGTATAAAATTGAAGCTGGTGTTATACACAATTGAAGTGAAAAAACTTCTTTAAACACCATAAAATAAGTTAACTGCGCAAGGCCTTTC
The DNA here is from genome assembly GCA_964019185.1 of Maratus speculifer. Lineage (NCBI taxonomy): Eukaryota > Metazoa > Arthropoda > Arachnida > Araneae > Salticidae > Maratus > Maratus speculifer. Next base: position 12,807,194 of record OZ025297.1, on the reverse strand, counting down.
GAAAGAACTTAGTCTCTCTTCGTCAGGCGCAAAAAAGACGTGCGTCTACAATGAATGTAGCGGCACGACTCATAATAGTCGTCATTGACTTGCGCTACATTCATTGTAGACGCACGTCTTTTTTGCGCCTGACGAAGAAAGACTAAATTCTTTCGAAAGGCCTTACGCAGTTAACTTATTTTATGGTGTTTAAAGAAGTTTTTTCACTTCAATTGGTTAAAGAAAGTCTAAATTTTGTTGTTAATTGGTATAGCTTACTCAGATTTGAAATTTCTGTCGTTTTTAATTTATTTTTTTACAGATGCAATTACTCTTACTATTCTAATGTTGCATGTGTGACCAGTGTAAACACATTAAGGAGGAGACTATACGATTTACATTCGGATAATACATCTAATTCCAATTATGTCATTATAAATTAGCATAATATGAATAAAATATTTTTTTTTATTTATTCAAGTGATAGTCATTTGAATTAATGAAATTGATTCTTTATGAAAATTTTAACTTTTGATGGGCCAATCTGTTTCAATATCTCCCTTTCCTTCAGAATATGTAATGCGTTACTGATTTGTTCTCAGTTCTTTAAACTTAGAAGTCGGAGCTAGCTAGCTGTGTATGTGCCTTTTGATGCGAAGCAATTTAAAGTAAAATGCTCCGTGTAACTAAATTACATAGTACATTAAACGTTTAATGTATGAATTTGCAACTAATACATAAACTGAAATTGAAATGGAAAGCGTGGCACTTAAGAGAATATGTAAACTGTCACTATAGCCAGGTTAACAGGAAATAAGGAAAGATAGCTTATTAATTTGAATATAATGAAGCTAGATATGTACTAAAATTATCTCTGAGAAGTATACTAAAAATATCTAAATAATCTTGATATCGTATTTTTAAATAAGCAAAAAATCTGTGTCAATAATTTTTCCAACACACTATATATAGTGACCAAGTTAAAAGTAAAAAAAAAAACATAAAAATCATTTTCTTGACTACAAAAACATACTTTTCAATGATAAAATGGATTATTTTCAAACTACAAGAGTGATATTTTTAAGATATTATTTTTAGTTTGTAATTTTTGTCTAGATGAAAAAAAAACTATTTTACCAAAATTAAAAACCTACGTTATTGCATGAAACTTAAACAATTTTTAATGTATTCGTTTGCCACCAAATCAGTTGTTCTTGTCTATTATTTTATTATATTTCTCATTATCTGTGTTTACACAAATATTCATAACAATGTACTTAAATGAAATTTACTAATAGGCCAAATAAATGTGAAATGTAGCATAAAAGCATATTTCACTTTAGTTAATATTAAAACCATGTTATTTAAAGACAAAATAAATATCTTCAATCCACTTATGTATTATAGCTGGGAAATTGTAAATATTTGATTTGGAAAAAAAAATCATTGCTCAAAATACTTTTTTTTTAAATTCAGGTCTGAAACTGTGTTAAGTCATAAGACATGAATTATTCCACAGCTACTTACAGAACCAACAAAACCAACACTTTAGTTTCTTTCATTTTAACATATATAGATGGCGTTACATCTTTTTGAAAATGGACTTTTAGCAATTTATTCTATAAGCAGTGTTCATTTTGTGTGAAGTTTCTGTTGCGTGGCTATATTTACGAGCATTACTTCTAGTACACCTACAACATATTTTTCTATCACCTCTTATGTCCTGAGACAATTTTTACATGAGAAAGCAACAACCGGTTTAAAATGAGTGTAAAACAGCTTTAAAGATGTAGCACTGTATAAATCAACGCTTATGATATGCATGAATTTACACTGGTTTCCAAAAATTAAGTAAAAATCACAAAAATAGCGATAACTCGTTCAAAAAGAAAGCAATCCGTATGAAATTCGCATATATTGTCAACTAAAAGATGCTGAATAAAAATACCAAATGCAAATTAGTGGCGCTGCAATCGCATTGTGTCATCCGTGCGGCACATAAAAATGTACGTTAGAGAGTAAGGCTGCAGTTGTCGCTGTGATAGTGATATTATAAATCTAGGACATCCAATTCATTACAAAGACCTCGAGGCATCATTTGCCTACAGAACTGCGATTTAGAGCTATTGGGTGATTGGACGCAAGACAAAGTGAGGCAGAGGTGGCCAGATGGCTAAATGGGAGTCCTTCGGTGGTTCATAGGCTTTAGCAACAATTTCAAGCCACTGGTTCGGGTTCAAGAAGGTTCAGCCAAGAGCGGCCAAGTGTTTCGACAAGCGCCAATGACCGATATTTGCGGTTATGTGTACAAAGGAATAGAACCGCAACACCATCTCACCTTAGATAATGCCTTGCTGCAGCCACTGGAAGGTTGGTGTCAATGTCTACTGTGCAAGGCTTCACGAAGGTGGACTTTACGTGAGGCAACCAGCAATTTGTGTGCCGCTCACCTCACGTCACTGGAGGGAACGTTTGGTGTGGGCACGTCAACATGTCCACTGGACAGTTGATCAATGGAGACGTGTTCTCTTCACGGATGAGTCCCGGTTTAGCCTCCAAAACGATAGTAGGCGTTGTTTGATTTGGAGAGAACAGGGAACACGCTATCATCCATCAAACATTTGTGAAAGAGATTCATACGGAGGAGGCAGTGTCTGCGTTTGGGGTGGTATCTCTTTGGGTGGACGCACAGACCTCCATGTCTTTCCACATGAAACCGTGAATGCTCACGTCTATAGATATGACATTCTTCATGCTTATGTGTGACCTTATGCCGGTGAAACAGGCAATGATTTCCTGTTAAAGGACGACAACGCTAGATCGCACAGGGTTCGCGTCGTGGAAGATTATCTTCAACACCAGACGATTCAACGCATGGAATGGCCAGCTCGATCACCGAACTTGAATCCCATCGAGCATGTTTGGGATGCTTTAGGGAGACGTGTCGCTGCTCTCTATTCCCTTTCTCTGACCCTTGCCAGGCTTACAACTCTTTTTGAAGAGCAATGGGTCTTATTTCCCAGCGAACTCATCGACCGCATAATTGACATTATGACACATCGCTGTATGTTCTGTATTGCTATTAGGGGTGATCATACGGCATATTAAAGGTACTTTTCCTGTACCAAACCGATTCTGTTAATTTTATAATTATGTTATTTTTTGAAACACCATAATTGTCTAGTAATTTCTTTTCATGTTATTTTATTCTTACTATGCGTTGTATATTGTGGCTGAGCTTCATTAAAATCTACATGTAATATTTTGAATTATCGCTATTTTTGTGATTTTTCCTCAATTTTTAGAAACCAGTGTATTTAAAAAGTCTAAAAGTAATTTTAACAATTCTAAAAGGATTTAAATTAATTTAAAGGGTGTTGTTTTCACCATGCGAAACAAGGACTCAGGAAGATAAGCTCCCGTTTTTTTATTGAATACAAAAAATGTATTATACATTGTGAGATTTATGGCAAAAAGTTTTTTCGAATTAAATATAAATGTATATAAAATGATTTCTAATAAAAAACAGTTAACTATATAACCTCTCAATTCAAAAGAGCCTAAATACCTTGCGCGTTTGTAAATAAATAATGGGTTTCTTTCTCGTTTCAAAATACGTCTAAACATCACTGCCTTGTCTGTTAACTAAAGCTTCGATTTTTAAGTTCAGTCAAAATCGCTATTAATCGCTATGACTCGTCATGTCGGAAAAATATCTCTTGCTTTAATGACTTTCAAAATCAGTAAACATTTATATATTATACTTTTCATAAAAAAAAGCTTAATATGCTTTAAAGTATTATGTTGTTATTACGATTATTACGTTGTTTTTAAGTAAATTTCATTTATAGGTTTTCAATAAAACCTTAATAGTTATACATTTAAATGTATAAGTTTAAAAAATGATAATACATTCTTTTTATTTATTGTTTATTTGAAGCCCTAATTTATTTTATTATGTAAATTAGAAATATATATAATAAAAAAATGCATGAGTATTTAAGGAAATAGCAGTGTCATAACTTGATAACTAATACAATATATAAAATGTTATTATTTATTTTATTTTTTTACATTTACATTTAATAAGCTTTTAGTTTTCATAATCCATTTTTATCATTCAAAACACATTTATATGAAGTATACATTTCCGTAATCATTTTACGTATTTTCATCTGTAAAATACAGAATTTAATCAATTTATCGATCAAGAAAGAATACTTACATAAGATTAAAATGATATAACATATCACATATGTCGAATCCCTTAATTCACCTTATTTATCACCCTCTGACAAACGCTTCTTAAATTGTCAGAACACATTGCAGATATCAGGCTTAATCGGTGCAATACCGCTCTCTCTAAACTGTACCAGGAAAGAGAAGTTATAATAGATTTCAAAAAAGCTAAATTACTAAAGAAAATATCAAATTACCAGAAGATTAAAATCATGAAATCAATTGAAATTTTATGTCGAGCAAACAATACTTGTAACGATATTTCGTCGTACACTATTCCAATAATATGGTACAATCTGCTCAAAATAACTTGAACCTCCCTTTCTATCGAATTTGGAACATTTCGACTTCTCCCCACTTTTTTACGTTGTCTTTGGATCAGTCCATTTCGTATAAAAGAACTCAGCCTTTGACTTTTACTCTTTTGTTGTTTTAATCCTGATGAAGAGCATGACATGCTCGAAAGTACTAGGTTTTATTAATAAAAAACACCTTTAAGTAATCTGAGTATTTTATTTTGGAATACTTACATGTTGAGAAGTTGTAACTTTTATCTCAATTTTTATTGACATTATTTAATATGTACTTATTATTTCAGAAACATTGTAATCTATCAACCGGATTCCAGACAAAATTAGAATAATCTTTCTTATTTCAAAATCAATGAAAACAAATCTAACTTCTTCAGTAATTAAAACTGGAATCGTTATTTTCGACTGGAATGATTTAGCTTTTATTGAGATATTGATAAAACATTTTTCGTAATCTGATATCAAAAATTGTAGGTATTTCTAGCTATTATTTTTTTAAATTAAGGTATTTAAGATAATTAAAAGAAAAGTCTCATTTGTTATGTGGATTTTAAAGGAACTGCTTAAAGATAGAATATAGTATTAGATTTTTTTTTATGGATTTTTTCTATGGATTACTCGCAGAGAAGAATTAGTTGAATGTTTAGATGATATATCTATGTTGTAACGCAAAACATATACCCTTGAGTAATTTTGATGTCATATTCCCTATTGCAACAGTCTTACTCATGATATTCTCTTTTACTGCAATACTGCTTATCAATAACTTTTAAAAATCGTATAATTCGTAAAGTTCTACACTGTTCTAATAAACTGAATTTAAAAAGCAATTTATTTGAAAATAAAATCTAAATTTATTGAAACTTTACAATTTTGAAAAATAAGTTTCCATAATGCACATTTTAAATTCCTCATATAACCCAATTACATGATTTTAACCAGTTTGTATTTTAAACAATATAAATAATTTAACAATTTGATTTTTCCTTTTAGCCACCTGAATCGATAAAGAATGTTACATTTTATAAAAATAAGACTGAACAAAAGTCGTACTAATAGATATAAAATGTAAATATGCGTTTAAATATGGAAAACTAGATCATTTTTGGCATTTTTAAAAGTATTATAGTAATACTAAATGAGAGGTTATTCGGTAAATAGTTGTTAAGTTTAAAGATTTGGAGCTCTCTCTATTAACTTTATTTGTAATGGTTCTAAAACAGATTGCAATCGGATATTTTCTTAAGAATAACTCAATCATTATTTGGAAGAATGAAATGCAATAATGGAGTATCATATTTGATAGTACTACAAAACGATTTCTGCTAACAAAATATTTAGGTTTTAATCCATTTTTTTTAAATGAGTTACCAATAAAGATGATTTTCAGGAGAAAATTACTGAAATGTAATCTAATTTCTCAACAAAACTTTTATAAAGTCCATTTCCATTCAAATTGTGATTTCGCTGAATCTGAATGATTTTTTTTTATTTTTTTTTTTTTAGAGAGAAATATATATGCAGCGTTCGGAATCAACTATACATATTTTTCAAGGGTCAGTAAAATATTATGTGATTACTGGATTAATAGTGAAAATAAAAAAATAATTTTTTAAAAATAAAATTAATTAAAACACAACTTTACTACTAAGAGAAAAGGACAGTTTAAGACATTTGACTAAAAAAGTAAAAATTAATACAACTTTATTTTTATGCATTCCATATGTTACGTATATTTATGTATAAATTTTGAAAGAAATTTTTCTTGATTAATTATTTATTATCATTAAGTTCCACAGGTACATAAGTATTGGACCATTAGTGCGATTGGGAAAAATTCGTGCACGATATTAAGATATGTTGAGATCGTTTTTCGAATAAGCATCCGATAACTGTAATAAGTATTAGCAATTAAAAAATAAAACTTGAGCTAACAGAGTTGTGCCATGCATGGAAAAAATAAATTACCACAAATCAAATAAAAATCTAAAATAAAATTAACGAATAACAAAAAATTTATTTGTTTTTCAGAGATAAAGGAACAGTTATGATACAATTTACTTTCATTATGTTTAGTGAATACTTAAACATAGTAATATACAGGGTGGTCATAAAAAAACTTTGCCGATATACGGAGCTCTAGCGGCCTGTCCGCTCAACCGATCGAAATGAAATTTCAGATATAGCTATTCAGAGGTATGAGTTCGAGATTCTGTGAACGACAACAAAATGGCGCTCACGGTTACGGTTATAGTTACAGAAACTTGAAAATTTCCAATGGCAACACCCATTTTTTTTCATCGCAAAATGCTCAGCGCATGCGAAAACCCTAAAGAGCTTTGGAACCGTACGTGTATTGCAAGAACCGAACATGTTATACACGCACAAAAAAACGTTCTGCGAATCCTTCCCCCCATAAAAAAAACTCGAATGGGGTACAAGGAGGAAATTTGCATATGACACAGAGTCAGTACACTAATCTCTGATTACAATACAGATCTGAGAAACTAAAGCTTTTATTTTGATTGCACATTTTCCACATGGGTGTCATAACAGATAATTAATGATGATGGCACCCATGTGGAAAATGTGTAATCAAAATAAAAGTTTTAATTTTTCCGATCTGTATTGTAATCAGAGATTAGTGTACTGACTCTGTGTCATATGCAAATTTCCTCCTTGCGCCCCAATCGAGTTTTTTCTATGGAGGGGAGGATTCGCAGAACAGTTTTTTGTGCGTGCATAACATGTCCGTTTCTTGCGATACACGGACGGTTCCAACGCTCTTTAGGGTTTTCGCATGCGCTGAGCATTTTGCGATGAAAAAAAATTGGAGTTGCCATTGGAAATTTTCGAGTTTCTGTAACTATAACCGTAACCGTGAGCACCATTTTGTTGCCGTTCACAGAATCTCGAGCTCATACTTCTGAATAGCTATATCTGAAATTTCACCTAGATCGGTTGAGCGGACTGTCCGCTAGAGCTCCATATATCGGCAAAGTTTTTTTATGACCACCCTGTAAAAATGTTGCAGAATGTGAAGCAGATAGAATTAATTATTTTAATCTCATTTACTGTCAAAATATAGCAATTTCAAATTTTAAAACACTTATTGTGTACATACGGCACACCACGGAAAATATCAAATTTTATCTGAATATTTGAAAGTAAATTTTCGTTACTGTTTTCCTGTATTATTGGACCAATATATAGATTTCAAAAATACTTTTTCATAAAAATCGAAAAACAAATATGCAGTAAAAAATTAAAGTAACCTCTGAACTGAACTCTCTAACGTGTTTAAAGATTAATAATGTTATAATTATTTCAATTTTTATAAATATTTCAATTTTTTACCGATTCATATTAATTTATTCATCGAATTTTTAATAAGCATTTTTCCATGGTTAAGAAGCGTTTTTAATGCATTATAATAATTTATAAATCATTTTTTTAGATAAAAATGTGTTTCTATACTTTATAAGGTATAAGTTTTCTTCCTCTCATTAACATGTTAAAATATTCAGTGACGAAGTATATTATTAAAACGATTTTACGCCTCAGTTTATATATAAAAATATATTTTACACGTATATAAAACAAAAATGTTTTATTTATAGAGAGACTTAATTTTTTGCAGCACAAAATGTTTAATTTACTTCTTTAAAGGAATTTTAAAATAACAAAGTTTATTTTTCCATTTTTTTTTTGCGGGTAAACAATGGATTTAATTAGCATATGTTATACTAATTTTAATAAAAATAACGGATACTAGCGTCAACTCTTAAAGAATAACGTACATTTTTTTTATTGAATTTTTTTATTAATTTTTAAAACTTATTTATGCTTGATTGTTACAAAACTGGTAAGAAAGAAAATACTTGCATTTTCTGTTTTATGTCCGTTCTTTATTATGATAGTAAAAAATTCATAGGTTCCGTACTGTATTTTATAATCTATTTATTGATTGATGCAAATGTGCGACATGGACTACCGGTTGTTTCATTCTGATCTTGAACCACACTGGCGCAGACACATTTATGATGAACTTCTTTAATGTTACTAAGGCCCCAGATAAATCTTCACAAGTTACACAGAGCCTGGCAATTCTGTTTGCGTTGTATGCCACCTTGAGTTGCAAAAATTACCGAAGTTTCCTTCCGATAGACTTCCGTTGCAATATCCGCAATTGATGGCTTCACAAATCTCAATTAGGTACAGTTGGTCATTAATTAAGTCTTTTTCTTAGTCATTTCACAAAGGGTGCATAATATTGATATGAATGAAACTACTGGTAGCTTCTCACATCCAGCCATCAAATATCCTATTTTATCGATGAAGTTTCTGGACCCAATCGTGTTTCTATTCCCGTCCACGAAAAAAAGTCTTACTGGAAGCTCATTGGCTTGTAACAGGTACAGAAACCACTGTAGTGAACATCAAAAACAATTCCAGATGTCGAATAACATCTCATCTGAAGCCGGTATTAACATATTTTCCGTCGCAACCGATCGCAACGAGCTTTGTTACATCTACATTATTGTCAATGCATGACAAATAATTCACAATGGGCTTTCCTATGATTTGCGCTCTTTCAGAATTTACGGATATGTGGCCAATGTACTCGGAAACAGGTTCTTTTACCAAGCTTATATGTGTAGCTACTTTTTTGTTATTTTCTAGTGATATAGTCTTGTGTTTACGCCCATTGAAGTATAAATCAAATTTGTCATTGTTATAATCTTTTACAACTGATTGAGACGATAGAGTGGTTCTTGCCTTTGTTCTCTCACGCCGAATTTTATTTCTATCAACAACGTTTGATACATCGGATTGTGTGAAAATGCCCGCATATAGAAACTCAGCTGACTGACACAATGGCAGCGCCTGCTCGATTAGAAAAAACCAAAATGTTTTACCTACGACCGTAAATTTCGTCACTACAGGTGTGATAATGACGTCATCAGACCCATTCCCAGATTCGATGACGTAGCGCTTCCGTATTACACAAGTGTGCAAGTAGAAAGCGGGAGACGAAAAAGATGCAGTATGCATTTTATTTCGAAAGTTCATTCTCCTTGCAGCATTTTTAAATTTTGTAAATATTTTTTTATTATTATTTTTCTTTTAATATCCAAATAGTATAACATTTTTTAAGCATAGGTAGACTTTGATTAATATTAAAATACTTCTTTTGAGTCAAAAACCAACTAATCTAAATTAAGTCATTTTCCGTGGGGTTTTTTATTATTTTATCCTTTTTTCGGAAGTATTAAATTTTGAAATGATTTTTCTTTATAATTTTTCTCTTACTCCCCGTAGAATATATTACATTTTCCGCATATTTAGTGTTTTATTATTCTTAAAACACTTAAATCAAATATCATCTAACCAAAATTTGGTCATTTTACATTTTACTTGGAAAATTCAACCTGCTTGCGGCAGTATCAGAATTTAAAATTCATTCTTTTAAATATATTACTTTTAATTTCCAAGCAATAGAATATCTTTTTCGCATAGGGAAGTTTCGATTATGATAACTTTATTTTTTTTTACATAGTACAGCGATCTACCCTACTGTATAAGCATAGCATTGGCATTTTTGAAAATAGGGTATCAATAATGTAGTCGCTAGGAAATGTTCTAAAAATAAAAATAATGCAATTCTTATGGGCATGTACCTAAAGGCGTATAACTTCTCATCAAATCAATCATGTGGGCATCTAGCTGTATGTACATGGCATTTGGTACCTTTGAAAATAGGGGTATAATCATTAACGTAGTTGGTATGAAATTTTCAACAGTAAAAGACCGTATAAGAGTAAAAGTCACACGTATTATCTGACTTTTACTCTTATACTGTAAAAGTCTACTGTCTAAAGTCTGTTATACTGTAAAAGTCTACTTCTTATGGACATGAAGGTATCCAAGTTCTCATGAAAGTAATCCTGTAGACATCCAGCTGTATGGATATGATATCTTTTGGTATCTTTGAAAATCTGGTATCAGTAATGTAGTCGCTACGAAATTTTTAAATAAATGCAAAAAACCATTTCATGAAGAAAATTGAAGTAATTAGCCTACACTTTAATTTCATAGTCGTTTTTATCATTGAGACTAGTACTAACTAAAAGAGAAGAACCAAGGAAAACTGACGACATTGAACTCACAGGCTGTTCACACTGATTACATGTTATATTCTTATTTCAAAGAATAATCCCTCGTGTAAAATAAAGAAATTGAAAAAAATACAAAACGGTAATTAAAAGAATGTCTTTAAAAAGCAGTGATTTGTTGTTGTTGTTATAATAGAAAAAGGAATCTCCAAAACTAATAAGAGAAGCGCCTTATCAGAATAAACTTGCGGCCAAATTCGATGATAATTGAATTCTTCTTCATGAAATACTCATTTAGTTAAATTAAAGGGAATCGTTTCTCCCATTTCCCCCTTTGATTCTTAACCAATTACTTTCCACTTCTAACCACTAAAGCGCCATATCAGACTACACGTGTATGTTAAAATTTATACAAATCTGATAATTTTACATCGAAAATACGTTAAACTGAATTAAGAAGGATTAGGGTCCTCGTTTCTCCCTTTTATACTTAACCAATTATTATCCACATCTAACCTGAGAGGAGCCTTATCATAATAATCCGATGTACTAAATTTAACGCAAGTCGGTTAATTACGAATGAAAAATACCTCATTTATTTTATTGCACATTTCTATTCTTACCACAAAACTATCCAGTCAAGCGTTTATATTAGAATGAGGCTATTTACAAAATTTGAAACAAAACGGATATTTCTATGACGAGTTATCGAGTAATGTATATACATACGTATATACATAGGGAAAACCCTTGAGCACATTAGCTCAAAGCTTTGATAGCATGTGATTTAAAAGCAAATTTAAACCATAGCACAACCTTTTATGATTTGAACAATACATGATAATATACTGCATGAGTGCGATTGTGTATTGCATGAATACAATATGTAATGAAGCTATTACCTTATACGATCACTGGGCACTAGATTACTCCAATTATTCCGAAAACGGAAAAATTGTGATTCGTGAGAACAGAGTATATACTTCCAGTCAGCTTGTATTTATATTCAGCCTCTTTTTGTACTTTAATGCCTTTGCTTCAATAAAATTCACTTCAGCATAGCCGTTAAATTGATACTCAATTCCTTATACCTCAACAAATTTAATAAATCAAACTAGTTGGATGTGCCAATCCCAAAACTTTCTTCTATCTCATACCTACATTTTAATATTAAAAAAAAATAGTTACTCATTTTAATGCTTTAATAATTTTAATTCAATACCATAACAACTTTGATTTTCATCTTAAATTTCTGCTTCAGTCAATTAATCGGAGTAAAAATGAATTTCCGTCTCTGCACGAGCCGATGGACAATAGAATGATAGGCAGACTTTTTTTTCAAATTCAGGGAGGACGTACTTTCCTTACCAAAAAATAATCATATACAAAAAATTTAGTTCAGTTCTAGAACTAACTTCATACACTTTTCTGTGGTGCAATATTGAAAATGACATGAAATTCGCTATTGCAGCGCCCTCTTCCGGCGGATTTTTTTCAGATTCAGGGCGATCCAACTATCTATAGCCATACACTTACACAAACATTTTCGTTCAATTCGATGCATAACTTCGTGTACTTTTGGTCGGTAAAATATTTAAAATAGCACAAAAATCGCGATTGCAGCGCCCTCTTCTGACGGATTTTTTTCAAATTCAGGGAGGACCAACTAGCCATAGTCATACATATACACTACAAATTTGGTTCAATTCCATGCATAACTTCATATACTTTTGGTCGGTACAATATTGAAAATGGCACAAAAATCGCGATTGCAGCGCTCCTTCCGGTGGATTATTTTCAAATTCAGGGAGGAGCAACTAGCCATAGTCATACATTTACGCTAAAAATTTGGTTCAATTCGATGCATACCCTCATAGCATGCATGGTCACAGTGACGTCATTGTGACGTCACTGTGAACATGCATGCTATGAGGGACGGGTAACTTCATATACTTTTGGTCGGTACAATATTGAAAATGGCACAAAAATTGCGATTGCAGCGCCCCCTTCGAACGGATTTTTTTCAAATTCAGGGAGGACCAACTAGCCATAGTCATACACATACACAAAAAATTTGGTTTCAATTCGATGCATAAATTTATATACTTTTGGTCGGTACAATATTGAAAATGGCACAAAAATCGCGATTGCAGCGCCTCCTTCCTGCGGAATATTTCAAAACTGAAGGAGGACCTGCTTGCCACAGCCAAAAATATTCACAAAAAATTTGGTTCAATTCTATGTATAATTTCGAACTTTTTTGATGGTAGAATGGCGACATACACAGAGACAGACACACAGACAGACAGACATTTTGAAAAAGCATGTTTTTTGGAATCTCTGAACCCTAAAACGTGTAAATCCGTCGAAAACCGGAAGTCGAAAAAAAAATTCGATTGCAATACTTTCTTCTATTGAAGATAGAAGTAAAAAGAAAATATTTACGTATTTACGCAGATTTTGATACTGAAGTTACTAGCTACAATTCAGCTTTATTCTTAAATTAGCCAACACAACGTTCTTAAGGCTACAGTATACTTTCAAAATCGCAAAAAATCATCAAATTGTCGAATTTTCATTTTTAGCATAATAACATTATATGAACTTCGTGCTATTAAACCCAAAAAGAATTTTTCAATTTGGACTATTTTTACTGGAGTTAGAAGCATTTTTGTCCAATCAGCTGATTGTGCCACGCACCTTTGTTTACTTTTTTGCCGATTCACATCCGTAAAATTTAACCTAGTTTTTAGTTTTACAATACAAAATGTTATTAGTTTGCACTGAAATTATTAATTTTGGGATTTTGCAAAACAATACTTTAATTGTAACTTAACTGTTTCTTCAAGCTTTTGTTTACAATGTATTTAGAGGAATTGCTTCTTGTCCCCAATATTTTTAGCGTAAATTAAAAAATATTAATATATTTAAAATATTAAAAATATTAATATATTTAAAATATTAAAAATATTAATATATTTAAAATATTAAAAATATTTAACATATTTAACAAAAATTTTTACAATAAGAGGTATTTATACCATGAATGTTTCTAGTAAAACTTGAAAAAAATTCCTTAGAAAATACAAAATGTTAATTTTGAGAAGATTTTTTAAAATTCAGATACTTCACGTCCTTTGCATGAATTACTGTCGAAGCCACATATTTTATGTGAATTTACCATAAAAACATAAAACACTTACATATTACATATACAAACACTAGAATTGATATTATATCCCTTAATAGCTGAAACTGTATCAGTAGGAAAATATTAAGCAATTATAACCACTGTAGTTACTAAAACCTAATTTTCCAGAATGAATGCTTCTTGTCCCCAATATTTTTAGCGTAAATTAAAAAATATTAATATATTTAAAATATTAAAAATATTAATATATTTAAAATATTAAAAATATTAATATATTTAAAATATTAAAAATATTTAACATATTTAACAAAAATTTGTACAATAAGAGGTATTTATACCATGAATATTTCTAGTAAAACTTGAAAAAAATTCCTTAGAAAATACAAAATATTAATTTTGAGAAGATTTTTTAAAATTCAGATACTTCACGTCCTTTGCATGAATTACTGTCGAAGCCACATATTTTATGTGAATTTACCATAAAAACATAAAACACTTACATATTACATATACAAACACTAGAATTGATATTATATCCCTTAATAACTGAAACTGTATCAGTAGGAAAATACTAAGCAATTATAACCACTGTAGTTACTAAAACCTAATTTTCCAGAATGAATATTTTCGTTGTTTTCATGATTTCAAAATGTTCCATGCGAAATTCTTTATGCCCAATTTTTCTAATTTTTTGTTTAAAATGCTGTTTATGTATGTGTTAACAAATGTTACTAGAAAAAAAAATTTAGACGCATGTAATTTTTTTTAATTTCACTTATATGAAATGTTTAATGATTTTTTAACGGAAAATAGAAAAAAATTAAGTTAAAATATTTTTTTAAATGTTTTACAAGTAATATGCTAAAAATGCTTAGTAACATTTATTAAAACATACATAGAGAGTATTTTAAACAAAATATTAGAAAAATTGGGCCTAAAGAATTTTGCATTCAGCATTTTGAAATATTGCTTTTTTTTTGTTAATTAAAAAAAAATCTGTATCTCAAAAACTATTGAATGTATTTTAAAAAAATTGTGAAATAAGATATATATACATATTATGATTATTTCCAGAATTTTTTTAAAAAATTCATTGAAAATTAAAAAAAAAATAGTTTTGAAAGTCCACTGTAGCTTTAAAATAAATAAACTATGTCAGCTCCATACAGCTCGCTACCATATGACCTTCTGCCGTCGCTATCCAAGGCAAGATTAATTTCATTTTCTGTTATTTCTATTTCCTCTACTTTCCGGTGATTGCACAATCAAACTCGTTTACACATTGACGTTCGACGCATATCTTCTTAGAGAAATTGACAAAATATTGTCTCATCTCAACAGAAGAAATTACTTTATCTGTGAAGAATTGCACTTCGACATCTGTTATTATATTACAGTCAGGGCCTGTTGCTATATATGAGGCTTTAAGAAACAGTGTCTTATGAAATAACCGTATACCTTATTGTTTGTTACACATCCCTTCTCTATAATTGCTCAGAAACAAGTTAAGATGCATCTTTCGTCATAGACTGTAGCAGTACCGTGTAGCGGGATGGAAACAGTTTCTCACTGAGAGGATATGGTTATGATTTACGTTTATTTGAGCTAGGATAATCTTACTGCCATAGTTTTATCAGAGTGATCCGTAGGTGTTATTCAAGATAACTGAAAATTAAATTTCCTATTTTTTTTTTTTTTTTGACATCCTATTATTCGGGCATGTTTTATCTGTGCTTTCGTCTTTTTAGTTGCACCGTAATATTATGATATTTGTTAAACTACGTTTACTGTGCAGGAACAAGTAAGACTCAGATAATAGCCACCTTCATTAACTTATGATCCAATACTTTTAAATATTGTGTTCCAAATTACCTCATAGTGCCGTTTAATATCATCATATTAGTAACATTTTATAACCATTTTCTTAGAAGAATCGAATATTCAATGGAATATTTTTTTATACTCAGATATATAAATATATTTTCCTATAAACATGGTTTATTTCAGACCGTTGTTACATGGTGTTTATTTGCTTCTAAACATTTTTAGAATGTGCAGTCGTGGTAAATACAGGCAACACCATCTATTGTTCTTGCCAGAAATTGTTTGATATTAATCAATTTATAATAATATCGACAAATATATTTCAATAAACTCAAATATAGAGTCTAAATAAACTCTAAACTTTTCAATAAAAAAATACTTACTTTAACATTGCATTTGAATTCCTCCATACATTTTACAATCGGATAATAAATAAAAAGTCATTCGGTCGACTAGTTTAAAATTTATGCATTTATGAAATTTTAGTCTTTTACTGTTAATGATTTAAAATTCGTTGTTAAAATACAATGCAATGGGGATAGTTTTTCCAATTATAACTCAATAACTACTAGGCGGGATGTGCCGAAAATTTAAATTTGCTTATTTGAAGTATCCAGAAGTCGCTTTCTGTAATAAATGTAATCGTTGTATTAAATAGTTCTTTCAAAAATATGTACTCTATCATGTCCAAATTAATTTTAAGAAAATATTTCTGATATAATTTTATACGTATGCCTTCTTTTGGAGTAAATAACATTTTTATATTGATAAATATGTATCCACGTACTTAATTAAAATGTATTCTATATAAAAATAAGTGTATTACTGTATTCATTTACATAAATTAAGTAACGCAATCGTTTTAAAGAAGCATACAATTTATATGCTCGCATGGCTGCCAACTTTTACGATAACTTAAAGTCAAACAAACATATTTGAACCAGAACATTTACTCAAAAATTTATAATATGTAGTAAAATACATAATATCTATATTATAAAGGCCAAACGTATCTGTGCGTAATGCATACGTCATTTTGTGAATGGCAACACTTTCAAATTTAAAATGAAACTTCGGATTAGGAATTTTTGTTGCCGCAAATTTTTTAAACTTCTGAATATCGTACATTTCTAATTTTTAAACCATCGTGTTGGGAAAAAATGTACTTTTTAATAAATTTTTTTTGAAAGCTGTATCTTAATTTGTTTTCGAAATATTAATTTTTTTGTAGTTTTTAATACCGCTTTTCTAATTGTGGCAACAGGAGTACTTCATTTCTATTAAAAGCAAAGGAAAAAAGGGAAAAATGTATTAATGTATCTTTATGTTGCCATTTTCTCATTAAAAGAGAAAAAGTGAAATTGAAATATATTCTGCTATAAAACCCGGTGAATTTTACATTTATATTTACAAAATTTGATTTACACGTAGAAGAATATCAACAGTAAAATATCTCTTTTATCTAATAGCATTGAGATTTCAAGTTTTAAATCAAAATGATCAAATTAAAAGCCTTTTTTTAAAAGATGAATACAGATATGAAATGTGCATTTGTAAATTTTGATATAGTGAAAATGATGCCGGGTTTAGATATCACGGGAAAAAATTCTATAATTGAATCAAAGTTGAATAATTTTTTTTTTTTTCATTTTGGAATACTAGCATAAGAACCTTAATTGTCTGAGCGAAGCGAAGTCTTTATACTCAGAGATACGTAACGATATTAAAATTCAAAAAAATTCTTTCGTCAAGCAAATCTCAAAAAGTACTTGTCGGATTTTGATTCTGTTTGTACCAATAGGTACCTATGAAGGTAATCTGGTGAATGCACCTAATTTTAAAAATTAATTCCAAATAGTTTAAAAGTTATATTAAAAAAACTGATAAAAAAGCACAATTTATGTGCATACGTCACAGAAATTTGGTGAGCGTGATTTTCACCGGCTGGACATTTTCGTAGATAATCGAATCAGTACATGGAGTAAATAGTAATCATTTTCGCACTCATAAATATTGAATGCAATAAAACATTTTAAAATTTAATCATGCAGGAAAATAAAACTGTTATTTTTTTATATTAAAAAATGTCATAAAAACTTTGATTTTGAGATTTTATGATAATCTCTTAACAGCACTTTTTGATCGCTAAAAGAATGTTTTACATATTTCGCGTGTGAAAATTAGAAAAAATTACGTTTTTACATAAAAAGTTTCTTTTATGACATCATTTTCCCTTTATATTTATTTTCATTGCATGTTTTCTTTTAACTTATATTTTGTTTGTGTATGGAAGTCAATTCTGGTCACTAATTTCTCGGCACGGATACCACAAGCGCATCAGATTTGGCGCAATTTTTTTCAAAGCCCATTTGGCGAAAACTCCCTTTTCAAATAACGCTTACATACACATTTTTAAATTATTTTCTATTTTCAAAAAGAACTTACAGTAAATAAAATAATAATAATAATTAATAACTATAAAAAGAAATATTTTTTATAATTAAAAGAAGGAAGTGAAAGTAAATAAACATTTTATGATTAAATAAACAAATAATAAATAAATAAAGCCGGGTTACCATCTCAGGTAAAATAATGCCATTTTGACGCCAGTTATGTACCCTGGTGCATATGTGACATTTTTTCCCATTTTTCATCCGTTTCCTGTTGGCATACAACTTTGAAATATGGAGTATGTATGCATACCTGGGAGCAATAGTGGAATTAGACATTGATTTTTTTTTAATTCGATCCAAAAAGGGGCAACGGGCTATTTTTTTAAAGTTTTATACAATTTATACTGCATAAAGGAGCCACTTACCTATTTCTATATACCAGAAGAAGTAACTGGTATGTAAAAACAATTATAGTATACATAAATAAAATACTTGAGGTAATATACTAGAGATATAAGCACTGGGTTTGGCGAGATTTTTTATGCCAATTAGGCGAAAGCATCGTTTTGATTACCAGATGCATATAGCATGCTATAACAACACGTTATTTATTTATTTCAAAATGAAAAAAAAAGGAATAAATGAAACATTTCCTGTTATTAAAAAAGATATAACAATCAATAAATGATAATATTTTTAGGACAAACAATTTATTATAACATTTATATGATAGCCAGCATGTTAGGCAACTAAACGCCATTTTGGCACCAATTAGGTACCTCGGTGTATAAGGGCATATATGTGCCATATTTATTTGTAAAACTGAGCATGAAAGTTTACCCGGTGTGTTTTCATAAGCGCTTATATCTTTTTGCAAAATAGCCCACCTTTCGAAGCCAAAACTGCACAAAAGAAAAAATAATCAATATTTGCAGCAATTTTTTTTTTAATGTAATGCACATTTTGTAATCAGTAGGCTCGATAATCAGACCTCGTTTTTTTGCTTTAAAAGATGATATTTCATACGACGTCTTTTTGGGATTCGTCGTATTTCCATATTTGATAGTGTCTACTCGTTTTGTACCCTTTCTTTTTTGTAACTTTCTTCTTTATTAACAGCGACATCTGGATTTCCTATTTAAATAAAAAAATTTCTAAATACAAAGAATTTTGTTAAAATAAATAAATAATAGGAAATGCGGACATCTATGGCTCAAAACACAAAATTTTTCCTATTGAGTTAATAAAAATCATGATTAATAAAAATCATGAATAATCATAATTTTTATGATAATAAAAAGGTGACTTATGTAATAACAGAGTCATATATTATGTACTTTATGGATTAAGTATGAATATTTCAATGAAAAGTGATATTTCAAAAGTACTATGAAATTAGTTAAAAACCATTTATTTTAAACTAAATGAATAAAAGATTTATATTTTTAATGAAATAAATGGGATTTGAAAAATTATTGGAAATTTATCACCATAGATGTATCAATATTACAATCAGTACCTTGTATGCAAAATGGAACAATTAGCAATACTTTTTGTACCCGAAAAATGGTCGTTGCTTTTTTTAAGGCTAAAAAGTAGATTACGAAATATTCCTATATAGAGATGCGAAACCCTCGCTTATTGCATAGCAGAATTTTCTTATAGGAAAAGTTATTTTTTAAACCCGCAGAATGTTCCAATTTAACTCATTAACGCCCGAATTATTTTCGGTGCTAAAATTTAAATTTTGTATTTCCCACCACTTTTAAAAGCAAATTAAATTTTATCTAAATTTATCGAGGATTCTGCCGCGTGAAATAAGGTATATATTTATCTTCCTCTTTACTGGTGGGAAAACTGCTTTTTTGCTGTTTTTGTAACCGTCCTCAAAAAAGGACGCTGGGCGTTAATGGGTTAATAAAACATTTTCTGTATTAAAATACCGGTACCCAAAATGCCGGAGACTTGGCAGCTCTGCCTATAACATTTTAATTAATCACGGTACTTTTTTTAATCGGATTCAAATTTAGTCAAGACAACGTTTTTTGGCCGAAAGGAGCTTTTTTCCACATGTGTAACTACGATACAATTCCTTGATGTTGACTTATGAATGTTTTGACTAATGCTATTATTGCTTCCTCTCATTTATTTATTTGAATTTTAAATAAGATGACTCAAAATCGTGTTTTTTAAATATACGAAAAAAATGCATTTTGAGAGAGGGCGAAAAGGACAATATTTGGCGATTTATTACCTGCGTTTGGCTAAGTGTCTTACTACCTTATATTAAATACTCTTCACAATACTTCGCTGTTATATGGACTTAGGCGCTTTTATAAAAAGTTTGACGTAATTCGGGCTTAAGAAAGTGAGTTTTTTACTGAATAATACAAATAAATAAAAAATGAATACTAAGAAATACTAATAAAAGAAAAATGAAGCATTATATTGATCTATGTATATTTAAAAATTCCTCTGCTAGCACTAATTAGATAATTTATGTGCAGGGGTGGGGAAATTTTCCAAATTCTTACCAGCCAAGGATTTATTTCGCCAGCCCGCAACATGCAACACACGCAGTTGAAAATAGTTATGACAAAATCGCACGCGATTACAGACAAAATTACTATTACTACAATGCATTTTCATAATTCTTTTTTGTATAATATTAAGAAATATATGTAACAAAGGTAAGATTAATATTAGATAGAACTTACAAGGAAGGTCTCCATTGGGGGCATACTCAGAATTTTTTGAAAAAAATACGAATTAAACTACTCATGTAGGTAATAAAGGATCAGTGAAAATTAGCGGCGGAATTACATTATTAGATATGTAAAAAAATAAAATAGTTTGGAATAATTGGCGTGAAAAGCTGAAAGCGACGCAGGATTTGGCAAGCAGTGCATTTCCTCGCCAAAAGCAGACGATTTTAACGAATCTGAAAATTGATTTTAATTGACTTCACTGTTAAAAATCTGCAGCATTTACTGCAACGTCACTCCACTACTTTTATAGAATATCTCTCTTCTGACCAATGAGAATGCTCCATAGCACGGTGAATTGACCGTTTTCTATAAAATCGGTGGAGTGACGCTGCAGAAAATGGTACAGATTTTTAGCGGTGTTGTAGCTTGTGCAACATTGTTAAAAATCTGCTGCATTTTACTGCAGCGCACTCCACCGCTTGTATATAATATCTCTATTCCAACCAATGAGAAAGCTCCATTTCACGGCCAAGTAACCGTTTTCTATACACACAAGGGAGTACGTTGCAACAAAGTGCAGCAGATTTTTAACAGTGTATTTTTCAATTTGGAACAATTTTAATCAATTTAAATTGTGTTTTAAATGATAAAATATATTAATTTCATTTTGATATAAGTACATATAAACGTATATGACAAAATTACACTTACAGTAAAGTAAAAATGCAAAACTAAAATTACTTAAACTAAACTTATTTAAATAAATTGAACATAGAAAGTTTTTTCTTTAAAAAGTATTTCAAAATTTCGTTTTTTCGCCAACCGGAGATAAATAGCCAAATAAACGAAATTATTATTATTTTTTTACGGACGTTATTAGGAGGTTCCGCCGAATTTTTTTATAAACATATATAACTATATGAGAAGAACATTCTGTAATTTTTTCAGATTTTTCTTAGTATGCCCGTATGGAGACCTTCCTAGTTAGTACCATACTTACACTGTAATAATTTGGAAAGTTAAAATACCTAGATTAAAAAAGTGTTTCTGATAATGTGCCTATTGCCTACAGTTTTTCAAAAACAAAAAATTCACTCGCCTTATGAGAAAATCCACTCGCCACTGGCGAGCAAAATGATGTATTTCCCCACCCCTGTTTATGTGTATATAATAGGAGATAAATAGCTTTTGATTCTGTATTTCTATGCTATAAAGCATTAACGTTTGTGTGTTTTTCGTTAGCATTGGGAGTACCTAGCCGATTTAAAAAATAATGTGGGCAAAAAATGTTGGTAACCATCTTTGCTGCAAAATATACTATATTTTGCGTAGGAACAATAATCACCATCAATGCACTAGCAAAAAAAGTTCTAAAATTGAGAATTCTTTGATGTTAATATGACTAAAAATTTAAAATCTTTTTTTTTTTTTTTTTTTGGTGGCAACTTTTAAGATATAATATTCTCGTTATGAACGATTTCTAAAACATTCGACAATTTAATTTCACATATTAAACATTTTTTTCTAGAAAAAGTTTTAAACCCAATTTATTGAGAATATTGCATTTTTTAGGATACTGTTGGGGTCAGAAACTATAACTTCGGCATCACAGTAACTTATAAGATGTAAGTGCTCGTTTAGGACAAATTTTTAAAAAAGGATTCCTTAACTCTTATCGACAACCTCATTGCATCCGTGGAAAACAGATATTCAACAATATAAACTATTCGGACGGATTTCACACCATATAAAATACACTCCATTTCTCTTCAAACATAATAGTTTATGTTATTTATAGTTTCTCAAATCTGTGCGAAGCTTCTGTTTATGCTTAAGACATCATTTCAAAGAGTTATATTACCAATATAAGAAAATTTGGTGTTTTATTTTCTGTATTACTTTTAACATTTTGCTTATTTCCAATTTTATATCCATGCATGGTTTGCTTTTCTTTTATAAAAATAGCATATGCAACTTTATATATGAGATTTTATGATTATATGAGTCAATATGCTTATTTTCATCATTTTTTATCACAATGAATGACCAATTAAAGATAACATCTCATTTTCTTTATTTATCGCAAGTTTTTAAATGTGTATTCTCAGCAATATTGCTCAGACTAATCCCTCTGAGGGAAGTCCTAGTTGATAACTTTATCATAACATATCTTTATTATTTTTCTCCGTTTATATGTACGATTAAAGTTTAATTTTAACAATTTCTACAACGGAGTTTTATATAAATATTATTTTGTTAATTTTACGTTAAATATCGTTTGTTTAAGATTTAGACTTATTAATATAAAATGCATTTTTTACTATAAGTTTATTATAAGTCAATGAAACAGTTCCTTCTTAAACATTTTATTTCGTCAAAATTTAACGGGTTCTACCTTGTTAAATTAATTTTGCAAACACATTATTAATAAAAAAAAATATTGGTACAAAACAGACTTATATGATTTAAACAGGCATAGAAGTTCAGTTTTGCCCTCATAAACAATCAGTTTTTTTTCTTTAATTATCTTCAATAGAAAAAAGTATTATAATCAAAAAAATTTTCGATTTCCGCTTTTCGACGGAATTATTACGGACGGACGTATTAGGGTCAGAGATTCCAAAAAAGATGTTTTACAAAATGTTTATCTGTCCGTGTGTCTGTATGCCGCCATTCTACCATCAAAAAGTGTAAGAAGCTACGCATAGAATTGAACGAATTTTTTTGTGAATGCTTTTGGCTGTGGCAAGCAAATCTTTCTTCAATTTTAAAATATACCGCAGGAAGGGGGCGCTGCAATAGCGCTTTTTGTGCCGTTTTCAATATTTTACCGACTAAAACTGTATGAAGTTATGCATCTGAATTGAACCAAATTCTTTGTGTAAGTGAATGGCTATGACTTGGTGGTCCTCCATGAATTTGAAAAACATCCGCCGGAAGTGGGAGCTGCATTTGCAATTTTTGTGCCAATATTGTACCAAACAAAAGTGTATGGAGTTATGTGTCGAAATAAACCAGATTTTTTGTGTAAGTCTATGGCTATGACTAGTTGGTCCGCCCTGAATTTGAAAAAAAAATCCGCCGGAAGGGGTTGCTGCAATCGCAATTTTTGTGTCATTTTCAATATTGTACCGGCCAAAATTGTATAAAGTTATGCATCGAACTGAATCAAATTTTTTGTGTAAGTATATAGTTATGGCTATTTGGTCTTCCCTGGATTTGAAAAAAAAAATCCGCTTTAAAGGGTTGCTGGAATCGTGACTTTTGTGTCATTTTTAATATTGTAACACCTAAAAAAGTACGAATTTATGCATAGAACTGAACTAAAATTTTTGTGTATGATTATTATTGGGTGTGGCAAGTAGGTCCTCCCTGTTTTTGAAAAATAAATCTGCCTATGATTCAATTGTCCATCGGCTCGTGTAGAGACGGGAACTCGTTTTTACTCCGATTCATTGAATGAAACAGAAATTTAAGATGAAAATCAAAGTTGATACAGTATTGAATTAAAATTATTAAAGCATTAACATGTGTAAATATTTTTTTAAATATCAAAATTTACTTATGAGATAGAAGAAAGTATTGGGATTAGCACATTCAAGTAGTTTTTTATTTATTATTACATGTGATTATTTCGTTATTAATTATATGTGAATTTATTGATAAATAACAATTTCAAAAATCTGCAAGCTTATAAGTGACCTCTTAAACATTTTTAATATTCTTAAGAATCAAAATTAATTTTAAACGAACTTTTTTTTAATCACGAAATATGTACTCTGTGAAATATATCACAACAACGTAAAAGTGTAAGTACAATATTATTATTATTTAAATTAATTCATCAGATTGAATGAAAGAAAAACTTTTTACAATGAAATTTCCGCAGTAAAATATTTTGTTAATAAAAGAAATTATCTGGACTATTATATCTAAGCCGTTATTGAATATCAAAATTTCAAGATGTCATTCAAGATTTGGTGATAAAATGTATTTTAAGGGGCCTCAGGGGTTGATCGATACGGAAAAACATGTAAACAGAGCTCTCGCTTCGAGTCCATATAAAAACAAAAGTATTCAATGTAATTAATTTAAACTTTTTGATATTTTAAATGCATGTTTGTAGTCTTATAATACTACAAAATGAAGTACTTCAATATAATATAATAAGAAATATAGCAAAATTTATGTAACACAATTTTCAAAAAAAAAATTATGTGTTATATCACCAACACCAAGCTATCTTAACATTAAATTGACATAAGAACCTAATTTTTCCTTTAAAATGATCCGGGAACTTTACTCTATGGAATGAATTAAGGATATAACTATCACTCAAAAACAACATTATTAAAAAAACTCTCAAATTTGAAAATTAAAAAACTTTTTTTCGTTGAAAATACTCAAAATATTAAACTAACTAAACTATATTAATCCATTCTATAAATAATAATGTTATGTGCATGCGAAAAAAAAATTAAGCCATTCCATCAAATAGTTTTTTTTAAATCTTGGTGTCAGTCGTTCAGTATCAAGCTTAGAGAAAATGTGACTTAAAGTTGAAATTATACGGCTTTGAAAGTGTTTATACATAAATGCTTATAACTCCGTTAAAAATGCAAATATTTTTATGCGGTTTTTTGGATTGAGTTCAAAATTAATTGAATAATAAAACTAGATCATGAAAAAAACCCAAATATTTTGAAAAGTTTTCAACCCCTGAGCCCCCTTAACCTTTCGGGTCTCGTGTGTTAGTAATAGTACATGCCTTTTAATGGAGTATTATTTTGTTTTATGAAATACTTTGGTTACTATTTGCATGTAGTTTATGTCTATGCATTTATCATGTAACTTCATTTACGCTTAGGCATTTAGTAATAATAATAATAATTATTATTATTTGCTTAATTATCTTTGTTCCGTTTGCGATTCTTTTATTTTAAATATCTATTTCTCTCTTTAAATTTAAAATAAAAGTTACTTTCGTAAAAAAGCCATGTGTAATAAAAAGCAAAAAGTATTAGAAAGCTGTAAAATAAGTTAAATCCTATTGTAATAAAATATTTTCCAAACATCTCTAAAAATACTTCCTCAGCCTATTTTCAGATGAATATGAATTGAATAGTACACAAAGCAAGAACATCCGTTATCTTTCATGTAATGAAATATTCGTTAAACACTATTCGTTAAACACTATTCGTTAAACACTATTTGGATAGCTAATGTAAATATTATTAACGTAAAAGTATTTTTTTTTTTGTTTGATAAATTGAAAAAAAATTCGGACCCGAAAGGGTTAATTAAAAACACATATACTTATAAAAATTTTATTATCTGTGAAATTTCGTCACCTTATTATAATCATCCGTTCATTAAATTTTGTATAACGTAGAGTAATTATGTTTACACCTGTACACTTCCACTGATTAGGTATATTTCAAAAGCTCTTGAAAATTCTGAAATGAAATTGAAAACATTCTCAAATAAAATTTATTTTCAAAATATAAATTATTCCAATTAAAAGTTCCAGTACAAAGCTCTAGTAGAAGTACACATTGTTATTACACTTTCCGTACCTTTTAAAAGTGCGTGAACTAGAAGATTGAGTACATTATAATGTGCTTTCGTATTCCCCAGATGGCATGATTTCAGAAAAATGCGTCATTTTACAAAACTTATTAATGTCTACCATTGAACAAATTATGGCCTTTATGTTGCGAAATTACATTCACATATTTGTAGAATCTTGTTTCTTAGAAATCATTGTTTTATTTTAACATTTGAATATCAATAATGAGAAGACTATTTAAGAAGATAGTTTTTGAAATTTTAAAGTAAACTTTAGTGTAAATGAACTAAAAAAAATTCATGTAAGTAGATAAACTTAAATTTAATTTACTAAAACTGGCAAATGACTTTATAAAAAACTACTGCAGAATTTTTGATGAACAATTTTTTATATATATTTCAAATGACTCGACAAAATTATACAACAAATAAATATTTTAAATTTCCATCGATTTGGCTAGGTAGATTTTGCTCTGTTATATCTTGAGAGACAGACGGACTGAACGATGACTATAGGTGCTACGTATTAATATACGAACGCACCTAATAAAAAAAGGATTTGCCAATCAGTGACTCTTACCCGTTTCTTTAATTTAAAAAAGCACTTATATGGAATATGGTTTTCTCCAAAGAATTGATAAGACTCTTACCTGATTAATTTTGGGGTTCTTTTTTTACGTGTAAGGGGGTTACGGGCGTTTACCTACCCCCCTTAAGTTAGCTAAATGGATTTTTATGCAGAATTATCCTATTTGCTTTAAATTTTAAATGTAAGTTTTTTCTGATAAGTAGAATTTCTGAATAGTTTCGGAGGTTTAATGGTTAAGTATAAAGGAGGGAGTGGGGGATAACTCTTCTTTAATAGCATAAATGGGGTTTCATACAGAATTATCCGACTTGCTTCGAATTTTGGATACAGGTTTACTATATAACAATCTGTATCCTTGACTCGATTTGGAGTTTCAATGATAAAGTATAAAGAAAGGAATGGGGGGGTATTTCCTCCTTTAATTTGTTCTTCGATGGACATTAATATACAAGGCTATACTATACATTTGGTGTGCATAGCCTATGAGCTCAATCCCATCAGTTTAACTGGGCTGTATTCTGTTTCTACTTAATAGTTTATTAAAACTTCACCTAGTTAGGATTTTGCAATAGTATATAACATATAGGTATTATACAATATACTTAAAAAAAGTAAAAAAAAAATGTCGAAGACATATTTTTATAGATGTTTCAAGTTTTACATGCTATCCTGTTCTTTTGTTGAAATATATTTTTTTCCTTTAAAGTATATTTCGATTCCTATGTGAAAATTTCTATTTGACCATTTGAAATAAAACAGGCAAGAGAAAATAACATTACTAATAGTAAAATTTTAATAGAGTTTTGTAATGCATTTTTAATTATTTTTATTTTTATTTCTTATGTAAAAAGCATTTTAGTGTAATATGGATTTGGTTTTATATTTAGAAGCATCTTCTATCGCTTCCTTCTGAAATCATTCTTTTGCACACTGCATTGCAGACTATTGTGCCGAAAACGACACGCACATACAAGGATGTGATGTAAGGTGATTAGTAAAGTTGAAATTTTATCTATATTATCCTACTGCAAGCTGTTGGATGGCCACGTAGGATAATATTATATGAGGACCCCAGAAGTCAAGGGGTATAAGTGACAAAATTGAAAAAATTGAGTTAAGTGCACAGGGTATCTGGAAATATTCTTTTTTCATTTCAGGTAAAGAAATATAGGTCATTTTCTTATTATTTGCTGAGTTATAGAGATAAACCACTTTTTTCGAAAAACAAACAATGTTGATTAATTATACATTTAAAGAAAATTGTACTCTATTTTTTTAACAGTTATTGAAATGAGAGTTCAAAGATTAGAATGTAACAAGCAGATGTTTCCTATTTCAATTCAGTCGATTGTTATTGATGTTCCAATTTAACATCAATTATCTTTAAACTCAATTTACTCCAAATCGACATTTTGTCACTTGTACCGCTTGGCTTATGGGCTCCTCATATATTCCCCAGAGATAAGTAGATAAATAAAATTACAGGCAATAGTTACAGTAACTAATTATTAAACATTTTCTACAGTATATGGTATTTTAAGCGGTCACCCGAAATTTATTAATATTTTAAAATTTTATTTTATTAGTTGAAAAGAAAAGAAATGGAAAAGACATAGGAAAGAATAACACGAACATCTACACAATATCAATATTTATTTATAGTTTCTTTTTATGATATAATTCACAATATTTCATCTTTATATGGTTTATTTTACTATCAATAAAGAACTAATTTTGAATATATTTCTCAAACAAATAATGATCTCATAATGTTATAAATCACATCGCAAATAACTCCTACGTCTATTTTGTTATGAATAGGACATTAACATTTGAGATCATTAAGTTATTTACTTGTTGTTTTGGTCACAGTGACATTTTATTTTATTTTCTTCATTTGACATTTAATTTATTAACTACTATCATCTTTTCCCATTTATTTTATCCTCTTCAAATTTTATATAAAGTAATTTAACTATAAATTTTATTCATGTAGCTTTCGAATAATTTTGTTATTAAATCCTGTTACTGCAACATGTTATAAAACACACAAAATAATAATACTTATCACAAAATTTGTCTTAAAAAATATCAGTTAATCTAACTTTATGAAATATAAATTCGGTAGAATAAAATCAATGTAAAGCATTCGGAAAATTATTACAATATAATTGACCCATCAACATGTAGGACATGTTGAAATTGAAAATGTAGAACATTAAGCGGAAATACTAACACACGATTAGATTCTATACGCAACACCATTAAAAATATTTCTCTAATATTGCTGATAATCTATGGGTAATCCATTTTCTTAAGTCTTATATGAAATTACAGAGATTCTGTTAAATAACAGATAAGTTTTTCAGTAAATTTACAATATACTCTATAATTTAACATCGTTAAAAATATACAAGACTCAGTAAATTTATTTTTAATCAGAAGAATTTATTTTATTTTTTTAAATTGATGAATCACTCAAACTGCAGTGAGCTTCAAATTATCAGAATTTTTCCAGAATTTTGAACAGCTGTATCATTAAATTGTTAAATTATTTGTTTCAAGCCGTTCTGTGGTACGAACCCGAGAGCTCCGCTATCTGTTGGAATATGTCACTGACTAAGTTATACAGGGTGATTAAAAAAAAAACATGGACAAACTGATACGACAAATCAGGCATACGACAAGGATAAAAAATCACATAAGAACATAGGGCCGCAAACCACCTATTGAGTCACAAATACAGGGTGTTTCATCCTAACTCAATTCGGATTGATGGTAATAAATTTCAGAAAACTGAAGTATATTATAATAAAACATTTAACAGACATTCTCACCTTTGTTTTAAATGTGATAGTATCAAAAAAAAACTGGTAGAAGTTTGCATTATGCCCACCAGCAATATGCACTTGGAACCTCACATTTTGGACTGTGATAATCAGTTTATACGGTATCATCGATTGCTTGAGCAATATGTTTTTCCAGATCTTTTCGTGACATTATCACATTTCACACAAAATAATGTACATATCGTTGCATTATCATTACAATGTCCTTATTTCACTAGAAATTACTAATTTCAAATCGGATGTAGGTGAATGAACCATCCTGATGTTCCTGTGTCAAATAAAACACCCTGTATTTGTGACTCAATAAGTAATTTGCGACCCTATGCTAAAACTTGAATCTAATTCATTTTTTACAACAATGATATTTTAGAGAATTTTTCGAAATTGCCACCTACTATTTATTTTTTATGCACTAATATTTTTAAAAGATTTTGTTACTGAGATATAAGAGAAAAATAAACAAAAAATATATTTTATTATTTAAAAGGTTTTTTGTTTACATTTTCATTATTTAATTCATTTTGTATATTATGTTTTTAGAAGATTAATGTATTTTTATAGAGCATTTACAAAATAAAATAATAATAATAACAATATGACTATAATAATAATAACAGATCACAAAAATACGACGCATTTTCTTTAATTCACCAACATTCTGACATACAAAGGAAGCAACTGCAAAATGATGGTCGATAAATATCGCCACTAACTACGAGATGAATTTTTGATTTCAGAATTATTCCAAGTTTTCAAAAAATATATCAATAAAAATTAATATAAATAAAAATTATATATTTTTTATATTTCTAAAAAAATATTGCAAAAGAATTTTATAAATGTGTATTTTGAATTAAAAGTTTTTCGAAAAGAAAAAAAAATATCTTAAAATAAAAACATAGCAAATCCCAACAGAGAATTAGATGTAAAATAAGGTAAATGTCTATAAAGAAGTTGACTGAGAAACTCAGTAAAATGCAATTAACCGAAAACTAGTGTAAATTTACTGAGTGTTTTACTCCTTTTTTTGTGTTTCTACAGAATTTTTTAACAGTGTGTTATTATCAAACATGGGTGCCCTCCCTCCCGTGAGCATGCTCGACATGCGTACTTTTTCATACCTTTTAAAAAATCGATATGTGTCATTTACGAATATTAACAACTTACGAGTATTGGGTGATATTATTAAGAACGGCCATTAACTTCTGAAATCGGTTTGTTATGCTGCCCTATTCAAACTAAATGTTTTGCATAGTCCAATTTTCTGTTACCATGGTCCCATCCACCGTTGTTGCGAAAGCTGGCAACTTTTTTGGAGGATATTTATAATTAAGATCGATCTACGCATTTGAAAAACAAATTGCACAAAAGTATTAAATTAAAAATTTTGTTGTACTATGAATTTTTCCAAAAAGTAAAACTTAAATGCTTTCATCCCCTAAGATCTAATAGAAAGACTTAGACGAAAAATAACGAAATAAATTTAGTGGTGAGAGACTGCCAGCTGGTGTCTAGGTTTTTCTACCCCTGATTTTTAAGTTATATTTATTATTTATGTCTTATAAATTTAGATCTGAACAATAAAAATGAAAGCTTGAACACACCTCAAAAGTTGATAAACTCATCTCCAACTTCCATTTGTTCTAATTTTTCAAAACTGATACAAATATTGTATGTTTTAAAATTCTGCCTTTTATAAAATGCATATCTATTTAAGCATGTTTTCCTCTTATAAATAACATTTCCAATAAAAATTCATCAAGAGAAAACTTTCTTCCGATTCAAACATTAAATATGAATTATTAAGCATAAATTTTTAAAGATTAAAATTACACAAAAAATATTTATTCAATTATGATTCCCATATCCAATCATAGTTTAAATAATATTTGAGTAAAATTATGTGTAGTGAATGTTTTATATATATATATATATATTGGTGATATAAACTTCGTGCTTAAAAAAGTCATAAATGACATTTATGATTAACAAAAATATTTGTTAAAAGCTGTTTGAATTAAAAAATTGTAGTAAGTTTTTATATACTAAGCTATTTCACATTTTTCATTTTATCTTCCATAATTATAGAGTAGGGTTTACTATAGGTTACTACAAGTAGGGTTTTTAGTTTTTCTCAATAGATCGCACCAAGAAATTTTGTTAAATAAAATATTTTACAGTATTAGTTTTCATTTTTCACACATGAAGAATGTCGCGTAATCATATTTATTGAATATCTGCTTGTTTAGTATTTTTCAATTTATAAGGTATCATGGGGTAATAACGCCACGTTAAGGTTCTACCAATTTTCACGGCTCAGTTTTAGATTGAATTTTTCAAACAAATATATGATTTGATACAGCAACTTATTGACTATCAATATAAAAAAATAATTTAACAAATATGTATTCATAAAATTTAATGGCGTGATTTCTTGACCAATGCTATTTGGCGTTATTACCCACCTATATGGGTAATAACACCATGCAAACAAAACTATGAAATAAGATGGTATAATTGCATGTAGATTGCCCAATTCTAAAAATACAAACACTACAAACTTTGAAATTGACAAATTGCATTCTAAGCTATTGAAAATGTTCAATTTTTTGTGAAAGTGTAAGAAAAATAAAGGCGTGGTGTGGGAGGGAGGATGAGGCAAAAGAATATCAGACCGTGAGCTTCTTTTTCCTTAAAAAGGACCGCTTAAATAGAATATTAGAAACATTGCACAGTTTTAACTGTGTTTATTTGAATCAGTATTTAGGATGTAGCTCGGCCACTGTAGGGAATCAACGGGGGTATTAATGACAAGGATTGGCGTTATTACCCCGTTATAGTTATTGCGCTGCACATTTTAAATTACAAATTATCTCGAGAAGATATCCAAAATCTTCAACAATATTTTGAAAGTTCATGAAATGTACTACAAATTTATGTAATTAACAAAGTATTTCCTGATAAAAAAAAATAGTCTTCACATCACAAAACTTATCTCGCAAATTTTAGATCAAGCTTTAATTTTAATTGCTTGTAAAAACAATACGACCTAAAAATGAAACAAATTAACTTGAAGCTGTTTTTTGCGATTTATATGACTCAAAACCCTTCTGCGCAGAGCCCATGGGTGCCATTTACCAGATTTTTTCATAATTATGCATAATTATGCACTTGGTGTTATTACCCCGCCTGGCGTTATTACACCAGACCACTTTATAATAAATGTACAGTACATCTTTGCACATTCTCCATTATTAAGTTAATTTTTTTATATTTTAGATTTATATATGTCATTGAATTGTTACCTGCTCTATATTTATTTGACTTTTTTTATCTTATGAGTAATCTTTGGTTTATTTTGGAATATTTTACTATGTTTATAAGTACCTAAATGTTGTCATCTTAGGGATAATGCCGACAAAATTGGATGAAATATACAGGGTGAGTCATAAATATCGAAACAATAGGCTATCTTCTTAAATATTGCCCCTAGACCCATACTTCCAATTGCAAAAATTCATAAAAAATGTGAAATTTTTGATAAGATAAATTGCGACTCCATGGGGGGTCTAGCTGAAAAGTTACGAAAATTAAATTTTTATACGGCCCCCGTAGGACAAAAATTCCAATTAGGAAAACTTTCCTTATCCAGTCCTGAATAAGACACAAAAAGTTGCATCTTCATATCTCCAAAATTCGCAAAGTTATAGCCGTTTAAAAAATTCATCAGGTTTTAAGGGATTAGACACTAATTGAAATGCGCACAATTCAAAAAACATTGTTACTTTAACAGTTCTAGAAAACGCGTAAAAATCTATTTCTTGATTTAGAATTTTTGATTTTTTTCTTTTTTTGTGATGTTGGCCTTATAATTTGCTAAGAAAATCACATTCTAAAATTTCTCATACAATTTATAAAAGTTTCATGTGGTTAGTACTGGTTTAAATGGGACAATCAAAAATCGTTATAACTAGTAACATTATTTAACGGATTTCAATTTCTTTCCATTTAATTAAAGATGAAAATCTGATTTTAGTTTTATTCCAAGGTTTTTTTATATTAATTTAAAACTATTAAAAATGTTTATTGAAAAAATAATATAACTTTTAAAAAAATCATATTTTCAAAAGCAAAAATTTTTTCAAAAGTAAACATTTTTTTCAAATTTGCCGAAACAAAACTAATGTAAAAAAAAATCAAAAATGACGTGTTTCAAGTTCTGTTTTCTTTTAAAACTTCTTAACATTTAATAATTTAAAGACAAGAAATAGAGGATAAAAAATTCATTATGCAGAAAAACGAAGTGTATTGTTTAAATATCCGTCAGTTATTTTAAAAAATGCTTTTTCTAAAATGCAGGTTAAGTTTTTTTTTTCTTTTTTCTTTTTTCTTTTTTTTTTTTTTTAATTTACCTCTGACAACTTCATGCTTTTTATCGTCCTCCAGAGGATGTTAAAAAATCTGTATTCTGGGCCCAGGTAGGGCCAGAACGGAGATGTCATTTTTTTCTGAAGACCCGCCACCGCCAGGCCGGGCCTAGTGTACTTTTCATAAAGGATGGGACTTCCTTCAACTTAGGTGCACTCTGGATGAAATTTCCCCGGTCTCGGTAAAACCCATATTAAAATCACTGTCTCTGACTGACTTAATACGTGCATAAAAAATATTAAAATTCGGCTCAATCGAATTTTTTACAAAAAACATACAGGTTTTAAAATCTTTATTTTACAAAAAAAAAAAAAAAAAAAAAAAAAAAGGAAAAAACTTTAAAATTTATTTTTTAAATAGATTATTCAAAGGCTAAAAAAAAATTAAATACAATAAAACCAGTGAAAAAAAATCTGCCTATGACGAAATTCCGTCTTAAACGGAAAATATGTTGATCCATGCAAAATAAATGCAATAGTACCTGAAAAGAAAATAAGCTCCAATTACATCTTCTAGGGAGAGCATCTGTCTATAACGTATTTTTTCTTTCCTATGTGATTCCGTCTTAAAAAGTTTTAGTGTATAACATTTTTCAGAGTCTCCAACGCATGGGATATGGATTAACGATATTAAAATATAAGTGAAACATTTACATATAAATAGAGATTCATTGATAAAATAAATATATTACAGCCTTTGGCGCTTCTTTAATAATAAAAAGTATAAATATAAAAAACGAAAAGCTATAAAAGTACATACACATAGCGTATAGTATATTTGGACATAAAATATACTATACGCTGCTATTTTATGTCCAAAGAAAAAGTGGTATCTTACACCGATTTTTATTAAATTGCAATTTGTGAATGTTCCCTAACAAGCGTTGAAATTGAGTCAGTTTAGAGGCAGGGAAAAGTGGTGTAAGTCAGGAATTTTTGAGGATTTTGGTATTTAATATCTCTGTGGGATTTTTAGATACAGAGATGAAATTTGTTTTGTTCAATATAGGAGTGGATAAGGAATAATTTCCTAATTGGGAATTTTGCTCTACGGGGGCCGTATAAAAATTTAATTTTCGTATTTTTTCAAATAGACCCCCCATGGAGTTGCAACTTATCTTATCGGAAATTTCACCTTTTTTATGAATTTTTGCAATTGGAAGTATGGGTCTAGGGGCAATATTTGAGGAGTTAGCCTATTGTTTCGATATTTATGACTCACCCTGTATATTTATTATGAAATAAACCTGCAGACTCCCTTGATGATTCTGTGGGTCATTAATAGTGACATATCGTAAATTTCCGGTTTCCACGGCGCACTTTTTGTTCAACATCAGAATTATGGCAAACTCTTCATACATTTGTGATTTCATTTTAATTATATATATTTAGGTTTTTTAACGAGTACATAATGATAAGATACCTAACAACTCTCCTACTTGGCAGTTTTTATAGTTAATAAAGTTTCCACTGTCGTTTATTTATTATTATTTTTAAACAATTAATCCCGAACAAAGGAATCAAACTTGAAGATTACTTGAAACAATTATTTTTTTATGAAAGTGATGGATATAAAATAGGAAATTATTATTTAAATATAGCAACCATAGTCTAAGAATAACTTTATCGTGTTGCTTCGACATTAAATATTTATTTTAAAGAAAAAGGAATTGCGTAAAACTATTAACAAATACATAAATTCTTATGTTTAAAGATAAACCCATATGTAAATTCCCTTATCCCTGCAGTTAGTTGATTTTTTTTTGCTTGTCCTATGTATCAGAACTATAAGAAATAAGTTATTTGGTAAGCCATCCGTTAATGATTGGCTAAGTATCCCTTTTAGAAAAGACAGCTGTATTAATCGGAAAAAGAAACTTTTCGTACTCTTCAGTTTTATTTAAAGATAAAAGCTTTAAGAAATAAAATTTTTCCCAATTTCGATTTACAAAAGAGTGAAAGGATTTAGAATCACTTAGCTTTTAAGGAAACAGTCAAACAACCTGTCACAGGCTGTAAAAATCAAAGCCATTATTAGAACAAAAGGGATCAATTCTGATAAAGAAGAAAAAGCGTATTGCAATTTATGTAAGCGAAACATTTTCTTTGATAAATTAAAATAAATATGGCTTTCAATGATACTTTTTGTTACAATACTGTACAGTTATACAGAATAATTTAATTGGTGTTTTTTAAAATTATTTAATATTCAAATGAAGCCTGGAAATTAATCGCGTAATAAAATAACAAGAATAAAATAAAAGTACATTTAAACATGTGCATCTAACATTAAACATGAAAAAAAATAATAAAAATCTTTTATATAAAAAATAAAAAAAAAGTAATCAAACGACAAAAAATGACATTTTTTCTATTTTATGTTTATGTTATATATTTAGTTATATATATTTAATTTTTATAGGTTTATAAGTTTTTAATGTGTTATATATATTTATATAATACTAGAGGCGTCGCCACCTACGCTGGTCTGCCTATCCATATGAATCTTTGATTTTTTATAGTAGGTTTTGTTATAGAATGACACAGCCCTATGCAATTTACAAAAACTGTCATTCACAAATTGTCTAACCATCAATGTGAGTCTCATCAAAATCCGTCTATTAATAATTTTTATAAAGACTAATCTTTCCTAATCGGGTTTAAGTGATTATAGGAATTTATTTCAAAATGTCTGACTAACTCTATAATTGAGCATTGTAGAGCAATACGCAATATACTAGAACCACCCCTGAAAAATTATCTAAATTACAATGCAAGTTCCTTCAAATTACGTGCAGTAGATTTTTTTAAAATGAATAATAATCCACAAATGAGTTTGACTGATTATTGAACTTTCTCCAGTAATTTGATAAATAAATAACATAAAACAACATGAAACATGCTAGATGTTTCCAAAAAAATTATTCCATGAAAATACTTTGAGCATGATTCAGGTTATCAACAACCGGAACGAAATACCAATTTGCATTTTATATTTAAAGTAAAAGTAGACAGATTTTAGGTCATAATAATATTCATCATTAAAAATTTATGGAATAGAATGTTACTTTTAAATATCTCTGCTCAATAAATGCCTTAATTGAGTCTGAATGACGTAAATTTAAAGAGGTTTCAATGCACGAATGTTGTGATTTACGATTATAGTTACAACAATTGTATTTAATTTTGTGCGTAGAATGGATAATACGTAGAATGGAAGTCTGCATTCCCTTGCAATACCGCGTGCGTCAAATATATATGTATTACATACAGTCGGTTTATTCCAGATTATCCGACTTTTTCTCCATACTTAGAACTAGAGTCAAAAATCTTAAAAAATACCTGAAAAAAAAAACAGAAAACATTGAAAATAATATTTTATTTCACTGTGTCACTCCAACAAAAGTTGTCCAAATGGAAGTGACCATACATGGTAATAAAAACTCAGAGCTGCTCTTGTCTGCAACACGGTAAGCAACAAATATCGGTGTATTCCATGTTAGAGGACTATTGGATACTACCTAAATTTCCTTTATAGCAAGAACTGTTTGCAAGAGTTTAGGAAATTTAAAATAATCAAAACATGGAAAGAAATACCTTACTTATGTACAGAAATTAATCGAGAAAATAATCACTTTTTATTACGAACAAAATTTTGTACAACTGAAAAAATATGATATTCCGACTTTTTAACAAATATCTGTACGAACTTTTGAAAAAGAAATAAACATGCATAAAAAGAACAATGCTGTGGAATGCGAAAACAAGATATTTCGAAAAACACTTTGAGTTATTATAAAAAGCAGATTCACTAGATCACAGAATATATAAATTTAAAAGTTAAAACTGTTGATATTTAGGTAAACAGTGATGAATAATTTATTCTATAAAAACCTAATGTATTAAAATATAAATATATTTATATTGTAGCTTAAAAAAAAAAAAAAGAAAAGAAAAACATTTAACTTATAAAGTTTTTTTTCAGGTTCTCATATAAAAGATGTATTTCAAAATATTCTATGATCTAAAAAAAATATTTGTACTAATTTTTATGGTTTAATCGTAGCTTAACATTAACATAGGGAAAACTTTATAAATTCCTTGACTGTTTACATTAGATTTTTTTTCTTTAAATATTTACGAAAACATGTTTGTTTGCTTATAATCTGGGGATAACAAAAAAGATTTTTTTTAAAGACACAAAAAAATTCAATGCACTTTATTAACACATCTTATAATTACCATAACAATTTCTTTTATAGATAAAAATTTGAAAATTTAGACACGTTATACTGCTATCGATACATACATAAATATTCATAAACATGTAATGCATTTTCATTAACATTTTTTGCATATACAAAAATGTGATTGGATTGTAAATTTCTTTGATCGAAAATATTTTCAGCTTAAATTAATACTTTATCCTGAATTTAAAATCATTTTTTATATACGTTCCTAAAATATTTTAGTCTGAAGAGAATCATATTAAAGTATGTAAATTGGACAAATTATCATTTTAATGGAGTGTAAGTGGTACAGAATTAAAATTTAATGATATAACTTCTAAAATCCTACGCTATAATAAATTTTAGATTTAAAAAATCCTATGACAAATAGTATGTCGCATTAAAAAAATTAAATACGTTTTCATTTTATTTACGTTTTTGAATATTGTGTCACATTAGCTTTTGTGAGTTTAAAGTAGGGAATTAAAGTTCATGTGTAACAATTTAACACATGCACTGTCATATAACACAATTACATGTGTATTTATATTTTCCTTGAACACTATTTATTCAACGGGAAAATAATTTTAGAAAATTGGGAATATTGGTAATTAATTACTGTATATTAAAATTAGAAAACCGTTTCGACACCTTCAGAAAACGGCTTAGTATTTCAATATGTAAATATTCAGCTATCTACAGTGGCAACATAAAAAAAAATCTTGACAATCTTTAGGACTTTTTTCAATACCTCTTTTCAAAATACTACCAGAATTTTTAAAAAAAAACGCTGGGTTATCTCAAACTGTTAAGGTCACCACCCCACCTGACAACGCGCGATATAAATTCTCTCCCGCTTCTTCCATTCAGAATAGAAAAAGGTAAAATAAAATATCTGAATATTAAGTTTTAATTTAAATTTCATATTTTTTCTGCTATTTACATGGCAGGCTTAATATTTCTGCTAAAAAAAAGTTGTCTAAACGAAAGATTCAAGAAGAATGTCGGCCCATCTGCTGAATCACTTGAGCATTGGCCAGTGAATAGTGACCTGCTTCATCCCACCTCCTTTATCGTGAGCGCTTACTTGGCTCGGCTGAACGTTCCAATAACCCTACATCCTCCCTACAGTCCGGATATGTCGCCCCATGTCTTCTTGTTTCCTCGATTAAGATCAGCGCTGCAAAATAAACGCTTCAACTCGATCGAGAACATCCAAGTGTATTGATGCAGGAGGTATCTATTTTGAAGAATACTAATCAATTGTGCCAATTCGCTCAATAAATCCGTCCCTTTGAGCAAAGGCTCATTACTTATTGAATCCAACCACGTAAGCAGTACAATGCTGTACATATCTTAAATAAGAAATTAACATAAAAGTGATTGGATTAATATATATTTTTTAATATAATCATTTTTATTCTACAAAATAAGTAGGAAACATCTACTAAATTCAACTAGCATAGTTAAAAACAGAAAAAAACCCTTTTATTTAAAAGATTTCAATCATCCCAAACACCTGAATATCTTTCAATTAAAAGTATTTTATGAGGTGCATTACTATCTGTGTCTTAATATCACGAATAAGAACGTGATAATAATTGCTTAATGTATCGTTCTATGTTTTATTCATAAATATAATAGAACTGTAATAATATTTTACAGTGTTATTTAAAAGACTGTAAATTAGCTAATTAAAGAAGTTCAAGTTTTCTTTGTACGGATCTTCATAAGTGTAGCTATGCCTGTTTGTTCATTAAACTCTCAAACGGCAAATATATATTTAAATAAATCGAAGTTGATTTTTTAAAGGCCTTAAAAAAGAGAGTCTAATATTGAAATTTAAGTAAAGAAGGAACGCAAAATTTTTAATTTTTTTAACAGCTTGGAGTGAATATTTCTAATAGATTTTCAGAAAAAAAGGCTTTATTTCTCTTTGATTCCTCGTTAAATAAATCCTATGCTATACTACTTTTCCTATTGATCTGTTTTTAAAAGAATTCCATTTTATATGGAATAATAAAATACATTCGGATCATTGGACACAATTTCCATGATAGCTATAGATCTCCAAACACCAATTCAAGTATAAACTTTATAAATCACGCTTATCTGCTCGAATGTTTTCATATTTTTTATGTCTTTAATGTTTAAAAAATTTAACTGTTTTTTGGATGTTAACCTGTTTTGATATTTGCAACATTTAGTGAAACTATCCTAACTATTTAACTGTCCAAAATATCATTATTTTAAAAATAATATCACTGTGATAAAGTAATACAAAACTTGACTTGAGTTACATTGCACACTGCCGGCAAAATAAATAAATTAATTAAAATAAATTAAAATAAAATAGTTACATTTATTGAAAAAAGTTAAATTTGTTACCGATATTCCTTAGTGATACATTTATTAGTGATATTTATCTATATTTTTTTATGTCTGCAGTTGTTATAGACAGCATTCACAGTACGTTGCGTTTTTTAAATTATCAGGCCTAGTTGAAGTTTCTTAGTGTTTTTGAACTGATTTTTTGTTTTGGTATACTTTCATGTAAATAATCGAGTATGCCTTTTTCAGGACATAGATATTTTGCCCTAATCTTGTGAAATGCATTTATATAATTTGAGCTATTGTTATTCTGTGATTATTTGAGTTATTATACAGTTTGTCCCCTCTCAACGGTGGCCTATGACTAATTTTTGAATTGTGAGTCATAGACATATAGTTCCAATTGCAAAAATTCTTTTAAGAAAGGTAGTGAAAGTAATAGGTTATAAAAAATAATAGGTTTTTTTAAGTGATTTGGGTAAAAAAAAATGGAAATAAAATTTTTATACGGTCTACCAGACCTATAAATGATATTTAGTAAAAATTTCCCATCACTCTCAAAAGCACTACAAAAAAGGTCCCATTCATCTAACATTAAAATTGACCGAGTTATGAAACTTTAAATTCCATGACTGTAACGACTTTTCTGCAACTGTACACGGATGAGTTGGACTAAGCTTGAACTCTTTCCGGCGCACTACTCTTTAAAGTTGGCATTAAAAGAAAAAAAAAATAGGCAATCTATTTAGGCCTAGAAGAGTACACAGGTATTGTTTTGTAAAAATTGCACTAACCATTTTAATTATACAGCTGTTGCCGAAGTGGTAACCTCCCATAAATAAACCATTGATAAGCGCAGTGCGAAGAGCATTGCTGAGAAGTGCGTATTACAGTAAAACATTTTACCTATTATATAAAAAAATTGGGTTTGATCTTTGTAGTGCTGTCATCTTGAACTCATAAGAAAGATTTAAAGTAGCCATTAGAGTAGTTTTTGAAATATTCACGGAGTTTTTGTGTCTCTAAACAAGGGGAACTTTAGGTGTTGCCGACCCGGCAACACAGCGTTGGGGTTAAGGGAAGGTACACTAAGTGCTTAAAGTATTATAAAGGGCGCCCATTTCCAACGCTGTCCAATGGCTAGTTACTAAACCATTTGTCACAGACTTATAGTTCCAAATAAAAGTGTTTTAAATGAGGTAAAGATATACTTTTAAAGCGATTTAACTCAGTAAAAGTTTTACGGTAGTATTAATTTTTATTAACTTCTAGATTGGTTAAAATAGTTGAAGACTTGAGTTTCAAAATTCTCTTTATCGAGAAAATCAAATTTTAGGAAATGGCAAAAAAACTTTAAATTTTCCTATTGGTTTTCATTATAAATTTGGAGATTGTAGTGTTACGTTAGTGCATATTGGTATAGACTGATAGATAAAACATAAAAATTTTGAAATTCACATCCTCAATTGTATTTTTACAGCTGTTTTTTTTTCTTTTAAGAAAATAAAGCTGTTTCTTTTCATGATTTTATTTTGAAAAGGTGTGTTATTTTAATAAGCCCTTATTTTACTTTTGGCGTTCATATGTATGTTTTCGTAGTTCAAAATTTTTATTCAATTTTAACCAAATATCCGATCGATGTTCAATTCGCATACATATTTATAAGTCAATGTACAATATAATATTAATACGATTTTAGATGCGTATAATTTATTTATTTTATAGGACTACACCAAATTATATTAAGTTATGTATTCTAATTAAATTGTAAATATGTATAATTTTGTAAAATAATGTGACTGTTTCTTTTCATAATTTAATTTAACATAATTTCTGTTTTGTTTGTTTGTTTGCTTGTTTTGTTTTTTACTGTAGTTTTTAGTAAAAGTTGTATATTTTCCTTTAATATGTAAACATCAACATAAATTAAAAAATAATATCGTAAAATTATTTTACTCTTAGTATTTAATGCTAAAATTTATATTTGACGTTTTTTTATTTCCAGTAAATTTGTGATTGACACATATTTTTCAGAAAAAAAAAGCTTCAACTTTAAAGAGCTGTTAATCGGAATTACTAATTTTAGTCAGCTATTACTAATTTTATTCCCAGAGGAATGGAAATTTCTCTTTTGTTTTACCTGTTAGAGTTGTAGTAAAAATTTACTAAATATCACTTATAGGACCGGGGAAACATATAAACATTTAATTTTCGTAATTTCTTAATAAAACTTATTTTTTACCAAAATCGCTTAAAAAATACTTCTTTACCTTTTTAAAAACATTTTTGCAATTAAAATCATATGCCTATGACTAACAGTTTAGAAATTAATCATTGGCCTCCGTTGAGAGTGGACACACTGTATAATACAAATAGGCCAGTAAAATTGTCAGAAAAAAGGGCCGATAGATGCAAAAATTCTGCTAGAAGATTTTATGTTTTTAAAATGTTTATGGGGAATGCTAGTAACAAGAATTAATGGTTTTCCAAAAAATATCTCGAGGCTAAACTTTGTGAAGCCAAAAAACCACAAAAATTTCGGACTTTTTTCAGTTTTTTTGCTTATAACTCAAAATAAAATTGTTGCGTACCCTACTCAATTACAAAAAGAAAGAACATTAAATTCTCTACAAATTCCATATTAAAACTGTTTTTCTAAAGCCAATATTAAGCGCGCTACAGCTTTCTGAAAGTGACTCTCTTTTTCTAACTTTGTGGAAAATTTTCAAAAACGAAAATTTGACATAATTTTTCATTTTTTATGCTATTTTATGTAATTTATTTAATTTACAGGTATTTGCATGATAACAAGATATCTCGAGGTTAAATTTTGTAGAGCCAAAAAACCACAAAATTTTCGGTCTTTTTCAGTTTTTTGCTTATAACTCAAAAATTTAAAAATTTTTCCGCACCATACCGCACATATTTCAAATACATACCGCACAATCAATCATCAAAAAATCATACCGCACATTCCGCACCATAAAAAAATCAAATTAGAAAATAATTTTGTAAATAAGGTACCCTGGGGTAATAACGCCAGGCGGGGTAATAACGCCAAATGCTTATATTTTGCATAATTATGAAATAATCAGGTAAATAACACCCATGTGCTCTGCACAGAAGGGTTTTGAGTCATATAAATCGCAAAAAACAGCTTCAAGTTAATTTGTTTCATTTTTAGGTCTTATTGTTTTTACAAGCAACTAAAATTAACGCTTGATCTAAAATTTGCGAGATAAGGTTTTTGATCTGAAGACTACATTTTTTATCCAGAAATACTTTGTTTATTACATAAATTTGTAGTGTATTTAATGTACTTTCAAATTGTTGTAGAAGATTTTGGATATCTTCTCGAGATAATTTGTAGTTTTTTGATTTACTGCGCAATAAGTATCCCAAGGTAATAACGCCAGGGATTGGCGTTATTACCCTGGTTGATTCTTAACAGTGGCCGAACTATATCCGAAGGGGGTTTATATATTAATATGGGACAGCATTATCATCATTGTTGAAATGGTAAGATTAAGGGGGGGGGGTACCCAATACTTAAAAATAATCTCTCTATTTTATTTTTTATTATATTATTATTATTATTATTTCCTAATGTAAAAAATAATTTTTAACTCTTGTAAATAAAACTGTATCAAAATGTTTTCGAGATTCAAATTCGAACATCTTCAAAATCAGGTTTCTATTAAATTTCCATTGGATTGTTCAATTGAGTTCGAAATTTTAACTGTCCGCTTTCTTAGCGTTCGGTTTTTCAAAACTTTATCAATTTAATCTTTAACTGATGTAACAGAAGTTGTAACGTATGAATGTGATGCGGTTTGTGAAACCACAAAATTGAAAGATGAATAAAAGGCGGGAATAACTCATAGGATTGTGTTTTTGTACCAAACTTTTTATACAAGAGTATTATATTTAATATTCACCTATTTAGTCTCTGGTGATAGTACTAAAATTCCAAATGAAACAAAATTTCGGTACTCTTTGCAGTTAAACTCAAAATTACAAGTTAAACTAAAAAACTAAAAGAAAAATAGTGGTCTACG
Source organism: Maratus speculifer (assembly GCA_964019185.1). Taxonomy (NCBI): domain Eukaryota; kingdom Metazoa; phylum Arthropoda; class Arachnida; order Araneae; family Salticidae; genus Maratus; species Maratus speculifer. Next base: position 12,762,422 of record OZ025297.1, on the reverse strand, counting down.
AGACCGGTAATATTAGTTAAAGTTTAAAACGCGATCCATGATTAAAAATCATAGAATACTGTTCCTGCGCTAAACTTTTTGTACAGAATTAATTCTAATTAAATTTAATCTATTCAAATATTTCTAACCATATTACGAGAACTCCAAACGAAAGAGAATTTCAGCTGTAACTATAATAATTAAACTGGAAAATACAAGTTAAACGCTATTTTTTTTGGGGGGGGGAGGAGGTACAGTGTTCAGTCAGATTGCTAACAGCAGTTAAAGGTTAATTTTGTTACTAATATAGAGATAATGATATATAACCATATGAATTATGTATAAAACTGGATAAGAGATCTCTTTGGGATAATATTTTTTAATCAAAAATTTTATTCAATTTATTAAAAATTTATTAAAACATGCTCTTTAAAACGTCGACAATTTAACTGTAGGTTTGGAGAATCCGCATTAGTGTGGAGTTATGGGTTAAAAACTATTTACTAGTTTACTATAATAGTATTAACCCTTAACTGCTGTGACAAAAATTGTCGCATAACTTACTGTAAGCGGCCTGTCAGACGGCTTAATCTAACGATGAATAAAATGTTAAATTAACTTTTAGAATATTATTTTTGTATTGAACCTTATATACAGGACTATTATAAATAAAATTCAGCTATTCAAAAGTTTCTAGAGATAGTAATAGGACTCCAAATGAAACAAAATTTTACCGGTATCTATAGTTAAACTAAAAATTGCAAGTTAAACTCTGAAACTTGAAAAACTCAGCGGTATGCGAGACGCTAACAGCAGTTAAGGTTTAACAAAAATACTTATTACATATAACTCTAATTATTATAAAACTTCACATGATTAAAATATTACATTATGAGTGATTAAAACCATGCAGTGTTTCTTATAATCATATTTAAGCGGGACTTTTTAAGCAAAGAGAGACACAGGGTGTTATATTCTGTTGAAACTCCCCCTCACTCCTTTTTCTTTCACTTTCACAAAAAAATCAATATTTTCTATCGCATAGAATGCATAGGAATATAAATACTGATTCAAATATTCCGTGCAATGTTTCTAATAATTCTATTTAAATGGTCATTTTTAAGCAAAACGTAGCTTAGAATCTGATATTCTTTTTCCTCCTCGCACCGCCACCACCACAGCTTTCTTTTTCTTTCAGAGTCACAAAAAAATTGTACATTTTCAATAGCTTAGATTGCAATTTGTCAATTTCTAGAGCTGTAGAGTTTGTATTTTTAGATTTGGGCAATCTACACGCCATTATTCCATCTTATTTTATAGTTTTGTTTGCATGGCGTTATTACCCATATAGGTGGGTATTAACGCCAAATAGCATTGGTCAATAAAAAACGCCATTACATTTTATGAATACATATCTGTTAAATTATTTTATTTTATATAGATAGTCAATGAGTTGCTGTATCAGATCCTATATTTGTTTGAAAAATACAATCTAAAACTAAGCCATGAAAATTGGTAGAATCTTAACGTGGCGTTATTACCCCAGGGTACCTTAATTATCTTTTTTTTCGTGCAGGATCTTACATAAAAAATTATATATTTCGAACACAGTTTTTGTATAGAAACAGTTTTTGTATGAAATTTGTAGAGAATTTAATGCTTTTTCTTTCTGTAATTGAGTATGGTGCGGAAAATTTTTTAAATTTTTGAGTTATAAGCAAAAAACTGAAAAAGACCGAAAATTTTGTGGTTTTTTGGCTCTACAAAATTTAACCTCGAGATATCTTGTTAGAAAACCATTCATTCTTGTTACTAGCATCCTCATAAACAGTTTAAAACCATAAAATCTTCTAGCAGAATTTTTGCATCTATTTATGACAATTTGACTAGCCTAAAATGTAGGAGATCACAAAATACATAAATTTTAATTTTTAAAACATTTGATATTTAGGTAAATATTGAAGAATAAATTATTTTAAAAAGAAAAAACTATATTAAATATAAATATATTTATTTAAAAAAAAATCAAATTAGAAAATAATTTTGTAAATAATTATCTTTTTTTTCGTGCAGGATCTTACATAAAAAATTATATATTTCGAAATATTTTAAATTTAGAAAATATATCTATCCATTATTTTCTATGGATTAATCTAAACTAAACATTGTCACAGGAAAAATTTTGTAAATTCATTTTCTTTTTCTTAGTATATATACGAAAACATATTTGTTTGCACAGAGTCCGGGGATAATTAAAAAAAGTTTTAAAAAGCTACAAAAATTTCAAAACATTTTATTCATGCAACTAATAATTATCATATTTCTTTCATAGATAAAATTTTGATAATTTAGAAATTTTATACTGCTATCAATATATACATAAATATTCATAAACAGATAATGCATTTTCATTTAAATTTTTACATATACGAAAATGTGATTGGATTATAAGTTTCTTTCACCTAATATATTCTCAGCTTAAATTAAAATATCCTTAATTTAAAATCATCTTTATATATACGTATATATATATATATATGTATACAAATACATATATAAATACTTTTATAAATATAACCAAAGTAATTCAAATATTACCATAAAATAAACCAATCAAAACCAGTATTTTTACAACCATCCTATTAAAATCATTACATATATATATATATATATATATATATATATATATATATATATATATATAATGATTTTAAAATTTAATGATTTTAAAATTTAATGATTGTAAAATATTTTAGTCTCAATAGAAACATATTAAAGTATGCAAATCGAACATATCATTTTAATGGAGTTTTTATAGTACAGAATTAAATATTAATGATATAACTTCAATTTTAAGAAATTTAAGTTTCATTTTGTTAAATTTTGTAAATATTGTCTCATATTAGCTTTTATGAGTTTAAGGTAAAGAATTAGTGTTTATCTGTAATAATTTAACACATGCAATGCCATATAACACAATTATGTGTGCATTTGTAATTTCCTGGAACAATATTTATTCCTATGAATTCAGATTATAATAATAAAATTGTGCCAATCCCTTCAGCAAACGACTTTGCAGTTTAATATGTAAAAATTCATTTGTCTACAGTGGCAGAAAAAAATCTTGAATATCATTCAGTTTTTAGTCCCTCTTTTTAGAATTTTTTTACAGCAAAACGCTGAAACATCTCAAACTGTTAAGGTCACCACTCCACCTAACGTGGGATAGAAATTCACACCCGCATCTTTTAGCGAGAATAGAAGAATTTAAAATAAAGCAATTGAACATCGAGATTGTGACTTAAGTGTCAAGATTTTTTTTTTACATCACAGGCCTAATATTATTGCCAATATTGTTTTAAAGAAATATGCATGTCGATTGTCGTCCTATCTGTCCGAATTACTTGCACATTGGCTATTTACGTCAATGTATTTTTTGAATCCCTGCTTGGGCATTTTTCACTCGATTGCAAATATTCAATTCGCACTAGATATTGGCCTTAAATATCAAATCGGCCTGAAATTTAATATTATTCACAGCCACTTTACAGGCGTTTCGTTTTATTAAAAAAATGTCTCAGAAGATTTTATAATTAACATTTATAATCAACGTTTTATTATCAAATTATATGCTGTATTGCTCGTGAACGATATTTATCTTTTGTTTTCTTGAAATAAAATGGATTTGACAATATTTATACAAAAAGATCCGTTCATAACGGTTTGATATGATATTATAACACACATAGTAGTGGCCAAAACAAATCATGGCAATTATTAATTTTCTTAAATCTTTCCTTTTAAATCATTAACATATTTTTAAAAAAAAATTAAAACTCTCAGTCATGTTAAGTTGTTAGGGCCTCCACCATACCAACGTGTTGTAGAAAATCTTGCCCGCCTCTTATATTTAAAATTGATAAATGTAAAAAAGAAACATTTGAACATTGAGATTGTAACTTGTGTGTCAATTTTTTTCTGGCACTATAAAAAGGAAAATATCTCTGATAAACAATAAAGATAATACAATATTGCACGTATCTTAAATGAGAAACTCAAATAGCGATTCGAATAATTAGATTAATAATTATAGTTAATATTTTATATAATTATTATTTTTAAATATTTTCTTCTATTTTAAAAAATAATTCGAAATAAAAACTAAAAAGAATTCAGATTGCATATTTAATATAATAATTTTTTAAAAAAAGATTTCAATCATAGCAACAAACATTTAAATCCCTCTACATCAACAGAACTTTATAATACAGGTACATTATAATTTGTGTAAATCACATTCATATTTTAGTAATATGAATGTGATGATAATTATTTAATGTATCGTTCTATTTTTTTAACAAAAAAACTGTAAATTAGCCATTTTAAATTTGTTTTCTACTTCGTGTGATCTTCATAAGTGTAAATATGACTGTTTGTTCATTGAACTTCCAAAGGGCAAGTATACATTTAAGTAAACCAAAGTTTTTTTCTTAGTGTTTTAAAGTTGTTGAAATTTAATGCAAGATTCAACGCAAAATTTATGTATGTATTTTATTTATTTATTTATTTTAAAGCTTGAACTTGATATCTGTAATAGATTTTCAAAAATAAACGCTTTAATACTCCCTGATTCCTTATGATATAAATTCTACATTCTTCTTCTTTTTAAATTGATGTGTTGTAAACAAGATTTTATTTTATATCGGAAAAAAATATGTTCGGATCATTGGACTCAACATCCATGATGGATATAGGCCTCCAAACACCAATTCAAAAATAAACTACATAAAGCATGTTTATCTCTACTAATATTTTCATCATTCTTACGTTTTTAATGTTTAAAAATTGTAGCTATATTTTTGAAGATAACCTAGTTATACATTCACAGCATCTAATATAACTATCCTAACTATGTAATTATTCAAAATAACTTGGCTTTAAAAATTATATTACCGTGAAAAACAAATGCAATCCTGACTGGAGATTGGCAATATTAATATTTGCACTAAAGATGCATTTACTTAATAATTATTATGAAAGTTAGCAAACCGGTGTAATTGTGGCACATTATACTGAGTAAAAAAAAAAGGAAAGATAATAAATAATTTATATTATTCTTTGCATAGCATATTATCCTTTGCTTCTTCCTTGAAAATATTTTAATTTGAAGTTAGGCAGCAAACTATAGTAGTATTTATAATAAACAATAAAGAATTGTATATTATAAATATTTCATTATTTTCTGAAGAAAGAGTTAATTGAGTATAAAGCAGGTTTCCATTTATTAAATTTCTATAGAAATTCCAATGTATGAAGCTACGAAATAAAATTATAAATATAATGTCTATTTCATAAACGTATTCGTAATTATATTAAGAGAAGAGTTCCATTAATAATTTCGGCATTAAAATTTATGAAATGATAAGAGTTCACTTCAATTATTATATTTTGAAAAGATATGTAAATAAAATACAGCTCTTTGCAATTCAGTGAATTAAATCAGATTTTTTACAATTTGCCAATTTAAGATTCATTAAACAAAGAGACGCCCATTTCGTACCGAAAATGTGGTACTTTGAATAAACAATCAAATATTTTCTTCATCAATAAAATTAACATAAATGGATATTTATTTTTAATTCATATTGTTTGCTGCTATAAATTTTACAATCATTACTGCCAAACAACTTAATTATTTTTAAAACTGTTGAGACTTTTTGAACTTCCAATAATGTTTACATTATTATTCAAAACCATTTTGTTTTATTCGTAAAATCAGTCTAACTGTATGTATGTCTGTTTCTGTTTTCATCTGCCAAACTGGAAATACATTTAAAAACTTTTTGGTTTTTTTTTTTTTTTTTTTTTTTTTTTTTTTTTTTTTTTTAATTGGATATTTTTAATAGACTTTTATCAATAAACACTTTCTTTCTCCTAAATAAATTTCGTCCTATACTACTTCTTCTATTTATCAATAGTAAAAAGATTTGCATTTTATGTAAAAAAAAAAAAAGCCATTTTGTCATCTTTAGAGCAAATAACACAAAATCGCAAGGTTTCCAAACACCAATTCAAAAATTTCATAAATCTTATTTTATCGGTTTTAATACTCTTATACTTTCTTCAAAGCTTAAAATTTGTTAACTAATTTTTAGAAGTGAAACCATTTGGATATCTAAGCATTGGCTTGAGCGGCAACTGTCCAAAATAGCCTGATATTAAAAACAATATCACTGTGATTAACCTCTTCGCTACTGGCGATTATTACAGTATTTTTAATTATTACTGAATTATTTCTTCTCTCGTTTGACTTCAGAGCGAGATTTTTGTTTTATTTTCATTAGCTCGAATCTTAGAATTCGAAACATATTATTCTTATATAGAAATTTCATTTATATTTGAGTATCATTAATAAAATGGGGCAAAACTGATGTACCCATATGGGTACTCAGGGACTGAAGAGGTTAAACAATACTTATTATGATTTGAGGTGCTTATTATGCTATGATACATTTAATAAATAGTATGAAAACTAACTAAAAGGTGCAATTACCGTATATTTTTTAGAAGAAAGCCTAAATAAATATAATAATTTTTTTTATTAAGTCTTACTTAATATTTTTCCTTGAAATTTTACAATAAAAGGTAGTAATAATTACACATAAATAACTGTTTCTTATAAATATTTGTCTTCTGAACTACACTGTAAAAATAATTATTTTTCTTGGAAACTGGGGGGGTCCTAGAACTTTTTTTCTATCAGCAGCAACAAAAAGTGATGTAACAGATACACGGTAACACTGTAAATAAAAAAAAGTGTAGGGTTATTAAGAATAGAAGGTAGAACCCGTTGAAATTCGACAAAAGAAAATGTTTAAACAGGAACTGTTTCATTGATTTATAATAAAAAATGCATTTTATATTGGTAAGTCTAACTCTTTAACAAACGATATTTAACGTCAAATTAACAAAATACTATTTCTACAAAACTCAGTTTACTCTAATTTTAGTAGACTCTTGTGTAAAGTTATGGATTTCTAGAGCTTTGCAAAAATTAGTTTTGTAGATTTACATCTTTATATATATATATATATATATATATATATATATATATAGTTTACAGATAAAAATGTAATAGGCTTCAATTTATTAAATTTATATTGAGAAATTTCAATAACACATCGAAATAAAATTGTGAATGCAGTGACTCATTCATAACTCATTCTAAATAACAATAATATGACAATTCGGGAAGATCTTTCAGAATTAAATTTTATAAAATGATTAAACTTCAGTTCATTTTATTATTTTTAAAAATATGTGTAAATGATAATCGTATTGAAATACCTCACAATACATCAATTAAATATGCATTAATCAAAGTGACGTCCATTCATATCGAAGAAGCTGACTAAAAATTTAAATAAATGCTTTAACAAAGACAGAAAAATTACATAACATATATTTATTTTAATTGATATTTTTTTGGTTCTATATCAGTTTTATAATTATTATTTTGGATCAACTTAATTATTTTTAATAACTTTAGCGACAATGAAATTTTAAATTTGTTTATTAAATTACATATTAAATCCCAAACATTAAATAAAATACTAAAAGTAATAAGAATTTTTTTTTAAATTTCTTAGATTCTTAAATTTTTTATTCACAGATTAGTAACTCGCTAGCTAATAATAAACCACTGACAGAGTGCTGCTCATGTGTTTCTAAAGAATTTAATTTTTTTTTCTCTACATATGTTACATGATGTATATCTCTATCCGGATACTTCATTTCATTAAAATAATTCTATGGGAATATTTCCCTTTTCCGACTAGTTCCGAGATTGAAAGTAACCTCGATTAATTTCGAGATTGAAAGTAACTTCATAATAGAGTCTGTAATCAAAAGAGAAAAGAAATTAATTAAATTGTAGAGCTGCAAGAAGCGATCAATTTGACCTCATCTGAACATTCTGCATTTTTTATTTCATTTAGAATATTCAGTGTTCTCGCTGCATTTCGCCAACGTCAGTAATTTGGCTAATTGAAAATAAAAAAGATTCGCTAAATGAAAAAAAGTATTAACAAAATAGATTCGCCATGTAGCATAAAAAAAATCTTTATCCTTTAATGTACCCCCACACTTTTTTTTTCAATATGTTCTAAAATATCCTAAGTTTTGCGACAACGATTGTTATTAATCTAATTTCAATTATCCGCTAGAAATATATTCAATATATGTATAGATTAAAAATATTTATATATGCATATGTACAAAAAACGAAAAAGAAAAGAAAGAAAAAACAAAAATTGAATATTAGCAATTTAGCGAATTTAATCGCTTGTTTAGTGGCGAATTGAAGAATTTAGTTGCAATTTGGCGCAAATCGAGCGACAATGAGAACACTGAGAATATGTATGCTACATTTATTTTCAAGGAATTATCCGATAAAGTCCTCTTTCATAATTTTGTCTACTTAGTAAATTTTACTTAGTCTACTTAGTTTTTTTTTCTTTATAAAAATTGCGAATGGGATCACATTGCCCTCATTTTAGGCATTCAGGGAATAAATGAATGCTTTCCCTTATTTTTAACTTTTACAAAAAGATAATTTTGGCATCTTGATAAATGCAGTTTCCTAGATTATACTGTGTGTATAGCGTTATAATTCATTGTAGGCACCTGTCTCATTTCGTTATTGGAAACGAGTTCTTGCATTCAAGCGTCTGTAAATTTCGCTAGTCAACGAAATGAATCATAGCGTCGTATAATCATTCGGATTACCTGTGATGTCAAAATGAGGAGTATAAATTACCTATGGATTCACCCATTAGTAAATGTTAGACTTTTAAGCAATATGTTAATTTTAGTACTGCGAGGACTAAAATACCTGTTTGACACTTTTATAATAAAATATAAAAATTATGAAAAAAAAAACTATTAAAAGATTTTTTAAGCCATATTTTTCAAGAAAAAAATTAAACATTTTTTTCGAATTAAAAAGTTTTCGATTTAACAGATGTAATAAACATGTTTCATGTAGTTTTATTCCGCGATTCAACTCGATATTTTGGTAGATACTTTCAATAATGTGAATTTGAAATCTGATGAAAATTGTGCGAAACAAGAAGCTCATTAAAAATTTTTGTTAGATATATTGTATTACGACAGCCCTCGCAAACAACACTTGTTTTTTTTTTTTTTTTTTTTTTTTTTTTTTTTTTTTTTTTTTGTATTGTGCACATTTTTATGAATGGGACATTCCTTACATCTTAAGGCTGTTTTTTTTTTTAATCAAACGTGCATGATTTCAAAAATAAAATGATACGCTATTAATTTTTCTAATTTTTAATGTTGAATTAACATAGTAAAGTAGATTGTATTAGTTATACTGAAGCAAAGCCGTCTTTTTTTTTTCAAATTAGAATTTATTCTTAATTTTTTTAAATTCATGTCATAACAGTGTTATTTTTTCACAATGCACAAACTCGAAAGTTTTTACACTGTTTTATGAATTTTTAGGTATGTTTATCAATGTTTATGTTTATCAAACTTTCAATAGCCATATCATTATATTTATTACAAATACATTGATGTAAATATTCACAAAGTGGATCAATTTATTCGATAGAAAGTCAGTCTCTTGCCAATTCGCAAGCTGCGACTTTTGTCGGAAACATTATCGACATTATTGATTAAATGGTTATCATATTAGAAACACCCAAGTATAGTTATCGAATTCGGTGTAAAATTACTACTTTCATTCTCATTTCAAAATCGATCTCAACAACTCTAACTTGGACATTAAATCAGTCGTATTGTTCAATCTATTTCAAATGCGGCTGTTTATATTCAGTTGAAGAAAGAAAGATATCTGTTTTCTTAAAATGATTATCAAAGCTAATAACAAGATGTATTTATTTAAGATACTGAAAAAAGTAATAAATTATTGAATGCTATCTCATATTTTAATGAATGAAATGTAGAAAAAGCTGTCTTTTTGTTTTGCCTTTAACTATTTTCTTCAAAATATAGATAAATTTAATAAGAAAATCTGTAGTAATGAAAAATCATGTTCAGATTTATATTCTGTTACCGTAAGCTTGTTAAAGATTTCCAGAAATTCCATACTTAAAACATAACACTAATAATTCTACAAAACTCTATTCCTTTAATAAAAATCTTTTTTAGTGTCTTATTTTTTGTTGCATAAAAATAGCTTTAACTATCCGTTGTGTTAACCCTTGGGATTCCCGCGTTGGTTGCAATATGCCTGATAGACATTTGTTACAAATCCTCAGTAGCATCTAATTAAGTCATTCTATTCCTGTTAAATCGATCATCCCATTCCTTTAAAATTTGCAGCAGGAATAACATTAAAATATGCTTGAAAAATTCATATCTCTTCACCTTCAAGCAATTAAAAAACGAAATATCGAAATTTATGCTGTACTTGTCAAACTAATTCTTCCCGATAGTGGATTACACCGTGAATGTAAGAAAGTGATATGCAAAAATTAATTTAATTGATTTTTTCAATTAAATTAACTTTTCAAATAGTAACGTAATGATGAAATCATACAAATTTGAATTTAGTTCGTTCAAGTCCTGTAATTTTACAATGCATTACATCTATTTTTTTTTCAAACAAACTTAACACTTGACGTATTCCAAAAATATTCTAATTAGACCTAATATATCCAATTTTTTATTGGCATCTTTATTGAAATTGCTTCAAATGGTGGAAAAATTAAGAGACTGATTCTTTTCTTTTTTTTTTTCGAAGTTTAAAATTATTACACTCGTGGTGAGTGCATTCGCTTTTATATCTAATGCGTTGATATCACAGACAATAACAAATACACATACAAAATACTGAGTTAATTTCATCACGTATATCATAAGTGAAATAAGTGTTGTTACCTAAATTCAAATTCTTGACATTTTACCCAAATCTTACATTTTGCGATTATTCTCAATTGTCAGAACACAATACAATAAACCCCGAATCATTATGTATATAGAGAATTCAGGAATTTCCTAATACACAATAACTTTTGCAAACATTAATGTAAAGTGAACTAAGTGTAATAATGGGTCTAAAGTAGCCGCTCCCAACCTGTTGTACCTGTACTCTTGGAAATACTTGGCGAGTGTGCTGGAGGTACATTTCACTGTAAGACAAAAACAATGATAAACCTACCAGTAAACTACTGGTTGTAATATGTTTTGGCTTATCCATCACTTTACTTACGGCCGACATGGATCATTAGATTCCCCTATTACTACTCTTTCATAAATTAAAACTTTTTTTATTGCGATCGGTACCATAGGCTTTTGTGTTGTCAGCTTTTACACTATAACGAAATAATTTGTTTCTTTCTCATTTCAAACTAGATCTAAACATCACTAATTTGTTCAGTAACTAAAGATTCATTCTTTAAGTTCGGTCAGAATCGCTATTAATCGCTATGATTCGGAACGAAGAAAAAATATCTAAAAAAATATCTATTCCTCTCATAAATTTCAAAATTAATAGAAATTTGTATATATTATTTAAAAAAAAAACTTATCATACTCAGAAATATTATGTTGTGATTAAAATTATTATGTTGTAAATAAGTATAGTGCGCAGGTATGTATAGAATAAAAGCCTATAGTTATACATTTAAATCTATAAGTTTAAAAAATGGCAGTACATTTTTTTTAATTTATTGTTTATTTGAAGCAATACTTTAGTTTATTATGTAAATTAGAAATAGAGACAATAAAGTAATACATGAGTATATAATAAAAACACAAGTACATAACTTGATAACTAATACAATACATAAAATATTATTATTTATTAAAATGATTTTTCTTCAATTACATTTAATAAGCTTTTAGTTTTTAAATTCCATTTTTATCTTTAAAAACAAATTTATATGTACTACACATTTTCGTATTCATTTTACATATTTTCATGTGTAAAACAACAGAAATCAAATCAGTTATCGATTAAAAAAACCAATATTTTCAAATTCCGAAGTTCTAACATTTATTTCAATTCCTATCGACATTACTCAATATATGTTTATTATTTCAGAAACATCGTTATCTAGCTAACGGATTCCAGACAAAATTAGAATATTCTTTCTGATTTCAAAATCAATAAAATCAATGTAACTTCTTTAGTAATCGAAACTGGAATCATTAATTTCGATTGAAAGGATTTGGCTTTTCTCAAGATATTGATAAAATATTTTTTGTTATCTTCTGATACCAAACATGGTAAATATTCCTAGCTATTTATTTTTTAAACAAGATACTTCAGATAATTATATATATCTGATTATCCTATCATATCTAAGCTTTTAGGCATATTCATGCTCATTAGGCATAAGTCATGATTCTTAAATTTAAATATTGCAATTTAAAACAAAGAAAGCTTCAGATGCTCTTAAGCGAGTTAACTCTCTGGATAATTCTGTTTCAAATGAAAGTGATAAAGTGATCGCATGGATTTGTGGTAATAGGAATGATTTTGATTTAAACGCAATTAAAATTTTACACTTCAGTTCAAATGTGCATATTTTCTATGTTTAAAAATATTTACATCATGCGATTAACTTGTATAGTTGGATTAAATTCCATATTTGAAAATATTGTCAAGGACATAATTAAACACTATAATAATGCTATCGGGCATGTTTATCCATAAATCTTTTAACGGAGCTCACTTTGAATTTTGTAAAAAATAAGCATTACAGAGAACGATGCACTAGTATTTCAAAATAAGTACCTATTAACTGAATATCAATTGGTAAAAAACAATATTTTTGTTATTCATAGTTTTATACAGGTCATGTATGAAAGACGTTACGTGTATAATTACATTAAATCCTAGCTTGTGTAACGTTAGCCATACAGCCTCTACCTCCCTAGTTTTAAAGCAATAAGCTTTTCCTGATTTGTTCGGTTAGTCAAGTTTGTGACAGTCCTTTTTCTCGTTCTGTTTTTGAGTTTTAATTTTTGACTTTAATTGTATGTTCTGACTCTCAGCTGGCTTTGGAGAGCTTAATTGTTTTATGCTCTAAATTTGTGTGATTTTTTATATTAAATTTTATATATATATATATATACAGGGTGTTTCGCTACCAGACCGACAAACTTTGAGGGGTGATAGTAGACGTAAAGACAAACATTATTAAATAGGAAACCATGGGGCGCAAACGTCTTCTGTAGGAGTTAGGGGGCATTAAAGTTTAAGGTCCAAAAATTGAAACGCTGATAAAAATTAGAAAAAAGGGTCGATTTGTTTGCGGTTTTCTCTAAAACCATTCTTTATATCACTTTTTTTTATTTTAAAGGTTAAGTTCGAAAATTCTCGATAGAGGGCTCTTTAGACTTTAGAGTAACGAACAAATACTTTTTTCCGTTCAATTGTGCATGAGGTTGAAATTATTCTAAAATTTAGACTTTAACTTAAATTTTAAGCCCAAAATCGGAAACATGAGGATCGGTTAACTAGCGAAAATTTAACTGTGAACCGAGAGAGAGATTTTAAACGCTCATAAACATTGGACAAACTAATCGATTTTCTTGCGGTTTGCGTGTAGGTCATTCCCTTTGTAATTATTTTATTCAAAATGATGTACAGCCTCATTTTTTGATAGAGGACGCTTCCGACACATGTCCGACATTTCATTGGTATTATTCCTGGGTGTTTTGCTACCAGATCACCATACTTCCAGGAAGTGTAAGGGATGCAAAGACAATTCGGAATCACACAGGAATGTAACGTTGAAAAATGTTTTTTTGCATGTTACGTTTAAAAAAAGCAGAGAAAAAAACAACAGAAACAAGCAGAGAAACAGAAACATGTTAAAGTGACAGAACAAAGTTTATTTAAAGGTTTTACTGCAAAAAGTGTTCGAAATTACGACCAGAAATTGTCCGGCAAACTACTTGACAGCGATAGTAGATGGCGCTGCGATTTTATTGTGGTAGATGGCGCTGAACGGTAATGCGCGTGAAAGTTTCTCTCTCGTTGCGCAGCTCTATGTGATTCCAGCACGATCGGACTCTTCCACATTTTACCAATGATGTTCACTGATACCTCAACGTAACATATGGACAGCGGTTGATAGATCATGGTGTCTCGGTTTATTGGCCTGACAGATCACCGGACCTATCAAGTATGAACTTCTTCTGCTGGGGTCACATGAAAAGTTGGGTGTATGAGAATCCTGTACCATCAATTAAAGATTTAGCAGCTCGTATTTCTGTAGCTTCCGGAAAGCTATCAAAGATTCCAGGAATCTTTCAAAGCGTGAGGAATTGCATGCAACACCGCTGTCAAGCATGTCGAATTACTTCTGGTCGTAATTTCGATCATCTTTTCTAGTAAAACCTTTAAATAAATTGTTTTATGTCATATTAACGTGTTGTTGTTTCTCTGCTTCTTTCTGTTGTTTTTTTCTCTGCTTCCTTTAACCATAACTCGCAAAAAAGACATTTTCAACGTTACATTCCTGTATGATTCTGTGTCGCTTTTGCATCCCTAACACTTCCTGGAAGTATGGTAGTCTGGTAGTAAAATACCCAGGAGTAATGCCATTGAAATGTCGGAGATGTGTCGGAAGAGCCCTCTATGAAAAAATGAGGACACCACAGCTGTACGTCATTTTGAATAAAATAATTACAAAGGGAATGACCTACACGCAAACCGCAAAAAAGTCAAATAGTTTGTCCAGTGTTTATGAGCGTTTAAAATCTCCCCCTCGGTTCACAGTTTAAATTTCGCTAGTTAACCGATCCTCATGTTTCAGATTTTGGGCTTAAAATTTAAGTTAAAGTCTTAACTTTAGAATAATTTTAACCCCATGCACAAAAGAACGGCAAAAAGTATGGCGCTGAACGGTAATGCGCGTGAAAGTTTCTCTCTCGTTGCGCAGCTCTATGTGATTCCAGCACGATCGGACTCTTCCACATTTTACCAATGATGTTCACTGATACCTCAACGTAACATATGGACAGCGGTTGATAGATCATGGTGTCTCGGTTTATTGGCCTGACAGATCACCGGACCTATCAAGTATGAACTTCTTCTGCTGGGGTCACATGAAAAGTTGGGTGTATGAGAATCCTGTACCATCAATTAAAGATTTAGCAGCTCGTATTTCTGTAGCTTCCGGAAAGCTATCAAAGATTCCAGGAATCTTTCAAAGCGTGAGGAATTGCATGCAACACCGCTGTCAAGCATGTCGAATTACTTCTGGTCGTAATTTCGATCATCTTTTCTAGTAAAATCTTTAAATAAATTGTTTTATGTCATATTAACGTGTTGTTGTTTCTCTGCTTCTTTCTGTTGTTTTTTTCTCTGCTTCCTTTAACCATAACTCGCAAAAAAGACATTTTCAACGTTACATTCCTGTATGATTCTGTGTCGCTTTTGCATCCCTAACACTTCCTGGAAGTATGGTAGTCTGGTAGTAAAATACCCAGGAGTAATGCCATTGAAATGTCGGAGATGTGTCGGAAGAGCCCTCTATGAAAAAATGAGGACACCACAGCTGTACGTCATTTTGAATAAAATAATTACAAAGGGAATGACCTACACGCAAACCGCAAAAAAGTCAAATAGTTTGTCCAGTGTTTATGAGCGTTTAAAATCTCCCCCTCGGTTCACAGTTTAAATTTCGCTAGTTAACCGATCCTCATGTTTCAGATTTTGGGCTTAAAATTTAAGTTAAAGTCTTAACTTTAGAATAATTTTAACCCCATGCACAAAAGAACGGCAAAAAGTATTTGTTCGTTACTCTAAAGTCTAAAGCGCCCTCTATCGACAATTTTCGAACTTAACCTTTAAAATAAAAAAAAATAAAAAAACGTGATATAAAGAATGATTTTAGAGAAAACCGCAATCAAATCGACCCTTTTTTCTAATTTTTATCAGCGTTTGAATTTTTGGACCTTAAACTTTAATGACCCTTAACTCCTACAGAAGACGTTTGCGCCCCATGGTTTCCTATCTAATAATATTTGTCTTTTTGTCTATTATCACCCCTCAAAATTTGTCGGTCTGGTAGCGAAACACCCTGTATATATATATATATATGCATATGTGTGTGTGTATGTGTTAATGGGCAATTCCATATATGACGGAATGATATTTTGAATTATAAAATAAAGTTAAAGCAATTACTCTGAAGCTATTTTTAAAGAAAAATGTTTTTTTCGGGATTTCAAAAAACTGTTACAGATAAAAAAAATTAAACAAAAAACTTTAAACATTTTTTCCATATTTTATTATTTTATTTTTGTGCAATTTCTTATTCTGTGACGGAATGACATTTTTTAAACCATGTCTCTAACACTGGTTCCTGGAAGTCGCAGTTTCGATTCCTGATTTAGGCTAATTTTTTACTCCAGTTGTGTTTAAATTATGCATTGTATGTATGCTTGTATAATATTTATATGTAACGTTCTATTTTGAATGCAAGAGTTATATGTGTGTGTAGACGATGTGATTGTAAATCTATTCATCGTTGTCCTTCATCCAAGTTATCCTATGGATCGCTGATGACTTTTCCCAACTTGATTAATTAGTGAGAAATTTCATACACAGGTATCGGCCAGTAGCTCAATGATTAGAGCAAATCCTGGACTGCTGTTATCCCTGATTCCTGTCTCTGGCCTTGAGAATCTTGAAGTCTTGAGAATCTTGAGAAACATGAAATTAGTTATTATTTCTGAAAAAAGATACTAGATGGCAGGACCAAAACACTGATCCTGATAAAACGAGACTATTAATGACTTTAATTACATATTATTTCTCATTATTTCAAATCCATTTGTAATTTAAAATTCCTGATAAGTTTTCATATATATATATTTCATTTAATCATCTGTAATTCATCTTTTTAGATTGTATTCCTTACAGCAGATTGTTGACTGCGGACTAGTTTAGAACAATGTTTTGATTCTAGAATAATGTCTAAAAAATCTCAATTCTATTGTTATGTTTTAAAATCTCTCTTAAAATCCCAACCAATTATTTATTTTTTTGCGTGTGAATATCCTTAAGTAAAAGGTATAATATCATCAAGCAAAAATATAAAACAGTTATTTCAAGAAAACAATACTTCATAAAATCGAAGACTGCCACTGAAGTAACGAAAAGGATACCTGTGAATGTCGTCAACGACGCATGTTCCACGGGTAAAACCTCTCTTCTAATTAAGATAAATAAAATCACAATTAATTCATTTATAAATGTCTACACTGGCTAATTTTTCACTACAGTTGGGTTTAATATATTTATTGTATGTACGTCTGTATAACATTTATATGTACCATATGTAGCAGACGTATTAGTTTGATTTCCTAATTCACAAAAGTTTCCAATTTTAAGCAACAAGTTAGAGTCATGGAGGTACATATAAATGTTATACAGACGTACATACAATATTGTATGTACGTCTGTATAACATTTATATGTACCTTCATGACTCTAACTTGTTGCTTAAAATTGGAAACTTTTGTGAATTAGGAAATCAAACTAATACGTCTGCTACATAATGATTAATAAGTGGAATAAAATTATAGTTTTGAGCAATCTGTCTACATTAAAGGTTAATGTTATTATCTATTATTTGACGTGACGGAATGACAAAAAGTTTATTTAACAATTATTTTTAAAAAATGACTAAACTAATAAATTTAATGTTTTATTACCTAGAATGATCGTAATAAATTACATTACATAACTGTTCATAGCTGATAGCTTTTTTAAAGGTGTATCGAGCACGACTCCCTAGTATTTGAAATGTATGTTGAATACAACACAATACTTTATTTTGCATAAAGTATATGTCTTTAAGGCTATTGTAAACGATTAAACATTATACTACATGAATTCATTTATTTTAAAAATGCAAAATAGGCAACAAAATCAATCTGTTTTTCCAAGTTTTTTCAAAATTATTTTTACACAATTTACGCAAATAAAATAAAAAGAATAATCTAAAACATTAATTTCAAAACTGGGCATAATTTTCAGAAGTTAATTCATAAAATTTATAAAATAAAATTATGAAAGTTGACTGTTGTATGAAATTGCCCATATATAGAGGGTGAGTCATAAATATCGAAACAATAGGCTATCTCCTTAAATATTGATCCTAGACCCATACTTCCAATTACTAAAATTCATAAAAAAGGGTGAAAGTTTTGATCAGATAAGTTGCAACTCCATGGGGAGGGGGGTCTAATTGAAAATATGCGAAAATTAAATTTTTATATGACCCGCGTAGGGCAAGATTCCAAATCAGGAAATTATTTGTTATTTATTTCTAAATTAAACAAAAAAAAAATTCAACTCCGTATCAAAAAGACTCACAGAGATATTAAAATCCAAAATTCTCCAAAATTCCTTACTTACACCACTTTTCCCTCAAATTTTCGTTGTGAGTTAATATGTAAATATGTATATATATTACAAATTTAAAAAAACAATTCGTGCTTAGTATTTTTCCACTTTGGATTTAGCTTCTGGCTACTGGCACATACCAATACATCCATCCGATATAGAAAAATTAGCTTTTGCAACAAAATTTGGACTTTTTGAGTGGCTAGTGCTCCCTTTTGGCATAAAAACAGGACCCCCATATTCAATAGAATCATTAGAAGGGCTCTTAATAATTATAAAATCGACTTCGCGTGCCACTATTTCGATGATATTATAACTTTTTCTTCCTCTTTAGAAGAACATTTAAATCATTTAGCTGAAATTTTTGACATCTGCAAACTAGAAAATATGAAACTTAAACATTCTAAATGTAAATTAGGCCAAAATAAAAACAATTTCTTAGGATATGAAATCACTAATGGAACTATAATGCCCGAAAATGCCAGTATTAAACTATCAAAAAATTAAAACCTTCTTCCAAAGTTAAAGAGTTACAACGATTTCTAGGTTCCATTAATGTTTATCATAATTTCATAAATAAAAATTCTGAAATTAGATATCCATTAAATTAGATATCCACTCCCATATATCTACAATATGGGAATGGAACTCAGAGTGCCAGGACTCTTTCGAAAAATAAAAAAAATTCTTTAATTGCAAAACCCATCCTCAAAATTTATGATCCTAAATTACCTTTACATATGTTTGTAGATGCCTCTCAGATAGCAGTAGGTGCCGTTCTAAAACAACCTGATAAAGATAATTTCTTACATCCTATTGCTTATCATTCTAGAATTTTGAAGAGTTATGAACAAAATTATTTCATAACTGAATTAGAATGTTTAGCTATTATAGATACTCTTAACAAATCCTATCATTACTTTCCTGGTGTCAAGTTTACAATTCATACGGAAAACGCATCTCTAGTATGGTTAAAGAGTGTTAAAAACTTAAGAGGTAGGCTTTTTAGATGGTCACTCAAACTTAGTATGTTTGATTTTGAGATAAAATATAAAAAGGGTTCAACAAATGTCGAAGCAGACATGTTGTCACGAAATCTTGTTTGTCATTTTAATCAACATATTAGTTTATTGCTAGATGGGAAAGAAATTACAAAGATCCAAGACAAAGACAATGTTTATGACAAAAAATATAAAAAAGAGAATGGAATTATTATAGTTCAAAAAAAGGGATTCAAAAAATTGTTGTATCAATGTCACTGAGAAAGAAATTACTCCATATTGCTCATCATAATTTTGGACATTTGGGGATTCAAAAAATGCTTAATTTAATATTTCTCAACTATTATTGGCGTAATATGACAATAGACATTACACAATTTGTTAAACACTGCGACACCTGTCAGAAAAATAAAAAACCAAAACAGAAAAGATTTGGCTTATTACAAGCTATGCCAGCCACATATCAACCTTTTGAATGTCTTTCTATTGATACTGTGGGTGAATTTAACAATTACAAATCAACAAAAAAAATCTTACACAAAATAATAGATCATGCAACTAGGTTTGTCTGGGCTTTTCCCTCTAAAAATGTTACCACTGAAACATACATTTACTCTTTAAAACAAATTTTACATATAAAATCACGTCAAAAACACTACGTGACAGGCATAAATCTTTCAGGTCTCCAAGATTTACGAAATTCCTTAGAAATCATCATGTTCAATAACGTTTTACATCCGCAAATCATCCTCAGGCCAATGGAAAGGTAGAGCGCTTTAATCAGACTATAGTTACCAGTATTAAATGTAAAGTTAATTCCACTTCTTCTAAAATATCTTGGACTAGATTATTAAACCAAGTCATCGAAGAATAAAACTCATTTTTTCTATATTTTTATCAACCCTTTTTAAGAAAGTTTTATAAAATTTATTCCAAAACCATACTGTTCCGCTCCTGTATTGTAACTTTGTAACATCGCCTTGGCGACAAACATAGCCCACGCCAATTATACGCCAATCGGTAATTTAGTGTAACCCTGCTCACGTGTTGTGTGACGCAGTTGGCTTAGAAAAACGGTCTCTTAGCAACAAGCTCTGAATGCGACTCTAACAAAATAAACATTCCATTAAAATTTACAGTCTACTTGCTTTTTCTTTTTAATTTAGTTTTTCTTTTTAATTTAGTACACCTCCGTACATTTTGGTCCCAGCGACCCGGAGGTATGATCGAGCCAGCATCTTTTCTATTGAGTTAAATACTTGAATTTGTCGAATTTCGTCAACAAGATGAAAAATGTCGGAAACTGAAATAACAGCGTTGAACAGAAGGCGAGGAAATATCAAGGCCCAAGCCACCAGGATATTTAATGCAACGGATGGAAAAAACTTCAATTTATCTGAATGGAAAGCCCATCTGGACTCTTTGTCGAAAACTGAAGAAAAGCTTGAAGCTCTCAAGCTTCAATATTACAGAATAATAGAGGAAGAAAAATTGGAAGAAACTGAAAGAATGCTTTCGCAACTATGGACGAAGATATTCTAAAACTAGAGGTAAGCTTAAAATCCTCTATTAATGCTTATTATGAAAATACTGATTCAAATAAAAAATCCATTGAACAGAACCAAGCTAAAACGTCTACCATTAAGCTACCTAGGGTCATATTGCCAGTTTTTAGTGGCAGAATTGAAGAATGGTCCGTATTTAAATGTACTTTTAATGAGCTTATTAATGATAATTCAAATTTAAAAGACAATGAAAAATTATTTTATTTGCGTTCTGCTTTGACTGGTGAAGCGAGGAGTTTGCTTACACCAGATGAAAATTATGTTTCACTTTTCAATGCGTTAGAACAAAGATACGAGAATAAAAGAGTTATGGTAGATTGTCATATAAAGAATATTTAAAATCTTTGTGTAATTAAACAAGAATCCGCTCAGGATCTGCGCATTTTATTAGATAGCGTAAAGAAGAATTTAAGGGCTCTAAAGATCTTAAAGTATGATAGAGATAATTTCTCGAACGCAATTTTGCTGAATATTATTCTAAATAAACTAGATAACAAAACTCGTAAACAATACGAACTAACATTAAAGGATAATGAAGTGCCTAATTTTGATGAATTTTTAGAATTTCTTAAGCGAAGATGTCAAATCTTAAATAGTATAAGTTCTAACGTATCCTCTAAATATACTGCAAAATCCTTATTCATAAAAACAAACAAACCTCAAAGTAAATGTTGCGTAATCTGTAAAACCGAAAACCACCCGTTATATCATTGTGTTAAATATAAAAACATGAAGTTAAGTCAGCGAATTAACCTTGTTAAGAAAAATAAACTTTGCTTCAATTGTTTAAGTTCAGCCCACCTCATAAATTATTGTAATTCAAAAGGCACTTGTCATGTTTGCAAGAGCGCAAGCCATCATTCATCATTACATAATTATACAACTCCAGTAAACAATCCTATAAACAATCTCCCAATACATGAAACAATAAATAGCAATTTTGTTTCGGAAGATTTATCACAAAACGAAATTACTGCTCATTCATTTTTTTCGTATGAAAATGATAATAATAAATCTGCTTTAATTAGCACTGCAATAATTTATTTGACAGATGTAAATGGCATCAAAATTCCTTTCAGGGCAATATTGGATTCCGCATCGCAGAATTGTTTTTGTACATTTAAAGCAGCACAAATATTAGGTTTGAAAAAAGAGAAAATAATTATTCCTGTAAGTAGAATAAATAAATTGCCTATTTACATTAAATCTAGAATTAAATCAAAGCTGTCAAATAAAATGAATAGTACCAGTTATGATATTGAGTTATTAATCGTTGCAAACATCTGTGACTTCACTCCCTCGAAAAAGATAAACATATCAGATTTAAAAATTCCAGCAAATATTTGTTTAGCGGATAAACAATTTAACATTCCAAGCAGTGTGGAGATAATTATCGGTGCTGAACTCTATTTTTCTCTTTTAAATGAAGAAAAAATAAAGTTAGGCAATAATTTATATTTGCAATCAAGTATTTTCGGTTATATTGTATCTGGTTGTATTTATGACAAAACAGTAAATAATAATAATACTAATTATTGTTTCTTAACAAAAAAGTCTTGAAATACTTAATGACACTTTGAAGTCTTTCTGTGAAATTGAAGAAGTACAAAATTTAAAACCCTGTAACAGTGAAGAATTAGAATATTGTAATGATCACTTCGATAAAACTCACTTCAGAAAACCGGATGGTAGGCTTGTGGTCACGATGCCGTTTAAACCACAGGTTTTAGAATCCGATTTGGGAAATTCCAAAAATCTTGCTTTGAAAAGATTAAACTCTCTGTGGCAACGTTTAGATCGAGATCATGTTATGAAAAACTTATACCAAGAATTTATTAAAGAATATAGAGATTTAAATCACATGCATGAAATAAAAGAAAACACGAACTTTAATGATGGCTATTACTACCACATCACGGCGTTTTACGACCCTCTAGTAAAACCACAAAACTACGCGTCATTTTTGAAGCTAGTGCCAAGTCAACCAACGGAAAATCTTTGAACGATTTATTATGTAAGGGTAGAGTTCCGCAAGATGATCTTTTTTCGATGTTAATTAGATTTAGAAAGCATACTTATGCTTTTACTGCGGATATTAAACAAATGTTTAAGATGATAGAAATAAATCCATACCAGTGCAAATATTTAAAAATTTTGTGGAAAGACAGTATGTCATCCCCGGTTAAGGTATTTCAGCTAACAACAGTTTCGTATGGAACATCTTGTGCTCCCTACTTAGCCACCAAA
This sequence comes from Maratus speculifer, assembly GCA_964019185.1. NCBI lineage: Eukaryota > Metazoa > Arthropoda > Arachnida > Araneae > Salticidae > Maratus > Maratus speculifer. The sequence goes on along the minus strand of OZ025297.1, from coordinate 12,739,212 downwards.
GTATTACAGCAATTAGCTCTAGATGAGGAAAAGGAATTCCCGTTAGCATCGAAAATTGTTTTGAAGGACTTTTATATGGATTATTGCCTATCGGGCTCATCCAATTCAGAAGAATTCAGATTAATGAAATCGCAATTAACAGAACTCCTCCTAAAGGGAGGGATGGTTTTACACAAATGGTGCACCAATGAGGTCCAATCTATTGATAATCACATGTTTCCCCTGGACAGAAATTCTGAAGAAATAACTGTTAAAACATTAGGGATGTTGTGGAACAGTTTCAATGATACCTTTAGGTATAAAGTTAATATTAACACAAAAAGTGATTTTACAAAAAGAGATGTACTTTAGCAAATTGCCCGCATTTATGATCATTTTGGTCTCTTAGGGCCAGTGATTGCTAAAGCAAAAATATTCATGCAGGAGCTATGGCTTCTTAAAATAGAGTGGAATGAGAAGCTGCCCTCTCATGTTGCCAAACAATGGGAAACCTTCCTCGAAAGTCTTAAAGAACTGGAATCCATTGAAGTACCAAATGCTTCCTAGCTGTGAACCAATCAGTGGTGCTAAATGGTTTCACAGATGCGTCTTCCAAGGCTTATAGCGCAGTGATATACATGCAAACATCTAATTCTAGTGAAACCATCAGTCACTTATGTAATAAATCCCGCGTGTGTCCAACCAAAGTAATAACAGTGCCACGTCTCGAACTGTCAGCATGTCTTCTTCTGGCTAAACTCACTAACAAGGTCTTAAATTCATTAGACAAACAGGTAGCTTCAGTCAATTTGTTTTCTGATTCAACTATTGCTTTAGCTTGGATAGACACTGCTCTTCATCTCCTGAAAACGTTTGTGGGAAACCGCGTTGTGCAAATTAAGGAACAAACTAAGAACTTTCCATAGTTTCATATTCCGTCAGAACACAATCCGGCTGACTTGATATCAAGAGGTGCAAATGTGGAAAACCTGTCTTCTAACCAGTTGTGGTAGCATGGCCAGCCTCTTTCAATTCTTGAAGAAACAATAACAAAAACTGATTCTAACAAAAGTGACATTAAAGATGAACATTATTCTAGTGAGCTTAAAGCTCCCAGCAACTTGACAGTCGCTATTCATAATGACTCTAATTTGTGTGATAATTTAATTAATCTTAGCAATAATTTCCAAAAATTAATTAGAATTTTAGCTTATATTTTCAGATTCATACATAAATGTAAAAAAGTAACATCTGCAACCGGCCCTCTGTTGCTGGAGGAATTAAGAAAGGCAGAGAATTATTTAATAAAAGATATACAGGTAAAGTATCGACCCTCCAAGCGGGATCTTCGGTTCATCGCGCAAGTAAGTTAAAATTCTTAAATCCCTTTTTAGATGGAGCTAGCTTATTGAGGGTAGGAGGAAGACTAGCAAAATTTAATTTGAATTTTGACCATAAACACCCCATTAAACTTCCGGCGAGCTGTCGTTTGACGAAATTAATTTTTCAATATTATCATAAACGAGATTTTCATGTAGGACCCCAAGCTCTTTTGAACACTGTGCGTCAAAAATATTGGCCGCTTGGTGGCAGAAATATTGCGCGTAAAATTGTACATGAGTGTTTACAATATTAAACCTATAACGGCTAGTCAAATGATGGGAGATCTCCCTCCTGAAAGAATAGTGCCAGTTCCCCATTTTCAAATGTGGGATTAGATTTAAGTGGGCCTTTTGAAATAAAATATAAAGGTCAAAGAAAGGGTACTTTTCAGAAAATCTATGTTGCCATATTTGTATGTATGGTCACTAAAGCTGTGCACTTGGATTTTGTCTCAGATTTGACACCCGAGGCTATAATAGCAACTCTAAAAAGATTCTTCGCTCGTCGTGGGAAAAGCTCTGTAATCTTTAGCGACAATGCTACAAATTTCGTTGGGGCTTCAGCAGAACTAAAACGTTTACGCAGACTTGTTACGAGTGATAAAGTTTCGAACTTTTCAGCTTCTGAAGGTATTAACTGGAAGTTCTCCCCTCCTAAGGCGCCAAATTTTGGTGGCCTTTGGGAGGCAGGAGTCAAATCTTTCAAATACCACTTAAAAAAAGCTGTGGGCTCAGCTCATCTCACGATCGAGGAATTCCTGACAGTTATCACACAGATAGAGGCTATTTTAAATTCGCGACCACTTTGTCCTTTGTCAACAGATCCTGACGATCTTCAGGTGTTGACTCCTGGTCACTTCCTCATAGGAAAGCTTCTTAATTTAATTCCAGCACCCAATTTAAGTGAGGTCAAAGATAATTTGCTAAATAAATGGCAAAGGACTCAAAAATTAACGCAGTTAATATGGAAACGTTGGCAGAATAATTATCTGAGCCAGTTACAAGAAAGGAATAAGTGGCTATTTAAAAAGCCTAATATTCTGCCAGGAATGCTAGTTTTGCTTAAGGACTCACAACTGCCCATTTGCACTTGGTCACTAAGCCGCATTAATAAGGTTTTCCCAGGCGCGGACGGGATAGTCAGAGTAGTTGAAGTTCGTACCGCTAAAGGTAATTTTAAACGACCCATTTCAAAAATAAGTATATTACCCATTGAGGACAACATCATAGATCCTAAACCTTAAATGTGATTTATTATGTAATAATTTTTCCTGTATTATTTGTGTTTATTTATTTATTTATTTTTGCTTATAATTTGTATCATGTTATGTTATTATTTGTATTGCATATGTATCTTGAAATATAAAAATATTTCAACGCCTGGCGGGATGTTCCGCTCCTGTATTGTAACTTTGTAACATCGCCTTGGCGACAAACACAGCCCACGCCAATTATACGCCAATCGGCAATTTAGTGTAACCCTCTCACGTGTTGTGTGACGCAGTTGGCTTAGAAAAACGGTCTCTTAGCAACAAGCTCTGAATGCTGCAACAAGCGGCGACTCTAACAAAATAAACATTCCATTAAAATTTACAGTCTACTTGCTTTTTCTTTTTAATTTAGTTTTTCTTTTTAATTTAGTACACCTCCGTACAGATACCTTTCAAAAAATATCATTATTTTTATTTATCTATTTATTTATTTTCCCTCTTTCAACATTCGATATGTGTGCATAACAATAAACTCAATTCTTTTCTTTTTCTCTTAAAATTAATCGTCTGCAAAAGATCGTTTGTACAAGATATTTGAAATTCTGAGTCGATTATAAATTGATTAAATAATTTTTTTTTATAAATTATCGTCTGTGGAATATAGTCTCGACTCTTGGCATGAGTTGTGTTTACATAAAAGAATGATGGTTCGAGAGTAAAGAATGTTCTAGATTTTTCTTTTTAGAATTAAGAGGGGAAGTCTCGAGATAAGAAGAAAGATATTTTTTTTTTTTTTTTTTTTTTAGATGAGTTCGTCTTGCTGAAATAATGATGGAATTTTCGGTAAAAGACATTTTGCAAAAGGAGCCTTTCCCTTTTTCATACTACAGATTAATACATTAACTTACAGCAGCTAATGAGGAACTTATTGGATCCTCTACATCTACTTATTTGATTTTTTTCTCGCTGGCCATGACCTCTGTGTGGTAGAACGGGAACCCTGACGATGATGTCTCTGGCTCCTAACTTTAGAATGTCATACACACACACACACATACGTATATATATATATACATATATAGATAGATAGATATATAGATAGATAGATATGGATATAGATATATAATAAAAAGATCAAATCCTTTCCATAATAAGATCTAACTTTTAATATTTTATCTGAATTCCTCAGTAAATTATACAATCGAATACCAAGTAAGAAGTCCTTCTGTCGACTAGTTCAAGAATTGTGCTTTTGTGAAATTTCAGTCTTTTACTGTTAATAATTTAAAATTCGTCATTGAAACATAATGCAATGAGGGTAGTTTTTACAATCATAACTCATAAACTACTTGGTGGGATGGATCGAAAATTTGGATTTGCTTATTTGATGTTTCCAGAGGTCCATGACTGTAACAAAATTATACATTGAAATAAATAGTTCTTTCAAAAATCTGTAATCTATCACGTCCAAATAGACTTTAAGAGGATATTTCTAATATAATTTTATACCTATTCCTTCCATAGCTTAACCTATCATAGATTTAAGTAAATAACATTTTTATAGTGATAAATATGTATTCACGTATCTAAAATATATTCTATATATATTATATAAAATCGTCATTTAGATAAGTTATCAACTGCAATAGTTTTAAAGAAACATACAACTTATATGCTCACCTGGTTAACATCTTCTACGCTTATTTAAAGTCAAATAAAAATATTTGAACCAGATTTTTTTCTTAACAATTGACAATATATAGAATAATGCATAATATTAATTTACTTTTCCAGACACATTATTAATAAAATATTTCTGTTTCAAACATACTTATATGATTTAAATGGGCGTAGAAATCTAGCTCTGTACTCATATATGATCAGATTTATTATTATTATTATTATTAGTTTTTTATTACGTGTAATAATTTTATTATTGAATTACGTCTTAATTTATTTAAAAATAACAATTTAAAAAATTTGCAACGTTCTGAGTTCCCTTTTAAATATTTTTAATATTCTAATAAATCAAAATGAACTTTAAAAGTATTCTTCTTATTTCCGAAATATGTACTATAAAGAAAAATATCAGATACTATTATTATTATTATTGAAATTAATTCTTCAGATTAAATGAAAGAAAAAAAACTTTTACAGTGGAACCTTAGCAGTAAAATATATTATTAATGGAACAAATTGTCTTGATTTCTATATCTAAGCCGTTATTCATTATAAAAATTTCAAAATGACATTCAACATTCTGTGGAAAAATATAATCTAATTAAAAGTACATGTATTCATAAACCTTTTATTATCTGTGAAATTTCGTCACCTTATTCTAGTCATTTGTTCGTTAAATTTTGCATAACATAAAGTAATTATATTTACACATGCAATCATTCACTCATTTGGCATATTTTAAAAGCTTTTAAAAATTCTCAAGTTAAAGTGAAAATTTTCTCAAATTAAGTTTACTTTCAAAACATAACTCATTTTCATGAAGTTCCAGTACAAAGTTCTAGTTTAGAAGTACACATTGTTATTATACTTTGCGTATTAGAGTGCATGAATTGAGAATGTACATTTCGTAAAAAATAATGTGCTTTCATATTCCCAGATCGCATGATTTCAGACAAATTCGTTAGTTTATAAAACTAATTAATGGTTACAATATTTAGAAATCATTGTCTTATGCATGTATTATAATTTCAATAATGAGAAAACTTTATAAGGAGATATTTTAATATAAATTTTAGTGTGAGTAGATAACTTAAGTTTAGCTTGCTAAGAAATAACAAATGACTTTACAAAAATCTACGACAGGATTTTCCATGAACAATTCTTTTTTGTTGGTAAATAAAAATGCATATACACAGATATAAAATTTTATTTTTATTGATTTAATTTTTAGCAGAATCCGATAGAAAATAAAATTAAAATAAGGCATAAGTCGGTTACAATCAACGACACTACATCGTTTTTTAATACATATGAACATGATTTCATATTTAAGACACTACATCGTTTTTAAATACAGATGAACATAATTTCACATTTAACCTATTGGTTGAAATGTCTAGAATTATGACGATGCATAATATAAAAAATTACAAAAATAATAAAGAACATATAATAGCAATAAACCGAAAATGCAAATGGGATTTAAGACATATACTTTTCGATCAAAGTTCCACATAATCACCAAATGTACACATAAGTTGAGTGAGTTGTAAAAGCTATTAAAATTGAAAGACGTTTAGAAAAGTTTTACCGTTTGTGCCATTTTCTTAAGGAGACAGTGGACCTTTATTTGAGCAAACTCGTCGAAAAAAGGTCTATTTCTGGTTTATAATAGTACCAAAACAGTTTTTTTCTTATTAAAATATCATTTATGATGGTTTTAAGAAGTAAATAATAAAGATAAGTGTATTTAAATACTTTAAAGTTGTTTTTCTCAAAAATAATTTTTCAGCGTTTAAAGATTTTTAAAATGCTCCTTGCAACGTAATTTTTGATCAATATTTATGAAATTGATAATGAAGTATCTTGATATTGTTTAAAAAGAAAGTGTGTAAGCTGTTTTCAATTCGTCTTCATTAAGATAGTCAAATATATTTTTTACATATCAAAAGGCAAGATTTTGGAATCGATATGGAAAGTAGAAAAAAAATCTGTAAAATATTAATTGTTCAAAAGATTAAAAAACTGTTACACAAATTTGTTTATAATAGAGTTTTAAGTGATAAAAATACAAAAGCAAAAAAATATATAAAAAATTAAAACACGAGGAGCATTTTAAAAATTGCGTTTAAATTTTTTTTTTAATTAATAAGATTGGGAATTTTTAAGATATTTTATATGCTTTTGGTGAAATGTATGTATGCACAAAGTTTCATATTGCTATGATGAGAAAAAAATATCGTCCTCCGTCCCTTTAAGGTAACATAAATCCACCCAATGCAAACGTCCGGGCATATTAAATTATTTTATGTCCTGCAGCTGTATACCTGCACGACATTACGAGTCAGATACTGATCGCCTAGCTCAAGAAATGCTGCAAAATATAAAGTGAGAAGTCTGGAACCGCATCCTACCAAAAAAGAAAGAATTTACACACTAGTAAATCTTACCGGTTTCCTTAATTGAAGAAAACACTTATATGGATTAGGGTTTTCTTCAAACAGTGATTTAAAAACAGTTACCGAGACTTGACTCCATGGGCATGAACGTGATTTATACAAAAGAATGGTAAAAAACTTGATCCTACGCTTAGCAAAATGCCTAAATAAAATTGGTGATTATTTTGAAAAGAGTTAGGGAAGAATGCCTGTTAATTCCCTTTTGAACTTTTAGCTATTTACATTATGCATTTTTCCCTTGTCACAACACATTGTAACAAATTTTTGAGAAATATGAAGGTAATATAATGCGTTGACAGTAACATATAAGAAGTTCTGTATCATGAACTTCACTTTCAAATAAGTCGCTGTTATTTTCACAAATTAGACATTCTGATTTCATTCATTCTAACTATGATGTAGCATAGCAGACAAAGTCATTAAATCCTTCAAAGGATTGTTTAATGCAGGAAATACACGAGTCAAAAAATTTTTATTTTTCATAAAATATGCAAAATAATCTTAATTTTGGCTAAACAATTTCAAGAACTATTATAATAACAGAGAAAATAACTAAACTTTAAGCATTGTATTTGTTTTCATTGCAACGTAATTTAATCTGAGATTATAGATACAGCATTGTGACAAAACATTGTGACCATCCATTGTGACCAGTCATATGTTGATCTGTGAGAACACCTCAAATCCTATTCCATATATAATATAAAAAGTTTAATTTTATGTAAAATCTGTCTTATAGTTCCAAAACAAATAATTCGAAGTTTTCGGTATACAATTTTTGTAGAAGAAAGAAATAAATTTTTATTTGTTTTATCTTACTCTTGTGACATTTAATCATCAACTATTAAATAAAGTTAAAATTCCATTTAATGCCTTAGATAAAATCTTTTTATTATGTAAATCTAACAGATATATTAATATCTTGCTATTTTCACTGCATAATAATTTCATTTAATGAACATAATTAAGAAAAAAATATTCAACTCAATAAATGGACTAATTCATAAATCCATATGCATTCATGTTAATTCATAAATAACAGCTCTTTAACTTTAAATTGATATATCATACATATTTTTATTTTTCATTTTAAAAAAATCATCAAAATTCTTATTTTGCCGAAAACTTTCCCATGAATAGATTTTCTACAGAATACATAATGATAAGATAACAAAACAACTCCTCCATTTTGCAATTTCTTAACGATAACAGAGTTGCCACGGGCGATTTTTTATTATTATTTTATACTACTCTTTCCGAATCATAAAATCAAGCTGGAAGATCACAGGAAACGATTATTTTGGCTAAATTGGTAGATATAAAATAGGAAATAATTATTCAAAAGTGGCTTGTCTAAGGAATACTTAATTATCTTGTTGCTCCGACATTTTATTTTTGTTTTACAAAAAAATAACAATGCTTAAGACATTAAAGAAATACATAAATCATTATATTGAAAGAAAAATATATATTTAAATTCCTTAATCCCTGCAGTTAGTTGAAATATTTTTGCTTGTCTTATATATCAGAACTAAGAAATAAGTTATTTGGTAAGCCATCTGTTAATGATTGGCTAAGTATCCCTTTTAGAAAAGACAGCTGTATTAATCGGAAAAAGAAACTTCTCGTGCTCTTCAGTTATATTTAAAGATAAAAGCTTTAAGGAATAACATCTTTCCCTCTTTCGATTTACAAAAGAGTGAAAGGATTTAGAATTACTTAGCTTTTAAGGAAACAGTCAAACAATCTTGTCACAGTCTGTAAAAATCAAAGCCATTATTGGAACAAAAGGGATCAACTCTCATAAAGAAGAAAAAGTATATTGAGATTGATATAAGCTTTGCATGTTCTATGATAAATTAAAATAAATATGGCTTTTGTTTATATTTGTTGTTACAATATTGTAGAGTTATATTAAAGAATTTAATTGGTATTTTAAAAGTGCTTAGCTATACTATTAAACTATTATTTTTAACACAATCAAACTGATTGGTAAAGTAATCATACGACTTGAATATTTCCAGCTGAGCGAAAAAGTATCCGGGTTCGATTCCCGACCTGGGCAGTTTTTCGCTCAGCTGGAAATATTCAAGTCGTATACAATTAAAGCTTGAAATGGAATCGCCCAATAAAATATAAAAATTAAAATAAGAGTGCATTTAAATATTTCAACAATGTGCATGTTACACTAGACTTGAAAAAAATTAATTAAAATTTTTTAAATAAAAAAATAAATATTTAAAAAAAAGTAATCAAACGACAAAAAATGACATTTTTTCAAAGTTTTTAGCTATATATTTAGTTATAAATTTTTATATGTTTATATGTTTTTATATGTTACATTTTTTATATGATTTATTTATTTTTGATATATTTTTGTGCAGGGAAATAGACCACTAGATAATTGCTATAATGTAAAATGTTTAGAAATTCAGCTGTTTTTTTTTTTATAATCAAGTTGAGTAAAAAAAATTATACATACATGAAAATAGTTTTATTACATAATACAATGAAACCTGCATGTGGCACTATACTTGCTTTATTACATTTAATTATGAATGTTTTCATAACTTCTGAATCAAAAATGCTCAAAAATGCTCAAATGTTCAGATTCTAAAATAAGTCATTTTTTAATGTTTGTTTCTTAGTTTTAATTACCATAAGAAAATAATTAACTTTAAATATTAAAGTATAAAAAAAAATCATGGGTTTAATCTCATATAAAGATCCAGTACAAGCAAGAATCAGAGAGACTAACACACCTGTGATTCTTGATATTTCAGATTTTTTAACCGAATTCAAGAAGTAGGTAATGATTTCGACCTTTATGTATTTTTGTTCACTCACAAATTCTTTAAATATGAATCAATTTTGATAATTCTTTTTTTTTTTTTTTTTTTTGAAAGTATAAGATACTCATGTGGTCCTATTTTAATTTCATTAAATTCTGATGATTAGAACTTTTTTAGATTAAAAAAATGTAAATTTGTATAAAAAATAATGATTTGGAGCAAACCAACTTTCATTATTGCCACCGTTTTCAAATCATAAGCATATTTAAACTGTGCATTCATATGCTTTAGCGCCAAGTTGTCGCCAAGCTTGATTCTTTTTTTTTTTTTTTTTTGAAGCCGGTTAGTATTTTTCTTAAAGGATATTTATTTCCAAAAAATTACCAGTTATTATCTTGTTATTTTGTTTAAAAAATCAATAATCTGTACCTTGTTAAAAGACAAAATCTTCAAAAATTGAGCTGTTTATTTTGTATGGGCCTCCAAAGTTTATTATGTGGTAGAAATTAAGATTTTTTATGACGTGGTAACTGCTATGACTCAGAATTCTTTGCTCATACAATCTATCCACATATTATTTTCAAGTGTGGAATGTAAGAGAATTGAACTTTATATATTAGGTGAGAAGTCTGTGGCAAATCGTTGTAGCAAAGTCACTAAAGGTCATTAAAAGGTTTTGCTGTTTTGTTTTTATTTTTATTTTTTTTCATATTTCAACCCCCAAAACAGCTTGCACCTTTCAGTTACCACGGCAAAAGAACCGTTATTTTCTAAACATGAATTGGAACTTTTAAATAATGCATATATAATCACGGCAAGTTGTATGCGCTTTTAGTTACAAAGTTCTTAAATCTGCGAAATTGTATGTAAATAACTAATTTCTGATTACAATTAAGTTTTATATCATAATTCAAAAATATATCCTAGCGAGCCTATCTTTCCGTTCTTTTTAGTTCACATAACAGTATATTTATCAGCGGCAAAATTGCTCTGTGAATCTAAACAAACAGTTGTCGGTAGAGGTGAAATTCCTTCAATCAATCCGAGGATTTTCCTGGTCGCGCTATAAATTTGCATATGTGAAATACGCGAATGGTCAAATCAGTGATTCTTTTGCAGAGTAAGTTATATGTTGTATTCTAGTACTTCTTTTCAAGGTCTAAATCTTTCAGTAATTCATGTTTCTTCTATTTCCATGAGGTGAAAGTTATTGTTGATGAATATTGCTTCATGATATGAAAAGCTATTGTTTTTATGATCAATATTGTTTTATTGTACCATAGTCATGTAAAAAAGGGAAGAAATTGGATGTACTGCTTTGTAGAATTTTCTACACTGAAAGTAATGTAGTTTTAAATAAAATATTAACAATGATTTTATGAATATGTAAATATGCATATGAATTATTAATTAATATTGATATGAATATTAATATTGAATATGATTTTAGAAAGTTTGCATTGTACGTAAAAGTGTATAAGTTTTTGTGAAAAAAAGTTTGGGATTTCAGGCTAAAATGGATTCTGAAGTGGAATGACACCTAATTTTTTAGATTATTTATACAACATTCACACAATTCAAAATTCAACTACTAAGATAACTATTATTACAAGTATTATTACTAATAATTATACAAATATTAAGAACGCAATACTCACAATGAATCCAATGCATCGAAATTAGTAACAGAGAAAGGAAATTAGAATATAATGGTTACAAAAAATCAACTTTAGTGAAATATATCAAAGTGGCGGAAAATTATCTAGCATATTAGAATCCTCACAGAATTAAACATTTTTTCCTGTCAATGTCCCCTACCCGGTAGTCCTGAATCCCCATTTTGTATATTGGCAAAGGATTCCCTTGCCAATTAGAGAATTCGCCAACCAAAATTCGAAATACGCTTCTTATTTCAAGTATTTCGGGTTTTGAGAAGAAATCTCGGCCGTTTAGAGTATTTTCCGTCGAATTTGTGAGCTGGACAAGTTCCGGGTTTTGTCCGTAACACATATAAATATAGCAAGAAAATAACAATCAATAAAAGTAATGGTAAACCTATTTAATTTAGATGTATGTTTGAATTTACTTAAACACTTTAAAATTATAAAATTAACTATCAAATGTCATTTCTATTATAGCCAAAAATCAACAGAACTCGCATAAAAATGAAAATCCGAAGCTGTTTTTTTTTAATAGAATATGTTTTTTTTTATTGTTGGTTTCGTTTATTCTTAAAATCAATTCAAAAAGAGCCCAAACAAAAAACTAAAATAGCGTAATTAAATGTTATTCCTTATTTTCTATAAATATGGCAAGCATATGAAATGCGATAAAAGGAATGCTAAACATTTTTACTTTGGGCGTAAGTTTGACTTTACAAAAACCTGCTAAGAGCATAAAATTAATTATCAAAGCTTATTCATAGTATACCGCCAGATATGCGTAAGAAACGAACTGCCTATAAGAAAGTAACATTTTTTTTCATTTCTTAAGAAAATTCAATTAATTCTTATATCAGTAAATGTATGTATATATAAAAAATTATTTTAATTTTACCTGCATTCTGATCTCCTGTTCCTTTTCCAGTGAATAAAAATGAAGCTAAATTTTCAGGGATCTGAAAAATGATATTTTAAAGTTATTTATTAGAATTTCTTTTTTTTTTCAGAAATATCTACATTGTTAAATTTTGATTAACACGTTCGCTGCCGCTTACGTAAAAATGTGGTGATAATTAATGCCGCACTGTAGAAGTGGATTTTTCCCAAAAGCCGATTTACTTTTTATAACAAAGAAACTGTCAAAGATTTTCTCGCGCCAGCGCGTGACTGGTTATTGGACGTCACCTCACATCACGCGCTGCGCGTGAGGGGCCCCTTAACGTTGATACTATATCACGCGCTGGCACGTGATCGACAGCGAACGTGTTAACTGTATTAACATCTTTCAGGTGAAATATTTTCTAAATATTTAAAAATGTTCATATTTTTTATAGTTAAAATTTGGATAGTTAAAAGCGTACAATGATTTTTGAGATGTTTTGAAGAATTAATTGCATACATGCTTTATCTCGTACTACAATTTATAACAACTAGTCGTTGGGGGCCACCGTAATACTTACCCATCATGGATATGTATATGAAAATAAAACATATGAAAACTATTTATAAAATGCATTGCAATTCATAAACAAAATTTAAATAGTGTTAATATTCATAGTAATGCTATATTAAAGAACTGCTGATGTACCAATTTCGACAAATTATATAAAACGCCAAACTACTCAAGTAGTACCGAACTGCGTAAAAGAAACAGCCTTATAACTCCAAAAATAATAATTCTATTAACTAACAATTAACTGCGTCGGATTAAGCGTTTCATTTCCAATTAAAATATACCTCTGAATTGAAATTTGAATGAAATACAGGGTCATGAAAGATCGAAAAATGTGGAAAACAGGATTACAGATATCTCGGCAACTAATAATCCGATTCAACTTCTTTCTTTATGCAAAATTTGTGTTATTTTATTGCCTTTTACGTCCATTCCTTAGAACAAAAAAATTAAAAAAATTTTATGTACCTTTCATCAGAACGAATTTTTCGAGAGTCCGAAAAAAAACAGTTCCGCATAATCGAGGTTGCTGATATTAAATAGGCTTCGTTCCATTCTTACATGCTAACTACATACAAAATTTCAAGTCTCTATCTTAATTTGTTCGGGAGATAGAGCGTTTACAGACAGACAGACGGACGGACGGCAAATTTTTTTTCTAAAAATATGTTTTTCGGAATCTCCACTATCTGAAACGTGTTAATCCGTCAAATTTTTTTTTTCGATTTTCAAAACGATTGCAAGACTTACCCTATACTACGTATGATGGGTAAGTAATAATAATATTTGTCATACACAATTGAAAAACTTGTGTCATATACACATATTGCCTGAAATGTTTTTCTGTATAAAGAGGTTAAACTGGAAACACTGTTTCATTAGTATGAATAAAATATGTTTATAGATGCAAAACACTTCTAGAAATTTCTAAGTCTTGCTACTTTCCCTAAAGTGAATGCTTCTTATATCAAAATAAATATCTCAGAACAATAAATTATAAAAAATGATATTTTATCTGCAACTTTTCTTAAATATAATTGACGAGTTACTTCTTTTTAACCATGATATTAGTTCTAATATATAGCACAGTATGTGTCACACAAAATGATAAATTACATTTCGGAAAATGCATTGAAATTAATCCCTTATTTCTTCAATTAAATGCATATTATGTATTGACAGTCATATTTATTGCGCAAGATGAATTTGCCGTCAAGAGAAATAATTAATTCTGGAAAGGAATTTATCTAATGATACTTCGAAATCAAAACTGTATCTTCACTTAGATTAATAACGCTGCGACATTTTAATTAGTTATAGTTGACAGCTAAATAAATTAATTTAATAAAAGCTAAATATTAATCAGCAGTTTCGTTGAAGTTTCTATTAATAATGGTTATATCACATAACTCGTAAAAGAAAACTAAGACATTTTCGATGACATAATAAAAATAAAATAATTCTTTTCTCTTTTTAAAATGCAGGATTATCATAAAAACTTTACTTCTGTTATATAATATTACACATACAGGAGAAATGACGCGTGATATGTGGATCTTATTATTTGCTCCGATAGCTGAACAGGCCACTGATAATGTTGTTTTGTCCATTATAAATTCTTTCTTCTTTGAATTTTTTTTCTTCTGGAATTTAAATGCTACATGACAGGTAATTCCTAAAGCACATAGATCTTTTTATTAAAATTTATTTTAAAAAGTACACACTCTATACAACAATATATATTAAAAAAACATTCTTGACACTCCATTCTAAGTATCCCAGACGATATTGTTAAGAATCTTTGGGATAGCATTTTTGCCACAGTTCGTCCTCTCATGTAATTTCTGTCACGAGTTATTTTACTGAAAATTGATACTACTAAATATGGAAAAGGAGATTGTAGCCAATACAGTTATTTATTATGAGATAATATTTAAAAATTTTTACTTCTAAGTACAATATTCATCCCTTTGACAGTAATGAATGATGCCCTTTATCACATCAGTTATATCCAATTGATGACTCATAGTTAACATATAATACAATAATAAGATACAATACATAATAATATACAATACATAGTTATTTTTTAACTTTATATTATTTAAATGACTAACACATACACAATGAATTTCAACTTTTCACAAGATTATTGATTTTCCTTTCTTTTAACTTTAAACAGTTTTTCTCCCCGTTATCCATATATATTTTTTTTTGTTTTGAGTTCTTATATGTGTGTGTGTGTGCATATATATACACACTTATGTGTTCTTTACATTTTTTACTTAACATTTAAACCAATTGACAAATTAGAATTTAGAATTATTATTAATTTATTTCCATTTTCCTTAATACTATCAAAGACAACCATATTCCATATTCCATAGTTATTATTTATTTTTTGTGTTTCATTTTTTATATATAATTATTTACTATTTATTTAATACTACCTCTGACTATAAAGTTCGGTGAATAGTCCTGTACCATTAATGTAGATGAATTATTAACGAAAGTTATCACGCCATCCTTCAAAATAGTCATCTCCTATAACTATGCACCGCTGAGATCTTTTATACATGTCCAGGGAAATTTGCAAGAAGTCGTCTTTTGGAAAGAAGTTCAAAAGCTTCGTCACGTTTCGTTGCATGTCAGCAATATGGGCAAATCTCTTTCAAAGAGAGTTTGAATCGTGAAAACAGGAAGAAGTCTGGAGGATTGAGATCTGGAGAGTATGGTAGGTGTTCAGTTTGCACCATCCCTCATGAATATCTTTCGGTGTCTTGCAAAGCTTAAAATCAAGCTTTAAACTTATTTTTTATTCGTTCATTTTCCTGTTCTCAGTTAAGAGCCAACACACTGAACAAGCACTTAGTAAAGCACGTCTTACACAGAACATAAACGATGCTCAACTGAACAACGGTGGGGGAAGATGGGCTACACTTGCGTCTATGTAGGTGCAGCGTTTTGTTTCCCCAGTGTTGTCAGATTAGTCATTCACCGAATTCTTGAATTCGGTGAACTTGATTTCCGAATAATTCATTCACCGAACTTTATTGTCAGAGATATATTGATGGGTGTGCGCGAAACGAATATAATTTAGCGATATTAAAAATGAGTTTTCCTTTAAAATTATAAAAATATTAGGCTTATTTACTTCTGTTTATGCTGTCTAAAATACAAAATCCTATGAGCTTTTTAGTTAACTTTCATTTAAAGCTTTTCTTTTAAAAATTTCAAGCATTACATTAAAAAGACTTCCACTAATATGTGTAATCCAGTACTATTGTTTGAAATTAATGTTATTGTAATTCAGAGTAAAATGCATTTTATTCTCATTAAATTGAGTATTAAAACATTATAAATAATTATAATTTTAAGAAGATCTTAAAAATCTAAAGGATTATTTTTATTTATTTATACATTTATTTATTATTTTATTATTATTATTCTTTCGAATATAATTTAATTATACTACAAAAATATATGCAGCGCAGAGTTAAAAATTTTGTTTTATGTATCGACCACTGTCGGAACGAATAAAAATCTGTAAATGCCAAGCTAGTACAAATTCTCACCAAACAAAATTTCATATATTCGACATATTTCTTAAGATATGCTTGCATTAATCGACATTTTTAATGAAAAAAATAAATATATAAATATTTTTAATAAGAACTGAATATCACTGATTTTTTTCTCAAATTTCCTATAGAAATAATATTTTATAATTTAATAATACTATGTGGCGAGCAAAGTTATATGCAGTAATAATCAAGGGATCTTGAATCGCATTAGTGCTGAACTAATCTGTGGACGGATAATGATGAGAATTTTTGTTTCTAATGAAAAAAATATATACGTTATTTTTAAGTACATATTATGTTTGAGATTTTTCCATCACATTTCCCTGATCATTTTTTCTAAATTTTTAGAATTAAATATACATATTATATATATATATATATATATATATATATATATATATATATGTAATGATATGACGACGATGTTCTATAATAATGTATAAGCTCTAGTGGAATACCATGTTTGCTGTAGAATACAACGATTCAGTAAGAATCAATAGCGGGATGAGCTGAGCAGTCGTTCTAGTAAGGGAATAAGCCATGGATTTGTTCTATTAGGAGTTTATCCGGAATAAATATAAGTCAGTTCGTTTTTTAATCCATATTTATATAGAAAAAGACATAAAGTTATTCCACTGGTAACTATTGCACAAATCTAACACTACAACTTTCGCTCACCAAGCTGCAACATTCCGGCGTTTTACATGATCGGAAAAAGCGATATGGGCGTCCTAGCAGTTAAAGGGTCAGATGCATTATGAGCCTCGAAAAACTAGAATGAAAATCCAACTTTTGCACGAAAAACTAGCCCCTCCTCTCTCCGCGTCAGTCATTTTAAAAATCCAATTAGGATTAACTTCGAGGCTACGCGTCAGAGATCATCACCGCTGATTGGTATAAGAGGCGTGGTCTTCCCGTAGGAACTATATCATGTCTCGCAAATAGACTAACCTGCTAAGATCTCAGCGCTTTAACACAGAGCAGACGATCAATAAAAAATAAAATTAAAAATCTCGATAATATTCTAAAAAGGAAAAACATTCGAAATCGTTTCCCGCACTTTTTGAGAAACAAGCAATAGATTATTAATAAGTTAAATAAAAAAAAGAAAAAGGACTTTAGGTGTTAAAATATTAATACATTCCCAAACTAAGATTAAAAATATGTTCCACGAATTTAGAATTAAAAGCTCAGATAGAACAAAATAGCGCATTTTTTTTATTTTATTACATATCTATAATAATTCTCTACAATTATATTAAATAACTGTAAACTTGATCCTATCTCAATTAGGCGCAAATTTAACTGATGCATAAAAGTAACCACATATATCTTTTGGTTGCATCCATTTTTAGAAATAAAAATATGATAAAATTAACCGTAGTGCTTGTAGGAAATTTTCTATTCATGTAAAACTTGCTCCTTTGTGTTTCTTTTTTATTTATATATTATTTCACAGTATATTAAATTTCTTGGTATTAAAATTAGGCTTGTCAAAGTGAAAAAATAGCAAGTATAATATTTCACTCTGCAACAATGTTTTCAAGAAAGATTTTACTTTTTTCTGTCTCATTCTAAGTATATTTGTAAGGAGAAAAAGTTATCTGTCTTTAATACTGTTAAAATAATAATAATCATTAAAAAAATAAAACAAAAATAAATAGGCTCACACTTTTTGTATATAAAAACATTTATTGTGTAATTTTCTTAATTTATTTATATTGTGAAAGTTTAACCAACATTTTCAGAAATTTTGTTCATTGCCACATATTTTAATTGATTTATCATTTTTTCCCATAAATTCTCTCTAAATACTTTGTTAAAAGCGTAAAATGTATCAGAGAACACATTTTAGTTCTTTTATTATTATTCTTGCAAATCCTCTATTTTTTTTAAATAAAAATAAAACATTTAAGTATATTTATATTGTTTATTTATATTAAATTTACACAGAAGAAATAAAACTGCACCATACTATTGGTATTATAGCTCTGTATATCATTCTTTAATAAGAAATTTTGCTATAACAATTCTTCAGTTTTTATTTCTAGACAATTGTCAATGTAATCGTAAAATCATTAGTGAAAACAAGCCTTTAATATACATTAGAGTGGGTCGAAGAAAATCGGTCTTCCTGTACTAACTGGAAGACATAAACTGATATTATTTTTTTCTTATTTTTTTACCCAATTTTTTGTCTTCCGAATTCGCCAATTGTCCGCACTATTACTACTTAAAAAACTTTTTTTTTTTTTTTTTTTTTTTTTTTTGCGCAACCTAATGCACATTCCTAAAATTGCTCTCTTGAGGGGCAAAACAGATCGGGATAGCTCAGATGGCTATTTATCTCGGAAAAAATTCTGTATTCATTATCTATAGAAAGAAAAAAAGTTGGGACAATAACTTCTGCAAAGAATTATATTTAAAGTCTTTTTGTGTTCTGCATGTCTGTATTGTTTCGTTCATGATTTTGATAGTCATACTGTTAAGGCTATCTTGTAACGATTTAATATATAATATAAAACAAAATATAAAGCTTATACTTAATATTTGCAACTTTATCCTGTGTTGATTAAATACCCATCCTGATCAATGTGAATTGTTCATTGATCTACGCTGCCAATTATTGTTTAGTGATTGTACAATAGGGTGGGCCGAAAAAAACTTTTTTCGATTTTCGATTATGGCGGTTGCGGAAAAGCGACCACTGCTGGCACTCAGTTCACACAAAAAATTTGAGATTTTTTGGACAATTCCTTACCCTGCCGCAAATGGCTTGAAAATTTGCAAAAATGCTGATTTTTGAACTTTTTTAGGTAAAAAGTTAAAAATGTTAAATTAAATTTATTTTGGCTGTATTTGTTTGAAAAGTCATCTTTAACGTATCAAATGCTTAAATAAGTTCTGATAATGCATTATTTAATTGTTAAGTATATTTTAAATAAGCCGATTTTCATAGCTTTTTCACGTATAACAGGCAAAATATGTATTGGTTTGAATCGTTCTTTAATTTCTCTCTTATTTATGTTCCTTGGTCTTTAAATTTTTACTATGCGTCAAAGGTCATATATTTGGGCAGCGGACAGCAGTATAACTCAAATACAAAGCTGGAAGGTGAGAAGGGGGTGAAACAGGACACTAAGCGTGCACAATGCCTCATCGTAATATTGAAGGAATGAAGGAAGATATAAAAGAGAAGAGAAAATTGCTATAATCGATTTTTATTATTTTATCATGCTCAAAACCTGAGAAATTTGTTCAATGATCTCTTTTCCTAGAGAGATTCAGTAATTTTTGGATAGTTTGACGTACCATGACAGTGTTTTGTGCGTTTTATTACGATGAGTTTGGAAATGGCTATTATGAAAGTCCATGTCAATGTAAAAGACACACGGAAGAATGAAAAGTATCCTTTTTGGGCACCATGTTTGTTGAAAGACTTGCAATTGCCAACTTATACTGGTATCATGCGCCACTACTACTGGTTGCGACACGATATGGCAAACAATCGAAAAATCCAGTATTAGTCAATAGATGATGTTATTAAAATGGTAGATGAAAAACTTACCGAAATCTGAATAAAAGCCAGTGTTTTCCCAACGATCAATTTACAAAAAGATTAAAAACTATTAAAAGAAGCGTATATCATTGGAGAAATCCTGAAATCAAATAGGCTTGAAAGTAAAGACAACCCGCAAAGAATTCGTACGAAATGGTGAAACCTTTTTGTAGTTTTTAATCTTTTTGTAAATAGATAGTTGCGAAAACACTGGTATGAAAGCTTTTTTTTCAGATTTCGGTAACTTTTTCACCAACCATTAAACTATTATTCTAAACTATCACTATTAAAAGAAATGTAGATCATTGAGGAAATCCTGTAATCGTATGGGCTTGAAGGTAAAGACAACCCGTGAAGAATTCGTACGATATGGTGAAACCTTTTAGTAGTTTTTAATCTTTTTTGTAAATTGATCGTTAGGAAAACACTGATATGGAAGCTTTTTTTCGGAAGCTTTTTTACAGTGGTAACTTTTTCACCAACCACTTTAATAACATCATCTATTGACTAATATTGGATTTCTCGATTTGCTTCCATATCGCTTCGCAACCAGTAGTAGTGGAGCATATCAGTATAAGTTGGCAACTGTAATTCTTTCAATAAGCATGGTGCCCCAAAAAGGATACTTTTCATTCTGTCGCGTGTCTTTTACATTGCCATGGACTTTCATACTAGCCATTTCTAAGCTCGTCGTAATAAAACGCACAAAACACTGTAATGGTACGTCAAATGATCCAAAAAGTACCGCATCTCTCTAGGAAAAGATTTCGTCCACACTGAACATATTTCGCAGGTTTAGAGCATAGTAAAATAATAACAATTCCTTATCGCAATTTTCTCTTCTCTTTTATTTCCTCCTTAACTCCCTCAACATTACGATGACACATGCTTCACCCCTTCTCACCTTTCAGGTTTGTTTTGGAGTTATACTGCTGTCAACTGCCCAAATATATGACCTTTGACGCATAGAAAAAATTTAAAGACCAAGGAACATAAATAAGAGAGAAATTAAAGACCGATTCATACATATTTTGCCTATTATACGTGAAAGAGCTATGAAATTCGGCCTATTTAAAATACACTTAGCAATTAAATAATGCATTATCAGAAGCATTTAAGCATTTGGTATGTTAAAGCTGCCTTTTCAAGCAAATAAACAGCAAAAATAAATTTAATTTAACATTTTTAACTTTTTATCTAAAAAGTTCAAAAATCAGCATTTTTGCAAATTTTCAAGCCATTTGCGGCAGGGTAAGGAAAAGTCCAACATATCTCAAATTTTTTGTGTGAACTAAGTGCCACCAGTGGCCACTTTTCCGCACCCGCCATAATCGAAAATCGAAAAAAAAGTTTTTTCGGCCCACCCTATTGTACAAGTTCGTGCCCGATATCCGATCCATAGAATTTAGTTAATTCAAAAATTTTTAAATGACAAAATGTAATCGCATTGTTAACGTTTAGTATAGTAATTTTCCATATTATATAGTACATTTTCAATAGTAATCCATGGATTATTATTCGCTAAATCACGGATTAAGTGATTATCAATCCAAAACTTTGCCTAAATCTAATTTTATCGTTTAAATTGATATCGCTATTTTTAAATCGAGAAAATCACTTTTTAACTGTCCTAAGAGCGGAAGCTTGATCCAACTTCTTAAATATTTTTTGTTGCACTCCCAACGCTAACTCCTTTTTTAAACCCATATAACAATGCATGACGAAAGGGTAACGTTTTATTTTCTATTTTGAATATTAACTTTGCGCATAAATTAATTTGAAAAGTATTTTTCTTTAACGTTATTTTCAGTCACAACGCATGTGAAAAACTGCCAAATAATGGTATTATAAAATTAAAATCCGTACGGTCAAAGTTTCTGCCATCTGTGAAATATGGAACGAACTTTTGCAATCTCCCAATATGGTTATTACAAACTCGCAAAAATTGTTGCATGTTGTGTGAGGATTTATTAGCTTTTTTTAAACATGTCCTAGAAAAGCCATAAATATGAAAGATGGTCTTTCTTTTCCAAGTGCTCTGTGGTGGTCAATAAAAGAAAGTGGTGAAGATGGACATGTCAACGTCATTTTCCGATGCATTTTGACCTCTAGGCGTCCAGTGAATGTCTTAAAAAGGTAAAAATCACCGTGCCGCCACAAAAAGGACTCCGAAATCATTGGGTCCTGTCTATTTGAACTATAAATTATATACACAGTCTAAATAAAGAATGGATAGTTTTCACGCTCTGCACATGCTATGTAGAAATAAATGTCCTTTCATGTCTTTTCCGTAAATGTGTCGATTTAGCCATTAAAATGTTTAATATGAAAGAATTACTGAATATTTATACGATAAAACTTTATCATGTTTTTAATCAAAATGTTTCTCCTTATTTGAGATAAAAATAACTCGATTATAAATTGACTAAAACGGGATATTCTGATTTTAATTGCGATATTACATGAAAATGCGAAACTTTCTTGAAATTAAAATTAATATTTTTTCTTCTTTTATTGATAGCAATATTGCTTATAAAATCCTTACGAATAAGAAGCTATTTCATTAAGTGGCAATTTTAAATTTTGCAATTTTCTTTCACGCTTTAAAACATCACAAACAACGTTTTAATATTTGTACTCATTTCATATAATAGCAAAAAGATAGTATTTAATTAAAATTTTTTTCAATAAGTGTGACAAAGATTTTTTAGGAGATGTAATATTATGAAAGGACATTACACTTATATCGCTTTGTTATTTTCTGAACGTTTGGTTGCAAAAAGCCGAGTATAAACTAAAAGATTAAAAAAAAACTTTTTCATAAATTTTACTTTTTATAGAATTTGTCAAAATATTTTTTACCCAAAAAGATTGTTTGAAGTAATTGCCAAATATTTTACATTTTTTTAAGCTATTTTTATATCATTTTGTCGTTGGATATTTGAATTATTACATATTAGAATATTTAAATATTTAAATATTTTCATTATATGCATAATGGGTTCATAAAATGACCCTGTTTTAGAGTTAGCTACAAACAAGAATATTTTTTTAAAAGTTGTGAAATTTTGTAAAGAGATAATGAAAGGATCTGAATATGTTTAAAAAAATTAATAAATAAAAAAAAAATATGTCTTTCAAAACTTATCACAATACGACACGTATTTTTAATTCATATTGATTAAATACGTATTTAGCTAACATTTACTATTGTTAACATATTTTGTTTATTATTTTTATCTGATCTTAATAATAGCATTTCAGGCCATGGTTTTAGCATTCATGAGAAATTCCTGTAGTTAACTGAAGAACTTGTTATCTTGCGACTTTAGATGGTACCTGAAATTAGGAACGCTCAAAATTTTATTGCTAGAGGATTCCTATTTTTAATGAAATACATATTTAGCTAACTTTTATTATTGTTAATATAATTTGTTTATTACACTGTAAAAAGAAATCTGTAATCCTACATATGTAGAGTTGCCGAAATCTGAATGTTTATTATCATTATATCCCTACTCTGTACTATAAATTATGTAAATCTACAAAACTATTTTTTGTAAAGCAACAAAAATCTGTAACTTTACAAACGAAATTTTTTAAAATTGCAGTTATCTAATTAAATTTTTATCTGCAACCTGGGTTGAAATTACATAAAAAAAATCTAGGAATCCCAGTTTCCTAAAAAATTCTTATTAATCTTGCAGATTTTTAATTTTCAGTGCAAATCTGTATCTGTTGCATACATTTTTTCTAATGTCGTTACATAAAAAAGTCTAGAAATCTCAGTTTCCTAGAAAACTTTAGTAACTTTACAGATTTTTTTACAGTGTATTTTTATATGATCTTAAAGATAGCATCTCAGGAAATGTTGTTAGTATTTCAGAGAATTTCCTATAGTCAATTGAGGATCTTGCTATCTTGTGATTACAGATGGTACTTTAAATTATGACAAGTGTAATAACTCTAGCAAGATTTGTTGTAATAAATTTTGTAAACTATCGTAAATGTATACTATGATTGAAATTTATTAAGAAACGCTATCTGTCCTTTTCTAGGAAACTCGGATTCCAAGAACTTTTCCTGTAACGATAACAGCAAAAATTCAAGTTTCAGAATCGATTACATGGATTTTTCCTGTTATCGTTACATGAAAAGTTCTTGGAATCCCAGTTTCCCAGAAAATGCTTAGTACCTTCACAGATTTTTTTTTTACAGTGTATGGATCAAAACTGAAGACATTGCTTTCTAAATTTTAAAACATCATATATTATCATATCCAAACAAACGATAATTTTGTACTCTGTATTATTGTTTTGTTCCATAGATGGCGGTATAAAATATGCATTTAATGTAAATTATAATTTAATCATACTATTTTAAAATAACTTAAAAGTGCTTGCAAATAATGATCTTTCCATAAAAAATATTCGATTTGGGTATTTTGCTAATAATTTTGCTATTTTTCTTAATAAATAATTAAGTGTTTATTGTTAATTTTTTTGAGCAAGAAATAAATACCAGCATATTTTCAAAAATGAGTACAATTCTTCCTTAATTTTGAGTACTTTTGGATAAGAGCTAATTTTGAGTATGTGAAATATGTAAAATTAAGTACTTTTTACTCAATTTTGAGAACCCATTTTTTTCGGTGTACTTTCACAATGCACTTCACAATACTATTTCACCACATTCGGAATCAAAGCTTCTTTTATAGAAAAATTTAAAATATGGTAGTTTATTTAAGGATACTGTGTATCTATGGTCCCACACTGTTAAAACTAATGGTGACACATTGCACTTTTTAAGGGTGAAAGGCTTGTCTCACTGGTGACACCCCTAAAGGAGCAAAAATAGCACCTTTAATTAGGGTGAAAAGATGGCACCCTTAATCAAGAGTGCCCAATGATAAAAAATTAAAAATATACTAACCAACTTTCGGCCTTCGATGGATTCGAACGCAGAACGTCTGATTACAAGCTCAGCGCCCTATCCACTCGGCCATCAAGCTCACCTTCAAAGTCTCCTTAAATATACATATGTCCTGAAATTCAAAGGTTGCTTTATATAAAAAAGCTCGCCAAAAGTTAGCCATCCAAAGTTCTAAACAAAATTGGGATAGCGTATAGCGGTGATAGTCATCGTAGGAAAAAATTGCTGTGTTGATCCACCTGTGACAGCGAGTTGAAGTGCAAGGATCATGTTACAGAGTGTGCGCAAATGACTAAGGGGTGAAAATCTTCCAACGGTATGCATTGCGCGGCACCCTAATTAGCGTGAAACACCCAATGGCACCCCAAACACATTTTCAAGCCCGCTGGTGCCAAGTGATTTAACCTTTTCACCCCTGGGGGTCAAATGAAACCGGTTCGTCACCTTTACTTTTAACAGTGCACATAATCGTTTCATCAATTAAATCATGCTTTAATTATATGTATGAAACTTTTAAAGTATAAGATTAAAATAACCCTTTTTTCTAGCTTTCAAACACAAATTTAAATGCGTATTTGATAACAAAAATCAGTTTTCCTGATAATTACAATATTCTTTATTGCACTTTTAAACGTAGGTTAAAGTTAAAGCAGTTGCAATCACATGACATAAATATAAATATTGCAATTAAAATCGTTTGTATTGTATTTACAATTGCTGCAAAACTAAATAAACAAAATTTCTAATGAAATCATTATTATTAATATTAAAACTAGTCGTTGGGGGCCACAGTAATAGTTACCCATCATATATATGCATATATATAATATGAAAAAAATACATTTGAAAATTATTTATAAAATGGATTGCAATTCCAAAACAAAATTTAAACGTATATTTATATTTTTGTTATGCATAGTAATTCTGTATTAATGAGTTGCTGATGAATCTCTTTCGATAAATTATACAACACGCCTAACTACTCAACTATTGAATTGCGAAAAAGAAACATCTTGATAACTCCAAAAATAATAATTTTATTAAATAACAGTTTATTGCGTTGGATTAAGCGTCTCATTTCCAATTAAAATATATCTTTGAATTGAAATTTGAATGAAATACAGGGTCGTGAAAAATCTAAGAATGTGGAAAACAGGATTACAGATATCTCGGCAACTAATAATTCGATCAACTTCGTTCTTTATTCAAAATTGGTGTTATTTTATTGCCTTTTACGATCGCTCCTTAAAATAAAATTTTCGAAAATTTTTATATACCTTTCATCAGAACGAATTTTTCGAGAGTCCGAAAAAAATAGTTCCGGATAATCGAGGTTACTGATATTAAATAGGCTTCGTCCCATTCTTACATACTAAATACATGCAAAATTTCAAGTATCTATCGCAATTCGTTCGGCAGATAGAGCGTTTACAGACAGACAGACTGACAGACAGACAGGCGGACGGACGGACGGCAAATTTCTTTTTCTAAAAATATGTTTTTCGAAATCTCCAGTGTCGAAAACGTATAAATCCGTCAAAAAAATTTCGATTTTCAAAACGATTGCAAGATTTACCCTATACTACGTATGATGGGTAAGTAAAAAATACTACTTTATCCATTTACACTTTCAGAGATGAACTAGCTAATATACACTATTTCAGTTTAAACATTTATTTTTACAAATCTATTATAAAACTCGAAATGTATTTTCAAAAAATTCAAAAAATGTATCCTTTTAAAATTTTGAAAAAAAAATGTATTTACAATTAATTTACTTGATTTGATTTATTTATTTATTTTTGTAATAGTGTGCAGTGCACTGCATTAATCATTTATGTAGAATAGTGCAAAAATAGACTTTAACTGTTAATTACTGCTAACATTATGTTAATTCAAACGATATAATTAATAAAAAAAAAATAATAAATTATTGGGAATCAGATGCAATTTCCTTAGAATGTTTTTTCTTTTAAAAAAACATATGGTTATAAATTGTTTGAAATGTGATTAATAATTATGTCATTACGTCATCCTTGATTTTAAAAAATATTAGTACAAAGATTGCACCTGAAATTATCGCACCTTTTATTGTAGTATTGCTCTAATTACTACTATAATTATAATAAAATAAAACAATATGAGAAAGCAAATGCATTTTTAAATGATAAATTACAACAAATAATTTAATATTAATGGTTAAAAATATCAATTTAAAACCAGATATCCTATTTAAAAGCAAAGTAAAATAAGCCAAAAACATTTGTGTTAGCTCTGCTCTTCGTTATTTTTACACGATCAATTTAAATCAAATATGTATTATGATTGGCAAGAAAAAGAGAACCTTTTGTCTTTACAAATACATTTCGAATGATACATTAAAAATAATTTTTTAAGACTTTAGCGCAAAATGAAATTTTATTCTTATTATTTTTCAGTTTTGAAGAGTCTTCTTTAAAACCAAGAAATTTAAATTTAATATATTGGAAAATAATACACGTCGGAAAAGGAAAGAAATGGTTTTTTCCTGATAACAAAATTTCCTTAAAATATTGCATCAAATTTATTTGTCAAAAAGATTTTACTAAAAGCTTCCTGTGTATAAAGTTACTTATGTAATTTTTAATTGCGGTTTTTTAAAATAAGTGATATACATATTTATAAGTAAAAGTTATAAACATATTTTAGAAACATTTTATAGGAAAATTTTCAAATATAAATTGTATTTAAAAAGAAGTTTCGGAATTTTTTCCATTTTTTTTTTCATAAAAGCACACATGAAATCATGTATGCACATCTAGATACCACTAATTAATTTCTAAAGCATTAGTTAAATATTTCATATTTAAAATGGATCAAGGCAATACACTTAAACAATTTTAATTAGAGACAATATTATAAACCTATAATTGAGCAATATTTAATTCTGAGCGCAAAAGAAACTCATCGATTTACTCTCTTATTAAAATTATTTTTTTTTTCGTAAAATATTTATAATTTTTATTTTCTTCTACACTGTAGAAAATATTTGTCAAATTTACAGCACAAAATGCTGGCAGTAATGATGCCAGCAGTTTTCGCCTTAAAAATTGGTGTAAAATTAGATGTAAATATTTTTATTACATCTAATTTAACGGATTATATTACAGTGTATCTTTACAAGAAGAAAGCATTGGATTCGTGAAATTTTTCTTATTCTGGTATTTGACAGATTTACAAGTTTTAGAGGTCACAGATTTCAAAAATCATGTGTTTACAAATTATCTGTCTGTGGATCTGTGACTGTGTCTGTCTGTCCTTCTCTCTGTAAGTGACATAAATTTTGCATGTTCAATCTCCCGAACTTATCACCAAAATTTGACGAAAATTTATATTCAATTATTCCCTAATATAAGTTGATTCGTATTTCATGTAAGTCGTGGTGCTGTTATCCTGCATTTTTTACGATTTATGAAACAGCTCTATCTCAATAACTAATGCACAAGTTTCAGATTCAGTTATATCTAGATATAAATTGATGCTGTTTAAATTTTGGTGTAAAATTTTCAACAGGTGGCGCTGCTATGCTGCATTTTCAAGTTTTTTTGCAGCAGCTCTGTTTCAAGAACTAATGAATGAAATTTAATAAAAATTTATATTTCTGTAGTTCCTGATATAAATTGATAGTGATTAGTTTTTAGTGTAAATCACTCAATAGTTGTCACTGTTATGCTGCATTTTTTTTCGATTTATACAAAAGCTCTAACTAAAGCACGGCTTTTTATAAACTTGAGGTTCAGTTGTCCTTTACATAAATAGATGTTGCATACATTTTAGTGCAAATCGCTCAACAGGTAGCTTTGATAAACTGCATTTTTAAAGGATTTTCTACCTTACGGAGTAGCTCTACCTTAAGAATTAATGCACGGTTTTTAACCAAACATCAGATTTAGTAAATCCATTATATCAAATAGTTCTGTTTACATTTTTTGTCAATCGCAAAATAATTGGTTTTTGCTATGCTGATTTTTTCTCGATTTCTAAAATAGCTCTATCTCAAAAATATATTCTCGAATTTTCATCAAACTTCAGATTCAGGTATAGTTTACTTAATATTATTGCTGTTTATGTTTTGGTATAAATTGCTCGAATGTTGTCGGTTTTATGTTGCAGTTTTCCTGATGTCCACAATAGTCCTGTTTCAAAAACTAATGCAAGGAATTTCATGTCTTCAGAATCCTCACGATGGGTATAGATTTTCATTTAATTTTGGCTTTGTGGTAGCGAATTTTGAAGTATTAGTATGCATCAAATAGAGGAAAGTTTTGGGATTGCCACATCAGACTAGTTTAAAGTTCCAATTGCTGGTATTAAACAGTGCTAATTCGAACCATCAATATACATAAATAAACTAAATTATATTTTTTTGAGTGACAAAATATTTATTTTGTATGCTAAAGCTATCCATAATTTTATACTATTAAAATCCCTTTAATCTTAAACTATTAAAACGTGCAAATTAATTTTAATATATTTTCAAGCAAATATATACCGAAACATAAATAAAATAGATTTAAAGAATCATATTAAAAGATAAGTATTGATACACAGAATTTTTAAAAAACAACGCTGTATGTTTAAAAAAACGAATTCGTGGAATCACATTTTCATTAAAAATAATTTGTTAGATTAAAAAAATAATTTTTAAGCCTCTATGCTTACATTTTACGCAGTTTTATAACCTTTTATCTAAAATACATTAGTAAATTATGTAAAACTTTTTATTCAAGTCAAAAAAAAAAACTTTTTTGAAGTCAAAGCACTACTATTCATTACGTTCGAATATTAAAATCTATTTTCTAACAAAATGTTATGTAAAATAGTCCTTAGAAAACCTATTTTTCAAACTGTTTTCATTACTTTTTTAAATTTTAAAATGCATTAAAATCTTTTTCATATCACTATGAAATATGCTGCAAAAACTTCCACTGTTTATTTTTAATTATTTTGTTCAAATATTCTGTTACATATAAAGTCTAATGAATGCAAAATGAAAGAAGAACGTTTCGATGCATTTGAGTAATGCGTCGTTTCAGATTCATGAAAAATACTTTATTGGTGTATTAAGATTATAAAAATAGGTAATGATATGTAATCAGTTTTCAGGTATTTATAACGTTTTCAGATTTAAACAATTAACATAACTTTAAAAATGATTGGATAAAAAATTCTTTTAATATAAAATAAGCTGAGCTTAAATTAAAATTTCTATTGATTATAATTATATTTTACTTTCCAGATTATAGTATTTTGTGTTGTTTATAGAGAAAAATTCTGAAATATGCAAAAATTAATTTTATAATCATAAATTGAATATGTATGATATAAAATCTTAAAACAAGACAATAATTTTAAAGGTGATATAAAAATAAACTGATAAACTCTCCAGAAATTGGTTTTTTATAAGATTCGTCATTCCAGAAAATCATAGAAAAAAAATTTAATATTCATCCATTTACTGTTTCTTTTTGAAATTTATCTCGCATTAGATGTTAAAAGATTTGGCGTAAACAAATTTTTAAGTGATGATATGTAGTCTTTTTAGATTATTTTTGATTGCTTTATTTTTTAAAAATATTGGAAATAAATCAATTCTTCAATAGAAATTGAAAGAAACAAGATTACAGGTATTATGAACTTCTCAATGATGTTGTTTAACCCTTTTTGGAATAATATAAAACAATATTTTTATGCATATTAAATGATATTTAGAACACGTATGTTTCATCTTATATGGGTTGAAATATGTTTGACACAAAGCTTTTTCAAGTTTAATTAATAGAAAATTTTTACAACCTTAAGATTTTAGAAATATGAAAAGTAAACGATACAAATGTTGGTCATACAAAAAAACTCCACTGATGTATTGACCTCTAACGGTCTGATTCATTCAACCGATCGTGTTTCGAATATTTCGATTATAATTATTGCAGTTTGAGCTCAGGAGTTCGCGAATGGTAACAAAGAAGTCCTCATTGTTAATTTTATAAGGTACACAACCTGGCTACAAACCTCGTTTCTTATTACATTTTTCATTTCCGGGTCTCAAGGCTCTCTTAACCTCAGTTCTATGGATTTATGGTTCTGAGAATATCTCAAATCTACAATCTACTTGTACAATGCGCAAGCATTTCGGAATTTGATAGACTATCAAACACGAGATCAGAACATCCTTTATGCTATGTCAGGTTCGGCTGTTTCACAGTCACCGCCAAATTCAAATTTTACATTAACGAAAATTATTTTAAACTCAAAATTAATCCCAGTTGAGTATTATCAATTCAAATTTGTTTCTATGGTAAAGACTTGTTTTATATTGAAATGCATTACTGTAGTCTTCTGCATCTAGCTTTTACTTTTTATACGCTTATGTGTATAAAATTATTTTTATCAATATGATTTTTTAACTAAAAATATTTTTTCAGTGACAAATCAAATATTTGCAGCAATGATCAATATATATGTATAAATAATACAATTTATGTGTATATATATCCTAATTAAAGTACCGTAATAATTATAAATGTATGCTAAATGTACAATTCTTTAAAATAGAGCCTGTTATTTGTATTTTTTTTCACTTAAAACAAACTCAGCTTTTTTATATCTCCCACAAAATCTCACAATATTCTTAACAATAATTTTGTCTGCAAGAAACTATAAAATAGGTTCTTTTAATTATGTATATGCTGCAAACAAAATTTCTTAACTATCGTAATGTTATAATAGTAATTTATAAAAAATCTCCCACTGATGATGAAATTTATTATTATTATTATTATTATTATTATTATTATTATTATTTGGTTAAAAAAGTCCCAACCTTGTACTATGTCTTTGACAAAATTTCAAAACTTAGAAACAATAATTTTGTCTGTAGGCTGTTTAATTATAGACACTCTGTATATTACTATTTTAATCAAAATATTTCACATAACGAAAATAAAAATAGTGTTTTAAATAAAATATCTTTCTCTCAGTCATGATTTTTCAAAGTCATTGTGAATGTTCCATTATTATAATTAATCAAATAATGACGCATTAAAGTCACATGCTGAATTTCTGTCACAAGGCTTTGTCAAATGGTAACAGGGACCCTATTGTGAAGTAACCACTATGAAAAGTGGTGAAAACGCACCACTTTTCTTAGCCACCACGTAGTGACTTTAATGGAACATTGTTTGGTGATTTATCATAATGCAACATTCACAATGACTTTGAAATTGGCCTCCAAATGACAGTCACACGAGAGTCTCAATAAAACGACACTTTAAAGCTACCTGGGGACTCGTCACAAAGCAACAGTCGCAGTGACCTGACAGTGGAGTCTCATATAGTAGTCATTTGAGACTCATAAAAGAGACGTATGAAATTTCCTATTTTTTTGTTTCAACGTAGTGACAGTGATTCTTGTGACCATGTGTGACTAGAATGAGATGTTATATGGACTAGCTGTTATGCAGGGATAGTAATTATTCGAGCTATATTACTTCCTTTTGGATATTCGCGTGAAAATTATCACTTGAAAATCCCTTGAAAATTGGCATTTTGGGACTCGTCCTTAAATTTTGCACACCAGTGTATATATATTACTTGTTTAATGGTTTTTATTTAACAGCTTTGATCAATTCTTTTTATAGAAAGTTTATAAATTCTTGATTGATAACAGATTTTTAGTGTAAATTTAGAATTCAAAATGTTTAGATTATTATTTCTGTAATATTAAATATTTTAAAATGTATGAAGAGCATATTAAATATCATGCAACATACTTGTATTAAAACGTCAATAATTATATTATTATTACTTTATACACGCTTCAAAACTGCTAATAAATATTCAGTCCAAGCATTAAATCTTTTTAAAATGTGCCTTCAGAGATCTTTTCTCCATAAAAGATATTTTTTTTAATTTAACGGTAAATAGATTTCTATTAAATTTGTTTAACTCTTTAAACTGTAAATTTTTATGTATTTCTATTGAACATTTTCGCTATGCACTGTCTTCAAATAAATGAATACATTCTATACAGATAGAAAAAAAAGACATTTTTCAAAAATTCTTATTGAAGTAATAAGTAAAAAAATCATAGCTCTATTTCCAAAAAAGTGTTTATATTGTTAACAGAGTAGAATGTGTTTCAAAGATAGGAAGCTTTGAAATAATTTATTTTCACAGTAGTTTTTCAGAGAAAAATATTTTATCCAATTAATTAATATTCGAACTTTCAAAAGAAGGTGCAGTTCTAGAAAATTTTTCTGACAATAGATATTTATATATATGTATATACGTTCGTTTTCTAGACATATTTTTATTTTATTTTATTATTATTATTAATTACCTCATATGAAAATTAATTTGCTAACATCCATTCATCATACATTCCATTTTTAAGCAATTTGGATAAAATGGAAGTATTATTAGTATACAATGAATTGAATTTTATAATATACAGCAATATCTTTTAATAAGTATTTTATTTATGCTACATTTTTATATTATACTTTTATTGATTTAATATAACATGTTTTAGATAACTCAGAAAAGATAACTCGGTTAAAAAGGATGTTTGTTTTTGTTGTTTTTGTTTATTGCATATCTTGGAGCAAAATATTTAAATCAAAGTACATTGTTGTAAAAATCATCTCAACTACAGATTTATAATTTATGCATGTTTACATTACGTTTGTTTAATATATATATATATATATATATATATATATATATATATATATATATATATATATATATATATATATATATATTTCAATTCCATATTCTAACAATTGCTCAGCTATTTTATTAAAAATCTTACATAAAGGTAATCTTTGAAATTTACGAGAGTATTTTGATTTATTTATTTAATACAATGGGTTACGACATTTTCAGTTTTGCTCATGGGTTACTGTCAAATTAAAACAAGATTTGAAAACATAACATAATAGGTAAGAAAATAATTGATCTCAATCAATAAATTACTGATTCTGGCTCCTGTAGTCCTTCAAAAATTTTCTATATATAAGTATTTTTTAAATAATAAATAATATTTAATTCCAACTATATATAACGAGTTATATTAGTCAAAAGTTCGCTGTGGTGCTGCTACTCTTATACATTCGCAATATCATGCCATAGTTAATCGACAAAAAGTGAGTTTTAAATTTTTTAGAAAAAAAATGTCCTGTAAAGAGACATTATTTTGTTCTGTTTGTTTCCTACAGAAGATGAAACCCCAGCTATATTTCTCTAAATTAGTTAATTAGATATACAGTGGCGATCAAAAGTTTCCGGAAGCAAAAATTTTTCAGTCAATTTGAAAATATACCCATATGAAGAGGAATCTCAAAGTGATATTTATACATTTTATAGACATAATAGTTAGGAACTTACTTGTATAAGAACATGTAAATATCAATAAATTTAACCCTTTAGATCCCAAAACGCCCGAGACCGCCCGAGTCGTCAGAAACCCGTAACGGCCGAAAGACGGCCTGACTTTTTTCTCCCCTCTCTTTTGTGAAGTGTAAGTTGTTGAACATGGATCGGGCGTGGTTGTTTATTCCGCTTAATGGACAGTAGATAGGAACACAATGGGAATAGGTGCCGTTCAACATACACAAATACAATAGGTTTATTTTAGGTAGGAAGACTGTCTGTCGAGTAGTACAAATCATGATTTTGTCAGTTATTACTTAGATCTCTGTTATTTTTTTCATTTATTTTTAGTAATTAGTTTTTATTTTGTCCTTATTTTAATAATATTACTATATAGATTGTAAAACATTAGAAAACTGAATAATAAAAAATGTACAATAATAATAAAATAATGATTTATATATATTTATATTAATTTTGATATATACTGGTAGATAAATGAAATTATTTTCAAGAAAAATGAAAGTATATAATAAAAAGTTTTAATATTTTTTTCACTTAAGAATCTATATTATTCACGTGGGGAAACTTGAGCGCTGTTGTTAAACCAATGGGAGAAATCTAAGCAAATATCAAACTCGCTGTTAGTTCAATTTTTATAATCGGTTCTATCCGGATCCAAAGATGAATGGTTTCACTTCTAAGTACTGAAATATTCGCTTCTAAGTAATGAAAATATTTGCTTCTATTCTGCGCTTCTTATGTTATACCCCCCCCCCTTTTTTTAATATTCAAGTAATAAGGCATAAAATTATTAAAGAAATCTTATTATCAAATCAATTTATAAAATCGATACTCAGGAATGAAAAAATATTTAACCGTTTAATTCTTACAATTAATTATTTAAATTTTAAACATCCCTTTTTTTACAGAATTTTATTAAATGCAGTGATCTTAATTCTTTAATTTATGAATTAGTCAAGTGGCTATTCAAGTACTGCATAAGCATTTTCAGTCATTTTCATTTTTATTCATTTTGTATCTATCCTCTTTTCTTAAAAAAAAAATAATAATAATGTTTGATCTTCTCCCTCCTTTTTTTATTATGTTAGATTTTATAATGTTTTGTGCATAACACTTTTTCCAAGAAAAAATCATTTACCAATAAATCGCATTATTAATTTATATAAATAGCCATATTGTAATACTAAAAAAAAGTATAGTAAATAATGATTAATTAATGTAATTAAAATGCTCATTTCCCACCATGATTTGTTTGTTTAAGGTTATTGCATTGCAGTTGCTTCATTGTCAAAAGCTTAAATAAGAACTGTTGTAACTATGCCTCCCTCTTGTCGGAAACAAGCAGATCATGTACAATTCCCCCCCCCCCCGCCCCATTTTCCATTTTCCACTTATTCATTCTGTATCTCTCCCCCTCTTAAATTGTGATACTAAAAAAAAAAAAAAAAAAGTTTAGTGTATGATAAATAATGGTTAATAAATGTAATTAAAAAGCTCATTTCCAATCATGATTTGTTTGTTTATGATTATTGCATTATAGTTGCTTCATTATCAAAAGCTTAAGTAAGAACTGTTGTAACTTTGCCTGCCCCTTGTCCGGAAACAAGCGGATCATGTACGACCCCCCCCCCCCCATTTTCCATATTCCTTACATAATACTTGAACGGCTCCCAACTGGAGAATGACTTTTTAAATTACCTTCACCAATGAAAATTATAAGTAGACGAATATTTTCAAATAATGATTACTTTTTTACATTGCTTTTTTAAATTAAGTTAATTTAATTGACCGAATAATTTATTAAATATTATGTATCCATTGTTATAGAAAGGAAAGTTACCTAAAAATAATGGCATCAATAAAGTGGAAAAAATTAAAACATATGAATATTTATATAAAAATTTATCACATAATTTAAATTAATGCAGAAGTATTACATTATTAAACATTTTTCAACATAAAATTTTATTTGAAAAAAAATAGATATTTTGTAAGAGTATGTTGTATAAATGGTTTAAAAATGCATTAAATATTTTTATTTTTTCCGAAAAATGTATCAAGGATAAATTTTAAAATTTAAAATATGTATTCTTTTTTTTACTAATAAAACAAAAAAAGCTTTTAAATATTAAAATAAATATATGTGTTTAATTTACAAGTAAAAGTTTTGTTTATAAAACAAAGAATTAAAAAAATCCTTCATCTTATGATTATTTAGCAGTGATGTCATAAACATACTCTTAAGTCTAAAAATAATTTGTCTCTCCGATTAGCCGAAGATTACGAGAATGCATAGCTTTTGGATTTATGGTTATTGGGATTAAGGGGGAAATGGATAACAAAAGGTATAACAATAGGTTCTTCTTTGGGCAGATACTACAGCAAAAGGGTTGAACCATACAAGTACGTATGAATAACTAAAGCAAGCCGCCTCACCTTTCGTGGGGGGGTGAAATGTCGGGCGGCTTTCCGGGATTCTAAGGAAGGTAAAAATTTCACTGCTCTGGGACATAAAGAGTTAACTGACAAAATTAAGTATAAAGGAAAACGCATGTTCTCAAAAGTTTCCGGCCAATTTCACAAGTTTGTAAAAAAGTGGTATTGTAATAGAAAATTACAGTGAGTAACAACATTTACACTTAGTATTTTATCGTATTACTATTTTATTAGCTTTCGTAATAATTACTTCGGTGTAGCAACGCGACATTCATACAATCACCGGTTAAAGATCGTCTATGGTACGTTTTTCCCACATTTCTTGCAATTTTGGCGAAATTTCGACTGAGTTGGAATATTTATAGTTCCGCAGACTTTTGTCAACCTCTTTTCAAACATTTCTATTGGATTCATGTTGGGCACTTGGGCTGATCATTTCAAAAACGAAATTTTATCCCTTTACATGAAGCATCTTCAGTATCCTATCAAAATGATCACGTGGTTAGAGGTCATTCACATAGTCCTAACTTTTGAAGCAATTGTGCTTCTTCTTTGCTGAAACCTTGTGGTAAATAAATCGAAGAAACTAACTGGCCAGAAACTATTGACCGCCACTGTATATCTTGAAAATATTGATTTACTGTTTTATAATGCAGCATAATTCCCATAACTTTTTTGTCATATTTTTGCGTTGAGTTTAAAGCATTAGACATAAGTGATGAAATTCTGCTATCTAGCTGACTAGCTTTCTTCTTAAGAAAAATTATTTATTATAATATAGTGAAATCTGTCTTTATAAACTGGCCGAAAAGGAAACTCTGTGCCGTTTTAAATGTTATAATTTAAGATATTTGTAAAATTTCTTAAAATATAAATTCTCATTAATAGATTTCATAAGTAAAACTCATCAAATTTATTCATATGTATAGGCCAATTAATGTATCATATACAGTTGCAGTTGGAATATGGTACATACTTCATAGATGCATATCAAATTTATTGTACTCGAAACAGTGTAAGATTATTAAAATGCGATTGAATCAATTTTGTTAAAATAGGATGTAATACTTTTGATTCTCCCTGTAATTAAACTATACATCTGATTTTCCTAAAACTTGAAATAACTCGAGAAGATTAAGCAAAAGTTTAATTTAATTAAATTTTATTTAATTTTAAATGATTCAGTGGAACAGATTTTGCTTTGTTATACGCGGACAGACGGACGGAGTAAGCGATGACTATGGGTGCTACGTATTCAGATAATTACGAACGCACCTGATAATTATATTCTCAAATTATTACAATAAACTAAATCTGACCTAGAAATAGTGAAAAAGAGCCTTTGTGCACGAAAATTAAAAAGGTACAAAACAATTGTTTAAAAGTGCACAATAAGAGCAAACAGCTGCTTCAAATCTACAAACGAAATTCTTCTTTAAATGTGTTCTCAAAACAAAAAGCGCAACTCTGTAACATAAATTTTAATTAATTTTTCTTCGAAAATGCGTGAAAGTAGCAGGTGTTGTTATTCAGAAACTATCTAATTGCACTCAGTTTTCTGTCTTTTTACATACGTAATAGAACTTTCATAACAAGTCTTCAAATTTGACGTTTTTGAACAAATTTCGCAAAGTAAGCAGAAAAACCGATCGAAAAGCAGGAGTAAAGCGGGTGATCACGTGATCGAAATGGCTTAGAACTGGATAGGTAATTTAATTATCATAAAATGGAAAACTAAGTTCGATTCCAAATCGCTTCCATAGTCGGGTTTTTCAATTTTATATCGTTGTATTAAAAAAATGAATTTGTAAATGTGTCAAAACGTTTTGCGCTTCTTGAGCGGAGCAGTTGAGAATAACCTTAAGGGTGTTCTTAACTGCTCCACTCAACAAGCGCAAAACCTTTTGACACATTTACAATTTCATTTTTAACAGAAAGACATGAAATTGGAATGCCTGACTATGGTAGCGACTTCAAATCGAACCTATTTTTCCATTTTATGATAAATAAATCACCTATCCAGTTCTAAGCTATTTCGATCAGGAGATTACCCGTTTTTCTCCTGTTTTTCGACCGTTTTTTCTGCTTTCGTCGGGCAATGTGCTCGAAAGTATCAACTTTGAAGGCTTATTATGAAAAATCTATTGTGTTTTTTAAAAAACTGAACAATTAGTGCAACTAGGCTGTTTCTGAATAATAACACCTGCTATTTTCATGCATTTCCGAACAAAAATAAATTAAAGCGTGTGTCACAAAGTTGCTCTTTTTTATTTAAGAACATCCTTAAGTGCAAGATGGAGTAAGCACAGCGTACTAGAAAAAGCAAGTCTGGGAAATTTCACCAACCCTTTGTTTTTCTTGAACTGAAGAAGAATTCCGCTTGTAGACCTGAAGCAGCTGTTTTCTGTTTTTTGTGTATTATTTGTCCATTTATAAACGTTTATTATTTTGCCTTATAATTAATCTGTACTGTTTTTAATTCTCAGCATGGGCCTTTTATCTCAGAAAATGATTTATTTAAGAAAGTGAAGCCCGATTAATTATAGGGTACTCTGTTAAACAATTCTCAGCGAGATAACAGAGAATCTACTGGCAATATATAATCTGATATCTGATATAAAATTACAGATATTAGAAAAATAAAGTCACTGTTAAATGAAAAAAGAAATATTCCATAAATTTAAGATATACTATGTAAATTCATTTAGCATACTTAGTTCGAATAATAATAGTTTATTTATTTTTAACTTTGAAAAGATAGAATTGCAAGAATGAAATTGAATGCACGTGGTTGGAAATCCAGATAAATTTGGATCGATTTTTTTTTCATACCAAAAAATTTGACTATTAAATAGAAACAGTGAATAAAACACATGGAAATAAATTTATTTATTTATAAAAAAGTTTTATTTTAAAAAATTGGCTTATTTTGGTGCGTTCGTAATTATAGAAATACTTACCTCCTACTGTTCATCCGTCTGCCTGTCTCTCTTTCAGCATAAAACAACGCAAAATTGGTTTTTAAACATATAACTGTTTATACAAATTTTATAAATATAACTGCTGTGGAATTTTATAGAGTCATTTCTTTTTCAAAGTCAAATCAAAAAACTCAAAAAGGTGTTAATAAAAATTCCCTTCATTCTATTAAATTTTATCATACTTGTTTAATTCAATGATATTCCATAATAGGCAATAATTCTAGGTTACCGTGTGTGATGTAGCATCACATATGGTTTTCTTAAATTATACATTTTTCTAAATTACAGTTAAAACTAGTCTTTAATTAGATATCCATTTTATCTTAACGTTTCATTTCGATGCCACAATAACTTTTCTTCAAAAGTAAAGAAAGAAAATATATGTAACATCTGCTTTATAATTAAAACGGTTCTCAGATAAACAGATTTCCTTTAGATGAATTTTCGCCTTCGCTAAAAATAATAAAAGAAAGAATAAAGATATGCTTTGCTTGCGGTCAGTAAAATCGCTTTTCTCTCTGCTTAATTGTGATTCTAACTTATTCGTTACGTAATAATCTTTCCTTGTGCATGCGGCATTATTGTGTCTTTCATAAATTCTCCCAAAACAGAACTATAACGTAGGATTTGGAGCGAATTCTTTTTGGCGTATTTTTTTAGGACTGCCCATTTCTGGTTGCCCTGCATTAAATTCAAAATCATCTTAATTGTGGAAGCGTAACAGAAAATTTCATGGATATGATATCATTCACTTTTCATATGCTCCTTGTAGCCAATTCTGTGATGCCTATGTGTGAATTACGATTGAGGAATTTAATTGCCTCGCCCTCGCTTCACGAACTCAGTCATGTAAAGAAGGTCTCTTAAAAAATGCTTACAGGCACCATCCCTAT
This sequence comes from Maratus speculifer, assembly GCA_964019185.1. Classification (NCBI taxonomy): domain Eukaryota; kingdom Metazoa; phylum Arthropoda; class Arachnida; order Araneae; family Salticidae; genus Maratus; species Maratus speculifer. The sequence continues at coordinate 12,698,772 of OZ025297.1, read as the reverse complement.
CTATTTCTGTAAGAAATGATTTAATTTTTATAACTCTACTCCAAATAAACAAATGGGTCTTAAAAAGCATTTATTTCGTTATAATGGATCACAGCCTACATCTTTAGCGAATGCGTTTAAAAGGAACCTGGTCAACAATATATTTACAGATCTATTTTACACCGTGGTAATTACGACATTTTTTAAGAGGGGAAGATATTATTTCCGAACTACTTAATTTAAAATGTGTAATTGTAATAAATTTGTACTCATTCAATTTTTCACAAGAGCACAACAGTTATTGCACCAAGAAAAGTCGCCTAGTCTAAAATTAGTTATAGTATCTTAATTGCCATGTTTGAGGTACAATTTCCGACATGTTCTTCATTATAACAAAATGATTATTTAAGTTTTTATATTTATAATTTAGTTTGAAATAATTGTTCATAACTGTCATTGAACTAATAATTCTCATAACGTTATTTACAAAATTCTTAACTTACTAGGGCTCTTTTTAGTATTACTTGACTCTAATGTGATTTATTTAATGATAAATATCTTTATAGTAAAAATTAAAACTTAAGAAAATCAACATTTCAAACCATAAAAATTCCGAGTAACATTTTCAGATAAATATATAACCGCACTTACACATAATTAATGTTGAAGAGCTATTTTAAAATTTATTCAAAATAAAAATCACATTCTTTTATTTAATCTTCCCACATTCACATTCATTTATCTAATCTATACATATAATAAAACAGTAGGACCCGGTGTGTCTGTACATTGAAGATAATTGACAAAAATGGAGTCAGGGCGATAAAAGAAAACCAATGAAACACAAAAAAAAAATTTTTGAATTTTTTGTCTGTCTGTCTGTCTGTCTGTCTGTCTGTTTGTTCGAGGTTATCTTCGTAACTACTGAATGGATTTTTATGCGGTTTTCACTAATGAAGAATGCACACTCCCGGGCAGTGTATAGGCTTTGTTTCATCAAAATCGGACAACAGACAAAAAAGTAACAAAAAGAAACAAAAGAAACTATTAGGTGCGCTGCTCACGTTTTTTAGTACATAACGTTTTTTAGTACATATAAAATCCAATAGATGTCACTGTGCGATTTTAAAACGCGCTATCGTTATGTTTTCGCCAGTCTACTTAAGTATGAGAAAGTTTCAAGCTGGCTGTCGTTCCATGTGGTTTAGTCGGTAGAACGTCAGTGCGCCATACTGATGGCCCGGGTTCGATTCCCAGCATGGAATTTTTTTTCACTATGTTGGCATTAACGCCTATAAGCAATTAAAAGAATTTGAAATATTGTATTCAAGGCGAATTTTCTCTCTGGGAAAATTTCCTTGCATTAATATGTCAGTGTAATTTTTTTTTCGATTTAATTTTTTTTTTCGAAACTTTGTTTTTCTTAAAAAATTACAGTAAATATTTGATATTTCCCAACGTTTTTTGAATGATCGACTTGCTTTTTTTTTTTTTTAATGTATGTCTGAACCTTATCTAACTACTTCTTCAAGATTTCTTTAGATAAACCGACCAGCGTAGCGGGCGAAGGCCGCTAGTCTCAATTATAAAATTTACATCGTTTTTATTCTCGGGTTTTTTTTCCAGATACACTCTTTTTCCAACAGCGAATACTGTAATAACTAAAGGCAGATATTCTAATTAGCATTTAGCGAAAGACGTAATATTATGACTACTGAAGAGGAAATACTTTTTACTTCAGAATTCATCATTACTTGTATTTACAAATACAGTAAAGAAGGTAAGAAATCAGTCGCTCCTTTTGTAATATACGCTGCTGAAAAAATAGAGGAGAAAAAATAAAACAAGTTGGAAATTGCACATGAAGCGTAGCAAATGAAGCGTGTTCGTACGATAACGAAGTTTTAAAATATTTAGATCTTGCTGATATAGTAGAGCGTACTTTGGATAAAGTATAGTGGTCGAAATCTTTGTGTTCCTGTAAATATGCAGGGAGTAATTTTTATTACACCTCAGCAACGTACATCTTATTCCTAAAATGTGAAAAAGTTTAATATAATTAAAACACGCCCCAAACAATGTTTTCCCGTATAACATTATTTATTGGAATACATTTGTGTGACCCTGTAATTTAATAATAAATATTCTTTGCAACGCAGATTGTACAGAATATATATTTTAGTACATACTTCATACATTCATGTCAATTCTATTATATTCAAATTAATGTGACACCATTAAAATGCACTTGAAACTTTTTTCCCATTATCGTAATGAACGGAATACTTTTGATTGTCCCTGTAATTGGTCTAAGTATCCTATTTTCAAAACATTTGAAATGACTCGACAAAATTATGTAATAATTATACGTTTTAAATTTCAAACGATTAAAATGCATTTGAAACATTTTCCCCCCATTGACCGTAATGTAAAGGAATCGTTTTGATTGTCCCTGTAAGTGATGTATCCATCCGATTTTCATAAAATTTGAAATGACTCGACAAAATTATGTAATAATTATGTATTTTAAATTTCAAATGATTCGGTTGGGTAGTTTTTGCGTTGTTATATGCGGACGGACAGACGGACGGACGGACGGACTGAGCGACAACAATAGGTGCTACGTATTTATATAATTATGAACGCACCTAACAAGAGAAAGAGAGAGAGTCAGTTTCCAGAAGGTCCTAGTCCAGAAACGGAACAGTTTGAGACAGCGATAACCCTCATAGCATGCATGGTCACAATGACGTCACTGTGAGTCCCTTTGGTCACATCACATCTGTGACGAAAATGCCACCACTCAGTGACGTCAAATTGTGACTAAAACGTGACTTTCTAAAAAATTTTTAGAAAATTACAAATATTCTTCAAAACATTTACTTTAAAAACATGTTTCTGGCAATTTAAATATCGTCACTTTCGTCACAGTTTAGTCACAATGTTAATGTCAAAGTAGTCACAAATGACACACTTTTCACAAATTGGTCACATTGTGACGTCACAATGTGACGTCACAAAAAAGCTCTAAAACGGCCATAACGACTTCACATTTTAGTCACTGTGACTTCACATCGACGTCACGTGACGTCACATCGACAATCGATGGTCACAAAGTCACAATGTGACTTCACAACGACGTTGCAGTGACGTCACCATGTCTTACGGGAAATGAGCATAAAATAGAGAGAGTATATATATATCAAAGAGCAATAGGGGAAAAATGAGAGAGAAAAAATTGCAAGCAAGTTTTAACCTCTTGAGGACGAGCGACAACTATACAAAAAGGATTAAGAATCTTTGTTTATCCCCACCAGTAAAATTTCGCAGTAAAATTTTCCTTATTTAATTGGAGCATTTTCTCGATTTAGTAAAGCACAATATTCTCTTTTCAAGAGCCAGTGACAAAACATTAAAAATTTCGTAAAACGCTGCCATCGTGAAGGGGTTCTTTAAAAGGACGGATAGAACATAAATAGACGGTTTAGGGCAATAATTTTTTTACACATAAAAGACAAAAAAAAACTATTCAAGAAAGAAGAAAAGTATTCAATATGGCATGTGGTGCTTTCAAGTATTCACACCTGTTTTCCATGGATTGAGTGACATTATCAATAAGAATTTAAAGAGTATTTTTGCATTTCACAAGAATGGAAATTTCTATGCCCTAGACAATAAAAGAAACTTAATATCGCGGCAATTGTTATCAAAGTATGGATCCAACTTGTTCGATGGGATTCAGTTCAGGTGATCTTGCTGACTTCTCTATACGTTGTATTGTTTCAGCTTTAATCATGTTCTCCACAATACGAACTGTATGCGATCTGACATTCTGCATGAAAGAGAGGAATCATCAATTTCTGCAGCGTAATGTACGGCTTGAAATTCCAGCATCACGTTTTTATAATTTTGAGCCGTGAATGTGTTATTACGAAGATATGGAGCCACGTACGTCTACCTATTCCAGTTTCCGCCCACACCATCAAATCGTCCCCTCTGTAATGTGATCTTTGACGAACCAGTGTAGAATTATTTCCAGTGCCCCTTTTCCTCCACACAAAAACACATCGAATATCACATCAAAACTGAAATGGATTTCATCTGTAAACAGCATTTCCCGCTTACCACATTGCTTTCAATCTTGATGTTCAGTTGTTCAATATCTTCGGGCCACACAGCTGCTGTAAGTCAAGTAAATACAGACCACTAGTACATGTATGTAGACCATACTGATGAAGGCTTTTTCGGATTGTCTGCTTGGAAAGCCCTTCGTTCTGTTGGCAAGAAAATCTGTTTGCAGATGAGTTGTATTTCTGTTCCGGGCCTACGTGCTGTTAACAGGATATATCGGTCATCATTTTCTGTGATAGCACATGACCGACCTTACCCTCGTTGACGTATAACATCCCATGTGTCTTGGACTCGATTCTATTCATTTGTATTGACACTTTCTTGTGAGTTGAACAGCTTCCATTACACTTCATTGTACTTCCCCGGATCCAATTATCCCTTCCATACGCCCAGCCATGAATTCCAATAAATCATGTTATTGCGAGAATTTCAGATTTTCCTACCTGCGACTACGAGATTAGCAATTGAATATCAGAACTGAGCGAGCAAAACAGACGTTTCTGTAAAATCTCCATTTCTACACTTATCTCCTTTTTTTTGTAGTTTTTAACGTCATAAACTTTGATTTGCATGGGAAGTTTTTTCCCCTCTGTACCTACTGCGCCTTACATTATAGAAGTTTTATTTTATATGAGTGCAAATTTTTGTAAAAAAACATGTGCTCTCCTAAATAAATTGAATAGTGGAGACAAAAGTTAAACCTATAATTCCAATTGTATAAACAACAAATGAAGAACCCAAACCATTGTTTCCGGAGCTACAGTTGTGAATTTTCTAATTATCTGATGGAAATCATTTGTATTTTGTATTTTATAATAGTCACGATTTTTAATATTGCCTTTAAACACTCGAGTTAAATAAAAAAAATGTGTTGGTAATCTTTTTTTTAACTTTTATGTAACGTTCTAAACTCTTAAATTTCATACATTTTTAAAAATTTCAGGGTACCGAATTGCGTTTTTTTATGAGTCAACATTTAATCAAAAACAAATCTTATTCTTATTTCTCTTCTAAACGTTCAAATACATTATTATTATAGAGAAAAAGGGTAAGAAATTTAATAAAAATGTAATCTTTTATAACATCATCATAAACCCATGGAATATTGCTCGATTAAAGTTTAGTGTTTTTTTTTCTTCTATTCATTTTTAGAAAATAACTTATACGGACATCAAAATGTTTTTGTACAGCAAAAACATTTTTTACAGTAAAATAATGTAAACATTACTTGTAAATAATCACGATACTTATGCATTTACTTTCCTATTTATACATATTTATAGAAATAAATTCAAAAAAGTTTCTCAGAATCAAATTACTTTCCGAATCTATGCTTTTAAGACTGACCCTTCTTCAAAAATTTATGACATGCACTTTCTTGCATGATATCTAGCATTAAATAAAAATGTTTCAAAAGATAAATAAATCATAGAAAGTAGTCTTACTTGAGTTATTCCCAAGATACTCACATATCTTTTGAGAAATATGTGATTTATTTGTACAACATTAGCAATAAGATTCAGCTGCAGAGGAAATCTTTTCATTTTTTTATGTACTTGTTTTTCCGTTGTGCATTACAAGTTCATTTTAGCGCTCTTTAAAAGAAATATCCATCTCATACTCATTTTTTTGTAATCTTTTTTTTTAAACATTTGGGTAAGTTTCTTTTCATTGTCCTATAAAACGTTATAGAAATGAATACTCTTGGAAAATGTTTGTCGATAATATTGTGTTGCGTTTTGAACGATGACTATTTGTAAAGAACTTAAATTTTGATAATTTCCAGTGAGTATTTTATTAAGTTTGTGGCTATGATTTGCAACTACTTTTTCATTATTTGCCTATATTTATTAAAAATAAATCATATTCGTAATTTTCTTCTAATCCTCGAGATATATTATTATTGTACAGTAAAATGGGAAGAAATTTGATTAATAAAAATTATAGTCGTCTGTATCAGCCGTAAAAATTCACGGAATATTATTCAATTAAAATTTATCATTTATTTAAATCCTTTTTTTAAATAACTTGCATGAAAATCAAAAAAGTTACTGCAAAAAAATTTGTTACAGTAAAAATTCGTAAACATAACTCTTTTATCATCACGTTACTTATGTATTTACTTTTCTATCTATACATACTTATAGAAGTAAATTCAAAAAAAATTCTCAAAATCAAAATATTTTTCGAATCTATATTTTAAGTCTAGCCATTCCTCATAACTTTGCGAAATTCATTTCTTTTCACGATATCTAGTGAGAAATAAAAAACTTTCAGAAAATAAATAAATCTCGGAAAGTAGTATCAGACTTACATGTAAGCTATTCAGATCTCTTTTGAGAACTACATAATTTACTTGCCCAGCATTCGTTATAAGCTATTTGTATTCTTTAAAATACATATTTCTTGATCATCACATAAATTTCTGTACGATTCAACTGTAGAAGAATTCTATACGATTTTCCTTATACACTCTCATGCATTGTGCACTACAAATAAAATTTGTCTTTTTATTTTCAAAACATTCATTTTATACTCTTTTTATGGGCCCCACCAGTGGCCGAGAGGTTCAGACCTCTCAACTGGTAGACGGCAGGTGCTGGGTTCGAACCCAATCGCGGCTGTCGGCCTAACCGTTCGGAGTTTTCGTGGTTTTCTTCGAACCTTACGTAAATACGGGTTAGGTTCCCTTAGAAAGACCCCCACGAAGGGCACTCCCCCCTGGTCCTATATCCCATTAGTGTAGATAATTGGACGTCAAAAATAAACCAAACCTATACTCTTTTTATGTATCTTTTTTTTTCTTAAATTTTTTGCCAATTTTCTTTCACTGTCTTTATAAAAAGTTATGAAGATCACTGCACTGGAGGATTTTTTTAGTTTATAATAGTCCAAGAGCCGACCGCACAAAACCCTAAGTCATCGAGCACAAGAAAAATTCTTTTATTTTATGGAAAAGTAGTAATAGAGGTGAAGAAAAATTACTCCAATATCAGAAGGTTTTCATTTTCATAATAAGTTTATTCTATATGTTGAAATATTACTATACACTTATTTACAATACCAGACAATCTGGTATTTCCACTATTATTCAAAAAATATAGCATTCCAAAGATGCGTAATTCAACAACTCTAATAATAAACTTAACTAAAATATTCCAAACATTGCGATCGTCAAGGCAACGCAAAACTAGTTGCCACTTCGCATCATATAAATACATCGCTCGCTCGCAGGCGAGAAAGAAATGTCACTTTCATCGGAGGAGATTTCGCAACAGAGGAATCTAATCATCCATATCTGCCGGAAGCGAAGTATTGCATAAGCCAAAAAATGATACCACTAGTGGTTCACTCGTAGACTTAGCATTGCGTTTGCCGTACAATCAAAAGCGGGAAAACATGGAAAAAATGGGTGCAGGAAAACATAATGAGTCTACGAGTGAACCACTAGTGGTATCAATTTTTGACTTATGCACCACATCGCTTCCGACAGACATGGGTGATTAGATTCCTCTATTACTACTCTTCCATAAAATAAAAGAATTTTTCTTGTGCTCGATGACTTAGTGTTTTGTGCAGTCGGCTCTTGTTATATTATGACCATGTTTTTCTTGACCTCTTACAGCTTTAAAAAATACAGCGTATGGAATGGCCAGCGTGCTCTCCTATGCTAGATCAGTCCAGTGTACTTGGAACATGCTCCGACGACTTATCGTTACGAGACCAAGGCATCCTTATACTGTCCGAACCTTGGCGTACTTCTTAACCTCCTGACTGACGCGACCGGATTTTTTCACACACAAAGATTTTTTCACTGCAGGTTTCACTGCAACATAAGCAATATTTAAATTAATATAAAACGACATATAAAACCAAAGTTTTGAAAAATTAGGATTAATGCTATCAAAGGTTGTACACCTATACGTAATAACATATTTTGTATCAGGTTGGAAAAAACATCTTTTTTTAATATTTTTAATACATTACAGAGAAAACTACATTTCAATTTTACCCTATGGCTGGGCAGTCAGGGGGTTAAAGAGTGGAAAAGCATCCGCCAAAGTCTTGTCCATAACATCATCGCATCCGCGGAAAACAGGTGTGCAGCAGCCTTTGTTCTAACAGTTCAAGGAGACCACTCAACATATTAATTAAAATCTTGCATCATTTCTAAACAATACTTTTTTTATCACTTATATGTAACCAAATTGTTTCCGTAAATCATCTTTTTAAAGAATTAAAGCTTAATTAAAAAATTTTCTTACGTCTTTTTTTTCTGTATTGCGCTTGATATATTTGTACTATCCATTTTATGCCAATGCATGAATGTCTCGCATGGTTTTCTTAACTTCTTTGTTTCTTCTCCTTATTTGAGCGGTGTAGATGGGTGTACGCATAATTGAAATGATTTAGCTATATAAAAAATGAATTTTGATTTAATAATTATTAAAATATTAGGCTTATATACTCGTGTTTATGCTGTCTAAAACACGAAATCCTATGAACTTTTTAAATAACTTTCATTTAAAGATTTTCTTTTAATCTTTTCAAGCAAATAACATTAAAAAGACTTTCGCTGTTATAGCTAATTCACTATTATAGTTTGAAATTTATGTTATTGTAAATTTTTATTACAATGCATTTTATTTCCAAAATTGAGTTTTTAAATATTACAAACAATTAAAATTTTAATAATATTTTAAAAATCTAAAATATTACTTTTATATATTTACTTGCAACAAATTTAACTATACTACTATAATGTACAGCGTAGCGTTAAAAAGTTTGTTTTATATGTATTGTTGTTGTTCACTCTCAGAAAAAATACACTTCATGTATAAACGCCACACTAGTACAAATTTCATATCCTTGGCATATTTTTAACGAAAGCTTGCATTAATTGACATTTTTCATAGAAATAAATTAACAAATAAATAAATAAATATAATTTTCATAGGAATTATATATCATACTTTGATTTATCCTTACATTTCGTATAGAAATGATATTTTACATTTTATTACTATTATATGATAAGAAAAGTTATATACAATTAAAATTAAGGAATTCTAAATCGCAGTATCGTTCAATTAGCGGATGGAGAACTAAGCTGCGGACGGATAATGATGTAAAATTTCGCGGTCACAAATGCTATGCAGCATATGTCCAGGCTACTTGGTTAGCCTAATGAGTGATCCTTGGTGTTTAGTTCCCGAGAAAGCTTTTTGTTTATTTTAACAACCCCGAAGGGATGAAAGACTGGTTGCATCGTGACCATTCGGGGAGTCGAACTCACGACCTAAGGCGCCGCTGTTGCATGATCTAACCACTACGGCACAGGACATCGTTTAATATATACATATAATTTAAATCTCTACAACTATATTAAATAATTATAAGGTTGATCCTATTTCAATTAAGCGCAAATTTAAATAATGCAAAAGTAACCATATATACCATACACCTTTTTTTCATTCTTTTTTAAAAACAAAACCACAGAAAAAAATAGTTGTAGTATTTGTAGGAAATGTTGTACTCATGAAAAATTTACTCTTTTCTTTTTAATTTTTAGATATATATTATTTCCCAGTTTATTAAATTTCTTGGCTTTAAATTAAGACATTTCAAAGTGAAAAATATTAAGTATAAAATTTCATTTTACAGAAAAGTTTTCAAAAAAGATTTTCATTTTTCCTGTCTCATTCTAAGGGTATTTATAAAGAGGAAAAGTTATTTATTTTTAATGCTGTTTAAAAAAAGGGCTCACACATATGTTTATAGGAACATCTATCGTATATTTTTCATAATATAATTTTTAGTATGAATATTTAACTAATATTTTCACAAATTTCGATCATCGCCTCGTGTATTCATGTCTTTGTCATTTTTTTCCATAAATGCTGACGAAAATACTTTATTAAAAGTGTAAACTATATCATAAAACGTTTTATTTATTTTATTAATATGATTCATTTAAAAAACCTGTAGTTTTTAAATAACAATTAAAGCATTTAAATATATTTTATATCGTTTATTTACTTTAAATATTGCACATATGGCATACAAATAATAAAATTGCAACGTGCATTGTTAATATTGAACCATTTTTTACTCTTTACTAAAAATACTCGCTATCTGGAGATTTTTATCTTTATTTCTAGACAGCTCTCAACATAATTGTAAAAATTGTTATTGAAAACAATCCTTTAATATAAATTCATATAACATTTTGTCAATGTACAACTTTATATACCATTTCCGATTTTAAGTGGTAAGTAAGTTATTTTAAGTAGCTAAACGCAATTTCATTGTTATAATTTAGTCTCTCTATGACATTTTTTATCGTAATCTGAGTGTTAGTATTCTTACGTTTATTATTATTATTAAGTTTATTATTCACTAAATAACGGATTAACATTTTATATACTGAGTTAGGAATTCATGAAATTTTTATCTTCTAATGTAGTTTAGATAATTCACAAAAATACTATATAAAACTTACATAATCATTTAATAAATTTCAGAAGGATTTTAGAAGGATTTATGGATTAAGAAGGATTAATTAATTTTGAATTCATAGGGATTTTGTGCAATATTTATAACCCACTCAAGTGTTTTATTTTAAAATATTTTTAGTATTTTGTAGAGTTATGAAAAAGAAAAATATAAATTTTATTACAATTTAAATGTAGACATATTTCCGAATTGAGAAATCCCCCCCCCCCCCCCAATGCCAGGAAAGTTGAAAAGATGCAAATGCAAAAGAAATAGTTCTTTAAAAATATTTTTGTTTGTGCAACCAATAATGCTTTGGAAACAAGATAATGCAATGAATCTGTAACTCCTTGTAAGCTATATTTCAACTAATCGATGTAATAAATGAATTTCATAATAAGTTATTTTAATGCTACTTATAATTACCGTTGGTTGAAAAAGGGTTAGTCATTATAAAAGCCAGAATTTTACCTAAAGCTAATTCCATCATTTAGATTGATATCACCATTTCAAAATTGACAAAAGCTTTTTTTTAACCATAAAAAGAGCGATAACATGATCCAAATAAAAATCTTGAATATTTTTTGTGTCACGTACTGACTCCTTCTTTGAACTCAAATAACAATGCATGACGAAAATTTTGTTTTTAATTTTCCATTTTGAATATTAACATTGCACACGAATTAATTTGAAAAAAAAAATTCTTTAATGTTACGTTCAGTTGCAACACATGCTGGTAACTGTTGTTGATATTAGCATTAAATAAAGAAATAAAGCAGCGCAGAAAACCATGCAAGATTCTACCACCTGTGAAATAGAGAACGAACTTCTGCAATCACCCGGTATGATGCTTACCAGCTTATAAAAATTGTTGCATGTTGTGTAACAGTATTTATTTGCTTCTATTAATCATTAAAACTGACCTTTCTTTTCCAAGCGTTCTGTGATCATCAAAAAAAAAAAAAGAAAGAAAAAGAAAAAAAGAAAGAGGTGCAGATTGACATGTCAACGCTTTTTACCGGTGTATTCTCACTTCTAGACATTTAATGAACACTTTTAAAATGTAAAAAAAATTAGTCGCCACAACAAATATGCCAAAAGCAATGGATTCTTACGATAGTTTAACGTTCTGCATGTTATCTTCGAAAATAAAAGCCTTTTTATGTATTTTCTATGTATCAATTTAACCATTAAAATATTAATGATTAACGAATTAGTTATAATTTAAACGATAAAATTTTATCAAGCTTCTATTCAAAAAGTTTCCTTTGACTTGATAATGAAAATAGCTCGATTATATTTTGAATAAAAGGGATGTTTTGATATAATTTGCGATATTACATAAAAATCCGAAATATTCTGGGAATTTTAATTCAAAGCTTATTCTTGTTTTATTGATAACAATATGGTTTAATACCTCTGCGAATAAAAAACTGTTTCATTAAGTGGCAATCTTCAGTTTCGCAATTTTCTTTCACGCTTTAAAGCATTCTAGAAAAAAGCTTTAATATTCGAATTCATTTCACGTAATAAGGAAAATAGAGTCTTTAAAAAAATTATTACCAATGAGTTTGATGAAAGTTTTTTAGGAGATAATATGACGAAAGTGATATTACGATTATATTACTTTTATTATTTATTGTAAGTTTGAAATTTTTTATACCTTTCATCAGAACGAATGTTTCGAGAATCCGAAAAAAATAGTTCTGGATAGACATTCCTTTCGTTTACAGACACACAGACGGATGGACAGGAAAACTTTTTTCTAAAAATATGTTTTTCGAAATCTCCGGTATCTGAAACGCGTAAATCCGTCATTTTTTTAAAACAATTTCAATACTTACCCTAAACTACATATGATGGGAAAGTAATAAGCCAAAAACATCTGTGTTAGCTTTATTTTTCGTTACTTCTACACAAGCAATTTAAATCAAATGTGTATTACGATTTGCAAAAAAATAGAAATTTTTGTCCTTTATAAATACATTAGGAATGAAATATTGAAAATCTTTTTTCAAAACTTCAGCGCAGAGTGAAATTTCATTCTTATTGTTTTTTTTTTCTTTTAGTAAGGTTTTTTTTTTTTTTTTTTTTTTTTTTTTTTTTTTTTTTAATTAAGAAATTTAATACATTGGAAAATAATACACGTCGGAAAAGGAAAAAATGTATGTTTTAACAAAATTTTCTAAAAATATTACATTTAATTTATTTACAAAACTTTTCCAAAAAAGCGTCATACGTATAAAATTACTTTTGTGCGTTTTACATACTTACGATTCATTAAATTGCGCACAATTTTATAGTTCTTTACTGCAGTCTTATAGAAATAAATTATGTATACATTGCAAGTAAACGTTAAAAACAAATTTTGAAAACACTTTATAGAAAAAGGTTCAAATGTACGTAGTACTTAAAAATAAGTTTCAGAATCATTTTCATTTTGCTAGTAAAAGCTCACATGAACTGGTGAATTTCCCAATTAGACACTATTAATTAATTTTTAACGTGACAAATAAGCATTTCATATTTAAAATGGATCAATTCAACTGGTTTAAGCCTTCAATTATAAACTTTTACCAATTACTTAAAATTCTTAGTTTTACAGTACATAGAAACTTTACTTAGATTTAAAACAAAAGATTTAATTTTATTATATATAACACCTTCCTAAGAAATGGCTATTTAATTTCATATATTATTAATTTTATATATGAAATATTATAATTAATAAATATTAATAAATATTATAATTAATATTTCATGAATTATTAATTTTTTTCTGGCTTGAAACATATAAAATTTCGAATTAGAAATTTTGTAATGTTAAATAAGATTCCAGTGATACTAGGAGGGTAAAGAAATTCTGACTATAGACAATATTACAGATATTAATTCTGCAATATAGAAGACTGGGTACGGAAAACTCGCCCAATTACTTTCTTAGTAAAATTATTTCTTAAAATTTCATAAATATTTTTCATTGCTTAAAGTTTAAATAGTTGGTATTATGCAGTTTTAATATGAATGATCAATATACATAAATAAATTAAAATATATTTTTGAACCACAAATTGTTTATTTTCGATGTTAAAACTATCCATAATTTTAAACTATTAAAATCCATTTTATAATGAGTCTATTGCTAGTCCTAAGCCAACTAACTTTAAGGGATTTTCAAATAAGTACACAACAAGACATTAATAAAATCAATCAAAAATAAAACATTTCAAAAGTAAAATTCCCACAGAATTTTTATAAACAACGTCATATATATAAAAAAAAATTCGTGTAATTACATTCTAATTAAAAATAATTTTTGAGATTAAAAAATTATTTTTTAAAACTAAGTTGCTTATATTTACGTAGTTTTAAATTTTTTTACCAACATATAAAGAGTAAACTATTTGAAACCTCTTATTCAAGTTTTTTTTTTTTAAATATATGTTAAAGCTCACGCTATTCACTACTTTAGATTATTAAAATATATTTTCTGACAAAATGTTATGTAAAATAAACCTTACAAAACCAATTTTCAAAACTGTTTTCATTATTTTTTTTAATTCCTTTTTTCTGTATCACTGTGAAATACACTGCAAAAACATCCGTTGTTTGTTTTTAATTGTTTTGTTCAAATACTTTGTTACACATAGAATCGAACGAATAAAAAGTTAAAGAAGAAGGTTTTCGATGCATTTGAGTTATGCGTTTCAGATTCAGGAAAAATACTTTCTTGCTATTTAAGATTACAAAAAAAAGTAGTGTTATATAATGAATTTCCATATATTTATAAGATATACAGATTTATTATTCAACATAACTTTAAAAATGATTTTATTTAAACTTCTGTCCATATAAAATAAACTAAGCTTAAATTAAAATTTTTATTGAATATATTTTAGTTATTTTTCAACCCAGATTTGTTTTATGTTTGTATACTGAGAAAAATTCATAAATATGCAAAGATTAAATTTATAATCATTAATAGAATATGTATGATATGGAATTTCAGTACAAGAAAGGAATTTTAAAGGTAATATAAAAATAAAGTGATAAACTTTCAAGAAATTGTTATTTTATCATAAGGTCATTTTTCCAGCAGAACCATTCAAAGAAAAATTAATATTAATTCATTCTCTGTTTGCCTTATCCATCATACGTCGTATAGGGAAAGTCTTATTTCTTTTTAAAATAGAAAAAATAATTTTGACGGATTTCACGTTTCAGACACTGGAGATTCCGAAAAAAACTATTTTTAGAAATAAAAATTCTATCCTTCTGTCTATCTATGAGTGTGATTGTAAACGAATATTTGACGAATAATTTGACATAGAGTCTTGAAATTTGGCATTTACTTAGTATGTAGTTATTTACTTAAAAGGTATTTACTTAGTATGTAAAAGCTTCTTCGTTCTCGGGTTCACATGTAAAAGTATGAAAGGAAGGAGAATTCAAAGCCGGATAAATATGTTATTGTCAGTAAAGGATTTTAAGAAGAGCAATTAAAATGAGAATATATATATAAAGTATAAAAATCGTATAAATATATAAAAGATGGTATATATATAACACTATATAAGGTCAGCTTTTAGGAGATGTCCATAGAAAACCCAGCAAATTCTTAGTACAGGAATATCTGAAACAACAAACATTGTAATATGAATCTAATATTATTTTCACATTTAAAATGAGGGTTGCATTAGGTGGTTTATACAGTATTCATTCATGTTAATAGAATCTTTGGAAGGAAAATAGAGCATATTCTATCAGCGTAATTTCTATTAACATGGAAATTCTATAACGATTTTAAGCGATGATCTATAGGAAATTTGGCGCGAGAAAAATTGCCTGTTTGCTGCTTTCAAGCTTTCATTGGTTATTCATAAAAGGCTTTTCCATCGTTGTTTTTTAAGCATTCGTTGTCTTTTCTGAGAAAAATTGCATTTCTGGCATTCATGAAGCAATCAAATTAGATAAAAATGGTCCGACCATAGAACGTCGCTTGCTTGTCAAACGACGGTTTTGAAGCCAGAAATATGGAGTCGACCAAAAATAGAGACAACTATGACACTTCGTGTAATAGTGCTTTTAGACTCCTTTTTACCATGAAAACATGTTGAGAATTATTTTTGTAGAAAAGCGAAAAAGTACACATACTTATAATCACGTGCTACAATGTCATTTGCTGAAATAGTGTAAAACAGTTGTATGTCTGAGTTATATTTTTCATCGAGCACGTATTCACTCTGCAAATCATACAAAAATGTAGTTTAAAGATAGCAAATACTTTCTTTTAATTAGCCACCAATAGCACGCACTTAACATCGATGGAGGAAAATTTGAGTATCATAGTGCGAAACCTCTTTAATTAAAGTGATCCATTATAATTAAAAGAAAACAATAAAAAACACAAGTTTTATTAGCAATGTCGTATTTCATATCAAGAGTACAACAATACATAAAATTATTAAAGAAAAAATTATTACGCATCAGCTGTATACAGCTGATGCGTAATAAGTCAATAATTTAGAAAACTCTGTTGAATATTTATTGTTTTATTCCTATTGAAAACTAAGTAAATACACAATTTCTTGTACCTTAATAAAATAAAATCGATTTACGATATTTTCTTATGTTTCTACGGATTATTTATTATAAATATATTTAATTTCATTAGATATTTTAGAGCTATTTTACTATGGTCTGTGTGACTACCGATTATGAATCAACATACGTACAGCTACAGTTTACCAATGTACCAGCTGGGACGTTTGTAAAAAAATTGACATTTTTGTTAATTATATTTACCGTTGCAGAAACATTGGAGTCTAGATATTGAATTCTGGAAAAAAATTGCGCTTTCATTCTTATTTCAAAATCAATTTAAACAAATGTAACTTGTTAATTATTGGATTTCAACTCTTTGGTTTTATTTCAAATGCATTTCCTTACATTCTAAAACAAAAAAATTAATCAAAAGTTAAAATTAATTTCATTTATAATAAACATTTCCTCATTTATTTATTTTTATTAGTACCATATAATTAAAAAAAAGTTTCATTTAAATTTAGCGGACAATAACTCATGTTTAGTTCTATAACTAAAGAAAAATGGAATTTTTATTTCCTTATCAGCTATTTTGTCTGAAAATGAATCTAATTTATAAAGCAAATGGAAATGATCATATCGAAATAGTTTATTCCGTAATAAAAAATGCATGACAAATTCCTAAATTATTTATACTTAATAATGAATGTCATAAATAACAATAAACAAAAATTATTTTGGAACACAATGGCCATCAAATTATTTTTTATAACAAAATCACTATTTCAGCAATACACAAACAGCCATTTCTGTCAGCATCATTAAGTTTTGCACTATTAATATAGTTTTTCTACAAGGGGTTTTCACGCATTTTGGAACAATTTCGAAAAAGAAACAATTAAGAAATGTTAATATTATTTTCTCATACATTCAGAGCTATAGCTGTTTTACCGAACTATCATACTACATCATGTTTCCAAGATAAAAGACATTTTCTTTTTTAAATGTCAAGGTTACTTTTTGTTCCATTTATCCCCCCCAATCTTCTGAAGCCCATCCAATCTTAGAGATATTACTTATAAAGACATTGATTTAAATCCTAATTGTACAATAATCCATAGAAGATTCATTTTGGGAAGTAAATGGGAAAATTTTAAATGGAATCGCCTAAATTCTGTATTTGATGTAGTTTATTTTACAATATTTTTAGCCGACTTCCAAAAAGGAGAGGAGGTTATCAATACAACGCGTATGTATTTTTTTTTAATGTATGTTCACCGATTACTTCGAAACTATCCAACCGATTAATTTGGTTTTAGTGTTAAATGAAAGAGCTTGCTTTCGAATTGGTACCACTTCCGTCTCATAGACATTCGTTCAGTATTTTTTTAGTAATTAGGCAAAAACTAATAATATTAGTGATTTTTCGCTAATTAAAAGTGTTGAATAAGTTCTCTGACCGGAGTGCAGTCAGGATGGCTGAGCGGTCTAAAGCGCCTGTTTTAAGCTCTGGTTCTCGATAAAGAGAGTGAGTTTGAACCCCACTCTGACATACATGTATATAATAACCTTATTTCCAATTACAATTTTTACATGTACATTTTATAAATTAAATACTAATTATGCAATTAAGAATATTTTGTATTTAACCGTTAGCAGAGAGTATCAGATCTTTTATCAACTCAATACTTTTTCAGTGAAAGAGTACTAAAATAATAGACTTGCGAAAAGTAACATGAAGTTGAATAAGTTCGACTAATAGATTGTAGTCAGGATAGCCGAGCGGTCCAAGGCACCTGATTTAATCTTTTTTTCTCGAAAGAGAGCGTGAGTTCGAACCCCACTCCTGACATACGTGTATAATAGGGTGGAGGGAAACAATTATTATTTTTTTTAAATCAAAAACGGGTAGGTGTCAAAAGTTGCCTTTATACTAGTACATCAACTGTGTGAAATTTTACCGCTGAAAAAAATGGCTTGAGTCTGCGCCTTTGCTCCAAAAATCGAAATTTTCGGTAAAATTTATCATTTTTTGATATTTTTTCAAAAAAATTAAAAAAATCATACATAGTTGGTTATTATTTAAAAGTGTTACTTAAACCTTTATATTTATCTGCTTAAATATTTAAACTATAAAACAATATATGTAGTCTGTATCATTGGAGCAAATCTGACAAATTTAGTAAAAACCAGCGTTACCTCTCTATTGGAGCATAGAACGAAATGTTGTTTTGAATGCATTTCTTACTTATTTGCTTTCAAAACTATTCTGTATGTAATTCGTAGATGTGGTTGCCTTTCATATCCACCCATCTCAGCCAACCAACAATCTAGGCCCAGTGTTTTATTTATGTATTGAATTATTATTTTTTTCCCGAAGGAGGACATAGATTTTCTAAGTATCAAAGTAATTTACCTCTTCTTTTTTTCACTGACATTGGATGCTACTGATATGACCTGCTGCACGTATATTTTTATACCTTGTAAAACAGAAGAGGAAGCTGAATAATGTATTAGGTATGTTGTTAAGTGAACCTATTCAGCAGTCTATTATCTACAATAAATTTTCATGCAATGAATACATTATGATTGGGAGTTTTGTTACCACAACATTTTTTCAATCAATTACATTATATATAATAGTATGCCTATAAAAATTGGTTGTATGAATTCAATTTCTAGTATATCATCATTTACTATACCTAATACATTGAATATATTTTGAGAAGCTAGCAGTTTAATATTATCACGATCGTTACAGAGGATTGCGAAAAAAATTTGTGTGTAAAGCAACAATATTTCGAAAGAAGTTTTAGTATTTGTTTTATGTCGTTTCCTGTGTTGTTTCGTAATCGAGTAATTTCTAATAAGTTTTCAGACCTATTCTTTAGGTGTGTATTACATTTTGTATAAAATATCCCGCGGTATAAACTTTGGTTATATGGTTTGTGAGTGAATCTATAGACTCTGATTGTCAATCTGTGCTTATATAAAGCGGACAATTTTTTTCGCTTTACGTGCTGTTTTTTGTGCGATATATTTTCTAAATTCCTATTCCCCATTTCTTCTGAAAAATAGCTTTCCTTATGAATTAGTTTTGCAATCGCCGATAGAAATTTCTAGTCTATTCTGAGTATCTTTTACTTAATTTGAGAAAATCATTTTCCAAAATTATTATCTATTTTATAAAAAAAAAATTCAATAGGAAGTAAATAGATACGTAGACAAAGATTTTTTTATTGACCCAGTGAATCCATGTAGATTACAACGTTTTATATCGACTTCTCTAATAATTGACGCAGAGGAAATTCACTGGAGTTGAAGTAGCATATGACCTAATATTATACACAATTGTAAGCTTACCCAATGAAAATGGCTCACAGCGACAAATAGAATTCTCCTAAATTTAAATGAGTAGTTATAGTCGATGAAGGTCTGTACATTCTCTCAAAAAGTACTATGCATTATAAGTTTATCCCAGGACAGTTCACCATCAAATATTGTTCCCTTATAAAATGGGGATCTAAAAGTTAATGGGAAATTACCTGGCTACGAAAACACTTAGAAAACGGCATAAAATTAATGCAAAAATATTATTTACAAGAACGGTTACTCTGCACGCGCAGGACAAATTCCCATTGCAGTTCTCTCTGACGATCACCAGAAATCACATTAAAGAGCTCGCTTCTCAATATACAAAAAATGCAAAAGCAGAATAAACGATGGCATACTTATAGATAAAATACATGAAATCATCTTTGAAGCGGATCATTACGTAAAAAAAAATATAATTGACTGAAAAAATGTTGTGGTAACAGAACTTCCAGTCACTTTCATCAACTGGATGTAAGTTTGATAAAGATAATAGATGGCCGAATAGATCCCTTTAATAATGTTCCCGTACATTACTATGTTTGTCATTTTTTGTATAAGCTGTAAAAATATAGATTAAGATAGTCACGGCAGCATGTGGATACAAAGAACAGATAAACTAGGTGGATGCATCGAAAACATGCCAAATCTTGATAAAGAAAATCACAAATCAATATATAAATAAAACATTGTACTAAGATGATCGAATAGTTGGGACGGGTGATAAAGAAGAAGAGCTGTGTTAAAAACAACAATTCATTGTATGTCCCAATAGAGTGGTAATGACGTTTTCTTACAAAAAGTTGTCTGTATTGCTCCAGCTATACGGAATAAAGATATTGTTTTATAGTTTAAATATGTTAAGCAGATAAATATAAAGGTTTAAGTAACACTTTTAAATAATAACCAGCTCTGTAGGGATTTTTTTAATTTTTTTGAAAAAATGTCAAAAAATGACAAATTTTACCGAAAATTTCGACTTTTGGAGCAAAAGCGCAGACTCAAGCCATTCTTTTTTTCAGCGGTAAAATTTCACACAGTTGATGTACTAGTATAAAGGCAACTTTTGGCTCCTACCCGTTTTTGATTAAAAAAAAAATTTTTTTTTCGCTCCACCCTAGTGTATAATGTACAGTATTTTTTCCGTATTATAATCTTTTTTTTTACCGACTTAAAAAAAGGAAAGGAGGTTATCATCAATTCGGCGCGTATGCATTATTTTATGTATGTTCACTGAATGCACCAAAACTATCCAACCGATTGATTTCTTTTTTGTGTTAAATGAAAGAGGCTACACTCGAATTGGTACCACTTCCATTTCACCAAAATTAAGTACTTTTTTAGTAATTAGGCAAAAACTAATAAAATTAGTGATTTCTCGCAAATTAAAAGCAACATGGACGTTGAATATGTTCGCCGAACGGAGTGCAGTCAGGATGAGCAAGAGGTCTAAGGCACCTGATTTAAACTTTGATTTTCTAAAGAAATCGAGGATTCGAACCCTACTCCTGACATACGTGTGTACAATAATCTTTTCCGTCTTATAATTTTTAACCGACTTCAAAAAAGGAAGAGGAGGTTATCAAATCGACGCTTATGTATTTTTTTATGTATGTTCACCGATTACTTCCAAACTATCCGACCGATCAATTTAGTTTTTTTGTTAAATGAAAGAGTCTGCATTGAATTGGTACCACTTCCATTTCATCAAAATTGGTTCAGTAATTTTTTAGTAACTAGGCAAAAACTAATAAAATTAGCGATTTCTCGTTAATTTGCGAGATTAGATAAGATAACATGGATTTTGTATGATCTCGCCGAATGGAGTGCAGTCAGGAGGGCCGAGCGGTCATAGCATCAGTTTTAGCATTGGATTTAAGCTCAGGTTCTCGAAAGAGAGCGTAGGTTCGAAACCCACTCCTGACATATGTGTATAATGTATTATATTTTTTTCCGTATCATAATTTGTATTAACTGACTCCAAAAAAATAGGAGGAGGTTATCAATTCGACGCGTATGCATTTTTTATGTATGTTCACCAATTACTCCGAAACTACCCAACTGATTAATTTTGTTTTTATGTTAAATGAAAGAGGTTACTCTCGAATTGGTACCACTTCCATTTCATCGAAATTGCTACAGTATTTTTTTAGTAATTAGGCAAAAGCTAATAAAATTAGTTATTTCTCGCAAATTAAAAGTAACATGGACATTGAATAAGCTCGCCGAATGGACTGCAATCAGGATGGTCGAACAGTCTAAGGTGCCAGATTTAAGCTCTAGTTCTCGAAAGAGAGCGTGGGTTCGAACCGCACTCCTGATATGCGTGTATAATTTACTATAATTTTTTCCGTATTATAATTTTTACTAACCGATTAAAAAAAAGTCGTTAACTTTTCACTAAAAAGAGAAAAATAAACTTTTCTACCAAAAATTGAACCGACTTCAAAAACTACTGCAAAGTGAAAAATATTTTTTTTACATAATTGCAATAAGAAAATAAATTAAGATCGTAGTATTTACCATCCGTATTATTATATTTATGTATTTGAATTTTCGGAGTCGGTGCCAGCTAAGCCAAGTTCAAAATTAAAATTAATTATCCAATGCAAATCGTAAATGTATAAAGTTTAATTTTTTAAACTTAATATTAAATCCTAAAAAAAACTCGTAGATACATGGATGTGTGTCTATTGGAAAATTACATGTTACTTGGCTTGGCTGGCACCGACTCCAAAAAATCAAGTTAATGTGCATAAATATAATAATACGCATGGTAAATATTATGATATCAATTTAATTTCTTATTGCAATTATGTAAAAAAATTATTTTTCACTTTGCAGTAGTTTTTGAAGTCGGTTCAATTTTTGGTAGAAAAGTTTATCCAAAAATAAAGCTGCAGATTTAGATATATCACTTGCTGCAATAGTGGCACAACTCAAAAAATCAGGTACTGAGATTAATGGGTTTGAAGTTTCGCCTTGTAATGAAAGCAAGGAAGGCAACAGCGGCATTTCTGCCATCTATGGTGAAATACTGAACGACAAGACATGCTGCTGTTGCTGTTGGAAAGAATACCAATCTGCAATGTTTGAGAGCGCATTAACTCAAAATTCGTATTTTTTGAGTTGTGTCACTATTGCAGCTCACTAGCGATATGGCTTGTAGTCATATCTTGATGAAACTTGACGAATGTTTGGGTAAAATGACTGAATGTCTTCTTAAAAAAGAACATGTTAAACAAGATTTTACCTCTTATTTTCCGATAATTTTGGCACTTTTTTTATTTTAAGTTTCCCATTATAAGCAAAATCATCAATAACAAAAAAAAAAAAAAAAAAAAAAAACTAGTGAAAATTTCTTCGTTTCCTCCAAACCCATATTTTAGTCCCATTCCTTATATTTTATAAAATTAAAGCTGTAGATTTAGATGCATGGCTTGTAACCATATCTTGATAGAGTTTAGCACAATGAAGATTACTTGGTTAAAATGATTGAATGTTTTCTTAGAAAGAAAATATTAAAATATTTTTCGTATACCTATTTGATAAAATTATGATATTTTTACTACTTGATTTTTATTACTTACTTTACTTTAATTTTGATTATTTTGCTACTTTTTAATTTTAAGTATTTTACTGTGAACAAATTCATCAATAACCATAAAACAATTAGTGAAGTTTGTTTTCTATATTTAAGATATCTATATCTATATTTAAGGTATTTTTTCTCTGTTTCGCTCTTAACTTAATCTTTTTCTATTGCACCAAGATAAATATGTTCAAACCTCATGAACTGTAACTACGTTATTTTTTCCAGTTATTGATTTACCCAAATAGCCTTCCAAAAATATCATTTGATTTATTCCCTAAGTTGCTTCGGTTATCACACCTGATTCTAAAATACTTTTTTCTTTTCCATTCTTTTCCGGCATTCTTTTTTTCTTCTTTTTTCTTACTCTAGTATTCGTCTGAAAAGAATCAATTGAAGGAACATTGAAAAATTCAAAATATAAATACATCTCTGGTTCGAATCACTCCCTGGACTTTTTCCAGTCATTTGGAATTTACATCTGTTATGCTTTGTTTAATATGATTTATGATTCATTTTATAGTTTATTATGATTATATTTTATATAGTTGTGATAAATTTCACATCATTATTTATTTTTATTAATTTCTAGCTGAGCAGCCCAAGGTTGTTGTTTCCCGTAGTAATATATTCTTAAATAAATCTGTAATTTACACTGCAAAATCTCATAAAAAGACCCAATCTCGAACCGAATCCCCGCTGCTCACGGTATAGTTTAGCAAAAGAACTGCTGTCAAACGGAAATAGAAAAAGAAAAAAAAGCGTTGCCTGGGTCCACAATAATATTCTTAAATGAACCTAAAATTTATTCTGTAAAATTTCATAAAAATACCCTTCTTATGTTTTATATAGTTGTGATAACTTTCCCTTCTTTATTTATTTTTATTAATCGCTAGCTGAGCAGCCCCAAGGTTGTTGTTTCCCGTAGTAATATATTCTTAAATAAATCTAATTTGCAATGCAAAATCTCATAAAAAGACCCAATCTCGAAACGAATCCCCGCTGCTCACGGTATAGTTTAGCAAAAGAACTGCTGTCACACGGAAATAGAAAAAGAAAAAAAAAAGCGTTGCCTGGGTCCACAATAATATTCTTAAATGAACCTAAAATTTATTCTGTAAAATTTCATAAAAATACCCTTCTTATGTTTTATATAGTTGTGATAACTTTCCCTTCTTTATTTATTTTTATTAATCGCTAGCTGAGCAGCCCCAAGGTTGTTGTTTCCCGTAGTAATATATTCTTAAATAAATCTAATTTGCAATGCAAAATCTCATAAAAAGACCCAATCTCGAAACGAATCCCCGCTGCTCACGGTATAGTTTAGCAAAAGAACTGCTGTCACACGGAAATAGAAAAAGAAAAAAAAGCGTTGCCTGGGTCCACAATAATATTCTTAAATGAACCTAAAATTTATTCTGTAAAATTTCATAAAAATACCCTTCTTATGTTTTATATAGTTGTGATAACTTTCCCTTCTTTATTTATTTTTATTAATCGTTAGCTGAGCAGTCCCAATGTTGTTGTTTCCCGTAGTAATATATTCTTAAATAAATCTAATTTGCAATGCAAAATCTCATAAAAAGACCCAATCTTGAACCGAATCCCCGCTGCTCACGGTATAGTTTAGCAAAACAACTGCTGTCACACGGAAATAGAAAAAGAAAAAAAAGCGTTGCCTGGGTCCACAATAATATTCTTAAATGAACGTAAACTTTATTCTGCAAAATCTCATAAAAAGACCCAATCTCAAATCGAACGAACATCCAACCGAATTATCGTTGTCCACGGCATGATTTAGCAGTCGTGCTGCACACGCACGACAAAATGCTACGAAAAAAATTGTCTGGAAACTTTTAGTTTCACATTCAATTACTGGGAGGCTAAGTCTTTTTTTACAAAACTGTTTCTGGACGGAAATTCGTAAAATAATCTATTCTGGATATAATAGTCCTGGGGTTGGCAGGCTTAAACAAGATATATGATGAAAATATTATTCAAAAGTAGGAGTAAATGCACTTTTGAAATTTAATATTAAATAAGCATTATTTATCCCTAGCCTCTGAAAAATCCGCATCTAAATCTGTACTGTTTTAAATATTTCAACATGTCCTCCCTAAAAAAAGTTGCTGCCACTTCTTACTACATAATTTGATGTCCCCCAATCTTATATTACTTGTTATAAATTATCTGGAAGTTTTTTATTAAATAACTAACAGTTATTCCAGAGCTTTATCAAAAGTTCATATTTCAAATGGTGGAAAACCAAGTATTGGATTTTTAGTATTTTATGAAGTTATTTTTAGTATTGGTCCCCCCCCTTCCGAAATTATATGTTTCCAATTCTTTAAAATATTTATTATGTGATATATTTTATCTGAAAGCGCAAAATCGATCGTTTTGTGAGTTTTTTTTAATTTTAGTAAAATTCACGTTTCAGCATTTATTTTTCTTGTTCAAAAATATAATTTTTTATAAAAAAATAATCTTGCGGATCGATTTTTATTAAATATAAATATTATTAAACAGTGTTAAAAGATTATGCTAAATGCATAGCTTTAAAAACTCTAAATGGTGTATTTTTTTTATAAAATTTGACAACATTCAAAATAATCTTGGTATAAAAACAATTTGTGGCCTAAAAAAACTTGCTTTTAAAAAGCGCAAGTCTTTCAAATAATGAACTAATAATTGATATATAAGGTTATTTTTGAGCGACTAAGAAGATATTTACGTATTTGAAATCAGCAAAAAATTCTTCATCTGAATTGATAAAAAATTAATTTATAAATTTAATATTCGAAGATATTTACAGGTCGTCTATAAAGGTCACTGCTCGCTGACGCCCGACTGTCTACGTTACAAAACATTTGCTTTCGTTCAGAAAGATTTCTTGAATATCTGTTTCTTCGAATGGAAATAAATGGATTTTTGGAATGGAAATTTACAGATTTTTAAATTATTTACAGGAATATGAAAATAATTTTTTGGATTTCTGAAAGGGGAAATTTATGTGTGTATAGCTGTCTAACTTTTGAGCTTTTAGACCCAGAAGAATTTAAAATACAGCTCTTTAAAAAAAAATCTTGTACATTCATCGCCATGGCAATCCTCTATTTACATTGACCCTTCTCCTTTCCTTTCAGTTTTCGGGAAAATATTCTGCGTCTTGATAAAAATTGAATTATAAATACTTTTCCTTTCTTCTAATTTAGGGATTTTAATTAATTTCTCAACTAATTATTAGAGTTTTAAAATTCGTTGGGTCAGGTACATCAAAAGAGGCTTTCGATAATATTCACAAAAAAATTGAGCTTGGTACGTGTCGCAGATTTCGCTAGCCATCGCAGACACAAACACACACAGACAGAGTGATTTTTTATTTTATTAATATATATATGACTTATTTTATATGGATAAATATTAAGTTTAAACTTTTTACATAAAAAAATACTATATTTCTTTTCGTAAAGTTCAAACACACAATACTCTATCCATTGTTTTTCTCCAGCGGTATTTTAAATCAAATAAATTTTTAAATAATGTAATAGATAATTCAATACTATTGTAAACTACTACCATACAACTTTTATACTACTTTATTTAAATTAAAAACATGTAGAAAATCAAAAATCGCTACGGAAATATGCGAAATTTCTCAGTAACTTGAATTAAAATATTATGTATATTTAAAATGCGTAATAGGGCGCGTTCTTAAATCATAACTGCTTTCTTCTGAAAATAAGGTTGATAATTAAAAATTTCTAATCACTGTGCGAAACATGAATCCCCTGAAATATTCTCCCTCATGAATCATTCTAGAAATTATGAAAGAAGAATTCTTAATAATCTAAAAAATTATCATATCATAACAAGATTTTTCATTTCCAAATTTTAAGAAGCATTATTCTATGTTTAGTTTATATTTTGTTGTATTTTTGTTCTCTTAAATCATATTTATTGTAGTTTTGACATTATATTTATTTTTAAGAAGTACCTTTCTTATATGAATGCTTATTTCTGAAAGCAAAACCAATATTTCAATAATGCATAGTGGCGACTTACTACTATTTTTAAGCAGCAATTATTAATGACAATGAACATTTCCTGGGTTATTCATATTAGGAATTATTATAGCCAAACATATCAGTAATAGGTGGATAGACGTTTAGTAGAAACGCTGTTGATATCAAAGATTGTATGTTCAGAATCTCTTAAATACAGCAATAAATATATCAAATTCAGAAGATTATTTGCGGTTCATAATCATCAAATTATTAAAGTATAACTTGTAGTATAAAAACTCAGTCCTGTCATATGATTTTCATTCAGCACAAAAAATTAAATATTTCCATAAAACTATTTTTAAAGCGATAACACATTATGAACATTGCAAATTCTGGGTCGGTTATTTACTTGTAGAACTAAATTAATTTCATGAGAAAGTTCATAATAATATGAGATAAAACAATACATGAGGTATTTCAGGTATTGGAAAATCGTACAGATTTCCAGAAATTTCCTATTTAATAGCTAAATCTTGTCAATAATAAAAAATATTTTCTATTAAAAAAACAACTTACAATTTCAATATACATTTTGGAAAAACATTCTTAAAATGTGTATGTCATACTTATGGAGTAAATTTTTCAATAGTAAAATCAGTATTTTACCAGAACCTAAACGGCGAGTTCTGGCAGTTTATTACCGACATTGTTAAATACATGCTTATTATTTGAGAAATGTCGGAATCTAGCTATCGGTTATCGAACATAATTATCACTTACATTCTCATTTCACAATCAATCTTAACAAAATTAACTTATTTATTAATCGAAACGTGGATTGATTAATTAATTTTATGCGATATTGCTATTCTTAATAATCAGGTAAGAGGCAATTGCTCTTCATCTATTCAATATTAAAACTGATAAGAATTTGTTTACATACAGGTATTACAAAATTTCATTTTTTTAGCCAAGATTGATTTTATACTACATTATTTTCCTTTAAATAATATTCCATGCTTATTCCGACTTATTAAACTAAAACCCTATTAATAAAACTAATCTATTCATTTTTGTATGAATGATATACTTAATCTACTTAATCTACTTAATCTATTTAATCTACTTGAAAGCTAATTTTTCCAATGCGCTTAAATCAAGAAAATGGCTCTAATTAAATATAGTATTAAATAAAAAAAAAAATTCTACTTAAATTGCTATTAAAATTCACAATTATTTTCCCTTGTTTATCAAACATTTTTTTTTTAATTCTTTGTTTTATTTATATACAATATTAATGTATTTTTTTTTTTCGTTGTAAAAACTCTATTTATTCCAAATTATTCTTTTTTATATAGTACAATGTTTAGCGTCTTAGATTTATTACGGTCAATAAATTCATTTTTTATTAATAAAATTATTGTCTGTATAATAGCTTCAATTTTAGATGTCATGTCAACGCCAGATATTAATTTTTATTTACATGTCAGGATTCTGATTTGAGATAAACGAAGGCTCAAGAAAGAATATGAATGTGAAAAATAACACTAAATAAGTCTTGACGTTCATTGTATTTGTAATTTTTGTTTTCTATTTATATTCTGAGGATAACTCTATTAGTTTTTGAGTTGAAACATGTAAATAAAAATGTTTTAATATATTTTAAATGTTTTTATTATTATACAGCGTCTTAGAAGCAAAATGTTTTATGATATAAATTCTCATATTTTCATGTAGAATATATATTATTAGTATCAAGAAAGAATATTTGTGCCAGGAAGTTATTTCGCATAAAGGTTTATATACCGGAAATAATGAATTATTCCCTTCTTTTACGATGCTTATTGAGTTATACAGTCAGCTGATATTTTAATTGCGTTCTTACGCTGAAGAAGATTAAATACAGATGACCCCGTTAATCAGAATTGTCAGATAGTTCGATAATTAGTGGATAGAGGATAGAGGTAATACAGGGAGTCGATAGATGTCGATAGAGTCGCGGAGAGGTAATACCCCTGATAGTGTGTTCGTGTTCGACTGGATATGTGCGATCGTTTGTGTCTGCGGAGTTGATTGTATTGCGAGGTGTTTTAAATAAGTGGAATGGAGTGGTAATTAAATAAATATTTACGAAACTCAGGTAAATTTTATAAGAGATAGAGCATTCCCCTTCAGGTATCTAACTAGATTATAATAAAGATTTTGACCTGTTCATTGACTGTTTATTTTTTTCTTTAAGTTATCGGTATTTTTTTTTATTTATTGGCCTAAATCCTGAGTTAATAGTGGAAAGAATTTCTAAAATGGTACGTGATGAAGCTTTTCCTTAAGATTCTAATATCACTTTACCACATAAGTATATTTAGGGTGCCCATAATTAAAACACTAATTGAACATTGTCTGCAGACAAAACTAGAGTTTATAAAGCTGGGAAATTTTGTGAAAAACATAATAAAAATATAAAAACTTGTTTAAACAAAAAAAAGGTTAAAAATTTTGCCATCAGAGTGAGATTTTAAATAGACTATATTTTTATGATATACCATAGTTTAGAAATTTTATTTTTTAACTTAACTTGATTTTAAAGACAGTTTTACTCGACATGTTTCTTGTATTTCCCAGACCAATTGAGATCAATTGAGAAACACGCTATCTTATAATTCCAGGAGATAATATCTGAAAATGATGCAATTCATGCAGACGTTTGGTTATAATAACATTTATTAAACTATCGTAAATATATGCTAAATGTGTATTTTTTTCAAAAAAAGTCTTCTTATTTTCATTTTTACTTAACGATTACTGGCGTGGAGAAAATCAGTTTAACTTACAAGAGAATTAATAAACGAATTCAATAGAAAATACGAACTTGCTTTTTTTCAGGTATGTTATAAAAGGAAATTTTTAATTAAATATTCTGCCTGCCAATAAAATTAAAATTAGATGTCCTTTTTTAGGAGCCGGACAATTTCAGCTTTAAAAAATCCTCCACAAAAACAAACAATAATCTTAACAACAGTTTTGTCTGCAAACAAATTTAAAATAAGGTGGTCTGGTGTAATAACGCCAGGCGGGGTAATAACACCAAGTGCTAATATTATGCATAATTAAGAAATAATCTGGTAAATGACACCCATGTACTCTGCGCAGAAGGGTTTTGAGTCATATAAATCGCAAAAAACAGCTTCAAGTTAATTTGTTTCATTTTTAGGTCTTATTCTTTTTACAAGCAACTAAAATTAACGCTCGATCTAAAATTTGCGAGATACGTTTTGTGATGTGAAGACTATCTTTTTTATCCGGAAATACTTTGTTAATTACATAAATTTGTAGTTCATTTCATGGACTTTCAAAATATTGTTCAAGATTTTGGATATCTTTTCGAGATAATTTGTAATTTAAAATGTACAACGCAATAACTATAACGGGGTAATAACGCCAATCCTTGGCATTAATAGCCCGGTTGATTCCCTACAGTTGACGAGCTACATCCTAAATACTGATTCAAATAAACACAGTTAAAACTGTGCAATGTTTCTAATAATTCTATTTAAGCGGTCCTTTTTTAAGCAAAAAGAAACTCACGGTCTGATATTCTTTTGTCTCTTCCCCCTCCCCTCACCACACCTTTATTTTTCTTACACTTTCACAAAAAATTGTACATTTTCAATAGCTTAGAATGTAATTTGTCAATTTCTAAGTTTGTAGAGTTTGTATTTTTAGAATTGGGCAATCTACATGCTATATTATTTCATTTTTACATTATTTCATTCTACATTCCATATTATTTCATAGTTTTGTTGGTATGGCGTTATTACCCATATAGGTGGGTAATAACGCCAAATAGCATTGGTCAAGAAATCACGCCATTACATTTTATTAATCATATCTGTTAAATTATTTTTTTATATAGATAGTCAATGAGTTGCTGTATCAAATCATATGTTTGTTTGAAAAATACAATCTAAAACTGAGCCGTGAAAATTGGTAGAACCTTAACGCGGCGTTATTACCCCAGGGTACCTTAGTTTCGTTTAATCATGTACATACTGTGAATAAAATTTCTAAACTAACGTGATGCTGCAATTGTCATTCATTTAAAATCGTCTACTGTTGGTAAAATTTATTATTATTATTATTATTATTTTGCTTAAATAATTTCTCAGACTTTTACTATGTCTTTCACAAAATTTTGCAACTTTATTAACAGTAATTTTGTCTGCAGACAACGTTAAAGTAGGATTGTTTAATTTTTGAAAATCTGTAAATTACTATTTTAATCGAAGTTTTTCATATTCCGATATTTTTTGTTCCATTAATTTTTTTTTTCAAATCATGTTCAATTTTATGTCTAGGGCCATTCATAAAAATTCTCTTGGGTTCCGATTTCGAGAGATCTAATCAATATCAAAGTAGATGTGCATTTGTAACTCTTTTTCTAAATTAAAGTACCTTAGAGACTGGAGAAAAATTGTTTTTGTTTGACGTTAGTGCTCACAATTTTCTTTTTGTAGCCGTAGAACATTTAAAAAATCAATTATTCTTTCACATTATAATGTTTACTTGAAAGCGTAAGTAAATATTTTAAGCATAGTTCTGATATCGTAAAGAATATTCTGTCTCGTAAGTTTATCAGTAAAAAAATAAACAATAAAAGAAAATGTTTTAAAATTGAAAATTTTCAATAATTCTGAAAATTATGGATGAGGGAACAAGATAATGTGTTCTGAAAAGAACATTAAGAAAAAAAATTAACTACTTTAGTTTAAAGAAATGCAAAAAAGGAAGTTGCTTAAAACCTCTTGAGAGAAATTCAAATTTCATAAATTACTTTCATATTTAATTTTCCTTGAGTAGATAGATTTAATAAAAGGAACTCTAAGTATTAAAAAAATATTATTATTTAAATGTTCATGTGTATACAAAGAAAGTAATGCTGAATTTTTAAAAATTGTTGCGGGAACGTGTGCATATTTATTTGTTTGTTTATTTAATTATTTCTGAAAAAAAAAATGAAGAACCAAAAGTATATTTAGTAAAAATATATTTATAAAGTAATCAATTTAGAAAGTAAATGGTTTAAAAAAAGAGAATAAATATGTAATATAAAATAATATTTTAAAATTGAAGAAATGTGTTAATGCTCAATATTATCGATGAGGGAACGCGAGAATGTGTTGTGAAAAGAACATTAATATTTTTTTAAATACTATAAAAAATATAAAATTGAGACGTAAATATAATCTAATGCGAGATCTCAAATTTTCATAATTTATTTTCATCTTTAACTTTTCTTGAGCTAATAAATTTAACAAAAGAAATTCTGATCAGTAAATAAAATTAGTATTGCACATTTTTAAAAATCGTAGAAAAATGTATGTGCATATTTTTTACAAATATCATGAATACAAAAAACTATTTAGTAAAGATTAATACATATAAATATTAATATTAATTAAGTAATATTTATAAATAAATAAAATTTGCAAGTTAATAATTTGAAAAATTTGAAAAAAAAAATATTAACTTGCCCATTATTTACAATTATCAAGAAAAATGCATTTAACCCAGAACCCAGTTTCAATAACATTTCCATAATGTTTTAAGAATGAATCCAGTTTCCACTATGGTTTTCCAGCTGCAGTAACTATGGTTATCACTATGGTTACTACTATGGTTTTCCACTGTGATTTTCCAACTGGAAAACCATAGTTTTCCAGTTAGACATGATACAGGAAATACCCTTTTACCTGAAAATGTGTGTGAAATGATAAAGCTACAATTATGCAAGCGATCTAACGTTGTGACTAGGGCCGACCTAATGCAAATGCTAGAAGTGCTCCTAGTGGCGAATTTTGGAAGATAATGCAAATCGGAAAAGAAAAGAGTTAGAGCAAAATTTCCAGTTAGAAAGTTTCAGAGCATCAATTAATAGTGTGAGACGACATTTGGTTCACACGGATAAGTTAAATCATCGCCTGTATACCCAAAAATACCCGAAATGGATGTGCAACGATTCTATTCTGAATATTCTTATTTCGGAAATGTAGCAGTGAATTTCGACATTGTACCTTACCGAAACGTCTGTAAAACTTTATTTTTCAATTCATTTTAATAGGTGTTAACACTCTCAAGATACAAACAGCATAATCTCCTAGCATAACATTTTCGAAGACAGGCGATAACTTTAATCAGAATGCACGGGCATTTTTATTTTAAAAGCTCTCTTTTTGTGTTTTGGGTCATGTTATCGAAATGTATTGGTGTAACTACGTATTTATGCAATAAATTGTGCTTTTTTTTATCATACTTATCGCCATTTCTTTCAAACTTTTACGCAAAATTGAGTGCATTGATTTCGCACATTGTTGGGTATACCTTGTATACCCAATCTTATTAGAGTTGACCAAATGCTGTTTCAAACTAATATAGTGATGTTCAAAAACTACCTAATTGGAAATTTTGCTCTAGTTTTTTTCATTTTCGATTTTCAATGACTATTTTCCAAATTTCACCACTAGGGGCGCAACTGTCGTTTGAATTAGTTTGGGCGTAGTATCTTTTCTATACCGTTACCTCACTTGAATAACTGTAGCTCTCTCCATTCGCAGATATTTTCCGGTTAAATTGACTTTTCTATACACCCTACATATCCATAAACTAATTACATAAAATATATTTTTAAATACACAAAAAAGAATTAATTTAGGAAAATACCCATTCATAATTTTTTAAAATATTTAAAAGTGTTATTCACATGAAAGAAAAAAAAAACACTTTTTGAATTCACCTAATTCATCATACATAAGATTCTGAAATGAATAAACTTTAATTGAATTAATTTCGTTAAGGAGCACTCAACGTAAAGGAATACACAACTGTTGATATTTTTACGAGAGTAAACGGTTTCGATTTTTACCTTTCGGTTTGAATACGATAAAGATAGGTGAAAGCTCCTTGAAAATTATTTTAAAAACTATAAAAAATTAGTATATTAAAATAAAGTTTTCAAACATATTACTTAAAAAAAACGTTGCATTTTCATATTCAAAGGTTTAAATTATGCGACGTTTATAACTTTAAAAACTTGTAGTAAAAGCATTAGTCCGGTTTTGTCATTGTCAATACAATAGTGAAAACACGGAGAGATTAAACCATGGACGTGTTTTTGCTTTATAATATAGGGGAAAGTTGGATAAAATCGGGTAGGTGGATAAAACCGGGAAACAGGCTTTGTGGCTTTATTTTTGTCGGTATCTTGCGGAAACCTCTAGAATTACTTCTAGGCGAGCAGCATGCCAACTCCCAGTAAGCAGAAGTAGTGTAATCGAACTCAATTCGCAGTAGTGATTTTTTAAAGATTTCACGTGACAAAAATAGAAATTCGACGTCTGCAATATTACGTTACAAATCCTAAATATCTAAAAATTTGGTTTAGATAAGTATAACGTGTGATAGTCCATTATTTATTTGTTAGTTTAGTGTTCTGTATTGATGTCTACGAGTTATCTGAACAACGCTAGAGTAATATTTCCTCAAAATGGCGTATTTGGACATAACCGGGAAGTTTCCGGTTGTTCTACGTCTTCTCAAGGTCTAAGCAGAGATATCAAGCGTCCTTTTGCAGTCTCGCTACACGATATAAAGCTGATTCCAGTACAAACAGATCCTAGGGCAATCAGAAAATCTGACAAACGACGAGGTAAAACAGCTATCCTTATTTCAACCCCCTGCAGAAAATAAGCTATCTTTCTTTCAACTCCTAGCAAATTAGAACTCGAATAAGAAGAAAATGAAAGGATGGAAAAACAAAACAAAAATAACTTAATCCAGAAGCGAAAAATTTTCATGATGACACAAGCGAAAAGTTGAAAAACTGATGTGAAAAAGATGAGTCCAAAGAAAAAAAAATCCCTTGACATCAAACGAGGAGAAAGATAAAAATGAAGCATGCATCTTTTGCAACGGCAATTATACGAACAATCTAAACCTAAGGTGAGTTGTATACAGTGCCTTAACTGCAGAGGATAAGCATGTGAAGCATGCAGCAATGCAAATGAACAAGATCGAACTTTTATTTGTGATTTTTTTAACAGTTTCAACTTTTAAAGTATAACTAAACTCATTGTTATTTCATATAGATTTGATATACACATTCTATAAGTATAAGTAATTCTATAAGTATTCTATAAGTATGATAGACACATTCTATAAGTATAAAATGTCAATTTTCCAATATAATTCAATGAAAATTTGGACTGTTTTGTTCATATAATGCGTAATAATAAAAAGAAAAGCATTAGGGTCCCGGTTTTATCCGACTTTCCCCTACATATTAAAGTTTTCGTGCGCCATCAAATTATTCATAAAAATTCGGTGATCTCATAAATGGTTAATAAAACATGCAGATAAATAAATGAGAGATTGTAACTAAATTGTATTTGCGTAAATAGTGTGTTACTTTTGAAAAGTGCAAAATTTATCCAAAATCTTAAGAAAAGGAATTATAGATTCCTTAATTTTGAAATTTTATGCTAAACATATTTTATAATATTGTGCAGAATGATTATTTTCTCATGTGAAAAAAACAATAAAAACTAGTATTTTTAAACTAATCTATTCTTAAAAATACATTAAATAATATTAAATAATAACAATAAAATATTATTTACCAAATAAAATTAAAGAACAGTTTTTCATATAGTGAACATAAATAAAGAATACTAAAGGTAACGCGCGAAATAAGGAAATCGATTTTCTTTTACGGATAATTCATTTCGACACTGCTTCATTATGCCTTCAACCAGTTCCGCAAAATTATATAAGTCCCTGAAATATTTTACAAATTATACAAACAAATGAATGTAGAGAAATGAATAAATTTAAATTTAACAAAAATCATCGAATATATGTTTAATTTAAGGGTGTATTCCAAAAAACGTTTTTCCACCTTCAACGGCTCGAAAATTTCCTATACAATTTCAGACACATTTTTACAAGTTGAAACATGAAACTTGCTGAGGGGAATTTTGAAGAGATATGCAAGGTGCCGTGTAATGTCATTTTACGCTCAATTCATCAGAATTTGATTTATATTTGAATTTTGACATTATACTTTACCGAAACGTCTGTAAAACTTTATTTTCCAATACATTTTAAAAGGTGTTAACACTCGCAAGATACAAACAGCATAATCTCATAGCATAACATTTTCGATGGCAAACGATAACTTTAATCCGAATGCACGGGCATTTTTATTTTAAAAGTTCTCTTTTTGTGTTTTGGGTCATGTTATCGAAATGTATTGGTCTAACTACGTATTTATGCAATAAAATGTGCTTTTTTATCATACTTATCACCATTTCTTTCAAACCTTTGCGCAAAATTGAGTGCATTGATTTCGCAGATTTTTGGGTATACCCTGTATACCCAATATTATTGGAGTTGACCAAATACTGTTTCAAACTAATATAGTGATGCTCAAAAACTATCTAATTGGAAATTTAGCTCTACCTTTTTTCATTTTCGTTTTTCAATGACTATTTTCCAAATTTCACCACTAGGGGCGCAACTGTCTTTTGAATTAGTTTGGGCGTAGTATCTTTACTTCTCAGTATGACCCTTTTTTTCGTTCTTAGATCTCCCACTTCGTAAAAATCTGTTCAAAATGCCGTTTTTGATTGCTTTTTTTGCAATATTTTCTGCATTTATCAAAGAATCGACAATTACGGTACCTTGTGCACTTTCTAAATGAGACAATTTGCCAGATTGATGCATATGAGATCGAAAATGAATTTAAAAATGAATCGGAAAATAAGCAGTTTGAATCGAAATACACCTTTAAGAATGACGTTTATTAAAAAGTAGTAACATACGAAATGTACAATTTGATTTATTTAAATAACTTCGTACAAAAGTGTACGGATTTAAATGCAGAATAATTAAAAGAAATCATAAACAAGCATGCATTTTTCGGATATTGTATTAGTGCCAATAGTGTATTCATTTCAAAATTGCAAAATTTATCCACAAATATGTCAAAAAATATAATAGTTCAAATTCTTTAATTTAAAAATTTTATGCTAATAGTATTTCATGATTTTTTTAAATATTCATTGTGTCATCTAAAAAATGAATAAAAGTTCACTGTATCTGTTTTTAAGAATAGTTTAAACAACGTTAAACAATAGCAAAAAAAAGTTTTAGCAAATAAGATTAAACAATCGTTTTTTATGTAGAAAAATGTAAATAAAGCATGCTGAGGTGCTACTCGCCGTTAAATAGCAAGACGTAAAATAATGAAATATTCAATTTTATTTTATAGATGATTAAACGTTTCGGTACTATAACTAATAAACTTTTCGATCGGAATTAGATCATCATCTTTTCGCAAAATTATATACATCGTCAAAATATTTTTTCAAATAATACAAACAAAAGAATGTAGGGCAATGATTTAATTTAAATTAAAAATTCGAATTAAATATTTCCAACTGAACAAAAGCTGACCAGGCCGGGCATTCAACGCTGATACTTTGTTTACAAGGCCAATGCTTTTACCGTTTAAGCTTACTGGGCAAGGTAACTATGGAGCAGTTTTCGTTCAGATAACCTTGTTGGTCATAACATCGTGTCCATCATTTAGGCAGCTCAACGTAATACATCGCAGGTAACGAAACTTGATAGAACGATGGGTAAGTAGATAAATTGTTAATTTAACAAAATTAAACTGATTGGTTAAGTTATCATCCGAATTAAATATTTCAGGCTGAGCGAAAAATTGCTCAGGTTGGAAATCGAACCCAGATACTTTTCTTACAAGACCAAGGCTTTTACCGTTTAAGCTAACTGGGCACGATAATCGGTGAGCATTTTTCACCCAGATAAATATAATATTTACTGACTTATTTTTATAATTCTGCATTGAAATCCTTGCACCTTTGTCTAAAATCATTTAAATAAATCATATTTAACATTTCGTATTTTGCTACTTATTAAGTAGAGATCACACTTAAAACAACTCTATTGTTTAGTGATTTTTTTTAATTTAAATTGTTCAAGCACAATCAAACTGATTGGTAAAGTTATACGAATTAAATATTTCCAACTGAGCGAAAAAGTGCCCAGGCTAGATACTTGATTTACAAGGCCGATGCTTTTACAAGAACTTTGCAAGACAAGCGGTGAACACTTTTCGCTCAGATAATCTATGATGTTATTGGACATAACATCTGTCATTTAGACAGCTCAATAGAATAAACCGCAGGTAACGGAACTCCATAGAGCGATGGGTACGTAGATAAATTGTTAACTATCCGGCCTGGGCAATTTTTCGCTCAGTAAGAAATATTTCAGTCGTATGATTAATTTACCAATCAGTTTGATTGTGTTAAAATAGTAGTATATCTACGTGGCCGTTGTTCTATGGAGCTCCTTTACCTGCGGTTTATTCTGTTGAGCTGTCTAAATGACAGACCAGATGTTATGACCAATAAGATCATCTGAGCGAAAGGCGTTCACCGGTTGTCGTTCCCAGTGAGATTAAACGGTAAAAGCATTGGCCTTGTAAACCAAGTATCTGGGTTCGATTCCCGGCCTGGGCACTTTTACACTCAGTTGGAAATTGTTCAATTCGTATGATAACTTTACCAATCAGTTTGATTATGTTATATTAACAATTTAAATTAAAAAAAATCACAAAACAATTGAGTTATTTTAAAGATGACGCCTACTTAATAAGTAGCGAAATACTAAAGGTAAAATTTGATTTATTTAAATGATTTCAGACAAAAATGCAAGGATTTAAATGCAAAATTATAAAAAAATCAGTAAATATTATATTTTTAATAAATAGTACTGATAAAAATATATGGAATTTATAAATGTAAATATTTTAAATGTAATAATCGAATTCATTATAATAATATCAATTATAATAAAGTCAATAAATGTCAAATATAAAGAAAAATTGTAAGGAGCTAAATGACCTTTATTTATTAAAATAGATTGGCGAGTGATCAGGGAAAAACACAGTCAAAAAAAAAAAAAAAAAAAAAAAAAAAAAAAAAAAAAAAAAAAAAAGAGGGGGGTTTTAATATTGAAGATGTTTCAACTAATATAAAGGGATTAAAAAAGGCGAATTTCACTTTAACAAAATACTGATATTTAACACCTTTTTTGAATGGGTTTTTTGCTGTAAAAAAAAAGAAAAAGAAAAAAAGCATGTAACTTTGAAACGTACGTAAATCATAAATATATATAAGTTTGAAGCAAAAATAAAGAAAAAATTCTAAATTTGCTGTAATTTTAAATAGCGAGAGAACAAATAAGATAATAAAACATTAATCAAAATACAAATAAGACCTCGAAATAAAAAGACTTCATGACGTACTAAACATGCGTAACATATCTAATCTGAAATGAATGTGACATACACCATCATTCATTTTTGGTAGTTAATCTTACAGTTACTTCACTGTAATTTTCTGTTTCTCCAATATTATGATAGTTTTACGTATCTAATACCTATATCTAAAAAAATCCTGAATTTGGAAAGTAACTTTCCAAATTAATTAAAAACGTGTAAAAGACACAGGGACAAAATTATTAAAAATTTATTGCACGTACCCTATATTTTCTTTTAAAATATTTCATAACACAGTGTATTTTTTTTTATTGAAAACATATTTATTCATTTATATTTAATTATTATTTTATTATAGATATAATATTTTTATGTACCTTTTAATAATTTTTTTTAATTTTACTTAAGAAAGGTGTTATAATAAAAATAAAAGACATTGACATGTTTCGGAACCGTCAAATAAGTTCCATAATCATAATATAAAATTTTTTAAAAAAATTTAAATATTTATTAGAAAGTTTTTTTATATTATGATTATGGAACTTATTTGACGGTTCCGAAACATGTCAATGTCTTTTATTTTTTTAATAAAATGTTTATATAAAAGGTGAATGTTTTAAAATCTGAGGATTTAAAAAATCAATTGGATTTAATTAACTTTTTATCATAGTTTTTATGTACCTTTTAGACGCTTAAAAAACATTTCATAGATTAAATAAGCCAAGGTTTTAAAGATCATAACAGTATCTAAAAAAAAAAAGTCAATTTCTTTTCAAATTAAAACCAATCTCGGAAATAAACTTATTTTTAAAAATACTAAGTGTTATATTAAAATCAACGTGGAATTATGTACAAATTTTGTGCATGAAGAAAATTGCATTTTAACGTAACAAAATATTGAAGAGTAGATTAAATAAATTGGTTAAACGATACATGAAAACAAAAGATTATCTCTAATTATTTTTGGAACGTGAAAATATTTTATTAGTGCAACAAAATTTTCATATCCTTTATTCTAATGACAAATGGCATGTTTTGCTGATTATAGCAAATTCTTACATGACAAAATGATTAACAATAATTTTCATTTCACTTTAAGGGCACAAGACAGGATTTGAACCCGTAATATTTGGCGTAAGCTTATAATTAACTGCTAAATGCATTATGATGAACAAATCTGGAATATATTTCAAACAATGAAAAATTCCAGCTGATATGGTTTACTTAAAAGTTACATTTATTGGATTAAAATTAATATAAATTTTTAAGCTGATACATAACTTAAAATTTCAGGGCAAATATAATACTTAATACTCATACTTTGTTCAAATTCACATAAAAAGAATTTCTTTAAAACACCTTTTTTTATGCGCAAAGCATTTCGAAAAAATTGGTATTTCTTCATCAAGCGCAAGGTCTTAATACTTCGAAAACAACAGCAAGACTGCTACTTTAAAATAGCAAATAAAGCCTTTGTGCAAAAATGTTTAAAGATAGAAAACCAACGATTATAAATGCACAAATAAAGTAAGAAAAGGTGGCAAACAGCCGTTTCGAATCTACTATGGAGATTCTTCATCAGTGCAAAACTCAGCGAGCTAGAGAACTCAGTTTTGCTTTCTTTAGCTCGCTGAGTTTTGCACTGATGAAGAATCTCCATAGTAGATTCGAAACGGCTGTTTGCTACCTTTTCTTACTTTATTTGTGCATTTATAATCGTTGGTTTTCTATCTTTAAAGACTGCTACTTTTAAAGTAGTAAAAAGTGTTCTTTCTCACATCAGCTTATTTAATGATTAAATTTGTTTAATTTATTATCTAATGAATTGCATTCATAACATTTCTGTAAACATGACAGAAGTAAGTTTATATGTTTTTATGATCTTTATGTTTAAAAATAAACCTTCAAAATTCATATTTGTGAAATTCAGAATGGAGTTAAATTGCTTTTTCCTTTTAACATATAGCATATCCTTGAAAATCCAATAACAATCTAGCTGAAATATACTTTGTTATTTTCAT
This sequence comes from Maratus speculifer, assembly GCA_964019185.1. NCBI lineage: Eukaryota > Metazoa > Arthropoda > Arachnida > Araneae > Salticidae > Maratus > Maratus speculifer. The sequence goes on along the minus strand of OZ025297.1, from coordinate 12,657,267 downwards.
TCGTTTGTTTTGATACAATGAATGAAACGGGAATTTTCATCTCAGATTATGAAATATGTTTTCTAGTCCGCAAATAATAATGTTTATGATTTCAGAAAACTTCGTAAGTTGTCAAACATAATAAATGTGGAACGCTATTCAAAATAGGAACTGTAATTTAACAAAATTGCTTTGAAATGTATTCAGAGTTGTTTTTGTTAAAAATCACAATTATATGAATTAGTTTGGATTTAAACTGCATAATATAAGATGGTATTTTATGGCATATTTCTAAGATATCTTTTGAGAATGATTGTGGTATAATAAAGGCATCAAAATACTATCTCATTTAATTTCATTAAATAATAACAGAAAAAAAATATCCAGTAAAAAAAAAAAAAAAAAAAAAAAAAAAAAAAAAAAAAAAAAAAAAATCTAGGTTTTTTTTTATTTACCTATTTATTTACTTTTATTTTTATTTACTTATTTTTGTGTTGTTTGAAATTTATGAAAATAATTACAAGAGACACTTAAAAAATTATATTTGGAAATTATTTGAAAGTAAAACGTAAATTAAAAGATGCAACATAAAAATTTAATTATATCTTCAAAACTGTATTCATTTATGTGTGCATATATATCTATAATGGAAGATTTAAAAAAAAATTGTTATCAAAAATATATTGGAAACATATAATTAATTTCTTGTAACCTGTTGTACATTGTTAGAAACCCAGAATTTAAAATTTGGTATACAAAATCTGGAAATCGTCAGAAGTTTGTTAAAATTTATTTTTAGATAAGTAATATTAGTAACTTACACGATTTGTATGTATATATATACACATATGCATACATATGGATATATACAGGGTGATTCCAAATTTTTTTTACAATAAATAATAATTCATATAATAAAAGAGGGGTGGTAGTGCACATCAAGACAAACAATATTAAATAGGAGACTAAGGGTCCGAAACGTTTTCCAAAGGAGATAGCCGCCATTAAAGTTTAGGGTCCAAAATTTCAAATAAACATAAAAAATGGAAAAATCGGTCGATTGATTTGCGGTTTTCACTAAAATTATTCTTTATGTCGGCATTTTCTTGAAATTAAATTACAAAGATAAATTTCAAAAAATGCCGATAGAGGGCGCTTTAGACTTTGGAGTAACGAAAAACTAGTTTTTGTCGGTATTTTTTGCATCATATTAAATGTTTTCGTAAGCTTAGACTAAAACTTAAATTTTGAGCTCAAAATTTGAAAGTGGGAGTGGTTAAGTAGCACAAACTGAACTGTGTTCAGAGGGTTCAAATTTCAAATGATTATAAATAAACGGAAAAATTGGTTCATTGATTTGCGGTTTTCACTAAAACTATTCTTTATGTCGGTATTTTCTTAAAAATAAATTATAAAGATAATTTTCAAAAAATGGCGATAGAGGGCGCTTTAGACTCTGGAGTAACGAACAACTTTTCTTTGGCGTTATTTTTTGCATCTTATTAAATGCTTTCGTAAGCTTAGACTTAAACTTAAATTTTGAGCTCAAAATCTGAATAGTTGGGAGTGGTTATGTAGACAAACTGAACTGTGTTCAGAGGGTTCAAATTTCAAATAATTATAAAAAACGGAAAAATTGGTCGATTCGTTTGCGGTTTTCGCTAAAACTAATTTCTAAATGAGCATTTTCTTGAAAATAAATTTTAAAGATAAATTTTACAAAATGCCAATAGCTTTGGAATAGCGTACAACTATTTTTGACTGTTATTTTTTTAATCTCATTAAATGCTTTCAAACGCATAAACTTAAATTTTAGGCTCAAATTCTGAATCGTTTGAAGTGTTTAAGTAGCGAAAAATTGAATTGTGTTCGAGGAGGGGGGAGGGTTAAATTTCAACTCCCGAAGACACTTCAATTTGCGCTACTTAACTATTCCTAATTATCCAGATTTTGAGCTCAAAATTTAAGTTTAAATCTAAGCTTCCGAAAACATTTAAAAAATTTTTGCAAGCATTTAATTAGAACAAAAAAATAATGATTAAAATTAATTGTTGGTTACTCTGAAGTTTAAGGCGCCCTCTAATGGAATTTTTTGAAATTTATCTCTAGAATTTATTTTCAAGAATATACTGACTTAAAGAAAAGTTTTATTTTAAACCGCAAACAAATCGACAAATTTTTCCATTTTCTATAATTATTTTAATATTGAACCCCCCCCCCCATAAACACAGTTAGGTTTGTGCTACTTAACTACTCCCTACTATTCAGATTTTGAGCTCAAAATTTAAGTTTAAGTCTAAGCTTCCGAAAACATTTAATGAGATGCAAAAAATAACGGCAAAAATTAGTTGTTCCTTACTCCAAAGTCTAAAGCGCTCTTTATCGACATTTTTTTAAATTTAACTTTATAATTTATTTTTAAGAAAATACCGACATAAATAATAGTTTTAGTGAAAACCGCAAATCAATGAACCAGTTTTACCGTTTTTTTATAATCATTTGAAATTTGAATCCTCTGAACACAGTTCAGTTTGTGCTACTTAACCACACCCTTTTTCAGATTTTGAGTTCAAAATTTAAGTATGAGTCTAAGCTTACGAAAACATTTAATGAGATGCAAAAAATACCGGCAAAAAATTGTTTCTCGTTACTCCAAAGTCTAAAGTGCCCTCTATGGGCATTTTTTGAAATTTATTTTTATAATTCAATTTCAAGAAAATGCCGACATAAAGAATAATTTTAGTGAAAACCGCAAATCAATCGACCGATTTTTCCATTTTTTATGTTTATTTGAAATTTTGGACCCTAAACTTTAATGGCGGCTATCTCCTTTGGAAAACGTTTGGGACCCTTAGTCTCCTATTTAATATTGTTTGTCCTGATGTGTACTATCACCCCTCTTTTATTGTAAAAAAAAAAAAAAATTGGAATCACCCTGTATATATGGATATACAGTTATATATATATACAGGGTGTCTCTAAACTCATGGTACATACGCTAGGGGGTGAGAGAACACATCAAGACGAGTAATAGGAAATAGGAAACCAAGGGTCCTAAACGTTTTCTAAAGGAAATATCCGCCATTAAAGTTTGGTGTCCAAAATTTCAAATAAACATAAAAAACGGAAAAATTGGTCGATTGATTTGCGCTTTCACTAAAACTATTCTTTATGTCGGTATTTTATTGAAAATAAATTGTAAAGATAAATTTTAAAAAATGCCGATAGAAGGCGCTTTAAATGTTGGATTAACGCACAACTATTTTTTGCCGTTATATTTTGCATCTCATTAAATGGTTTCGTAGGCTTAGATTTAAACTTAAATTTTGAGCTCAAAATCTGAATAGTTGGGAGTGGTTAAGTAGCACAAACTGAACTGTGTTCAGAGGGTTTAAATTTCAAACGATTATAAAAAACGGAAAAAATAGTCGATTTGTTTGCGGTTTTAACTAAAACTACTCTTTAAATCAGTATTTTCTTGAAAATAAATTTTAAAGATAAATTACAAAAATGCTGATAGAAGGCGCCTTTGACATTGGAGTAGCGTACAACTATTTTTAACCGTTATATATATATATATATATATATGTTTTAATCTCATTAAATGCTTTCAAATGCTTAGATTTAAATTTTGAGATCAAATTCTCAATTGTTGCGAGTGTTTAATTAGCGCAAAAGTTAACTGTGTTCGAGGAGGAGGTGGTGAAATTTCAACTGCTGAACACACTTCAGTTTGCGCTTCTTAACCCCTCCCAACGATTCAGAATTTGAGTTCAAAATTAAAGTTTAAATCTAAGATTTCGAAAACATTTAATAAGTTTTGGAAAGCATTTACTTAGATACAAAAAATAACGGTTCAAATTAGTTGTTGGTTACTCTGAAGTTTAAAGCGCCCTCTAACGGAATTTTTTGAAATTTATTTTTAAATTTTATTTTCAAGAAGATACTGACTTAAAGAATAGTTTTATTTTAAACCGCAAACAAATCGACCAATTTTTCCTTTTTTTATAATCATTTGAAATTTCAATCCTCTGAACACAGTTCAGTTTGTGCCACTTAACGACTCCCAAATATTCAGATTTTCAGCTCAAAATTTAAGATTAAGTCTAAGTTTACGAAAACATTTAATCAGATGCAAAAAATAACGTAAAAAATAGTTTTTCGGTACTCCAAAGTCTAAACCGCCCTCTATCGGCATTTTTTGAATTTTATCTTTATAATTCTAATAAAATACCGACATAAAGATTAGTTTTAGTCAAAACCGCAAATCAATCGACCAATTTTTCCGTTTTTTATAATCATTTGAAATTTAAACCCTCTGAACACAGTTAAGTTTGTGCCACTTAACCACTCCCAACTATTAAGATTTTGAGCTCAAAATTTAAGTTTAAGTCTAAGCTTACGAAACTATTTAATGAGATGCCAAAAATCACGGCAAAAAATAGTTTTTCATTACTTTAAAGTCTAAAGCGCCCACTATCGGCATTTTTCGAAGTTTATCTTTATAATTTACTTTCAAGAAAATACCAACATAAAGAATAGTTTTGGTGGAAACCGTAAATCAATCGACCAATTTTTCTTTTTTTTATGTGTATTTGAAATTTTGGACCCCAAATGTTAATGGCGGCTATCTCCTTTGGAAAACTTTTAAGACCCTTGGTTTCCTATTGTCGTGTACAGTGGGGGGAACGATTCTAACGACGTTCCGAAACAAGAAATTAAGTGCGTGATCGTATTTTAGTTGTACACTGCATTGAATTGACCGCAAACGACCACAAGACATGAAGCAATATAGATCAACAACTTTTTGGAATCATTTGCAGGAAAATATAATTGAAAAATAAAAATAGAGCTTACCTGCATAAACTTGAATGAGAAAATGAGCAGATACACACAGAAGAATAAGTTCATAACATTTTTAGTAAAGAACTTTTATTTATTTTTTTTATGAAGATAAATGATCATAAATTCTTGGAGCATATCATAGCTTTTAGAAGATATGACTCTCTTATTTTTAGAGCCGGGCATGGAAAGCACATTTTCACTTGAATAAAAATTTATGAATGAATAGAAGAACTTTTTTAAAATGGTTATACCTTTTCGTGATTCTCTTGGAGAATAAGGGGCAAAATATTAACATACGCAATAAAACGAAAAAGTATTCCTTCCTGTATTGAGCATACAATGTAACGCTAACGGACATTCTAAGTGAGCGATGTTCCAACAATTTAAAAAAAAACAATCATTCCTTCAAGAAAATACAGCACTCTCTTAAATCGAAACATGTTTCTTTATACGAAATTTTCTTCTTTTTTTGGAAATCATAAGATGTATCTTTCATAGACGAACAAATCTTAAAATATCTCCAGAAAGGGATAAAAGTCTTTCCTTGCCTTTTAAAGACTTCCATTTTTCGCATTTAAAAAATGCTGAACGTTAATCGTAAAAAAAAACGAACACACCATTAGTATTGGGATCCCACACATCATTTTTGCAGGCGTTTATTTCCGTACATCTGCAGACGTCCGCTCCGCTCTGAGCCGAAATCGCTTCCCTTCTGTTCTGCTCTCTTCTGACGAAACGATAGTGGCCGCTCCGCAAAGAAGGCAGGGGTTGCCATAAAATTAAAAAATACGCCAACTGGAAGGGCAAAAGGAAGTGGCGAAAAAATAGAGAGACCAAGCGCATCGCTACGAATAGGGAAACTGTATTATAAGAATAAACTTTTATATCAGCAGAAAGATGCGGAGCCAAAACTGGATAACAGGACGCACCAACTTTTAAATTACGTAACAGAAGAATAGTACCTGATTGGACAATAGGAGGAGTCATAAAACGGAAGAAGACACCCCATCGAACATTCTAGAAAAGACAGGAAACCTCCACAACCGGAAGGAACAAAATTTCTAACTGATTTCAACATTTGAAATCAACAAAAAGTTAGGTAATAAAAAGGACTTTACAGGGGAGATTAAAAAAGCGAGAATTAAGATAATTTTTAGAATGCGAAATATATAATAAATGACTAAAGATTAAAACCAAAAACAGACGATAAATTAAATTAAATAAAAATATGGCAGTGGTTAAGAGTAACCACAACATATTACCCCGGCTTCCCCATGAGAAAATATTGGTGAGATGTACAAATTAAATAATTTTTACATCGAGACAATATTTTCTAAATTATGCACAATGAACATATAAAACAGTCATAAATATAAATAAACTAATAAGAATTACTTGAATATCAATAATTGTCTTGCATGGCATTCAATAATAGTAAAACAAAATTACTATGATAGTTATAGTTCAAATAATAATGCACAATACACTGGCAAACATTTAAAATAACTGTTTGTTCACAAAAAAGAAAATATCTTGTTTCAAAAAAAGGTTTATAATAGTCTATGTACTTAGAGACAATGTTCACAGTCTTTATATGAGAGTCTCTTGATTGAGTCGTGTAATTGTAAGTACAATAATATAAATTTACCAGCATATATAAAAATTGTTGCGTATAACAAGAATATACATATATGGTCAGCACATTAAAAAGAAAAAGAATTTGTAATAATGTGCATATAAGTAAATGATATTAAAATTCACAAATCAATAATCATGTTACATTCAATAAATTCAATTTTTCAGAATTCAATGTATACCAATAGTCAAGGAAGAATATTTAGATTTTCAAAAATATATATATATATATCCATATACATACAATAACTTCCAATATGTCAACATATCTTAACTGAATAGATTTAATGTCATATAATTCAACAATATCTTCAAAGTAAATATAAGTTACAAATCAACAAGAACATTTTCAAACTAAATAAAGGTAAATACCAAAGAGAGAATATTTGAACTCTCAGAAGAAAATGCTATTCTGCAATAATACCACTTACAAAATTATCAAAAAGAGGAAAGAGAGGATATTTACACTCTCATAAAAGTATTTAAATAAATATATCAATCCAGTACATAACTTGAAAAAATGTCACTTTACAAAAATTATCACATAAAATATTTATAATATGTTGAACATGTTTAATTCAAATATTTAAATTCTTGTAAATAACATGTGATCATGTTTTATCTGTAAAATAACAAATATTTTCTTTTCTATATACCAGAAATGACTTAAACAAAAAATATCTTTGGATCCAAAGTATATACTTATATATATATAAACCTTTTTCTTTGAATATTTTAATACTTAGATACACAGAGATACCTATACTCAATCATTTCATTTTCTTTTTTTACAATAAATCAAAAATTCAAGTAGAAGCAATTAGCATGCACAATTTTATCATTATTTTTTTTGGAATGTTAAAGAAAGGTTAGATGTTAGAGCATGCATAAATTGTCAATAAATAAAAAGTAACATTTCAATTATTATAATAGACACAATAGGGAAATTTTTTGACATGAGTACTCATGTTTTACCTTATATCAATAACAATTTATTTATTTATTTTTAGAATAAACAATTATCAAAATAATTCAATGAATGACATATTTTCAATTATTATTTCAAAAACAAAATATTTCTCATTATTTACCAACTATTGAATTCGTAGGCTTTGAAAACTTAAAAGTACCAATACACTCTACATATGAGATGAAGCATAAACAAAAAAATTTAAGAATGGTTGTGAAGAAAATATTTCAATGAAAAACAGAGTGAAAAGAAACAAATTTAAAAAGTACATACTTTCATAGGATGACAATTTCATTGTCTCAAGGAGAAGATGACTTTAAGAAAGAATTACACAAATGCTGCCTGCAGCATTGGTAGAAGAAAGCAAAAAATAAATAAATAAATAAAATATACAAACATCATCTCTTACAATCCAAGACAGCTAGCATGACTCAGATTCTGCAACAACGCTAAAGTCATCCTAAAAAAAAATGAAGATTAGTTTATGATTTATAATGTTTATGGGTGCGAGGCCGAAGATCATAATGATCTTTATATTGAGTGGATTTATTTAGAAGAGCAGCGGGAATTTTATCACCAGATACCTGTGAACGCACTGAATTATATGAATGCGAAGATGTTTGTTGGCAGTTAGAAGAAGTAGGAATTTGAGGAGATGTATTACAGGTAGAATCACAATTAGAAATTTGAACAGGAACATGTTGTTGTACAGGAGAAGAAGATGCACTATCAACAGCTGGTTGATCATGTGTTGCACCTTGAGAAGAATCCGAAGGATACCGCAATGCTTCATCTCTTTTTTGAAGTTTCAAGATTCTGTTAGTATGTATCAACATTGGTGATGCTTGATTATTATTGCAATCTTGAATTTGAATAAGTACAGGTGAAATTATTTTCTTTACCATGTAAGGGCCTTGTACTTTTTTGTTAAACACACTGGAAAATTTTACATAAACAATATCATTAACTTTGATATTACCAAACTTTAACTTTTCCCTTGATTTTTGGTATACCTTTTGTCTAGAAGGCTCGTTATTTTTATAAGCTTGATAGTATATCTTTTCAATAACATCCATTAATTTGTGAATTTCATAAGCTGTGTTAATAATTTTCCAGGAAGATTGGGTTTTATAATTGGCATAAATATCATTTACTTCTCTTCCAAAATGAAGAAGATTTGGAGTGAATTTTGTAGCTGGATGAGGCGTAACATTGTATATGGACTGGTGGATTTTTAAAGCAGTTGGTACATCAAATCCTTGGGAAGCCATTGTATTCACAGATGATTTTATTTGAGTATTACATCGCTCTCTTAATTCGTTAGCCTGGGGATGGGCTACAGAACTGTGTTCCAACTTTATGCTAAGCTTTTTATTGAAATAAGAAAACATATCACTAGTGAACTGAGAGCCATGATCAGTAAGTATTAATTCGGGCTTTCCATGAGTAGAAATGTAATGTAATAGAGCTTTAGTAACAGATTCAGCGTTAATGTTATTCAAGGCATATAATTCTAAATGACGAGAAAAATGATCAATTACTGTCATCACATATTGGCGATTTCTCAATGGGCCAAGTAAATCCATCGAAAAAAATCCATTGATTCGGCGCTGTAGGTAGTGGTGCTGGTAAATATGGAACGGTGTTTTTTTTATGATTTTTGTTTACTAAACAAATTTCACAAGAGTTGACATAATTAATGGCATCAGAAACAAGGGTTTTCCAGGTAAATCTTTTCTTTAAATTAACAATAGTTTTATGAATTCCAGTATGAGTAATATGAGCAATTCTTAAAGCTTTTGCTCTAAGTGACGAAGGTAAAACTGCTTTATGTAGCTATCTTCTAAAGAAAAATGTCCATTGTAACAAAGTAAATCATTATTTGGATTAATATAATAGCCATTTAAACTTTTAGATTTTTTGTTAGCTTTAAGATCTTCATAAATTTTCTTAATTTTAGGGTCTTTTTGTTGTTCAAAAAAGATGGTTTGATCAAAAATTTCTAATAATGGGTCTTCATTATTATCATTATTTGGAGGTGGAGAGTCACTTTGAAGATGACAGGTGTGGTGTGTTTTGCCAATTAACCACATGGAAAGTGAGCAATTTCATTATGTAAATCATTTTGATCATCAACAATTGGTAGTGGTTCTTGCCTAGAAATAAGATCTGGATTAGTATGGAGATCTTCAGTAGGAATGTGAGGGGTTTTGCTTAGAAAATCTGCTAACATATTCTCTTTGCCCGGTATATGAATATGTGTATGAATATTCAGATAGTTCTAACATCCAACGAGTAGTGATGTCAGCAGGTGATGTTGCTTTTTTGTAATTATTAAGGGGTTTAGCATCTGATAAGAGAATGAAGGGTCGACCAAAAATGTAATATTTGAAAGCTGTTACTCCTTTATAAATGGCAAAAAGTTCCAATTTGATAGCTGGATACTGTTTTTCAGACTGAGATAAAGTTTTGGAATAATATGAAATCGGTCGCAGTTCACCGTCAAATTTTTGCATAAGAACAGCTGAGATTGCTGTCTTTGATGCATCAGTATTAACATAGAAAGTCTCATTCCAATTTGGGAGATTTAGCATAGGTTTTTGAAAGAAAATTTCTTGCAATTTATTAAATGCATTTTCTTGTTCAGATTTCCAACAAAACTTATTTTTAGGTTTGGTAACTTCAATAAGAGGAGTAATCAATTTAGAAAAAGTATTAGGTATAATTGACCTATAAAATGAACATAATCCAATGAAACCTTTTGTCTGCCTCTTGGTTTTAGGCTTTGGGAAGGAAGTGATTTTTACAATATTACTTGTAATAGGAAGAATTTAATGATCTGTGAGTTGGAAACCTAACTGATATTTTTAATCAGATATATAAACATACTATAGCGAAAGATAATACACATTGTATCAAAAACAGTTATCAACTGGTAAGCATAATTAAAGAACTTAAAAGTGTTAAAGACATAAGAACTTATGATTTTAAAGATCTTTTTAATAATATCAATCTCGTTGACCTTCATAATATCATTAATAAACTATTCATACAATTTAAAAATCAGTTAACTCTTACTAATTATATGGATGAGGCTTATTTTCGCACATTAACTAATTTCATTATAAACAATAATTTTATTTTACAAGATAATACTATATATATACAAAAAGTAGGCATTCCTCAAGGGGGATCTTCGTCAAGTATTTTGTCCGATTTATTCTTATATTACTATGAACGCAGTTATTGTAATGAACATCTTTTTATGTTTCGATACATCGATGACATCGTTTTAATTGAAACCACTAATAGTGTTAGTGCTTCCTTTCCTATAATTTATCCCACTAATCTGGAACTTACCGAAAACCTTTTATCAAACAATAGTATAAACTTTTTGGATTTAAAAATTACATTAGTGAATAACAAATTAATAACTGATCTATATGATAAACGTAAAGATTTTAAATTTAAAGTTAATACTTTTATTCATTTTAAATCCTGCCTTCATAATTCTGTTTCTCGAAATATACTCCTTAATCACTTGTTCAGAATCAAAAGTTTATGTTCCCCGCATCTTATAAATAAAAATATTAAACAATTAATATATGATGCGATAAATCATGGATTTCCTAAGAAATTCATTTACTCTTTCATACACAATTAATTCTTTTATTACTTATCATTTGCAGTAGGATGTTTATTGTGAGTTACTTTTAACATATTGCGCATAAAAAATATATCAATAAAAAAAACTATAAAATGTGTTAAAAAATAAATTAATAGGTCGGATGGGTGGGTAGCTGTTAGATTAAGGAGGGTTGGTCGGTGCTGCTGGAAAAATATATGCGCTTATGTTAATATTTATTTAAAAAAAAAAGGTGTTGACGGTAGGAAAATGGTGCAATGCAAAAATAATTTAGTGTTAATTTATTATATATGGTAATGTAATGTTATAGCATTCCTTGTTTATTCCTCTGGATTTAATATGTAATGTAATTTGAGGATAATCAATGATTGTTTATTTAATATAATATTTTATTACTATTACAACTTTTTAAATTCTTATTTTAGTTATAAAAGTAAGCTATACTTTGATGCTATATTTTATAATAATATAATCAATTATTAATTTACCTATTTTTCCTTTAAATCAGGGTTGGCACTGCTTATGTCACTTGGTTTTAATTATGGTTTAAACCATAACATCCTCTAGTTATTTTTTCCTCAACAATTACTAAAGTTATTTCTTATTTTTATTTTACTTTATTTTATTTTGCTTTTTTCTGAATAAATTCTGACTTCTAATTTTATACAGGGGGCCTTGGTCAGTTTTATATGTATAGGAATAACTGTTAACTTAAAATAATTTTTTAAAATATTATTATTATTTGTATAATATAATCTACTTAATCATCTGTTTATATGTTGTTTACTAATATAATAAAAATAGATTACAATAGATTGTATGATTATTATTATTACATCCTCTGGTTTTTTTTTTTTTAATTATTTGAAAATTACTAAAGATATTTCTTATTTTTATTTTATTTTTATATATTTTTTCTCTCTAATTTCCGACTTCTAATTTTATACAGTGGGAATTGGTCTATTTTTTAATGTAAAGGGATAACTGTTTAAATAAAAAAATAATGTTTATTTCTCTTCTAATATCCACTTAATCCACTGTAGTTTGGTTACTTACAAATAGATATTCGGTTGTTCCAAAAAACCCTAGTTTAAACAATAAAAAATACTGTTTTATGTTTTTTTTTAAAAAAACGAAATGTTTTTTCCAACCCTGTATTATATATAAATATCGTAACTTTTAAGATTTGTTTTTATAGTTAAATAAATTTTTTGCATTATTTAATTGTATTTAGCAACTATAGATGGCGATACTAATCCTTAAGTAGTCAGAAATTAGCTATCTCACAGGATAATTTTATCGATATCTATCGATTCAATTAACTCTATAATTATAATTTAAAACATTTAATTAGTATTAAATAGTTTAAATATTATCATTATGTTTAAAAAAATTATTTGTCTACTTATATTTTGTAATTAATTATTTTTGACATTAGTTATTTAAATATCTATTATTAATAAAAACTATTTTACTATTTTTAACTTGCACTTTAACTGTCTAATGTGACTGAATGCAAAATTGTATTGCTATCACATGGTCGAAATTGATATTTGTAAGCTAACCTATTATATAATTTAATTTGTCTAATTATTTCCATTTGACATGATTTTTCTATTTAATTTAATCACTTTTACTTCAAATATATTATTATTTTCTATTTTTTGTTCTCTATGAAAATTATGGTTGCGATTGATAATTTTAAGTTATCTTTATAAATGTTTAAATACAGTTTAATTGTTTTTCTAATATTTTTTCATTGAAATGGTTTTTCTATTGCAATTACTATGTTGATGATTCTATTGTGTTCTTGTTATTTTTCTTATATTTTTCTTTGAAATGAGTTCTCATTTGCGATTAATCGGGCAATGTGGAAATCATTTTTAGGTCTATCCTGAGTTCCATTCAGAAATTAATCGCAATTAATGTGGCTATTTAGTATTGCCCTTGATAACAAGCTAAATACCACATTTTCAATTTTATTTGTAATTCTGACAGCTCCTCTGTGTGATATGGTTTGGCATTAACAAATTATTACAGTAATTAATGTTGATTTGTAGTATTATTTAATGGTTCTATATATATATATATATATATATATATATACCGGGTGTCCCAAAAATGACTGATGGATTTTACAATTCAATAACTTGCAAACGGTGACAGCTATTTAAAAAATTTTTGCAAGAGGGTTATGTATAATGCCAGGAGTTTTTTTTTTTTTTTTTACTGTATTGTTTTATTTTAATTCGAATTTCAAACAATAGGTGGCGCTGACGGCGATTGAAGGCCAGGTCGACGCTTCACTCAGCTCTGATCACCTGACCTTCAATCGCCGTCAGCGCCACCTTATTGTTTGAAATTCGAACTAAAATAAAAAATTACCGGAAAAAAACCTCCTGACATTATACATAACCTTCCTGCAAAAATGTTTTAAATAGCTGTCACCGTTTGCAAGTTATTGAATTTTAAAATCCATCAGTCATTTTTGGGACACCCGGTATCTAATTTATTGTGGGGATTGTCTTTAATGTGTCATGTCTTTAATTAAAACCTTTCGGGTCCGGTGTACTATTAATAGTACATGTATTTTAAGGAAGCATTAATTTGTTTTAAGAAATACTTTTGCACCTTATTTGCGTGTAGTAATGTTTGTATGTATCTCTTTTACTATATGTCTTCATTTATCTTTAGGCGTTCAGTAATAATAATAGTTATTGTTATTTTCTTAATTCTCTTTGCACAGTTTCTGATTCTTTTATTTTATACACATATTTCAAAATTTAAATTTAGAATTAAAGTTACTTTCCTGAAAAAAATCATGTGTAATGAAGCGTAAAAGGTATTAAAATTTATAATATAAATTAAATTGTGTCGTAATACAATATTTCCTAAACATCTCCAAAATTTCTTCCTCAGCCTATTTTCATATGAATACCAATTGAATAGTATGTAAAACAAAAACTTTCGTTATCTTTCAGACCATGAAATATTCGTTAAACACTAGTTAATTTGTTGGATAGCTAGTGATAATACCATTAACATAAAAATAATCAGACACGAAAGGGAGAAATATATTTTTATCTTAGTTATAAAAACTTGTAATTCACAATGCCGGCTTTTAAAATTCTTATGCCATTTTAATAGACATACTAAAGTTTTTTTTTAATTGAGATTAATTAAAAATGAGAAATATCATCTTCATCGTAGCTGTTGGTTATTTATATCGACAATAACTTTACAGTTGTTTCTTTCAAGATATGCCTGTAGATTTAATAATATTAAAAGTAAATTTCATAGCATTATTTTGAATCTGTTATTATTATTATGACAATGCTATTTTTATTGTTCATTGGTATATGCATTATTCAAAAAAAAAATATTTGCCTTCTAAAAACATATTACACAAAATAAATAAAATAATGAAATTGTAAAAAAAAATGCTTTAAAATAATTTTCATACTCTTTGTGACTACTAATAATCGTCTATATTTCTTGATTGATTTCGGCAACAGCCTATATATGTATAATAAAAGTATCAGTTTATATTAAAATTTTCGCTACATAAACTGCAAATTCTCAACACACAAAAATAAACAAATTTTAGAGGACTTTTTGTCATGAAATTTATCGCTCATTAATGTTTCGTGAATTAGAAAACTTCATATGCAAAATGTTTTTTGTGTTGTGATAATGTTCTTAATATGTTGCAAAAGTTTTGCCATCTAGAAATGTTTTCTTAAAATGTTTCAAAATGTTATTTAGAAATTTGTTCTAAAAATAATGCTATTAGTTGTGTTGTAAATAGTGTTGATAAAAATATTTCCTTAGAATAGAATTGTGCTGCACATCTTTGTGTCATCAAGTAAACAACACATTGTAAAAACTATACAGTTTAGAACACTATTAAACAACACATGTTAAACATACGTTGATTAATTTTACCATTAAGGAGTCAGGTACCTTTGAAGATGCGACATTGAAAGAAAATAGGACCGTTATATGGATTGTTGTAACTTCGCCTCTAATTAACTTTTTATATGACATTTTAAACACATATTGCGAACGTTACATGCTAATAGTTAGTGTTCTTAAAAACAGTCTAGATGCACATAACGTTTTTTAAATTTCATTTGAAATCCAATGTTTTTTATTGCACGAATTCGCTTTACATATCTTGCGCGCACGATTTCTCATAAATAATTTGTCACAGAGAAGTAAAATCTTTTTATTGAGTAGATATGTAAGATTTCTTTAAAATGACCTATAGTGGACATTATAAAATGATAACTTTTTAAGAAAGAAAATGTAAAACAAAAAATCCCAAAATTTTGAAATTAATTTTGTATAAAAATAGTCATAATTTATAAAATTTTTATTTGATGAACATAATAGTAGGTCATTTTGTGCATATATAACGTTTATATCTTCGTTTAAATTTTCACGAAATTCTATCCAGCCGTTTCTTAAAAATCATGCGCGCAGTGACCAAAATCAACGTTTTGAGAAAACTGACTTTTAAGGTCCGATTGCCCATTGATTATATTAAGAAATCCCAAACTGTTTTCATCATAACTTCCCTTCTAAAGCGAATTTTTTCATGAGGGTTTTTTTTTTTAAATATTCGTTAAGAGTATAATTTTGTTATAAGCTATGCAACAAAAAAGTTATTTTTGGAAACTTTCAAAGGTACCTGACCGCTTAAATATCTATAACTGGATGTCTTGAAATATTATGTAATTTTTTTAACAACATTTTTTCCTCTATCTTTTTTCCGGCACGCACAACACATTCAAAAGATAATCGAAAACGATTTCAGTTCGAAGTTTTTATAACTATCTTCAGTTAGAGTTGCAAAACTGTTTCAAGAATTTGCAGTATATTTTAGCGTTCATGAAGCCGAAACATTTCCCAATTCATATATTAAAAAAATTACTGGTTTTATAGTTTTTAATTTACAGTTTTGAGCAATTAAATTTTAAGAAATTTTATTTTTTTCCGATTTATAATAGATTTGGATTGTACATTTCAAATTCAATGTTTTTTTTTTAAATTATTGTTTAATTATTGTAAAACATTTTAACTTATTGTTAAATATTTTAAAACGATAAATTGCATAGAAAATGTTATTTATTAATCTGCATTATTAAATGTAGATTTATTAATCTACATTAAAACTTCAATATTGATTTTTTCTCTATAAATTCATATTATGCTTCAAAACAGCTAATCAATCCAAGCATTAAATCCTTTTAAAATCACTCTTCGGAGATCTACTTCTTTTTAAAATAAAATCCTCTAAATTTAAAAATAAAAGGATTTTTTTCAAATTTGTTTAAATTCTTGTAACGATAAATTTTTACGGATTTCTGTTAAACGTTTTTCTTCTGCACTAAGTAAATGAATACATTCTCAGATAGATTTCTTAAAAAGACATTAAAAAAATCTCATTAAAGTAATAAATGACTTTATTTTAAAAAAATTCATCGTATTAATACAATGAAATGTGTTTTAAAGCTAGGTAGCTTTAAAATAACTTAAATGTCAGGGTAACATTTTAGAGAAAAATATTCAATTAAACAATATTCAAATTTTCAAATGAGGATATAATTCTAGAAAATTTCTCAACATATAAAAAATGAAAAACTTATATTCCTTTTCCAGACAATATTTTTTCATTTAATTTTAATATTATTAATAAATACCTGAATCGAAAATTCATTTGATAATTTCAATTTATCATATACTCCGCTTTGTTATAATTTGTATAAAGTGGAGTACAATGATTTTAAATTGAAATTTTATTTTATAATGTGTAACAATATTTTTTTTTATAATTATTTAATTTATGCTACATTTTTATGTTATACTAGCGGCCTTCGCCCGCTACGCTGGTCGGTTTATCTAAAGAAATCTTGAAGAAGTAGTTAGATAAGGTTCAGACATACATTAAAAAAAAAAAAAGCAAGTCGATCATTCAAAAAACGTTGGGAAATATCAAATATTTACTGTAATTTTTTAAGAAAAACAAAGTTTCGAAAAAAAAAATTAAATCGAAAAAAAAATTACACTGACATATTAATGCAAGGAAATTTTCCCAGAGAGAAAATTCGCCTTGAATACAATATTTCAAATTCTTTTAATTGCTTATAGGCGTTAATGCCAACATAGTGAAAAAAAATTCCATGCTGGGAATCGAACCCGGGCCATCAGAATTGCGCACTGACGTTCTACCGACAAAACCACATGGAACGACAGCCAGCTTGAAACTTTCTCATACTTAAGTAGACTGGCGAAAACATAACGATAGCGCGTTTTAAAATCGCACAGTGACATCTATTGGATTTTATATGTACTAAAAAACGTTATGTACTAAAAAACGTGAGCAGCGCACCTAATAGTTTCTTTTGTTTCTTTTTGTTACTTTTTTGTCTGTTGTCCGATTTTGATGAAACAAAGCCTATACACTGCCCGGGAGTGTGCATTCTTCATTAGTGAAAACCGCATAAAAATCCATTCAGTAGTTACGAAGATAACCTCGAACAATCAGACAGACAGACAGACAGACAGACAGACAGACAGACAAAAAATTCAAAAAAAATTTTTTTGTGTTTCATTGGTTTTCTTTTATCGCCCTGACTCCATTTTTGTCAATTATCTTCAATGTACAGACACACCGGGTCCTACTGTTTTATTATATGTATAGATTTTTATTTATTTCATGTAAAAAGTTTTTAGAATAACCAGCTAAATTCTATTAAAAGTTTGTTTGTTTTTGTTTATTGCATGTCTTAGAAAATAAAGTTCAAATCAAAATTACATTGCTATAAAATTCATCTCAATTGCAGTTTTATAATTAAGGAATATTTACATTACATTTGTTTTTAATTTTTTTTTTTTTCAATTCCATCTTTCAACAGTTTCTCAGCTGTTTTGTTATATATCTTTTATAAAGATATTCTCAGAAATTTAAGAGTATGTTATTATTTATTTAATGCGCTGAGGTCCGGAATTTTTCATTTAGCTTGCTGATTTCAGGCAACTACAAAACAAAACTTGAAATTATAACGTAATGCTGTCATAACAGATAAAAAAAATTAGTGATCTCAATCAATAAATCCCTCATTCTGGTTCTTTGTGCTTCGAAAATATAAAGATTTCTTTAAATAATAAACAAGATTTCATTCCAATTATAAATAATGAATATAAATATAATTGTTAATCAAACGTTTCTTGTGGTTTTGCTAGTTGTGCACATTTCACAACACCATTTCCGTAACTAGTCGACAAACAGAGAAATTTATCATTTTCTAGGAAACATTGATCAATAAACATCCTGCTACACAAGATGAATCCCAATCAGTTTTTTCTAAATCATCTAAAGATGAACCCCAATCACTGTTTTCTAAATCAGTTAATTAGCTATATATGTTGAGAATACTGATTTACTAAAAGTTTCATAATGCGAAATAATTCGATATTTTTACTTTCTTCTATCTTTACAAGAAGAAAGTATTGGATTCATGAAAATTTTCGACTTCCGGTTTTCGACGGATTTATACGTTTTAGAAGGTCCTGAACACGTTTTGACTGTTTTTAGAAAATGTCTGTCTGTGAGTCTGTCCGTCTGTCTGTGAGTCTGTGTGTCTGTGTGTGAGTCTGTCTGTCTGTATGTAACAAAAAATTTGTGGGCGCTCTATCACAAGACCTAATGCTCGAAATTTAATAAAATTTTATATTTAGTTAGACCTTGATATGAATTAGTGCCTATTGGTTTTAGGTGGAAATTGGGCTTCAGGTGGCGCTGCTATACTACGTTTTTCATGATTTTCAAGATTGCTATATCTCAAGAACTAATGCACAGAATTTCACCAAACTTCAGATTCTGTGACCCATTGATATACAGAGACTCTGATTAAGTTTTGGTGTAAATTGGCCAGCAGGTGGCCCTGCTATGCCACGTTTTTAATGATTTTCATGATAGCTATATCTCAAGAACTAATGCACAGAATATCACCAAACTTCAGATTCCGCGATACCTTGAGATACATAGCCGCTGATAAGGGTTTGGTGTGATCTGCCCTATAGGTGGCGCTGCTATGCTACATTTTGCACGATTTTTGCGATAGCTATATCTCAAGAACTAATGCAGAGAACTTCATCAAATTTTAGATTCTGTTTCACTAGAATATATAACATAATTAGACGCTGATTACATTTTGGTATTAACCTTGCAACAGGTAGTGCGGCTATGCTGCATTTTGCACGATTTTTTCGATAGCTATATCTCAACAACCAACGCACAGAATTTCATCAAATTTCAGATTTTGTTACAAAATGACATATAACATAATTACACGATGATTACGTTTTGTTATAAATCTTTCAACTGATGGTGCTGCTGTGCTATATTTTACACGGTTTTTTTTAAACTAGCTATATCTCAAGAACTAATGCACAGAATTTCATCAAACTTCAGATTCTTTTACACCATAACATAATTAGACGCTTTTTTACGTTTTGGCATAAATTGTCCAAGATATGGTGTTGTTGTGCTACGTTTTGCAAATTTTTTGTTATAACTATATCTCAAGAACTAATGGACGAAATCAAATTTCAAATTCTGTTAGATCTTGACATAACTAGATGCTTATTATGTTTTAGTACAAATTACCCAACATGAGACACTACTGAGCTCATTTTCTCATAATATTAATTAAATTTTCCGTTTTAGGCTTTTCGGATACCAGAATCTCATTAGGCTAGGTCAAATGTTCGAGGAAATTCGATAGTGGGTAACTTTGGGGTCACCACGTTTTTTTTTTTTTTTTAAATATTAAAATGTACTTATGAGATAGAAGAAAGTTTTGGGATTGACACATCCAACTAGGTTTAGATTTTTGCCTTGTGTTTCAAGCATTAAACATGAGTGAAATAATTTTTACTGATCTCGTGATTTCCTTATTTCAAAATAGTAAGACATAGTTCTGTTATTTAACTGCTTAGTTTTTTTTCTTAAGAATGTTTCTTTCATTTAATGCAGTGAAATTAATCTTTATAAGTTGACAGTAAGAGAAACTCGGTATACTTTCAAATATAATGATGTAAGATACTTTGTAAATGCAATAAAATATAAATTCACATATATACGTTTCATAAGTAAATCTCAATAAATTTAATCATATGTACACAGTTAAAAATTGGAAACTTTTGCTGCATCGACACTCCACAGCTTTTATAGAAAACAATTACTTCACTGTATTATGGCGCATTCTCACAGGTCAATATAGAGGTATTCTATAAAAGCGATGGAGTGACGAGGCAGCACAAGTTTAAATTTTTTAACAGTGAATAGGTAAAATTAATGTATCATTGCTAATCGTAACTAGAATATATTAATATTAAAATAAAGCTATTAGTGTTTATCTTTCTATATCCATACTTTTTGTACAATTTTATAAATAATTTTTCCTTTAATTATAAATGTCATAAAAAATTTCGTAATCTTAAAAATATTTCAACTATCTTAGTCAAAGAATTGCATATTTTTTTAATTAAAGTATCTTTATGGGAAATCAGTTGCGTCTGTTTTTGTAATAAACATATCTTTAAAATAGAAAATTTTAATTTAGAAATGAAATTCGAGAATTCTCAAAAGCGAAATTTAATATTTTCAATTAGAGTTTTTATATTCTCTATCATTGTAAGAACGAATAAATAAAATGGCTGAAAATTTTCATTTCTTAAGAAAAAATGAATTTTTCGATAGTTTTATTGTCATTTAATTTGTCAGATGATCATTTTTTGAACTTTAAATAAAATCTTACTCGAAAATAAAAACATTTTGCACGAAATATAAAGACAGGATTTTTATAAAATTCATGTAATTTTTTCATTTTTTTTTTCAAAGTTTACCGAGCAATAAAATATTATTCAATATACGTTGAATGAGGTCATTGCTTGTTCTATATTATACTCCTCCCAACTTCAATATGTACAATAAAATATACAGGATTTTAAATGAATATACATTCAAATAATATAATAAATATAACCGAGAAAAGCTTCATTTACGCAAAATAAAAATGACACCTAATAGATATAAAAGGTTCAAAAATATGTAATGATACATTCTTATTCCAAATTCTAAATATCTACATAGTAAAAACTAGTCGAGTGTGGTAATCACAAAACCATCCTCCGTCTCGTGCATGATAATACTTCGAAATTCGCTGCCACAATTCTAAAATTAAATGACAAAAACATAATCAGCAATTATATTTATCTAGAAATGTCTTAATCTTAAGTTTCAAGGAAATCCGTGTATTAATTTTGAAACAGAATTATTTTGGATATCGTAAAAAATTCAGCTTAGCAGCGTAACCTGTTGTACGACATACAACAAAATTTAAACAGCATCATATCATACAAATAATTAAAATAATATGAAATTTGGTACAAATTCATGCAGTAGTTCTTGAAATACAGCTGTTGCGTAAATCGCAAAAAATGTGGCATAAGAACTCCACCTATTGACCGATTTTCCTCAAAATCTAACCAGCTTCAGGTTATAATAAAAACGATCTGAAAATACTTTTTTATTAAAACCCGTGCATTAGTTCTTGAGAAAGAGTTCCCACAAAATTTATGCCACAGACATACAGATAGACATTTTCTAAAAAACACTTTTTTTTTACCGTGCAAATTTGTCAAAAAGCGAAGTTCGAAAATTATTTTTTAAATTCCTCTTTAAATTTCAAAAATAAAGAGTTTGTGAACTTTATTTATGTAAAAGAATGATTTTCGGATTTTTCGGTGACTTGAAAGAAGATATTTTCGTTTTTCATTGTTTTTCATAGGTTAAGAAATATTCGTCTTTTTTACTTTCTTCTATCTTCATTAGCAGAAAGTATAGTAATCGAAATTTTTTCGACTTCCGGTTTTCGACGGATTTTCCCGTTTTAGTTGTGAGAGATTCCTAAAAACGTGCTTTTACAAAATGCCTATTTGTCCGTGTGTGGGTCTCTGTATGTCTGTGTGTGTCCCTATGTCCCCATTCTACCATCAACAAATGTATGAATACATGCATAAAATTGAACCAAATTTTTTGTGAAAGTTTTTGGCTGTGGCAAGCAGGTCCTTCTTATATTTTGAAATATTCCGCCGGATGGGGCGCTGCAATTGCGATTTTTGTGCCATTTTCAATATTGTATGAAATTATGTAGCGAATTGAACCAAATTTTTTGTGTAAGTGTATGGCTATGGCTAGTTGGTCCTCCATGAATTAAAAAAAATCCGCTGGAAGGGGTCACTGCAATAGCGATTTTTTTGCCAATTTCAATATTGCACCACCTAAAAGTATATGAAGTCATACCTAAAACTGAACTAAAATTTTTGTGTGATTATTTTGGGTATGGCAAGTAGGTCCTCCCTCAATTTGAAAAAAAAAACTGCCTATCATTCTATTGTCCATCCGCTCGTGCAAAGACGGAAACTCGTTTTTACTCTGATTATTTGACTGAGGCAGAAATTTAAGATGAAAATAAAAGTTGGTATATTATTGAATTAAAATTATTAAAGAATTAACATGAGTAACTTTTTTTTAAAATATTAAAATGAACGTATGAGATTGAAGAAAGTTTTGGGATTGGCACATCCAACTAGTTTTACAGTGTAGATAGAAGGATTGAACAATAGGGTGGATCGATTGTCTATGACGAAAAAAAAATTACCATTAATCAAAACCTACTTATGCGGAAAAGATGTTCTATTGCATGGAGATTAAGGGAAAAATAATTTTAAAAATTAATTTTAAAATTTAATGCTGCCAGAAAAGGGCTGAATTTTCGAAAAACTTTGAAAAAAGATCGAATTTTGGTTAGATGATTTTTGTCAAAAAGTAATTATTTTAATAATTTTTAAAATCCAACAATGCGGAAAAGATGTTATATCGTATGGAAGTTAAATAAAAAATAATAATAAAAAATAAATTCGAAATTTAATACTGCCACAAAAAAGTTGAAATTTCGATGAAATTTGAAAAAAAATGTGAAACAATCTGATTTTATTTTTTTCACTTAAAAAAAATCATTTTAGTATCAATCAAAACCTATCTTTCCGTAAGAGACATTATATTCCTGGAGATTAAAATGATAGTAAACTAATTTCGAAATTTAATACTGCTGCAAGTGGTTTAAAGTTTCGAGAAACTGGCAGTTCCAGTTTTTTCATTGAAGGATTTGTCTACTTGTGCATTGTGTAGCTAGGTGTACTTTGAATATTACTGTACTATGACGTTGTTAATAATAATAGTAATAATAATAATAATAAAAGATATGAATTACCCCCTATTTGAGTCTGGCTTTGATATGCCAGTAAATATGCTCCCTATTACAAAAACGTTATAAAATTTATATATTGGTATTTAAAAAATAACCGAAGCAAGGACTCGGTCTACATCTATTTATTTCCTGCTAGTGAGAAGAAACTCCTAATAAGTTAGAAGTGACCTGTAAATGATATTCAATCTCATTAATTTACCACATCAGCATTTTAAGAAAAATTAAATTGTCTCACCACAAATATTGCGCTCTTCTTAATTCTTATAAAACAAAATAAGATATTGAAAGCTATTATGTCTTGTGGATCATTTCCGATAACACTGCAAATATTTTTTTTAGTTCAATAGATTTCAATATGAATATGGGGTGTAAACTAAACCGACTTAGTGCGAGCAAACTCACTTTTCTGCGTCATCAGCTATCATTGAAAAGCCAAAATGCTGACGAACTAGGTGTCATAACACCTGTAGTGACGAAATTTGGCATCAGTCAGAATATTGGACAGTTTGGGCATTTCCGACCAAGCAGGGACTGCCATCGTGTCAGGTGCACTTCAAAATGTGGGAATTATTTCACAAAACTATGAATCTAATGCTATTGATGGAAAAAAATTCGGCATGACAAAACAAACCAAAGGCCACTCTATCGTTTTAGTCATTTGTAAAAGATTATGATCATGGGCATTTTCTTTAAAATTTGATGGGTGTATAGACAAGACTACATCACTAGAAGACAACAGAAGAAAAATCATAATAGAAGCAGAGATATGTAAATTCTGGGAGAGTGCCAAACAATTGAAAAACACGACGTACATTTTTTGCCATGTGTTAACAAATATATATATGTATAACAAAGTTGGTTGCGATCGGTTGTGACGGAATATATGTTAGCATAGATGTTAAAGGATGTGTTATTCGAAATATGGATCTTCAAGCGTCCACTACAATGGTTTTTGTGCTAGTTTCACACCAACGAGGTTCCACTACGTCATCTTTTCGCAGCGTGGATGGAACCGCGGCTGGGCAAAAAAGTTTCACTGGTGAAATAAAAAAAATTATTCGCTGCATGTGAGAAGCTTTTTGTATTTTCATTTATGTCAGTAGATAAATTCTAAAAGCGCGCGAGTGAAATCAAACGGTCTGCTGTAATCCTAATCATTACATTAAATATTATCTATATTTTCCATTTACCAGCTTTTGACCTTTTGCGACGGATTACATTGATTTAATTAAATAGGAAAATGTGTCGAATCTCCATTAACTGAGGGATTTAGTACCCTAATAGCATTCATGGTCACAGTGACGTCACTGTGAGTCACTTTGGTCACAACACATCTGTGACCAAAATGCCACCTCTCAGTGACGTCACATTGTGACAGAGATGTGACTTTCTTAAAAATCTTTAGAAGTTTATAAATTTCCTTCAAAACATGTTATTTACTTTAAAAAACATGTTTCTGGCAATTTAAATATCGTCTCTTTTGTAGCAGTTTCTTCACAATGTTAATGGGAAATTTGTCACAAATGACACATTTTTCACAAATTGGCCACATTGTGACCACTTTGTGAAACGTCACAAAAGAGCTCTAAAACGGCCATAACGACTTCACATTTTAGTCACTGTGACTTCACATCGACTTCACGTGACGTCACATCGACAATCGATGGTCACAAAGTCACAATGTCACTTCACAACGACGTTGCAGTGACGTCACCATGCTTTACGGGTAACGACATGATTTCAGAAACAATAGAATCCGGCAATCATTCTAGTGGCTATAACATCTACTATCAGTAATATCTATTCACGCAACGCTCATTCTACAAAACTAATAGTCAAAATAGTCACTGATGCATTTTCTGTTGTGTATGGACCATATATAAGAGACGGTTTCATAAAAATCGAAATGAATTACAAAATCTCATGCCAATTTTCATAACCAAACATCATTATCGCCAATTGTAATGTTGACGATCTTCCTTGATTTAATAATAAAGAAGCTCCTTAATAAAAAACTAAAGTTTTAATCTTGTAATTAAATATATATTCCCTCATGACAATAAATGTTAAAAATTCTAAAATTCATATTTTACGTTATAAAAAAAACATTGATTTTTTTACCGTAAAAACATTCAAATACAAAAATTTGAGCCACATTGCGGCAGATTTAAATTTTGAAATTTAAATTGAATTATTTTTTTAAATTATTTTTCTCATACTCAGCATATAATATAATATCTTTTACGCATAGGTAGGTTTTGCATAACTTTTTAAACTATTATTTTGAATCAAAAATCATCTAGCCAAAATTAGGTCTTTTTTCACTTTTTTCCAAAATTCAACCTCACTGTGGCAATAGTAAAATTTAAAATTAATTTTTTTAATTATTGTTTCCTTAATCTCCATCCAAGAGAACATCTTTTTCGCATAGGTAGGTTTTGGCACTGTGAAAAAAAAAAAAAAAAAAAAAAAAAAAAAAAAAAAAATTCGATCCACCCTATATGAACAACTTTGGGAAGCTTATTCAAGGTGGAACAACGGCCAGTACTGAAATAATGAATGGCATTGTATCTTTACACTATAATAGGGATTGGAATCAGATTTGGGTATTTTATATAGATTATATTTGTGTTTGTTATCTATTTTCATGATAATTGAGTAAATCACTCGAAACCCGCCAAAATGTTAATATTTTTTGTTGATATTTTATGTTTTTTTAAGAAATCAAAATGCTTTTAGTATATATTTTAATATTTTTAAAACAATTTTAGGGTGAATATAACATCGAGTTTATAAATCTAAAAAAGGTGCTATTGTTATTGTTGTTGTTATCGTTCTTGTTATTTTACTTTTCAGACATCTAGTCCATGTATGTTTTTATTAAACTAGTTTTCTATAGTTTTTGCATCTCCCAACAATTGTTCAATTATTTTATCTGTAATGTTATTATTTCTTTATAATGTTATTTAACATTTTAAAGAATTTATTTTACGAATATTTTAACAATTTTTTGTTATCTGATATTTTCTCTTAACTCTTTTCTTTCACAATATCATACAAGATCTCTGCGGAACAAAAATTAGAAGATATACTTTTATAAAGTAGGGTAACATCCCCAGTAATTGGCACATTAAGAATTTGTCGTTAAACTTACTCAAATTTTCATTACAAAGAAATAAGCTATTTACTTGGAAATATTTTTAAATCAAAGAATGCATATCTGTGCATCTATTTTGCCCACTAAAAGCAAAAAAAAAAAAAAAAAAAAAAAAAAAAAAAAAAAAAAAAAAGTATTTTTATAAAAATATATTTATAAAAAGTTGCTGAAATCACCAGTAATTGGCACCTAGAGCACCAATGTATGACACCTTGTGATCGAGTAATTGGCATGTTTATATTAAAAAAAATTACATTTTGCATTGGGTTTAATCGCTTTAAATTAATTTACTGTAGATGAAGATGCCATATTTCAGGTTTTTGAGAGTAAGAAATCAGCATATTAGTCTGAAATGTGAACACTTTAAAACAATACAATATACTTACATTAATACCCAGTAATTGTCCTGCTGTCCCCAGTAATTGTCATATGAAGCTTTAATGGATTCCAATTACTGATAAAATTTATATTTTCAAATAAAAACAAATGATAAACAAAATTAGTCTATAATTTTAAAAGTACTTCCAAAATAAATGGTTTAATCTCAAATTCCTTGCGAATTCCTTGTAATTGGAATAGGTGCCAATTACTTGGAACTAGCAAAATTGAAGCACCATTAATTGGCAACTACCATTAATTCAGAAATCCAAATATTTGTGTAGAAAATACTTTTACACAATTAAAGTAACTCTTTTTAACTAAACTAAACTGTTGTCAATTAAAATTTAAAATATATTATAAATCAGATAATAATGAATTGAAAAGCATGCCTTCCTTAAGCCAAAGAAGAAGAATTTGCAACAAAATGGCTAATTTGATACAAGCCATACTTGTTTCTCTTTCCTAGGCTCTATTGTCATCTTGTAAAATAAATCAAAGTTATAATCTTTAACGTAAATGAGCATATAACTGATATATGGTCTTGGATTTTTAAAAGACTGGATATAAATCTTTTTTTAGGACATGTTTGTAAAATGTGTCAATCACTGGTGCATGCCAATTACTGGGGTTGTTACCCTATTTTTCTTTAAGCATAAGCTTTATTCATTAAAATTATTTTAAACTGCACAATACCCACATGTAGTTAAATAATAATAATTTCTTAAAAGGAATAGTTTTAAATATTTTAAAAGAAGATTGAAGAAAAATTGAAAATACATACATTCATTCTTTTTCTATCCATATCAAATAACAAGAAGCAATTTTTTTAGAAGAGAAATAAAACGTAAAATGGTCCTTTCACGCTTAAGCTTTTATTATTCAGCAACACTTTGGAAGAAATATCGTTTACGTGTTCTGTATTCCCAAAAAGCCATTTGCATTCCTTCTAATAAGAAAATTTTTATTTATCACATAAATTCAATCATGCTTTAACTACAGTGGAATTCGCAATGAATTTTTATGTTTGGGCATTATTTTCTTTTATTTCCTTTAAAATTCATTTGGCGGTAATTTAAAGGAATATCCATTATCTGTTCTTTTTCTTAAAATAGATTGATTTTTTATTCTAAAGTGAGATTTTCTTGATTTGCTGAAACACAAGACAAATAATGTTACATTCGAAAAATTTTAAACATTAGATAGAATGAAGTTATTGGACCTAGTCGAAGTCTTTCTTAGTCATTTTCAACCGATTTTTCGATTTTTGTTATGGTGTACTTTCATATGGTAAAGTGGCCTTCTATTCTATAGGGATCTAGGATCAGTGTCTTGGAAACCTAAAACTTTACGACATACAGGACAATTTGAATATAATAAAGTAAACAAACGAGGTTGTTAATCAATTGTAAGCTTTTTACTAGAAAAGTTTCACTAGAAAAGTTTCTTTTCTCGTGCACTAGAAAAGTTTCTTTTTATAGCAAAAAGAAATTAAAAAATCAAACATTACAAAACCACAACCAGAACTAAAGAAAAATAAAACTAGAACCCTAAGATGGATTGAACAGTAAGGGTCATCACTCCAGGTAAACAAGGCGAGAGAGAAACTCTCTCGCCTCTTCTGTTTAAAATTGAAAAAATATATATATAAATAACACATCCGAACATTTAAATTAAAACTTTGTTGTCAAAACCCTTTTTTTTTTGTCATTTTAAAACTTGTTTCTAAACAAACAACGTGGGGACATACAAAAATGACCCGGTGAACAGAGCATTGGTATTTATCACTTTTTTTACTGTATTTTTCTCTGACAACTAGCCACACTGATATTTGCACTTATTACACTTACGCTGACACAGCCCGTACTAAGATCTTAACAGTTTTCGATCACGTAGTGTGCGTACACGTAGAGTGCGCGTCAATCATTCACCTCCAATTGTATGCACTCGTCCCAGCCACTTTTATTTTTCCCACTCTGTATGTTAATAGTGTAACAAATCTAAACTACCATACATTACAAGCCGTACAACCTAAACAAGCTTAAAAAATAAAAAGCCTGTAAAAATGTGAGTTTTTTTAACATAAATAATTTATTTCACTTTTGTTTCTCGCATGCAAAAATTTTGCACTTGTTTTATGCATTTAAATTTTTTTTCTTGCATTCAATTTTTTAAACACTGTAATACATTTAAAAAGTACCAAAACAACTTAAAAAGCTGATTTAAAAAGCACTTAAACTTATGGATTCAGTTCCCTTTATTATTCAGTTCCCTTACAATTTTAGAAACAGTATTATCTGCTTCAAAATAATCAATTTTAGGTGAAAGTTAAATTTTATTTTTCAAAATTCTCTCGAGAAATCATTTTCTCGTGCCTAACAATTAACCTTTTTTTTTTTTTTTTTTTACAATTTGGATATAAAGGGATTTACTTCACTTTTGTTTTTAAAGATTCCTTCCCGATTTTAAAAACTCGACGTGAAGTATTTCAGAAAGCAGAGACATTAAATTCCCTGAATTTATCTCCAAACACATTTTAATAGAAATTATGTACAAGAAAATGTAAACAACAATATTTAAAACAAAAAATCATCACACCTCTAAAGGCTAATTTAGTTCTCGGCGAAATTCAAGGTGATAGTTAAGATTAAGATAAATATATTTACTATCATTGTTTCTATTGGTTAAGTTACTATAGTAACGCTAACAATCAAAACTTCTCTAGAATTAAATTTGGCCACAAAACCGTTATTTCTTACAAATCGCATTTAAATAGCTCATAGGCTATCATAATGGTCAATCAAGTCCTATTCACTTGCTAAGGAAAACCACTTTAGTGCTGATTCACTGGCAAAAACGTCATTTATTTCTTAGTCCACAAAAATATATTATAACGACAAACAAAATATACAATAACATCTTATTAGTCACATATAATTCCAAAAACTGTTTTTTATCTTTAAAAACCTAAAAAACCAACATATGTTTTAGATATAACGACACATAAAACATTTAGACAAATGAAATGAAGCAGTTCTTGCGAAATAGTTAACATCATGTATATTATTACTTAATGCTAGAGATAGAAATATATATATATTTACATGTGTTTCACAGTAAATACGCACATAAGTATTTGTAGCCTACGCATAAATCAAAGAAATTAATTCCGTGCATAAAATTAATTTTTAAGAAATAAAAAACTTTTTATATATTTTTTAATAATGTTTTTCTTCGGAACAATTTTCGAAACAAATTGTTGAATATCTTAAAATTTGTTGTGGTGTCAGAAAGCATACTATTTGAAAATATGCAATTTTCATTTTGGCTGAAAAGAAATGAAATAAAAAATATTTTTCAAAAAAGTTTCAAAATCTTGAGATTTTTAAGAATGTATTTCTCAATATATTTTTTTATTTAAATCGCACCTATAATGAGAGGTATTAAAAAAACAAACAAATCTGTCACACTATTTGGGAAAGATTTAACTCTTTACCTAAAATAGAATTTCAGTCCATTTCAGTCCATTTGTTTCAGTGAATGTCTATGGCAAATTGGCGAAATGTTAGAGATATCGCCAAGTTGGCGTGACTTTTGACGACTAATTTTGGTCGCCAAATTTGGCGATAGATCGCCAAGTTGGCGACAAACTTGGCGATGGTAATCCTTCCCTCTCTATGGTAACCCTCCTTTAGATATGCTGATACATTGAATGTTATTCCGTGGTTTTCTGGAATATTTGAAAAGCCTGTGGAAATTTCCAGCGCATGCGGCGAGGTTATATATAGGAGAGCCGATAGGAGCTGCTGTTGTCATTATTTATCAGTCAGTCAATGAGTGGACAACTAGGCGATTGTTAAGCAAGTTTGCTTAAGTTTTATCTACTTTGTTTTGAATGTTATTTAGTGTTGAGACGTTGTATAAAGAGTCTCTGGGACCTATATCTGTATTTGTACGATAGATTTGAGCAGTTATTTTTGAACATCTAGTGATATTTGTGAGTTTCGAAGACTCTGTTGTTCTGAAGATCTGTAAATAAATTATTTTCTACTTTTTTAAGAGACAAGAGTTTGAAGTTATCTAACCATAAGATCAAAAGAACCCTATATACGCAACAATATATATATATGTGTATACATAGTGCTTAAAATATATTATTTAAAATCCTCCCAGCACCACAATCTTTTAGGAACTCAATTACTTAGCACCATAATCTCTTAACTGTACTTTTAAGGCCTATAATTCAAAATTCAAAATTTTGGACAATTTTATGTTAGATGTATCCTTAAAAAAAACAATCATAAAAAAGTTTTTTTTTTTTTTTTTTTTTGCTACTTTTTATTTTAGGAAACATTTCCAAAAAGTTATTATATTATTTTAATTTGTATTCTTAAAACATAATATTCGTTTTTAGAATACAATAGTGACTAAAATATATTCTCTGATAAACATATTCAAATTTAGCGTAATCAAATTTATTTTTGCCAGAGTAAAATAATAATATTAATTATAATGTTAAATTTAATGCTCTTGATTTGAAATTTCTGTAAAACATGTTAATTTACCATGAAAATAACAGTTTGAGAAGACTTTTCTGAATCACGGGAAAAAAGTTTCAAAATCACATTTTGGAATCTTGGGTAACATGGAAGAGAATATATTTTAAATTTCGTTCTTGTTATATTTTCCTATTTTAAGAAACATTTTTTTCTTTATAATAGGTTTATAACGTCCAGATTCTCAAAATTATAAAGGAGTCAGCGGTTCCTAAATCCAGAAAATCCATTCGCCATATTGAGAAAAAGTCGCATAAAAGCAATAATATTTTTCTGGGGAAAAATTCAAGAATTCAAAGAAAAAAAGAATTTGTTTAATTTATAAACATGTACAAGTAGACATATACTAAATATACCAAGCGTGTTCATTTAAATTATCCAAAAAAATTCTTTAATATTAGAATAAATTTGTGCAGTTTAAATTTCAAACTATATGTAGTTCAGGATATAAAGTCAATAAGCAAGGATAGACATTTAAAAATATATACATAAGCTATAAGCCATCACCTCCATAGAGGATATTAGTAAAACAACATATCTCATTAGTCTACTTATCAAAGTTTTATTTATCTAAGTCTTATCTGTGTATTTATCTTTAAAAAATGTGAATATGTGAATATTTTTGTTTTGTACAATTCAAAACAATTGAAAAAATATTAAGAACTGTCGAAGAAAAATAGTTTTATAAAAATCTTTTTACCGACTATTACCGGGAGGATTCTGATCCGAATTTTAAGAAAATTTAATGCAGTCGGTTCAGAAAATTTAGATACAAAAATACATACATATCACGAATTTTGACAAACAGTCTCGAAAAATCCAGTTTCGGCATTCGTTCGCAGAAAAAAAATCCTCTATTTTGCGAAATGAAAAAAAAAAAACGCGAATTTCGTAGGATATTGGAGAAAAACCCGTAAATTCCATCGAAAAATCTAAAAAAATCACGAATTTTGTCAAAGAATATAAAAAAAATGCGAATTTTTCCAAACAATCGGGATCTACCTAAATTAGGGGGAGAGGGGGGGAGAGGTTATGGAGGATACATATAGTCTCACGACTGATAAGAAGAAAAATCCGAAATTCACTCAGCGAAAAAAGAGTGTACTTATAAAAAGCATGGCAGCTGAGACGCCGAAAGTTAGTCAATCGCCAAAATAAACAAAATAGTCGCCAAGTGGTAACTGACAACTGTGAATCTGTACCTATAATGTGGAGCAGGAAAGAATGTCGGATGAAAAATGCTCTACGGATCTAAATGATCATACGATGGAAAAATACCGTATATATACAGGGTGATTCATAAAAGATGGGCAGAACTTTAAGAGGTTATAGTACACTTAAAGACAAATAATAGTAAATAGGAGACTAAGGGTCCCAGACGTATTCCCAAGGAAATAGGGGGCGTTAAAGTTTAGGGTCCGAAATTTCAAATAATTATAAAAAATGGGAAAATTGGTCGATTCGTTTGCGGTTTTTGCAAAAAATTTTCTTTATGCCAGTATTTTCTTGAAATAAAATTTTAAAGTTCAATTTCAAAAAATGCCGATAGGGGGCGCTTTAGACTTTGGAGTAACAAACAACTATTTTTTAACGTTATTTTTTGTATTTCTTTAAATGATTTCGAAAGCTTAGACTTAAACTTAAATTTTGATCTAAAAATCTGAGTCCTAACGAGTAGTTAAGTAGCGTAAACTGAAATTTGAAATTTGAAACCCTTCTCCCCCCAGAACAAAAATCAGTTATTCCCGATCTTTGTGTCGTAGATTAGGCTCTAACTACTGCCGCGTTTTGCTAAAATTATTCTTTATGTCAGTATTTTCTTGAAAATAAATTTTAAAGA
The DNA here is from genome assembly GCA_964019185.1 of Maratus speculifer. Taxonomy (NCBI): domain Eukaryota; kingdom Metazoa; phylum Arthropoda; class Arachnida; order Araneae; family Salticidae; genus Maratus; species Maratus speculifer. The sequence continues at coordinate 12,623,920 of OZ025297.1, read as the reverse complement.
AAATTTTCAAAAAATTCCGATAGAGGGCGCTTTAGACTTTGGAGTAACGAACAACTATTTTATACCGTTATTTTTTGTGTCTCATTAAATGCTTTCTAAAGCTTAGACTTAAATTTTCAGCCCAAAATCTGAATCGTTAGACGTGGTTAAGTTTCTGGGGAGAGGGGTTTGAAATTTCTACTCCTGAGCACAGTTCAGTTTACCATGTCCACACATTGTGTGCTGTGATACGAGGTAAAAAGACACAAATTAGGATTATGTTACCAAAGCATATTTATTAACATGTAATTACAATAAATGTTCAAAATTGTGACCACCAGAGGTTATGCACGCAGAACAACGGCGAAGAATGGAACGGCGAACATTCGCGAAAACATCAGACTTTTCGAGCACTTCCCCTACAGCGGCGGAAAGTCTGGCGACCAGTTCCTCGGGGGATTCAATGGGTGTCTCATACATAAGAGCCTTCAATTGTCCCAAAAAAAAGAAATCGAGGGGTGAATGATCTGGCGAGCGAGCAGGCCAAGCAACAGGACCACCTCGACCAATCCATCTGTTCGGAAATGTGATGTCCAGATAGTTGCGGACGTCTCGTACGTAATGGGCTGGCGCTCCATGGTGCTGGAACCACATGACCCGCCGAATGCGTGGAGGAACAACGTTTAACAGGTCTGGCAGCACATGTTGCATAAATGTGAGGTATGTTTTACCGTTGAGGCGTTCAGGAAGAAGGTACGGTCCGATTAGGTGGTCTCCGAGGATTCCTACCCAAACATTGATGGAAAAGCGTCTCTGATGAGCATGTGGATACATAGCATGTGGATTGACATCCGCCCATACATGTGCATTGTGTGTGTTAAATGTACCTTCACGTGTGAAGGTACATTCATCGGTGAAAAGCACAGTTCGTCCAAAATGTGGATTTAGCGCGTTCTGCTGCAGGAACCAGCGGGCGAATTCAATACGATTTGGATAATCCCCTGGAGACAGTTTCTGGATTCGTTGCACATGAAACGGGAGCAAATGTTCTTCCTTCAGTACCCTCCAAGTCATGGACTGTGAGGTATCTACCTGCCTAGCCACTATTCGTGTACTTGTACTTGGCTGCGCCGCTACTACATCCAGAATGGCTTCTGCATAATTCATTCGAGGATTCATCCTTTGATTCGTCCTTTCTGATTCGTCCTTTTTTGCACGATCTGCATTCGACCGGGAAGCGAGAAATGATCCCGTCTCACACAACTGTCTGTGCAAGCGCTCGAAAGTTTTGCGGTTAGGCAACCGCCTGTTGGGAAATCGCTCTCCGTACATTCGTTGTGCCTCTGCACCATTTCCATCTGCCGCTCCGTAAATTAAATGCATCTCAGCCTTTTCCTTATTCGTGAAGGGCACCATCTTCCGATTCATTACTACAGCGACTTACACTTGACTCACCGTTCAGTGGTTTTTATGCCTTAATCGTGTCGAAATTTTGCATACGTGTTCTTCTTCTTCCCCATTTGACATTTGCATACTTTCTGTCTCCTTCTTCACCCGGTGACTAGCGTCAGGAATGGAGCTTTAACGTTTGCATGAGCGACGTTTCCAACTGTGCCAGTGCCTTTATGAGTGAATTCCGACTATGCAGTCCTTGACGAAAGTTATATTTTTGCCTCGTATCACAGCACAGAATCGTTGGGCATGGTTAAGTAGTGCAAACTGAACTATGTTCAGAAGTTGAAATTTGAACCCCCTCCCCTCGCTACTGAACCACGCTCAGCGATTCAGATTTTGAACTGAAAATTTAAGTTTAAGTCTAAGCTTTAGAAAGCATTTAATGAGACACAAAAAATAACGGTATAAAACAGTTGTTCGTTACTCCAAAGTCTAAAGCGCCCTCTATCGGAATTTTTTGAAACTTTTCTTTAAAATTTATTTTCAAGAAAATACTGACATAAAGAATAATTTTAGCAAAACGCGGCAGTAGTTAGAGCCTAATCTACGACACAAAGATCGGGAATAACTGATTTTTGTTCTGGGGGGAGAAGGGTTTCAAATTTCAAATTTCAGTTTACGCCACTTAACTACTCGTTAGGACTCAGATTTTTAGATCAAAATTTAAGTTTAAGCCTAAGCTTTCGAAATCATTTAAAGAAATACAAAAAATAACGTTAAAAAATAGTTGTTTGTTACTCCAAAGTCTAAAGCGCCCCCTATCGGCATTTTTTGAAATTGAACTTTAAAATTTTATTTCAAGAAAATACTGGCATAAAGAAAATTTTTTGCAAAAACCGCAAACGAATCGACCAATTTTTCCATTTTTTATAATCATTTGAAATTTCGGACCCTAAACTTTAATGCCCCCTATCTCCTTGGAAATACGTCTGGGACCCTTAGTCTCCTATTTAATATTATTTGTCTTTAAGTGTACTATAACCCCTTAAAGTTCTGTCCATCTTTTATGAATCACCCTGTATTTTTTTAAAGATTGCGTGAAAACGCATATCGGTAAATGTAATGTTTTGCATTATCATATAAAAATCTATGATGCAAATTTTACAGTGAGCATTTGCGCCATTTTTACACGATTTTCATTAATAGTGACTGACGACACCACACTTGGATATGTATCTATATATCTACAAAATGTCATAGCATACAATTTTTATTTAAAGCTGTGAATTTTATTTATTTATGTCTACATCTCTTTCAACACTGAACGCCAAACTGAATTAATGCATATGTCCGCTGTGCCACATGAGTTCTTTATTGTAAATCATCCATAGTTCAATTTCTCTGCAGTAAATTCTCTTTAATAAAATCATAATTGGACCACATATTCATGTAATATGGTGCCTCGAAAAAAACTGATGACACATATACACATGTATTGTACAATGGCTTGTGTACATAAAAATTACCATCGAACATATTTACTTCATAGGATGTTGGTAAATTTTTGCAAATTATTGCAATGTTTTCTGAAAGTTTTCATTTAAACTTACGGATTTATTTTCATTTATACTTACATATTTACATGATTTCAAGGATATAATTATTATTTATTAAATAAATGTTACAGGTTTAAAATATGGCCAAAACTATATAATAAAAAAATACCAAAGAAAAGACTAAACCATTATAATTGTTCCAGTTTATTTAATTCCATTCAATTCTGAAAGCAGATTTAACATCTTGAAAATAAAATAATTTAAGCTGCGAATCAAACTAAAGCTTTTAAAAGTGCTTTTGATAAGTCCTTTCTTGTACTTGGAGGATAACTGTAAAAAATCCCTTAAACTTGAGACAAAAGGATTTATTTCAAACTTGTTTAAAAGTTTCTGTCGTAAATTTTAACGAAAATCTGCTAAAAGTGTTCTGCAAAACAAAAGTATCACAAAAATTAACTTATTCACCCACAGTTGTCTATCTAAATTACAATTTCGAAAAGCTTCTCTAGAATTGTTTTGTAACAACACACTAAAAATCCATTATTCACACTGATTTTACATAAAATCACTGGTGTTTTAAAATATAAAGTTTCTGCTTCTCAATATGAACTAAAATTTACGAATAAGGAAATTTTAACTTGAGACTTTAAATTTAAAAATACATCAACTTTCTTAACGATTCTTAAAGTGAAAAACTTTGTTACGTCAAAAAATGCAATAATTTTTCTTATTAATGGTGCATTAAAATAATTAAAAAGTACCATCGGAATATTCACCATATAAATTTTACATTACACTATCTGGTCTACCCGTGATATTAAGTTTAAATCTATCTGAAGTTAGTGTTGAATGTATTGATATTTTCGAATAAAAATATTTCCAAACGAAACAAATAATGAACGATAAGAAATTTCCAACCATTTATATTGTTTTTATTGAAATTGGTTTACTCTTCTGTCATTTCCTGAGATTAGAGACAAAAAGATTTATTTTAAACTTGTTTTAAAGAATGTACTATATATTTTATTAAACCTTTTTTTTAAGTATTGCACAAAATAGAAGAATTAAAAAAGAAAATTTTATAAGGAGAAAAATTTGGGGGAAATTTTTATTATAACATATATATGTATGTAATTCTACGAAAATTTAAGTAAAGGTATAATTAAACGTTAATAGTCGGAAGGGACCCCTCTATTGCCTTTGAGAAATCAGAATGTCAAATTTGTCCTATTCTTTTACCGACATTGTGGTTTGTTTCTTTTTGTTCATCAAAAAATTTAAAAAACATTAATTCTCGTAATATAGATAAATTTTATTTCATAAAAACGTATCTTAACTATTTTAAAACGTAAAAATACATATAACTATACATAAATTACTTAAAAGGTGCATAATAAAACACATAAAAACTTAAAAATACTTTTAAAGTACTTTAAAAAATTCAGAAAGTTTTCAACCGTCACTTACGCCGACTTCGTCAGTGAGAAAAACTGTAAATGACAGTTATTGCTGCTTGGCGTTATCAGGCTCATACGGACCAGTCCATTTTTCACCGAGGGTGGGTGGAACCCCCTTCTTTAAAGTAAGGTGGTGTGGTGTAATAACACCAAGTGCTAATATTATGCATAATTATGAAATAATCCGGTAAATGACAACCATGTACTCTGCGCAGTAGGCTTTTGAGTCCTATAAATCGCAAAAAACAGCTTCAAGTTAATTTGTTTCATTTTTAGGTCTTATTCTTTTTACAAGCAACTAAAGTTGACGCTTGATCTAAAATTTGCGAGATACGTTTTGTGATGCGAAGACTATTTTTTTTTTTATCTGGAAGTACTTTGTTAATTAAATAAATTTGTAGTACATTTCATGGACTTTCAAAATGTTGTTGAAGATTTTGGATATCTTCGAGATAATTTGTAATTTAAAATGTACAGCGCAATAAATATATCGGGGTAATAACGCCAATCCTTAGCATTAATACCCCGGTTGATTCCCTAGAGTGGCCGAGCTACATCTTAAATACTGATTCAAATAAACACAGTTAAAACTGTGCAATGTTTCTCATATTTCTATTTAAACGGTCCTTTTTAAGCAAAAAGAACGGTATCATATTCTTTTGCCTAATCCCCCCCCCCCCCACACACACACCACACCTTTATTTTTCTTACACTTTCTTAAAAAATTGAACATTTTCAATAGTTTACAATACAATTTGTCAATTTCTAAGTTTTTAGAGTTTGTATTTTTAGAATTCGGAAATCTACATGCAATTATTCCATCTTATTTCATAGTTTTGTTTGCATGGCGTTATTATCCATATAGGTGGGTAATAATGCCAAATAGCATTGGTCAAGAAATCACGCCATTACATTTTATGAATACATATCTGTTAAATTATTTTTTTATATAGATAGTCAATGAGTTGCTGCATCAAATCATATATTTGTTTGAAAAATACAATCGAAAACTGAGCCGTGGAAATTGGTAGAACCTTAACCTGGCGTTATTACCCCAGAGTACCTTACCTAAAATGTATTTTTAAGTTTTTATATGTTTTATTATGCACCTTTTAAGTAACTTATGTACAGTTACATGTATTTTTACGTTTTAAATTAGTAAATAAGGTCAATTCTGCACTGTTTTTGCTCTTAACTCCAATTATATGTCTTATTAAAGTAGTTTGAAAAAATTTATAAAAATTCTCATTATTTTAGCAAAACTAAAAACAGAAAAGGAAAAATAATAAATAAATATACATTCTAATTGAATTTCTCTTCAACAAAAACCTTTTCAAAGAAAATCCCTTCATTCGATGTCTATTTTAGCATTGCTATTTTATTCAAAACAGTATCAGAAATAATATATTTAACTGGAAATCCTTTGAATGCCATAAGCCTATCTTTAAATTTAAATGTACCTCTATTCTAAGAAATTTCCCTGGGAAGCAGAGATAAACGAATTTTCTTCAGCATTCTGATTAAGCAAAACAAACTTTATCGCTTTGAAAATATCTTTTCCAAAGGGATTTTCTATTTATATTTTAAAACGAAGAATGAATGTGCACACTAACTCAATGTATTTAAAACAAAATGTAATATGTCACTCTTGTATTTTATGTAATACGCCTTAGGTTTCTTTTTATTTATCATTATATAAATTCTTGGGATTTTCAGGCAGTAACAAGCTGTGTATGTAAATGTTTATGTTAAGGTACACAATTTTCAGAATACATATTCAATGAAAATCTTCAATTCATGAAAAGATGTATGAGTTTTTATAAATAAATTGTAGCTAATAAACTGTAATTCTTTCTAAAAATCGATAATATTTGATCCATTTTAAACCAGGAAAATTAAAAGTATTACTTAAATATTGGTTGGTTTTTACAACCTAATACGTTTCTAAACTGTATTTAAAATTTGTTTTTTATGAGGCATAATGTAAAAAGACTTTGAAGCATAATTTTTATATAGAGAGTCTATACTAAAATGTTGAATATACTTTATTTAATAAGAAACAATGTAAACGCTATTTTAAAAGATATACAAATTTGCAATAAATGTTTAATATTAATGTGCGAATAATGGTTTTAATCATCAACGTTTAATTAATATATTTTTTTAATTTACAATTTTAAAATTTTTGTTCGATAAAATGAATTAATTTAATGATAAAATTCATTGCGCTCATGACTTAGCTGCTCAAATGGTACATTATACATGAATCTTGTTTGTATTTTAAAATAATTAAATTTGCAAACATTCCAAAATGTAGCTGACAAACGATAAGAGCTTAAAATGCTTAATGAATAAATGTGTTAATGAATAAACAAAAGAGCTTAAAATGTTTGTGCCATTTATATTGCGTATTTCAGTTTTATATTTTTACCTTTACACTGTACAAAAATCTCCAAAGTTACTAAATTTTTCTAAAAACTGAGATCCCTAGAACTTTTTATGCAATGGTAGCAGCAACGGAATCAGTTACCTAAATTTTTGTTGTTACCTTCTAAGAATCCCAGTTTCCGAGAAAAAGTTTAATAACTTCTCAGTATTTTATTTATTTTTCACAGTGCCGACTGTTCGTGAAGATTCCTATGTTTAGTCGTATTCCTCAATCTATAGTACACACATTTTAAAGAATTATATTGAACTGACATAGAACAGAAGGTGAACATATACACTAGGGTGGGCCGAAAAGAACTTTTTTTCGATTTTCGACGATGGCCGGTGAGGAAAAGTGGCCACTGGTGGCACCCAGTTCATATAAAAAATATGAAATTTTTTGGACATTTCCTTACCCTACCGCAAACGGCTTTTAAGTTTTACAAAATCTCCTTTTTGAATTTTTTTTTGAAAAAATTTAAAAAATTTTTAATTAAATTTATTTTGGTTGTATTTATTTGAAAAGGCATATTTAATGTACCAAATGATCAAATAAGATCTAATAATGCATTATTTAATATCAATGTGTATTATAGCTTAGCCCATTTTTATAGCTTTTTCTGGTATAACAGGCAAAAGTTGTATCTGTTTGAATTGATCGTTAGTTTCTCTATTATTTATGTCCCTTGTTCTTTTTTTATATTTTTTCTATGTGTCAAAGGTCATTTATTTGGGCAACGGACAGCAGTATACGTCAAAAACAAATCTGGAAGGTGAGAAGGAGGGTGAAGCAGGACTCTAAGCGAGCACAATGACTCGTCATAATACTGAGGGAGTGAAGGGCGAAGTAGATGATTGTCAAAATGCAATAAAGGATACTTATTATTTTTCTATGCTCAGTTACCTGCGACATTTGTTCAGTGTGAACTTGAAACCTTTCACTGGTGAGATACAGTGCTTTTTGGATCGTTTAATGTTCCATTATAGTGTTTTGTGCGTCTTATTACGACGAGCATAGAAATGGCTAGTATGAAGGACTATGGTAATGTAAAGACACGCGATATCTTGAAAAATAGCCTTTTGGAGGCATCATGCATATTGAAAGTATTGCAACTGCCAACTTATGCTGATAATCATGCGCCACTACTACTGGTTCCTTCACCATGTAGAAGTTGTGACAGCAGAGTATACGAATTTCGTCATCGATAAAAACAAAGTCAGAAGAGAGAAATAGAAACTTGAAAAGAAGATACAAGCAGAAGAAGTTCTTGCCAGAAGGAAAATTAAAAGCATATTTTTTGATGGTAGAAAGGATAAAAGTATATTCAGAAGAAAAAAGAACAAGCGGCACCGTCGTCGAGAGAAAGACGAGGAACACATCATCGTGTTGTTTGAACCTGGTTAGGAATACTTGGGCCACTTGATACCTCGTTCCGGTCACGGAAAAGGAATAGCAAAATCATTATATAATCTTCAAAGTCACCACAAGTTTGACTTTTCTGAATTGACAGTACTTGGGTGTGATGGCACCACCATTTATACAGAAAAACGCAATGGTGTCATTGTCTTTCTTGAAAAAAAAAGAAAAACTAGGAAGAGAGCTGCATCATTTGATAAGTATTCTTCATATGAACGATATCCCACTTCGGCATCTACTCTCTAAACTTGATGGTTAAGCCACGGGACCTAAGACCTTTGCCAAACCAATCGGCGCTAGACTAATGGGGTGTGAAAAATTTACGTGTCACATTGTTCGAGCCTATTGCTGCTTCATGGATATCAGAAATGGAAATACTGAAGATCTAAGTACCGATCAAAAGTGATAATTTGATTTTTATGCATCAGTTTCAACCGGAGTATGCCCTCTTAAATTGGAAAACAGATAACCTAGACGGACTGTGAAATCGAGATGGCTCACAACTGCTTGCAGAATTTTACACTCATGCATTAGTAGGTTAAATCTTGATAAAGCGTTAAAATATCGCGCTCAGTAAAAAGTGGGAAACTGGTGTTATACAATTGAAGACCAAAAACTTCTTGAAACACCATAAAATAAATAAAATATCGCAAAGCCTTTCAATAGAACTTAGTCTATCTTCATCAGGCCCAAAGGACGTGCGTCTACAACGAATGTAGCGGCACGACCATGAGTCTTGCCGCCACATTCATAGTACAGAAGTACATACATACATACATAGTAGAGGTGTTTCTAATCTTGAAAAACATGGCCTTACTTAATTTTCATATTTGTAGTCAGGTCTTCATGATAAAAAAATCCTTTTTTTCGTTTATTCATTTCTTATGGTTTTTTTATAAGGTATTTTAAATTTTATAAACCTTTTATGCTTTGTTTTGATCTTTTAAATTTGTTAATTTCATCAACATTTACAGCAAGTGTTAAATTAATTGAAGAATTATTATTTAAGCTGTTTCTATTTATGACTTCTCTTGTACACTTTTTTATTTTAAATCCTCACTTTTTACTATTGAAATTGGCAATGCAAATCTAATTTTGCATATAAATTTTCTGCAATTCGAATTTAACCTAGATGAAATTTATTGCAAAGTGGATTCCATTTATTTCTATCATCAGATCTAGGGCATTAATCATATGAGTTTCTAGTACTATTTATCATGTGAAATATTGTAAAACAAAAATTTTTAAAGCTAGAAAATTATCAAATCGCAATTCATGCAAAAAAATACTCAACAAGGTCCACAATTCATTTGCCAGTACCATATAAGGAAACAAAATATAACTTTCGCGATCCAATATTTATATTACATTCATAGCTTATTAGCCCCAAGTCATTGGCTGTATAGAATCAATGATTTATTTCTTCGCCATTAATTTCAATTAATTCTCCTAATCCATTCACGATGTGATGCATTCGGAAGTACATAGAATTAAAGCAAAGAATAAAGAATATATATTTACAGGTGTATATTTTCAAATTATTAAATATATATTTTTTCAAATTGTTAAAGATGTATATTTTCAAATTATTAGAGTAAATTATATGTGTACTGAACAGAAAAAAAATGACTGTAAAGTTTCTAATATTTTACTAGGAACCTACAAATTTCTTATGTAACGATAAGAGCAAAAATCCATGTATCCGATTCTGTTACATGGATTTTTGACCTTACCGTTAAAAAAAAATTTTAGGAATCCCAGTTTCTGAGAAAATTTTTAGTAACTTTACAGAATTTATTTACAAATTAGAAATGGAAAGCCTTTGTGTAAGAATGTTAAAAGTCAGTAAACGAACGTTTAAAAATACTCAAAAACAGCAGACAATGACTTTGAATCTACAGGACGGATTCTTCTTCAGTACAATATAGAACAACGCAAAGAAAAATATCAAAATTTCAAGGCTGGGAAGCTTTGCCCAGCTTTGGCTTTTCTTGCACAGAAGTGGAATCTCGTTTGCAGACTGGAAACAGTTTTTTACAGTTTTATGTGTATTATTTTTAATGTTTCAACTTTTATATTATGCCTTTTAAGGGGACAGTGGACCTTTATTTGTGCAAAATTGTCGCAAAAAGGTCTATTTCTGTGGTATAACAGTAACAAAATGGATTTTTCTTCTTAAAATATCATTTATGAAGGTTTTAAGAAGTAAATAATAAAGACAAGTGTATTTATATACTTTAAGTCTGTTTTTCTCAAAACTAATTTTTCAGCGTTTTTAGATTTTGAAATGCTCCTTGCGACGTAATTTTTTTTCAGTATTTATGATATTGATAAAGAAGTATTACGATATAATAAAGAAAGAAATTGTGTAAGCTTTTTATAATTCGTCTTCATTAAAATATTCAAATTTGATTTCTTACTTATTAAAAGGAAACATTTTGTTGTATATCGATATGGAGTTTAGAAAGAAAATCTGTGAAATATTAACTATTCAAGAGATTTTAAAAATTTTACACAAATTTGTTTATAATAGAGTTTTAAGTGATAAAAATGCAAAAGCAAGAAAATGTCTCAAAAATTAAAACACGAGGATCATTTTAAAATTTCGTTTAAAAATTAACATAAAAAAATAATAATTTTAAAATGATTGGAAATTTTTTTGAAAGTGTTCTAAATGCTTTTGGTGAAATGTATATACGCACAAAATTTCATATTGCTTTTATGAAAATTAAAAAAAAAATAACGTCCACCGTCCCTTTAACGAAACAAATCAATTACACTATTTGAAATGATTCAACTGTTTACCTAAAATAAAATCCTAGTCCAATATAATAGAAAACCAATTACTAGTGTCCCAAAGCAAAAAAAAATAATGCATTCCGATAAAGATCCAAGCTATATATATACATATATACCCACAGTGCAAAAATAGATTATTTAAAAACCTCCCAGCACCTCAATCTTTTAGGAACTTAATCACTTAGCACCATAATCTCTTAGATGTACTTTTAAGGCCTATAATTCAAAACTCAAAATTTTGTACAATTTTATTTTCCATGTGTCCTGAAAGAAACAATCATAAAAAGAAGGTTTTTTGCTACCACCTTTTTAGGAAACGTTTCCGAGTAGTTATTATATTATTTTAATTTGTATTATAAAAACAGAATATTCGTTTTTCGAATACAATACTAACTAAACTACGAGGGGTGATCCAAAAAAAAGTTACAAGGCAAAGGAAAAAGCATTTATTATCAATAGAAACAAGATACAAATGGCAATCAAGAGACACATCTGGCCTTTACTTTTCCACATAGTCGCCAAATATGTTTATGCATTTGTCATAACGTTCGACCAACTTATTTATCCTGTCTTGGTAGTAATCAGGGCCCTGCTCATTGAACCATTTCTCGGCAACTCTTTTCACTGCATCGCCTGAAGTGAACCGTGTTCCGGATAAGTTTCGCTTCAACGCCGGAAAAAGGAAATAGTCACTTGGAACCAAATCGGGGCTGTATGGGGGGTGATTCTAGACCTCCCACTTGAACCTTTGCAGCAATTCCTGAGTCTGGTGAGCTGTATGGGGCCTGGCATTTTCATGCAAATGTATGGCTGTGAATTTGTAAATTTCGGATGCGGCTACTTTCTTGGCATTTAAGAATCGAATTACGGCTCGTACCTCTATGCGAGACCACTTTTGTAGACGTCGTACCATTACTGTCGCTCTTAAGTGTCTGCGCACTGACGCTACTTACTCATAGAACCGCTGTAGGACAACTAGCGCCATCTGCCAACCACCCTGGGTGGAAATACTCGCTCCACTATTATTACGTTTCAAATGCTTCTGCTTGTAAACTTTTTTTTTGATCAACCTACGTATTTTCTCTACTAAACATATTCAAATTTAGCGTAATCAAATTTATTCTTGCTAAAGTAAAGTAATAATATTAGTTATAATTTTAAATTTAGTGCTCTTAATTTATAATGTCTGTAATTTTTTTTCTTTTTTTTTTTTGTTTAACATGAAAATATCGGCTTGAAAACACTTTTTCGAATGGAACACTTTTTCGAAAAAATGTTTCGAATTCACATTTTGCAATCGTGGGTAACACGGAGAAAATTATTTTATATTTTGTTCATGTTATATTTTCCAATTTTAAGAAACTTTTTTTTGTAATATTGTAATGTGTATAGGTGCATATTCTGAAAATTTTTAAGGAGACAGTGGTTCTTAAATCCAGAAAATCCAGTCGCCATACTGAGAAAAACTCGCATAAAAGCAATAATATTTTTATGGGAAAAAATTCAAGAATTCAAAGCGAAAAATATTTTGTTTAATTTGATGTATACATAAGCTCTAAGCAAACACCGTATTAGGAAATATTAGTAAAACAACATATCTAATTAGTCTACTTATCTAAGTTTCATTAATCTAAGTCTTTTCTATATATTTACCTCTAAAAAACCTCTGTGTGAGTATTTTTGTTTTGTACTATAAAATTATATATATATATATATATATATATATATAATAGAAAAAATATGTTTATAAAAATTTTTAACCGACTATTACCGGGACCGGGAGGGTACTGTTCCGAATTTTCCGAAAATTTAAGGGAGTCGGTTCCAAAAATTTAGTTATGAAAATACATATATATCAAGCATTTTCACAAAGGATCGTCGAAAAAAATCAGTTTCGACATTCGTTCGCAAACAAATCATCTATTTTGCCATATGATGAAGCAAAAACACGAATTTCGTAGAGAATAGCAAAACACCCGCAAATTCCATCAAAAAATCGCAAGTTTTGTAGAAAAATCTTTAAATACGATTTTTGTGAAACAATCGGGATGAACGTAGATTCGGGGGGTTGTGGAGGAGAGATATAGTCTCTCGACTGATAAGAAAAAAATCCAAAATTTACTCAGCGAAAAAGGAGTGTAATTATAAAAAGCATGGCGACTTAAAAGCTAAAAATTAGTCAATCGCCAAATTAAACAAAATAGTGACCAAATTGGGCGACTGGCAACCGTGAATTTGCTACTAGAATGTGAAGCAGGCAAGAATTCGGCATGAAAAATGCTCTACGGATGCAAATAATCATCCTTTGGAAAAGGATGGTGAATTTTTTAAGATTGCGTGAAAAGACATATCAATAAATACAATGTTTTCCACTATCATATAAAAATCTGTGATGAAAATTTTACTATAAACTTTTGTGCCATTTTACACGATTTTCGCAAATAATGACTAAAGACACCACTCATGGACCCTTTTCCGATATATCTCTACAAAGTATCACATTATACAATTTTTATTTAAAGCTGTGAATTTTATATATTTATATCTACATCTCTTTCAACACTGAGCTTCAAATTGAATTACTACACATGTCTGCTTCGCCACATAAATTCTTTATTGTAAATGATTCACAGTTCATTTTCTTTGCAGTAAATTCTGTTTAATAAAACCATTATTGGATCACGCATCATGTAATATGGTGCCTCAAAAAATACTGACGACACATATGTTTTTGTGCTATGGCTTGTGTACATAAAAATTATTATTGAGCATATTTACTTCATACGATATTGGTAAATTTTTACAAATTATTGCAATATTTTCCGAAAGTTTTCATTTAAATTTACGGATTCATTTTCATTTATAGTTACATATTTATATGATTTCAAGGATATAATTACTTTTTATTGAATGTTTCAAATTTAAAATATGTCCAGAACTATATAATAAAAAAATATATCAAAGAAAAGACTACACCATTAAAATTGTTCTACTTTATTTAATTCCATTCAATTCTGAAAACATATTTAACCCCTTGAAAATAAAACGATTTAAGCTGCGAATCAAATTAAAGCTTTTTAAAGTGCTTTTGATAAGTCCTTTCTTGTACTTGGAGGATAACTTTAAAAAATCCCTTAAACTTGAGATAAAAGGATTTATTTTAAGTTTGTTTAAAAGTTTCTGTCGTAAATTTTAACAAAAATTTGCTAAAAGTGTTCTACAAAACAAAGGTATCTGAAAAATTAAAGTATTCACCCACAATTGTCTATCTAAATTGCAATTTCGAAAAGCTTCTCTAGAATTGTTCTGTAACAACACACTAAAAATTCATTATTCACACTGATTTTACACAAAATCACTGGTGTTTTAAAATATAAGGTTTCTACCTTTCAACGTGAACTAAACTTTACGAATAATGAAATGCAATTAAAATTTAAAACATACAATCTTAGAAAGAATCTTAAACAAAAGAAATTTGTTAACGTTTGTTGAAAAATATAATAATTTCTCTTATTAACTGTACATTAAAGTAATTAAGAAAGTACCATCGGTATAGTCTTCATATAACTTTTACAATACACTATCTTGTCTACCCCTGATTTTAAGTTTAAATTTATCTATCTAAAATTAGTGTTGAATGTATTGATATTTTCAAATAAAAATATTTCTAAATGAAACAAATATTGAACGGTAAGAAACCTTCAGCTATTTATATTGTTTATAGTGAAATTGATTTACGTTTCTATGATTTCCTGAGTTTAGAGACAAAAGATTTATTTTAAACTTGTTTTAAAGAATGTATTATATATTTTATTAAATCTTTTTTTTTAAGTATTACACAAAATAGAAAAATTAAAAAAAATGAATTTCTTTACAAAAATAATTTTGTGGAAAATTTTTATAATTATGTATGTATGCATATAATTCTACCAAAATTTAAGCAAAGGTAAAATTAAATGTTAATAGTCAAAAGGGACCCATCTGTTCCCTTTGAGAAATCTGAATGTTAAATTTGTCCTATTATTTTAACTACATTGCGGTTTGTTTCTTTTTGTTCATGAAAAAAATTAAATAATATTAATACTCGAAATATAGATAAATTTTATTTCATAAAAAATGTCTTAACTATTTTTAAACGTAAAAATACGTGTAACTGTACATAAATTACTAAAAAGGTGCATAATAAAACATATAAAAACTTAAAAATACATTTAAAGTACTTTAAAAAATTCAGACCGTTTTCAACCGTCACTTATGCGGTCTTCGTCTGTGAGAAAAACTCTAAATGACAGATATTGCTGCTTGGCGTTCTCAGGCTCATCTTCAGCAGTCCATTTTTCAACGAAGGGGGGGGGGGACCTTTCTTTAAAGTACTTAAAATGTTATTTTAAGTTTTTACATGTATTATTATGCACCTTTTAAGTAAATTATGTACAGTTACATGTATTTTCACTTTTTAAATTAGTAAACAAAGTGAATTCTTTTCTATTTTTCTTCTTAACTCCAATTATATGTCTTAACTATGTCTTATCAAAGTAGCTTGAAAAAAATTTATAAAAATTCTCATTATTTTAGCAAAGCGATAAACAGAAAAGGAAAACTAATACATAAATATACATTCTTAATACGAATTTCTCTTCAATAAAAACCTTTTCAAAGAAATCCCTTCATTCAGTGTCTATTTCAGCATTCTTATTTTATTCAAAACAGTATCAGAGATCATATATTTAACTGGAAATCCTTTGAATTCCATAAGCCTATATTTAAATTTAAATATAAATCTATTCTAAGAAATTTCCCTGGGAAGCAGAGATAAACGAATTTTCTTCAGCATTCTGATTAAGCAAAACAAACTTTATCGCTTTGAAAATATCTTTTCCAGGGGGATTTTCTATTTATATTTTAGAAAGAAGAATGAATGTGCAAACTAACTCAATGCATTGGCAATAAAATGTAATATGTCATTCTTATATTTTATGTAATACTCATTAGATTTTTTTTATTTATCATTATGTAAATGCTTGCGATTTTCAGGCAATAACAGGCTGTGTATGTAAATGTTTATATTAAAGTAGACTATTTTCAGAATACATATTCTGTGAAAATATTCAAATCATGAAAAGATGTATCAGTTTTCATAAATAAATTGTTGCTAATCAACTGTAATTTTTCTAAAAATCGATAGTACTTGATCCATTTTAAACCAGGAAAATTAAAATCGTTACTTAAATATTTGGGCATTTTTTACAACCTAATACGTTTCTAAACAGTATTTATAACTTGTTTTTAGGTAGATTTCGTATGAAATACTACCTATTGCAATCGCACCAGTTTATATATCTATCTATCTATCTATATCTATATATATATATATATATATATATATCTCACTTTTTTATGGACACATTAACTTCTATAATTCTTCACCAATCTCCACGAAACTGGTACATAAAATCAAAGAGAATAAAATCTCGGCTAAGTTCGTTAATGGACAAAATCGGACCAAGGGGGTCGGAATAGGGGGCGTTTTTGTGAAAACCGAAAAAACGCCATAACTTCTTAATTAAAGTAGATATCGAATCGGATTAAAGTTTATATTACTTCTTAAAAATGGGCCAAAAGTTTATGCATGACAGATTTTTGATAAATTTAGAAGTGGGCTCAAGGGGCGAAAAAAACAGGGGTTTTGAGAGAAAGAAATTCATAACTTCGTTAATTTTCAAGATATCAAGTTCAACTAAATTTTTTGTAAATGTTCTTAAAATTATCTAAAACTTCTGTATTTACAAGTTTTTGATAGGATCAACTTTTACTCATGAAAAAAATTAAAAACGAAAAGAAAAAGGGCGGTGAAAAAAGAAAAAAATCTATAACTCCGTCAATTTTTACAATATCAAATCTGATTAAATGTATTTTACATCTTCTCAAAAATATCTACAACTTTTATACTGACAAGTGTTTCATAGGACAAATTCGTATAGCAAAAAGAAATTAAACAAAAATAGGAGTTGGAGAAAAAAACCTCATATCCAAACTGCTTATATTCTGACTCATTTTAAAATTCATTTTTGATTTTAAACGCATCCAAATGGTAGATCCTCTTATTTAGAAACTGTATAAAGTGACGCACTGGTCAATTGTCCGATAAAGACAGAATATATTTCAAAAAAGGCTACCAAAAAGGGTATTTTGAACAGAATTTCCCAAAGTCATCGGGACTGAAAATTTAAGTTCAAATAAGAAATTGCGTTTTTTTCTGACTCGTTATTAAATCTATTTTTGTTCTCAAACGCATCCAATTTACAGATCCTCTTATTTAAAAAATATAAAACGCGATGCGTTGGTCACTTTTTTGATAAAGACGGAATGTATTTCAAAAAAGGCTACCAAAAAGGGTATTTTGAACAGAATTTTCCGAAACCATCGTGACTGAAAATTTAAGGAATTTTCAAATAAGAAATTGCGTTTTTTTCTGACTCGTTATTAAATCCATTTTTGCTCTCAAACGTATCCAATTTACAGATCCTCTTATTTAGGAACTATATAATGTGATGCATTGATCGGTTTTTTAATAAAGGAAGAATATATTTCGAAAAAGGCTACCAAAAAGGGTATTTTGAACAGAATTTCCCGAAGTCTTCGTGTTTTGAAAATTTAAGGAAGTTTTCACATAGCAAATTGCGTTTTTTATGACTCGTTTTAAAATCCATTTTCGCTCTCAAACGCATCCAATTTGCAGATCCTCTTATTTAGGAACTGTATACTGTGACGCATTGATCAGTTTTTTGATAAAGATAGAATATATTTTTAAAAATGCTGTCAGAGTGAGTATTTCGCACAAAATTTTCCGAAGCAATCATGATTAAAGAATTAAGGATGTATTCAAACAACAAATTGGTTATTTTAGGACTCATTTTTAAATTAATTTTTTTTCTCAAATGTATTCAACTGACAGTTTATTGTTAGTTAGGAACTGTATAATGTACTGTTTAGGTCGATTTTTTGAAATAAATTCAGAATTTATTTCAAAATATGTTGTCAAAATGGGCATTTGAACTTAATTTTTCTTAAGATGATTCTGATAAAACCAGTTTTTGCAGAAAAATGAAATTAAAAATTTTTCATAAACGGCCAAATGAGGTTATTAAACTAGGTTTATCTCTAATCATATATATATATATATTGTTGAAATATTACAATTACGAGGCATAATTTAAAAGACTTTGAAACATATTTTTAAAACGCAGAGTCGATACAATATTGTTGAATATACTTTATTTAATAAGAAACAATGTAAATACTATTTTTAAAAAATAGATAAATTTGCAATAATTTTTTTTTAATATTAATGTGAGAATAATGCTTTTAAACGTCCACATTTAATTAAGATATATTTTTTACTGTTTTAAAATTTTTGTATGGTAAAATGTATTAGTTTATTTATAAATTTCATTCTGTTGATGATTGAGCTATGCAAACGGAACATTATATACGAATCTTGTTTGTATTTTAAAATAATTAAATTTCTATATATTCCAAAATGTAGCTGTCAAACAAAAAGAGATTTTGGGAATTACAATAAACAAAAGAGCTTAAAATATTTGTGGCATTAATATTCCGTATTTCGGTTTCATGTTTTAAGTTTACACTGAAAAATTCTGCAAAGTTACTAAACATTTTCTAAAAACTGGGTTTCCTAGCACTTTTTACGTAACGGTAACAGCAAAAACTTAAGTAACGGAATCAGTTGCGTGAATTTTTGTTTTTTCCGTCTAAAAATACCAGTTTCCTAGAAAATTTTAGTAACTTCACAGTTTTTATTTATTTATTTATTTTTAGTACAAATTATTCGTAAAGATTCCTATGTTTAGTCGTATTTCTCAATCTATAGTACACACATTTTAACGAATTACAGATCTCGAATCATGCTAAAAAAGTTTACGTTTGAACCGATATATAACAGAAATTGAACATATACACTGTAAAATAAAAAATAAAAACTGTATAGTTTCTAATTTTTTTTTTATCTAGGAAACTAGGATTACAAGAGCATGTGACGGTAAAAGCAAAAATTCATGTAACTTTTTTGTTATAGAATTTTTTGCTGTTATAGTCACATAAAAAGTTCTAGGAATCCAATTTTCCTTCATAAAGTTTAGCAAATTTATAGATTTTTATTTACAGTATATTAGGTAAAATAACACTTAAAAAAAACGAAATGAAACTATTGAAACTTTAATTTAGGTCAATACGGACTCAAAAATGTATTAAGTCAAAATTTCTAATATCATTGATTAAAATTAAATATTTACCCAGAATTTATAATAAAAGCTCTCATCGACGAAATCATAGTTGCTTCCAGAGAAATCCTGAAATTATAGAGCATTTTAATTCTTTTTATATTTTTTTTCTCTGTCAAGCCCTTCGAATAGTTATTATTGGAAAATAACGGTAAGAAATAAAATGTAAATCAAATGTTGGCTCGCTTTATTTTTATCTTACTAAAAGTATGAACATATCAATTATTAATAATATTAACAACAATAAATGTATTTATCATCTTGTTATTTTCTGAAATATAACTGTTATTAAAATTATGATACATGCTAAATACTTTTGATTAATTGCACATTATGGTCATGTAAAATATCCTTTACAGAAATAAAGTGTGCAATCCGAAAAAGTTCATCATGCACTAAAGATTTTTAAATAAACATTATCAGAAATATGGTCCACTTGTGTTATTCGGGGATTTTTTACATGATATCACAGATTGATCAATTATTTAAACAGGAAAATGTAACTAATTCCGGAATTAAACAGCATAGCTGCAAATATATGATGTGTAAAATAGAAGAATGAGTTAAAGAGACGAAACAAATTCTACTTCATTCCGAATATTCTTTTTATAAACTTCTTTATTATTAATCTATATGTTACGTGACCCTATACTAATCTGAGATTGATAAAGTAAAGGAGTACAGAAATTTGTTTCTTCAAAAACATGGTCTTACTTAATTTTGATATTTGTAATCACGTCTTCATAAAAAAAATCTTGTTTTTTATTTATTCATTTCTTATTTTTTTTCCGTAAGGTATTTCAAATTTTATCAACATTTTACACTCTGTTCTTATCACTTAACTTAGTGAATTTCATCAATCTTTACAACAAGTGCTAAATTAATTGACGAATTATTAATTAAACTGTTTCTATTTACGACTTCAACATTTCACGTTTGGTATTGTGTGCTTTTTATTTTCTATGCTTAATTTTCACTTCAGCGATTGGCAATACCAATCTAATTTTGTATTAAATTTTCTACAATTCTAATTTAACCAAGATAAAATTTATGGCATTATGGATTATATTTCTATCTACCATCAGATCTAAGGCGTTACTCATATTAGTTCCTAGTACTATTTAACTTCGGAAATATTGCTAACCTAATGGAAGTCTTTCTTGGTCATTTTCAACCGATTTTTCGATTTTCGTTATGGTGTACTTTCATATGGTAAAGTGGCCTTCTATTTTATAGGGATCTAGGATCAGTGTCTTGTAAATCTAAAACTTTACGACATACAGGAACATTTTATTATAATAAAGTCAACACACGAAGTTGTTAATCAATTGTAAGCCTTTTACTTCTCGTTACGTGCACTAGAAAAGATTTTTTTATAGCAAAAAGAACTTAAAAAATCAAACATTACAAAACCACTACCAGAACTAAAGAAAAACAGAGCTAGAACCCTATGTTGGGTTGAACAGTAAGGACCATCACTCCACGTAAACAAGGCGTGATAGAAACTCTTCTATTTAAAATTGAAAATATATATATATAAATAAAACGTCCGAACATTTAAATTAAAACTTTGTTGTCAAAATCATTTTTTCTTGTCATTTTAAAACTTTTTTTCTAAACAAACAACGTGGGGCAAATACAAGTGACCCGGTGAACAGAGTATTGGTATTTATCACTTTTCTTACTGTATTTTTCTCTGACAACTAGCCACACTGATTATCATCTTTGCACTTATTACACTTACGCTGACACAGCCCGTACTAAGATCTTAACAGGTTTCGATCACGTAGTGTGCGTACACGTAGAGTGCGCGTCAATCATTCACCTCCAATCGTATGCACTCGTCCCAGCCACTTTCATTTTCCCCATTCTGTATGTTAATAGTGTAACAAATCTAAACTACCATACACTACAAGCCATACAACCTAAACAAGCTTAAAAAATAAAAAGCGTATAAAAATGTGAGTTTTTTTAAACATAAATCATTTTATTCACTTTTTTATCTTACATGCAAAAATTTTGTTCGTGTTTTATGCACTTAAAGTTGTTCTCATGCATGTAATTTTTTAAACGCTGTAATACATTTAAAAAGTATCAAAACCACTTAAAAAATCTGATTTAAAAAGCACTTAATCTTATGGAGGTTTCCTTTATTATTTAGTTCCCTTAAAATTTTACAAACAATATTATCTGCTTCAAAATAATCGATTTTAGCAAGTTAAAAAGCTAGTTATAAAGTTAAATTTTATTTTTCAAAATTCTCTCGAGAAATCCTTTTTCGTACCCGGCAATTAACCCTTTTTTTTAAGTTTTGAGAATAAGCGATTTACTCATCTTTCGTTTTTAAAGTTGCATTCGCTATTTTAAGAACTCGATTTGAAATATTTCACAAAGCAGAGACAAGTGATTCACTGAATTTATCTCCAAACAAATTTCAATAGAAATTATGTACAAGAAAATGTACATAATAAGAACGTGTAAACAACAATATTTAAAACGAAAAATCAACACACTTCAACAGCCTATCCTTTAGTTCTCGGTGAATTTCTAGGTGATAGTTGGGATTAACCTAAATGTGTTTAAAATCACCGTTTCTATTGGTTAAGTTACTATAGTAACTCTAACAATAAAATCTTCGGTACAGTTAAATTTTGTCTCAAAAACTTTATTTCTTACAAATCGTACTTAAATAGCTCCTAGGAATTAGATCTCGAGATCAAAAAGCCTATTAGAGCAATCAAATCCAATTCCCTTGCTAAGAAAAACCATTTTAGAGCTACTATTTAACTCCAATATGATTCACTGTTAAAAACGACAAATATTTCTTGGTCTACAAAAATATATTATATGCACGAACAAAATATACAATAGGGTGTATCGATTTTAACTTTATTTTTGTTTCCAAATTCCAATATGATAAAAAGTTGCTACTAGACACCACAACTTATCAGAAAAATTTTTGGACTTTTAAAAAAATTGTTTAGGTCTCCCACACAAGGCCTAAAGTTTAGAAATTTTACTTAAAAATAAATTTTTACAAAAATTTCAAAACATCCTAAAACACTTTTTTTTTAATTGCAAGTTAAAATTCCACAAACAATAAGCATGAAAAACGATAGAAAATGTATTTCAAAAACTTAGAACAACATTTAGGTCTCCCGCACAAGACCTAAAGTTTGTAAATTTTGACTAAACTTTCGTAATTTTTAGTGTAAATGAACCATTTTTTTCGTTAAAAACATCAGACTAAAGTGTATTTGTGTTACAGGAGGCATAAAATGACACAATATATATATACCTTCAAAAAGATAGTTTAACAATGTAAATTGTTTGATAAAGGTGTTTAAATAAAC
The DNA here is from genome assembly GCA_964019185.1 of Maratus speculifer. Taxonomy (NCBI): domain Eukaryota; kingdom Metazoa; phylum Arthropoda; class Arachnida; order Araneae; family Salticidae; genus Maratus; species Maratus speculifer. Next base: position 12,601,237 of record OZ025297.1, on the reverse strand, counting down.
TCTACAAGTAAAACCCTACGATTGAAATGAACTCTGCAAACTTTTTTTCAGCTCAGGAGTCGGATCATCCATGGCTACATACAAACGAATGATTCGATTTGCCAGGTAAGCCACCTGGCGTGCGAGATGTTTCCGGGTTTTCTTCTGGTCAACTCTTCTGTACATGTACCTGTTGATGCGGCTTTTGATATTTCGTACAGATACTTTTGGTCTGTGCTCAACTCTTTAAGATCAACTTCTGGTACATCGCTTTCAATTGCAACAAAATTGACAACATCCATATTTTGGCAGCTTAGACGTTCTTTACCAATAGTCCCGCTAAATGTGTTTGGTCCAGAAGTTGGCCCATTAAGAGCAACCATAATTTTTCTCAACGGTAATTCATTCAAATGTAGTAGACACACAACTGCCTGCAGTGGCTGTTGTATGTTATTTTCAAAATAGGCGATAACTCCATTTGAAGTGCCTGTATTTGCTGGCGTACCATCACAACCTATAGCTTTTAGTTTCTTAAGATCGACAGTTTTTTCTTCACAATACTTTACAAGTGATGTAACTATTTCCTTTCCTTTTCCATTTATGGGAGTTACATGCCCAAAATACTTGAATCCAGTTTCTTCAACAATAGATATGTCCATGTATACTCCATATGTATATTCCATTTAAGATTTTTGGACACTTTTAAGAGCTACAATTTCTTTTGTTAATGCTCTTATTGTTCAATTGCTTTTGTTCTTTTCATCTTTACGACCATCAAAGTAAATGGCCAAAAGATCGGAGGTTCGATTTGAGCTTACTTCTTTACGAGACATAAGTCTTTCATGTGTTACTTTAGATTTGTTGATTACTACTTCTTGGTACTCCGCAGTAACGACATTTAAGTCTCGCAAAAGTGCAGTAGCTAACTAAGCTCCAGCTGTACTACAAATGCCCCGGCGGTCACAAGCTCGTGAAAACAAAGACAAGCGTTGTGGCAGTTCTTGTTTTACTTCTACATTTGAAAAACTTTTTTGATTCGTATCAAGTACTTTTCTTTCAAAATCACTATCTTGACATCATGTGCGAGACAGTGAATCATCTGTACTATCACCAGATCAATGTTATCGACAGATTTTAAGATTTCATCCTCAGTCTATTTTACAACAATTTGCATTAAAGCTTGTGACCTAGATTTTCTTTCTAGTAGCTTTTTAATCTTTTTTGTCTCGTTTTTGTCACACTCTGCAGCTGACATCACTCTAGGACCACGTTGGTCAAGCAAAAACTCGTGTTCTAGTGCTGGGACTTTTTTGTCAATATAGCAAATATAGTTGCTGAAGTCACAGTTACAAGTACAAATATCAAATGCAGATTCAGATTTTGAATGAAAGCTAGTTACTGCATCTTTGTAGGAGTTACGATACTTCCTTTTAGGCCCTGAATATCTTATATATGAGGCTGATGTATTCCCTCTTGTTTCATTTAAATGCGTACTCACTCAAAATACTTCAAAGCATCCATCTTTGATGGCAGAACATTAAACTCACTCACATCAATAGGTTGCCCGATAACCGGTCTGTCGGTAGTTTGCCTAGTTAGATGCGGTTTTTTACTCATAATAAACAACAACAAAACTCACTCAATTGATTCTTACAACAAGACTATCGTACTAAAACACAACTTTAATGCTCGCTCGCGATCAGACGACTACTGACAAGCCTTCGCGGTGATTCATAGGTGTCTCGTCACCAAGCGATAGTCTGGCCTTCCCCCACCCCATCGCTTCAAGTTGAAGCTTAACGTATTGAAATGTGATATATTATTTCACTTATTTGAACAATTCCAAACAAGCCTAGTGAGAGTTTAGTTGCATTTATTTTTTAAACCAGAAGCAACACAAATATCAAAGCATTGAAAAATGTTCAAAAATTGGCTGAAATTACGACTTTTAGGCCTTGTGCGGGAGACCTAAATGTTGTGCTAAGTTATTGAAACACATTTTCTATCGTTTTTTGTGATTATTGTTAGTGGGATTTTTTAATTTTTTTTTTAAATTTTTGTAAAAATTTACTTTAAAAGTGAAATTTTTAAACTTCAGGCCTTATGCGGGACACCTAAAATTTCTTTTAAAAATCGAAAATTTTTTGTGGTACGTGTCTAGTAGCAACTTTTTATCAACTTGGAATTTGGAAACAAAAAAAAGTTAAAAATCGATACATCCTAATATACATCAATATCTTATTATTCACAGATAATTCCAAAAACTGTTTATTAACTTTAGAAACCTAAAAAAACAATATATGATAAAGAGCACATGGAACATTTTGACAAATAAAATGAATCTGTTCTTGCGAAATATTTAGCATGTATTAAAATTGGCGATAGAAATATGTATATATTCATATATATGTTTCACAGTAAATATGCACATAGGTTGCCCGTTAAAGTTTAAAAAAGTTTTGTTAAAGTTTAAAAGTTTTTATAAGTATTGGTTTTTTTTTTTTAAGTGTTCTATATGCTTTTGGTCTAAAAAATAAAAAAAATAGTTTTGAGAAAATAGTATATAAATACATTTTAAAGTATATAAATACATTTACCTTTATAATTTATTTCTTAAAACATTCATAAATGACATTTTAAAAAGAAAAAAACTGTTTTGGTACTATTATGTCACAGAAATAGACTTTTTTTGCGACGATTTTGGTCAAATAAATCTTCACTCTCTCCTTAAAAATACCTATCATTATACGTGGAATTTAAAGGGAAAAAAAGCGAGAGAGAGAGAGAGAAATACATTCAATACATTAAGTATTTGTGGGCTATGTATAAATCAAAGAAATTAATTTCATGCATAAATTAGTTTTTAAGAACTAAAAAACTTTTTACTTATTTTCTTAACAATATTTTTTTAGGGTACAATTTTCGAAACAAATTGTTGGATATATCACCTTAAAATTTGCTGTTGTGTCAGAGTAAGTACTATTTGAGAGTAATAAGACGAAATTTTCATTTTGACGAAAAAGAAATAAAATAAAAAATATTTACAAAAAAAAAAAAAAATCAAAATCCTGAGATTTCTAAGAATGTATTTCTCTCTCTCTCTCTCTCTCTTTTTTCCCTTTAAATTCCACCTATAATGATAGGTATTTTTAAGGAGAGAGTGGAGATTTATTTGACCAAAATCGTCGCAAAAAAGTCCATTTCTGTGACATAATAGTACCAAAACAGTTTTTTTTCTTTTTAAAATGTCATTTATGAATGTTTTAAGAAATAAATTATAAAGGTAAATGTATTTATATAATTTAAAATGTATTTGTATACTATTTTCTCAAAACTATTTTTTTTATTTTTTAGATTTTTCAAATGCTCCTTGCGACGTAATTTTTGATCAATATTTATGAAATTAATAAGGGCGTATCCTGATATTGTTTAAAAAGAAATTGTGTTAGATTTTTAAAATTCGTCTTCATTAAGATAGTCAAATTTACTTTTTTGCTTATTAAAATGTAAAATTTTTATGAAAATCGATATGGAATTTAGAAAAAAATCTGTAAAATATTAACTATTCGAAAGATTTAAAAAATCATACACAAGTTTGTTTATAATAGAGTTTTAAGTAATAAAAATGCAAAAGGGCAAGCAAATATCTCAAAAATTAAAACACGAGGAGTACTTTAAAATTTCGTTTAAAAATTTTATGTATTTTTTTAAAGTTTACAAATTTTTATAAGATTTGATTTTTTTTAAAGTGTTCTATATGCTTTTGGTTAAATGTATATATGCACAAATTTCATATTGTTATTATGAAAAAAATTAACGTCCTGTTAAAGAAACAAATCAATTACACTATTTGAGAAAAATTCAACAGTTTACCTATAATAAAATTTTAGTCCAATATAATAGTGTACCACTTAATAATGTCCCAAAGCAAAATACTATAACGCATTCCGAAAAAATTCCAATATATGTATATATATATATATATATATATATATAAGAAACCATTAGTTGTATTACAATATATGAACTATTGAATTTAATAACTTTTACTACATTGAACATGGATAATACACCATTAGTTGTATTACAATATATGAACTATTGAATTTAATAACTTTTACTACATTGAACATGGAGGGGAAAAAACAAAAAATAAATACAAATGCAATTTGTAGATCCAAAACAGAATCTTCAGGCCCTAAATACTTTGGTTGGTTGATTTTGGTCGTCCGATTATCTACGCTAATGGGATATTGGACCAGGGGGAGTGCCCTCCGTGGGGGTCTTTCTAAGGGAACCTAACCCGTATTTACGCAAGGTTCGAAGAAAACCACGGAAAACTCCGAACGGTTAGGCCGACAGCCGCGATTGGGTTCGAACCCAGCACCTGCCGTCTACCAGTTGAGAGGTCCGAACCTCTCGGCCACTGGTGGGGCCCCTAAATACTTTGGAACTACAAATGAAGTGTGTGGTTTCATTTTTGCATGTGCCATGAAAAAGCAAAATAATACGAATTTGGGGCAGCCAACTCACATAAAACCAAAATTAAAACCAAAATGAAATAAAGAAAAAACATCAGTAACAAGGCACATCAAAATTACTAAATTGGATAGAAAAATGAAAAGAGAAAAAAAATAAAAATAAAAATAATTATCGTATACATGATAATAAGAATGAAATTAATTAATTAAAATCACAGTAATGTGATAACAGAATAAATAAACCATACACCATAGTTTAACCTATTAAGATTTAAAACAAAAACTTTTAGTTTGACTATGCTAAGCTAAACTCAATATCTTCTCATGATTTAAGATTTAAAAATAGCTAATTAATACATTTACCCTACAGACTTAGAATAGTATTATAGGTCTCCAATTTATTAAAAGTTAGGTGCAAATTAATTAAATTATCTTTATATATAAAAATCTTCTGTGCGTGTGTATGTAATTGAACTCCTCCTTAACGACTGGACCGATTTTGATGAAATTTTGTGTGTGCGTTCCAGTAGATTCGAGAATGGTTTAGATTCACATTTCGTCGAAATTGATTCAGTACTTTTTTAGTAATTAGGCAAAAACTAATAGTTAGTGATCTTTCGCTAATTAAAAGTGCTATATATATTAAAGAAAGTCAGGATTTCTTATTAATCATAGCACAAAAAAATCTACCGAGCCAAAAATTTTGAAAATTTGTGTAAAAATACTTCTTATAACATCGAGTGCCGCTAAAAATGGATTTTCGAAAATTCCTCCCCTAAGATGAGTAGAAAAAAGAACGAACTTTTAAAAAATTCCATAAAAATTGGCTTTCGTAGTTATTTTTCAACTGATAACATATTTTAGTGTATTTTTTTATGCTGAATCGAACGGTACTAAGCAAATTTGTTTATGTCCAGTAGTTCGTGAGATAATTCACATTTTCCTAATTTGGCGATATCTTCGGCGCAAAAACCTGAAATTTTTAATGCTTATCTTTATACATAAAAATCTTCTGTGCGTGTGTATGTAACTGAACTCCTCCTAAACGACTGGACCGATTTTAATGAATTTTTTTGTGTGTGTTGCGGTGGATTCGAGAATGGTTTAGATTCACATTTCATCGAAATTGGTTCAGTGCTCCACCCTGGCAACCAGTTTGGTCTCCAGGTCTTAGGATTTGGTCATTGACTTTTTTGTAAAAGGCCTTTAATCAGGGGTGCAAAAATCTAGGCGCCAGCAGGCAGTTTCTCACCACAAAATTTATTTTGTTTTTCTTCGTCTAATATTTCGTGTAAAATTCCTGCTAGAATGCTATTAAATTTTGAGCGAAAAAAACTTTAAAATTTTAGTGGTGAGAGACTACCCTCTGGCGCCTAGATTTTTGCACCCCTGCCTTTAATGATGTCTACCCTTGCATCAAATCAAAATATCGTTCATTTAATGCCAAAAAAAAAAGGTTATGGAATTCTTCCCTATTTGTAAAGCGCAAAAAACCCATCGCCAAATTACAATTTGGCAAAATTGATAGATGGGATAATCAAGCTAATTATAATATGCAACAATACATTTATAAATACTTAGGTATTTAGGTTCCGTTGACCAATTTCGCCAAATTGTACAAATCGCCATACTAATAGCCAAATTTTACATATTGACATAATTTTTATTTGAAATCAGAAGAAAAATAATTAATTAGTAGAATATTAATAAAAAATACAAATAAAAAGTACAAAATAAATCATTTAATGACATTCTATTATTGACATTTAATCTTATTTTTTGGCGATCATTTTATGGTTGACGGGAAAAAAAACAGGTTATGGAATTCTTCCCCATTTGTAAGGCGTAAAAAAAAATATCGCCAAATTATAAGATTAAATGCCAATAATGGATGATCGTAAATGTCACATCCAATGACATTAAATATTATACACCTGTTTAAAACATCATTAAGTGATTTTTATTTCGGCTTTTTATTTGTATTTTTATCAATATTTTTTCTTTTTTTTTTCTTTTTTTTTCTTTTTCTTTTTTTTTTAAATGAAATTTATGTCAGTATGAATAATTTGGCTATGAGATTGGTGATTTGTACAATTTGTCAAAATTGATAGATGGGATAATCAAGTTAATTATAATATGCAACCATACATTTATAAATACTTAGGTACTTAGGCTCCGTCGACCAATTTCGCCAAATTGTACAAATCGCCATACTAATAGCCAAATTTTACATATTGACATATTTGAAATCAGAAAAAAAACAATTAATTAGCAGAATATTAATAAAAAATACAAATAAAAAGTACAAAATAAATCATTTAATGACATTCTAAAATTCTTTGTATTGTATTTAATGTCATTGAATCCGATATTCACGATCATCCATTATTGACATTTAATCTTATAGTTTGGCGATCATTTTATGGTTGACGAGATAACTAAGTAGTACCAATACTTATTATCTTTATATATGTTGCGGCCAATACTCGGAGCCTGGCCAATTCTAGAACTGGCCGGTTAATACCCGAACTGGACAAGCTTCTTGGCCAAAACCCGAAATACATGAAATGAATAACGTATTTCGGGTTTTGACTGGCCAATTCGCGAACTGGCCGGGAAGCCTTGGCCAACATCATAACTATGATGCGTAGGTACCAATTCTTTTGTAATTAAGATAATGTAACATTAAAATGTACAGTAAAAAAGATTCCCATTGATTATATTGAAACAAAATATTTTTGTGTACCCAACTAAATTAACCAGAAATAGTACACAATTCCTTTTCAATATCGAAATTAATAGATAAACCAAATACGATGACAATTACAAGTTAACCGGAAACTTTACCCGAGTTAGATCACGGACAGGCTGACGTCTAGAATATTTGAATTCATTGACACTTTCAACTATGTTACAAAGGATTAAGCTGAGTGCTTATATCTATTTCGCGAATTGGCCAGTCGCATCTGGCCAGTTCGCGAATTGGCCAATTGCATCTGGCCAGTTCGCGAATTGGCTGACCAATTCTAGAATTGGCCAGTCATTTTTTAACGTTGCTAGCCAATTCGGGAATTGGCCAATTTCGGGTATTGGCTGCAACATATATATAAATCTTCTGTGCGTGTGTATGTCACTGAACTCCTCCTAAACGACTGGACCGATTTTAATGAAATTTTGTGTGTGCGTTCCAGTGGATTCGAGAATGGTTTATATTCACATTTCGTCGAAATTGATTCAGTACTTTTTTAGTAATTAGGCAAAAACTAATAGTTAGGGATTTTTCGCTAATTAAAAGTGCTATATATATAAAAGAAAGTCTGGATTTCGTATTAATCACAGTACAAAAAAAATCTACCGAACCAAAAATCTTGAAAATTGGGGTAAAAATACTTCTTATAACATCGAGTGCCGCTAAGAAGGGATATTCGACCCCCCCCCCCTAAGGAGGGTAAAAAAAAAGAACGAACTTTAAAAAAATGCCTTTAAAATCGGCTTTTGTAGATATTTTTCAACTGATAACATATTTTAGTGTATTTTTTCATTCTGAATAGAATGGTACTAAGCAAATTCGTTTAAATCCAGTAGTTAGTGAGATAATTCACATTTTCCTAATTTGGCGAGTTCTTCGGCTTAAAAACCTGAAATTTTCGATGCTTATCTATATATATAAAAGAAAGTCTGGATTTCGTATTAATCACAGCACAAAAAAATATACCGAACCAAAAATCTTGAAAATTGGGATAAAAATACTTCTTATAACATCGAGTGACGCTAAGAAGGGATTTTCGAAAATTCCCACCCTAAGGAGGGTAAAAAAAAAAAGAACGAACTTTTAAAAAATTCCTTTAAAATCGGCTTTTGTAGTTATTTTTCAACTGATAACATATTTTAGTGTACTTTTTCATTCTGAGCGAATGGTACCAAGCAAATCCAGTAGTTCGTGAGATAATTCACATTTTCCTAATTTATCGATGTCTTCGGCGCAAAAACCTGAAATTTTCAATTCTTATCTTTATATATATAAATCTTCTGTGCGTGTGTATGTCACTGAGCTCCTCCTAAACGACTGGACCGATTTTAATGAAATTTTCTGCGTGCGTTCCAGTGGATTCGAGAATGGTTTAGATTCACATTTCGTCGAAATTGATTCAGTACTTTTTTAGTAATTAGGTAAAAACTAATAGTTGGTGATCTTTCGTGAATTAAAATTGTTGAATAAGTTCGATGAATAGAGTGAGGATGGAATGTCAGAGTGGTCTAAGGCGCCAGATTTAAGCTCAGCTTCTTGAAGAAAGAGATCGTGTGTTCGAACCCCACTCCTGACAAACGTGTATGCTTTACAATAATATTTCCTGTATTATAATTTTGATTAACCGACTTCAGAAAATAGTTAACTTTTAACTAAAAAGAGATAAATAAACTTTTCTATCAAGAATTGAACCGACTTCAAAAAATACTGAAGAGTGAAAAATAATTTCCTTACATAATTGTAATAAGAAATTAAATTAAGAGCGCAGCGTTTATCGTGCGTATTACCATATTTACGTACATTTATTTGATTTTCTGGAGTCGGTGCCAAGAAGGAATCCGTCTGTCGGTGACAGGACAACGTCTGTCGGGTCCGCTAGTATTAATATAATTAATTGATGTAACGGTGCAATTATCCATACATCCCTGTCAATTAAACATCCATTACAATATGTTTTTGAATTTAACAAATGCATTTCCCACTCTCATTTTTTGTACATAATATTTAACCATTGCGTATTATCCGCTTATATTTGTTCATATATATATATATATATATATATATATATATATACACCCACACCCATAGTGCTTAAAATATATCATTTAAAAACCTCCCAGCACCACAATATTTTTGGACCTAAATCACTTAGCATCTGTGCTTTTTAGGCAGATAATTCAAAATTCAAAATTTTGGACAATTTTATGTTTTACGTGTCCTTAAAGAAACAGTCATAAAAAAGGTTTTTTTTTAGGAAACGTTTACGATTAGCAATTATATTATTTTAATTTGTATTCTTAAAACAGAATATTCCTGTTTAGAATAGAATACTAAATAAACTATATTATCTACTAAACATATTCAAATTTAGCGTAATCAAATTTATTCTTGCAAGAGTAAAATAATAATTTTAACTATAATGTTAAATTTAATACTCTTAATTTAAAATGTTTGTAAAACATGTTTGTTTATCAGGAAAATATCAGCTTGAGAGCACCTTTTTCGAATGACGATAAAACGTTTCGAAATGGCATTTTGTAATCGTGGTTGACACGGAAGGAATTACTTTATATTTCATTCGTTTATTTTTTTCCTATTTTAAGAAACTTTTTTCTTTATAATAGTATTGTGTATAAGAGCATATTCTCAAGACTTTTGACGAGCCAGTGGTTCATAAATCCAGAAAATTCAGTCGCCATATTCAGAAAAATACACATGAAAGCAATAATATTTTTATGGGAAAAAATTCAAGAATTCAAAGAGAAGAATAATTTGTTTAATTTATAAACATGTACAACTAGACATATACTATATACATATATACATACATATATATATATATATATGTGACGATTTAAGGAGAACTCGAATTATTTCCACTGATTAAAAAGAAACACGCAGTCATGGCAAGCGAGGGAAAAAACAAAATAAAATAATAAATGTAGAAGATCCAATAATTAGTCATGGGCTGCTGTAAATTCATTTATTAAATTCGTAATAATGAGGAAGGAAAAGCTCCTTTTGCAAAAATTCCATCATTATTTCAGCGAGCCGTCCTCATCGAAGAAGCAACCCAAGAAATCTTCTCTCTCATCTCGAGACTTCCACCTTCTAAACTAAAAAGAAAGTACTGGAACATTCTGTAACCTCCAAACCATCATTCTTTTATGTAAACAGAATTCTTGTCCAGTTACGAGGCTATTTTAACCCGGTGGAAGGCGCGCGGGGTACCTGAGTCACCCCAGTCTCATAAAAACTTCTATTCTGGAATTCGTATTAGTCCGTCATTATTCATCCCTTCAGTAGCTAACTTTTAAAATGTTTTCTTTCAATAGCACCTGCCATCAGCAGGTGTTTTTCTTTTGTTAGGGAGAAGCAATCATTTCCTGGAAAGCCACCTGCCACTGGGGTAACCTAGCAACCCCGCGCGACCGCATTTTACAGCAATTCCCTCTCATTAGTTTTCTGCTCGCATAGATAGTGGACGCTTGATTTTTTGTTCTTTTCGAAAATGGCAGCTAAACGAAAATTGACGGAATATGAGAAAGAAATGGAGAGATTGAGAGGGCTGCTGGATACTGTTGAAACTTCAGATGAAGAAATAGACTCTGCTAGTGAAGATGAAATTGATTATGAAATTTATAGTAGTCACGACAGTGACAGTGAATTTGAAGCTGCCAATATAAGCGGTGAATCCGATCAAGAAAATGACATTTACGTAGGAAAAGATAAAACAGTCTGGAAAAAAGATAAACCGAATGCAAAAGTGAGAACTAGCTCGTGCAACATCATTATTCATCTACCTGGACTAAAATCAGTTGCATCAGGTATTACGGAACCTGTTGAAAGTTGGGAACTCTTTTTTGATTCCAACGTTATAAAAAATATCGTGGATTGCACTAATATTTTTATTGATAAAATATCTGCAAATTTCCAACGAAGTCGTGATGCTAGAAATACGGATGAAGTGGAGATGAAAGCGCTATTTGGTCTCTTATATTTATGCGGGCTACACAAATCATCCCATACTAATGCAAAGGATTTGTGGAGCGCCGATGGAACTGGAATTGAATTGCTTCGAAAAACAATGTCTTACAAGCGGTTCACATTTCTTCTCAGATGCTTGAGATTTGATAATATAAAAGACCGTGAAGATCGACGTCAATTAGATAAACTGGCAGCAGTGAGAGATTTTTTCAGTGCATTCAATAAAAAGTGTCAAGAGATATATTCAGTTAGTGAATATGTCACTATAGACGAGAAGTTAGAAAAGTTTCGAGGTCGTTGTGGATTTCGGCAGTACATGCCGAAAAAACCGGCAAGATATGGAATTAAAATATTCGCCTTAGTCGATGCGAGGACATTTTATACATATAATATGGAAATTTATGCCGGACAGCAACCAGAAGGTCCGTTCAAAGTCGACAATTCACCATCTGCAATTGTAAAACGACTTTGCACCCCGTTATTTGGATCCGCAAGGAACGTGACAATGGACAACTGTTACACAAGCTATCCATTAGCAAAAGAGCTTCTATCAAAGAAACTAACTATCGTGGAAACTTTGAAGAAAAATAAAGCTGTGATTCCTGTTGAATTTTTAGAAGCAAAAACAAGGGAAGTTTTTTCATCTATATTTGGATTCCAAAAGGACGTAACATTAGTGTCTTATGTTCCGAAGAAATCGAAATGTGTAGTTTTGTTGTCTACTATGCATCATGATAACACGATAGATGAAAACTCTGAGAAAAAGAAGCCAGAAATAATACAATTTTACAATGAAACAAAGGGAGGAGTGGATACTGTTGATGAAATGTCTACACTTTATTCTACTGCGAGGAAAACAAATAGGTGGCCGATGGTTGTTTTCTATTGTGTGTTGAATGTGGCAGCTATAAATGCGCGAGTTGCACTTATGTCCACCAAAAATGCTCCTCTGCAGTACAAAAGTAGGCGAATGTTCTTGAAAACATTGGCATTGTCTCTAGTTAACCAACAAATTATGAAAAGGTCAACTATGTCAATGTTGCCCAAGGAATTACGAGAAAAAATTAAATCTGATTTGCCCACAACAGAAAGTAATGATGATCCTGATAATAACTTGCCAAAGAGAATAAAGCTTGGTAAAGGACGATGTGCAGTTTGTCCTCGAGCCAAGGACAAAAAAACCACAATTAGTTGTATTAAATGGGAACAATTTACTTGCAAGGATCACTCTAATTACGTCTGTGACAAATGTATGTAAAGTCCAATAAAGGTATGTAATTTTTTTTGAAAATGAGTAAGTTTTTTTTTAAGAATTATTAGTGCAGATATTTATTTAAATATATTCTGAAATTTAAACTTATATCTTAAAAATATATTTTATACATTTTTTATATATGTTTGAATAAATTTACATGCGTAAATTGCAAAGTTTTTCGGTGGGGTTATACAGGAACCCCACGCGACCAAATGTGTGCTAATGAGTGCGCGCCTTCCACCGGGTTAAACAGACGATAAATTTATTTTAAAAAATATTATTTAACCAATTTATAATTGACTCAGAATTTTAAATATCTTACGCAGACGATTTTTATAAATGATTAATTTTAAGAGAAAAAGAAAAGAAATGAATTTATTAATATGCACACATCAAAGGTTGACGTAGGAAAAATAAATAAATAGATAAAATAAAATAATGATATTTTTTGAAAGGTATGGTTTTGGAATAAATTTAATAAGACTTTCTTAAAAAGGGTTGATAAAAACATAGAATAAATTAGTTTTATTTGGAATATTAAGAAATAAAGTTTTAATTAAGAATATTTTTAATTTAGAGCCATCTTTTTAAATTTACGCATACTGGAATAATGTTTTTTAAGGCAAATTAAGAATTTATATCGTCTGCATAAGGATTAACAGATTAGATTTAGAAACAAGATTTTAATTTAATAATTTGAAGTAAGTACGGAATATTATTATAAGAAAATTAAGATAGTATAAAGGTTAGTTTTGGCGAAAAAATTTTAAATTTGTAATATATATATATCTCAAATGTGCCCATTTAAGTTAATAACATTTTTTATATTTGAATAAATTAGTGTAATTTAACTTTCAAACTACATACAGTTTAGGATGTAAAATCATTAAGGAAAGGAAACAGATTAAATATATAATATACATAAGCTATAAGCAATCACCGTAGTTGAGAATATTAGTATAACAAGTATATCAGTAGTAATCTCATTAGTGTACTTATCTAAGTTTAAATTATCTAAGTCTTTATATTTAAAAAATTGTGAATGTGTGACCTTTTTTATTTTTGTATTATAAAATTCAAAAAACTATTAAAATCTTTTAGAAGAATTGTCAAGAAAAAAATATCTTTATAAAAATCTTTTTACCGACTATTCCGACTCTATTCCGAATTTTCCGAAAATTCAAGGCCGTCGGTTCCGAAAACTTAGATAGAAAAATACATATATATCAAGAATTTTGACAAAAGGTCGTCGAAAAAAATTAGTTTTGGCATTCGTTCGCAGAAAAATCTATTTTGCCAAATGATGAAAAAAAAGGTAAATTTCGTAATGAATCGCAAAAGACCCCACAAATTCCATGGAAAATCGTAAAAAATCCCGAATTTTGTCAAAAAATATTTAAAAAAATACGAATCTTGTCAAACAATCGGAATTAACCTAAATTCGGGGGAGGAGGAGAGGTTATGGAGGATACATTCAGATTCAGCAGCGCGGGATAACCCACCAATCGGCATAGGCTTCCAGATCCCGCGTTGCAACTTTATTTAAAAAAAATATTTATATACATTACATTATTTAACAATGTTTGAACATGGCATAATCTTTTTAACAATATGAAGACAATGTTTACAGTTTTTAATGTTCTTAAAAAAAAGACTATTTTCAACTCTATAACTGAGTTATTGAATGTTCTATTTACAAGTCTATGTAATAGTTGTTAAATGTTCTATTTACAAGTCTATGAGTAATTTGTTGAGAGTTGTTTTTATAAAACAAGCGAGACAGTGCATATACTTCTTGCTTATGGAAATCTTTGAATGCAATTTTTTTTAATTTTTCCGTAGGGATTTTTCGATTGGTTGCAGAAATTTATCCAGGCTTGATTTTTGGCTTCTAATAATGCCTTTTTATATAATGCTCGTTGTTGTTTAAAATTTATTATGTCTTGTGCAGTGGCTGTTGCGAGTTTAGCTTTCCTTCTTAATGCACAAACAAAGTTACTTTTTTTTGTCCGCTATGTAATTTTTGGTTGATGGGTGCATTTACGTTTTTTGAGAGTTGAATCATATATGTTTTTTAATATTTGTTGAAATTCTTGATATTTTTCGTCAAATTCTTCTTCGTTGGATACATTTTTGAAGTGAAAATTTTGTTGTTTTATTGATTTTTCTAATTGCATGTTGAATTTTTTTTAAAGAGGTGTGTTTTGTGCGATATCTTCTGTATGGTTGATCTGGGATTTCTAAATTTAATTTGGTTGTTATAAGCCTATGATCAGCGAAATCCATTTCAGGTTTTACTACCCAGGATTCCACTGAAGGAAATATCGCCATTGATGTTAATGTTATATCTGGCCAGACTTTCCTTATAGTTTCCTCGCTTTTGTTTAATAACTCAAAGGTTGGTAGGCTATGTAGTTCGTTTAATATTATGAGTTTTTTGCTAGCCATGTGTGAAATTAATTTCTGGCCTTTGTCGTCGTCTTTTTTGTACCCCCATAGTACGCTATGCGCATTCAGGTCACCTGCCAAGAAGAAAAGATTGCTGAAGCCTTTTTCTTCTGACCACTCGTTAAGGTCGTGTTGGAGATCTGCGGATGGAGGAGAGTATTGCGAACCTTTTGTTAAAAAGTTTGTTTCAAGTTGGATGTTAATGAATATTGAATGGATGTTCTTTTGTATTTGTATATGACGAATTAAGGGATTTAAGATTATAATACAGCAGTTATTTTCTAGTGATGAGTAATAAGGAGCTGACAGTGGAAGTCTGAAAGGTCGATTTTCTGTTTTATAATAATCTTGAAGGCAAGCTATTGATATATTTTCTTCCAATGCGTAGCGTATAAAGTCTGCCGTCGCACATTTGCCATTTTGCAGGTTTAATTAGGCAATTGTTAACCCATTAATTGACGTTGATAGGGAAGAATATGATTTATCTGATGAAACGATGTTTTCTGTTATGTTTATAGACGCGAACGAGAAGAAATTTTATTTATTGTAAGATTTCTCTGGTGATATATGTTTTGAAAAACTTGACAATATGAGGAGTTAGCTGCGTGATTTTTTTTCATAAGGGCAGCCATTTTGATCATATGAGTGTAAGCAATTAATGCAAGTGTGTTTGGTATTTCATCTTTTAATGGGCAATATTCCGATTCATGCTTCTTTGCACAATATGCGCAAATAGTATTTTTCCTGCATGTACCTGCTCTATGCCCGTAATATTGGCAATTATTACAGCGTATGATGGGGGAGTATGGCTTTACTGGGCAAGAAATAAAGCCCACTAGTAGCCTTCCCTGTCTTAGAAGCTTTATCGCCGATGAATCTTCTAGATCTAGCATTAGCTGGTATGACTTTAGTTTATCCCTGTTGAATTTCTTATGTTGGTTATCTGTTACATTTTCGTCTAGGTTTTCACTTACTTTTTGTTTGGCTTCCATTACTGTGACTGATTTTGGAATACCTAATATTATGATCTTTTTCTTTTTCTCTGCTGCATATTTTAATGTAACTAATGATGTTATTTTTTTATATGCTTGAAGGAGGTCTGACAATCTGTCTAGGTCTTCCTCTGTTTCGGATCTTATTACAATTGTATTTTTGTCTTTTGCCAATGTACTGAATATTTTTATCTTGTTTGCTTTCATATTTATGGCTTTGTTAAGTTCTTCCCTGATTCCAAACATTGTGAGATTTGTATTTAATTTTCGGGTTAACAGAAGAGCTGATTTTGAATAAAGCGGTACAGGTGCAGCATCGAAGCTATCGAAGCATATGTAAGATTATTTAGGAGGTCTTTCGCTCTTTCTAGATTTGGTTCATTTTGAGTGGTCGTTTTTAATTGTTCTTGATTTCTACATAGTATTCCTAATTTATTACTCAACTCTTCATATAGTTTTCTCATCGTGTTTAGGGTTTGGTTGTGTTGTTGGAATACTTTATTTTGTAATTTCTATTTCCATTTGGAGTTTTTGGTAAGATAGTCTTAGTTGGTGGCATTGAGTCTTCATTTTTTCCATGCTCATTTCTTGTAGATCCTTTTCTAGATCAGCCTTAGTATTAAATTACAATTTGCTGTCTTTGTCCTGCATCAGATGTTTTAAGTCTAGATTTTCTGTGATTAAATTGTCCATTTCAGCATTTATTGCTTTCAAAGTATCTTCATGGATTTGTTTTTGATTCTCTATTTTAGTTTGTAGATTTTCTTGTTGTAGTTGTTGTTTTTCTATTTAAGTTTTTAGATTTTCTATTTCGTCATACTGTTCATTTTGAGCTGTTCTAGTGCTTTTAAGGAGTTTTTTTTTCTTTTTGTAGTTTGTTATAATATTTTTCTGCTTCCTGAGCATGTTTTGAATCATGTTTTTGTAAATGGCGGTACATCATATCCAATTGGTCTTCTAGGTTCATATTTTCCTCCATTACCATTTCAAAGTTTTTCAAATTCTTTCCTTGTAACGCTGGTTCACATTTTGATTTTTTAATTGTGTTTAGAGTTGTTGTCACCACCAAGTCCAAATCATCCATGGATGAGCTTTTATGTGATTTTGATAGAGAAACAGTTTTTTCTCTTTTACGACGTTTACTTATCGAGGAGTAAGTTTATGGAGGATACATATAGTCTCACGACTGACAAGAAGAACAATTCGAAATTTACTCAGAGTAAAAAAAAGAGTGTACTTATAAAAAGTATGGCGTTGAGACGCCGAAATTTAGTCAGTCTATAAAATAAACATAATAGTCGCCAAGTGGCAACTTGCAACTGTGAATCTGCACCTTAATGTGGAGCAGAAAAGAATGTCGGATTAACAAGGCTCTACGGATCTACTGTGTATTTTTTTTAAATTGCGTAAAAACGCATATCAGTAAGTGCAATGTTTTCCATTATCATGTAAAAATCTATGATGCAAATTTTACAATGAGCTTTTGCGCCATTTTACACGATTTTCATTAATAGTGACTGACGACACCACACTTGGATTCTTTCATCTATATATCTACAAAATGTCATATTATATAATTTTTTATTTAAAGCTGTGAATTTTATTTATTTGTGTCTATATCTTTCTCAACACTGAAAGCCAAACTGAATTACTGCATATGTCTGCTGTGCCACATGAGTTCTTTATTGTAAATCATCCATAGTTCAATTTGTTTGAAGTAAATTCTCTTTAATAAAATCATAATTGGACCACATATTCATGTAATAAGGTGTCTAAAAAATACTGATAACACATATACCCTTTTACAATGGATTGTGTACAAAAAAGTTACCATTGAACAAATTTACTTCATAGGATGTTGGTAAACTTTTGCAAATTATTTCAATATTTTCCGAAAGTTTTCATTCAAACTTACGGATTTATTTTCATTTATTGCTACATTTCAAGAATTACATTCATATGATTTCAAAGATATATTTTTTTTTTCAAATAAATGTTTCAAGTTTAAAATGTGTCCAGAAAAATATAATAAAAATTATCAAAGGAAAGACTATACCATTAAACTTGTTCTAGTTTATTTAATTCCATTCAATTCATAAAACAGAATTATCCTTTTGAAAATAAAAAATTTAAGCTGCGAATCAAATTAAAGCTTTTGATAAGTCCTTTCTTGTACTTGGGGGATATCTGTAAAAAATCCCTTAAACTTGAAATAAAAGGATTTATTTTAAGTTTGTTTAAAAGTTTCTGTCGTAAATTTTAACGAAAATTTGCTAAAAGTGTCCTACAAGACAAAGGTATCATAAAAATTAGCTTATTCACCCACAGTTGTCTACATAAATTACAATTTCAAAAATCTTCTCTAAAATTGTTTTGTAACAACACACTAAAAATTCCTTATTCAGACTAATTTTACAAAAAAATAACACTTGTTTTAAAATATAAGGTTTTTGCTTTTGAATGTGAACAAAATTTTACGAATAAGGAAATACACTTTAAATTTAAAAGATAAAATTTTAGAAATATTCTTAAACAGAAGAACTTTGTTTTGTTAAAAATGTAATAATTTCTCTTATTAATTTTTAATTAAAAAATACCATCGTAATATTCTTCATATAACTTTCACATTACACTATCTGGTCTACCCGTAATATTACGTTTAAATCTATCTAAAATTAGTGTTGAATGCAATGATATTTTCAGATAAAAATATTTCCAAACGAAACAAATATTGAGCGATAAGAAACCTTCAACTATTTATATTTGTTTTTTGTGAAATTGATTTACTCTTCAGTCATTTCCTGAGTTTAGAGACAAAAAGATTTATTTTAAACTTATTTTAAAGAATATACTATGTATTTTATTAAATCTTTTTGTAGGTATTACACAAAATAGAAGAATTAAAAAGGAAAATTTCTTCACGAAAAAAATTTCGCGGAAAGTTTTTTTTAATTACATATATATGTAAGGTATCCTCGGGTAATAACGCCACGTTAAGGTTCTACCAATTTTCACGGCTTAATTTTAGATTGTATTTTTCAAACAAATATATGATTAGATACAGCAACTCATTCACTATCTATATAAAAAAAAATAATAATTGAACAGATATGTATTCATAAAATGTAATGGCGTGATTTCTTGACCAATGCTATTTGGCGTCATTGCCCACCTATATGGGTAATAACGCCATGCAAGCAAAATTATGAAATAAGATGGAATAATGGCATGTAGATTGGCCAATTCTAAAAATACAAACTCTACAAACTTAGAAATTGACAAATTTCATTCTAAGCTATTGAAAATGTTCAATTTTTTGTGAAACTGTAAGAAAAATAAAGGTGTGTGGTGAGGGGAGGGGGCAAAAGAATATCAGGCAGTGAGCTTCTTTTTGCTTAAAAAGGACCGTTTAAATAGAATTATTAGAAGCATTGGACGTTTTTAACAGTGCTTATTTGAATCAGCATTTAGGATGTAGTTCGGCCATTGTTGGGAATCAACCGAGGTATTAAAGCTAAGGATTGGCGTTATTACCCCGGTATAGTTATTGCGCAGTACATTTTAAACTACAAATTAACTGGAGAAGATATCCAAAATCTTCTACAAAATTTTGAAAGTACATGAAATGCACTAAAAATTTATGTAATATACAAAGTATTTCCGGATAAAAAAAAATAGTCTTCACAACACAAAACCTATCCCGCAAATTTTAGATCAAACGTTAATTTTAGTTGCTTGTAGAAGCAATAAGACCTACAAAAGGAACAAATTAACTTGAAGCTGTTTTTTGCGATTTATATGACTCAAAACCCTTTTGCGCAGAGCACATGGGTGTCATTTACCAGATTATTTCATAGTTATGCATAATATTAGCACTTGGTGTTATTACCCCTCCTGGCGTTATTACACCAGAACACCTTATATAATTCAACGAAAATTTAAGCAAAGGTATAATTTAATGTTAATAGTCAAAAGGGACCCCTCTATTCCCTTTGAAAAATCTGAATGTTAAATTTGTCCTATTCTTTTAGCTACATTGCGGTTTGTTTCTTTTTGTTCATCAAAAAATTTAAATAATATTAATACTCGAAATATAGATAAATTTTATTTAATAAAAAATATCTTAACTATTTTAAAACGTAAAGATACATATAACTGTACATAAATTATTAAATAGGTTCATAATAAAACATATAAAAACATAAAAATACATTTAAAGTACTTTAAAAAAATCAGACCGTTTTCAACCGTCACTTACGCGGTCTTCGTCAGTGAGAAAAACTCTAAATGACAGTTATTGCTGCTTGTCGTTATCAGGCTCATCTGCAGCAGTCCATTTTTCACTGAGTGGGGGGGGGACCCTTCTTTAAAGTACTTAAAATGTATTTTTAAGTTTTAATATGTTTTATTATGCACCTTTTAAGTAAATTATGTACAGTTACATGTATTTTTACTTTTTAAATTAGTAAACAAGGTGAATTCTTTTCTGTTTCTGTTCTTAACTCCAATTATATGTCTTAACTATGTATTATCAAAGTAGCTTGAAAATTTTTTTTAAAAATTCTCATTATTTTAGCAAAACGGTTAACAGAAAAGGAAAACCAATAAATAAATATATGTTCTTAATACGAATTTTTCTTCAATAAAAATCTTTTCAAAGAAAATCCCTTCAGTCAATGTCTATTTCAGCGTTGCTATTTTATTCAAAACAGAATCAGAGATAATATATTTAACTGGAAATCCGTTGAATTCCATAAGCCTATATTTAAATTTAAATATAAATCTATTCTAAGAAATTTCCCTGGGAAGCAGAGATAAACGAATTTTCTTCAGCATTCTGATTAACCAAAATAAACTTTATCGCTTTGAAAATATCTTTTCCAGAGGGAGTTTGTATTTATATTTTAAAAAGAAGAATGAATGTGCAAACTAACTCAATTCATTGGCAACAAAATGTAATATGTTACTCTTACCTGAGGACCCCAGAAGCCAAGGGGTATAAGTGACAAAATTGAAAGAATTGAGTTAAGTGCACAGGTTATCTGGAAATATGCTTTTTTCATTTCAGGTAAAGAAATATAGGTCATTTTCTTATTATTTTGGGAGTTATAGAGATAAACCACTTTTTTCGAAAAGCAAACAATATTTATTAATTATACATTTAAAGAAAATTGTACTCTGTTTTTTTAACAGTTATTGAAATGAGAGTTCATAGATTAGAATGCAACAAGCAGATGTTTCCTATTTCAATTTAGTCAATTGTTATTGATGTTCCAATTTAACATCAATTACACAGGTCTGCAATTGTTTTCCTCTTTGAAATCTGAGTAACGTTTTCTATAGTTTCTGATTTGCTGATTACGAGAAAAATAATAAAAAAATTCCATCACGTCAGGATTTTTTGATATTGAATATTTAAGATTTTGCTAAGAATATGTCTGAGCGTCTACATTTTAAAATTTATAAAACGTCATTAAATTACTTCAGCTTATTTTTTATTGCATTTAATTAGTGTAAGGTGACATAGAAATTACTTCAAGTAATTTGTTAATTAATACATAATAAGTATAAGTAATTCACATTAACCATGTTGAAAAGGGGTCATTTTGGCTTAATTTAGTAATGAGCTCATTAATACATAATGATTAGGTAATATAACCTAATTGTTGTAAATATTTGTCGAAAAGGGTGTAATAAAGATAAACCAAAGAGTTTTTGTATAAGTACCCGCACTGATTTAGAAAATTAACTGTTGAAGTGCGCATCTTGCAACATAACCTTTAAAATGTCATCGCGAAGCTGTTTAAAATTTCCGAACTGTTTTTGTTATCCTTGCGGGAAATTTATGGTGAAAAAACAACGAAACAGCATTATAGACTTTGTAAAAAATATTTACAAAAGTTATTTTGGATATGTTTTAAGCCTGATTAAAGAAAATTAATGTATGACGAAAATTTCGATGAAAAACTTAATGATATCCAGTTGCAAGCATGGCAGTCATTTAAGGAAGTGGTGAAAAACTTTTTGGGGAACAATAAAAGCTCCGACTATAAACAAATAGTGGCCAAAATGGTTACAAATTTTGGTGTAATGGGTTGTAATATGATCATTAAACTTTATTTCTTAAATTCGCACATAGATTACTTCCCAGAATATCTAGGAGCCGTTAGCGAAGAACAAGGCGAAAGATTTCACCAAGATTTGAAAGAGCTAGAAGTCCGGTATCAAGGAAGATGGAATACTAGCATGATGGCGGACTACTGCTGGTTGTCGAAGCACGACGATCCAAACCGGAAATTTAAGCGAAAATCGTACAACCGAAGCTTCCAGGAAAAAAGGATCAGGTTCCACAAATAAAATTTACATGTAATTTAGATCAGTAATAAGTTATTTTTATATTTTAGTTGTTCTTTATGTTAAAAGTAATGTACTTTTTTTAATTTATATTTTTTATGTGGAAACTTGTGTTTTTTTCTATTTTCTATCTGTATCTTTTTTGAAAAATCTGAAGGTGATGGAAAAAAACCAAGTACATATTCGTAATCAGCACACCAAAATACCCTAGAATCAACTCTCAAATTCTAGAGAGGAAGTTATGACTCTCAATTTGCAGGCCTGTGTTATCTTTAAACTCAATTTACTCCCATTCGACATTTTGTCACTTGTACCCCTTGGCTTCTGAGGTCGTCATATGTTATGTAATTCCTAGTAGCAAACCAATATTGGTCGAGCGTTGCGCCAATATTTCATTTATTGGAAAATGCTGCTAATAAAACGACAATATTGATTATATATTGGCATTTTATTGGAAATATTTCCAAAGAATTTCCAATATTGTACAAATGTTGTCGTTACATTGGAAATATTTCCAATGAAATCCCAATATTTAATCAATATTGGCGTTGTATTGACAAAATTTCTAATGAAACCCCAATATTAGCATAATATTGGCTACAAATATTGGCTAAATGAGGGCAAATGTAAACACCACAATATTGGAGCAATATTGTATGCTATTATTGCGCAAATGTGCCAGTATTGCTCCATGATGTAGCCAATATTGACCCCATATTGCTTGGCTATTGAGGATACTACACTGTTAAAAATAAATCTGTGAATTCCAGGTGAAACTACCGGCAGCAATGTAGCCGAGCTTTCACCGTTCCGTTAGTATATTTACCGTTTGGAAAATAAAAGAAAGGAAAACTTCCGTATGGAAAAGCGGTAACTTTCCGTTACAAAGTTTCATTTCGTAATGATAATAATTCGATTTAAATTTTAAAATTAGTAAACAGAACATTCGTCAAAGAATTCGAACTTTCCGAGTGGCCATATAATTAATTTAAATCGTTTATTATTATTATTTTATAATTTACTTCAAGCCGTCCTGAGGATCGAACTCGGGACGTTTGGACAGCGGAATAAGTCTTTACTGATTCAGCCAAAGCTGCTGATACCAGCCTTTACAAAGTATGTCTTTTATGAGTTACTGGGAAAATCTGTTGTGCCTTTCAAAGATTTCCTTTCAAATATATTCGTTAGAATATTCGTAAGCGGTTTATTTTATTTTATTTTAGACTGATGTATAATAATTATTATTTTTAAAACCAATTTAATTTTTTAACTAGCTTAAATAATAAAAAAAACATTGTTTAAAATCGCATTTTTTTTTCTTTTTTAATGAATGTATGAAAAAAAAATTATTCATTTTTTACAAAAATTAGACAATTTTTTTTTTAATTATTGCGCGCAATTTATTTATTTTTTGGGAGGCTAATTAGTTAAAAGATTTTTTAATAAGAAATAAGAGAAAAATAAACAGAAAAAAGTAATTAAAAGGGACTTTTTGTGCGTTCATTATATTATGGCACTAGTGGGATATGAACCCACAATCTACGCTCCCAGGTGTTTAGATTGATTGATTGATTGATTGATTTTTGACGTCCGATTATCTGCGCTAGGGATATAGGACCAGGGGGCAATGCCCTTCGTGGGGGTCTTTCTAAGGGAACCTAACCCGTATTTACGCAAGGTTCGAAGAAAACCACGAAAACTCCGAACGGTTAGGCCGACAGCCGCGATTGGGTTCGAACCCAGCACCTGCCGTCTACCAGTTGAGAGGTCCGAACCTCTCGGCCACTGGTGGGGCCCCAGGTGTTTAGAGGCGTGGTGCTTTGACCAGTCGGCCACGAAAATCCCCGAGCAGCGGAGTGTCTCCGTTTTTTGTTTTTTATTTCCATCCTTTTCGTTATTTTCAGGAAATATCGTGGAGATTTCAGATTTGTAACGGAAAATGCCCTTTTGGTGCAAAAAAGGTTTTTTTTCTGTGAAATTCAGGAAAAATATATCCGTGAATTTCAGATTTTTTTTAACAGTGTACTTAGATTTCTTTTTATACATCATTATGTAAATACTTGCGATTTTCAGGCAGTAACAAGCTGTGTATGTAAATGTTTATGTTAAGGTAGACAATTTTCAGAATACACATTCAATGAAAGTCTTCAAATCACGAAAAGATGTAAGAGTTTTCATAAATAAAATGTAGCTAATCAACTGTAATTTTTTTTTCTAAAAATCGGTAGTATTTGATCCATTTTCAAACAGAAAAATTAAAATTGTTACTTAACTATTTGGGCATTTTTTTCAACCTGTTGACCTAATAAATTTCTAAACTGTATTTAAAATTTGTTTTTTTTTATAAGGCATAATTTAAAAGATTCTGAAACATATTTTTTAAACATAGAGACTATACTAAATAGTTGAATATACTTTATTTAATAAGAAACAATTTGAACACTATTTTAAAAACATATGAATTTGCGATATTTTTTTAATATTAATGTGCGAATAATCTTTTTAATCATGAACATTTAATTAATATTTTGTTTTTAATTTACTGTTTTGAAATTTTTGTTCATAAAACTGAATTCATTTAATTATAAAATTCATTGCGTTAGTGACTGAGCTGTGCAAATAGTACATTATTTATAAATCTTGTTTGTATTTTAATATAATTAAATTTGTATACATTCCAAAATGTAGCTGTCAAACAAAGAGAGATTTTTTTGAATTACAATAAACAAAAGAGCTTAAAATTTTTATGTCTTTTATATTGCGTATTTCGGTTTTATGTTTTTACCTTTACACTGTAAAAAATTCCTCAAAGCTACTAAACTTTTTCTAAAAACTGGGATTTCTAGGACTTTTTATGTAACAGGTAACGGAAAAAAATTAAGTAACGGAATCAGTTGCATGAATTTTTGCTGCCACCGTCTAAGAATCCCAGTTTCCTAGAAAAAGTTTAGTAGCTTCAGAGTTTTTTATTTATTTATTTTTATGGTACAGACTATTCGTAAGGATTCCTATGCTTAGTCTTATTGCTCAATCTATAGTACACACATTTTAAAGAATCACATATCTCGAGTCATGCTAAAAAACTTTACGTTTGAACTGACATAGAACAGAAAGTGAATATATACACTGTAAAATAAGAGAAAAATCTGTAAATTTACTAATTATTTTCTTCTAGGAAACTGGAATTATTAGAACTTTGCATGTGACCGTAATAGCAAAAATCCATGTAACTTTTTCTGTTATAGAAATTTTTGCTGTTATCGGCACATAAAAAAATATCTAGGAATCCCATTTTCTTAGATAAAGTTTTGAAACTGCAAAGATTTTATTTACAATGTATTAGGTGGAATGGCACAAGAAAAATAAATAAATAAATAAATAAACTATCGAAACTTTAATCCAGGTCAATAGGGACTAAAAAATGTATCAAATCAAAAGAAAATTTCTGATAACATCGAAATTCTCTCAGACTTTAGAGGAATAGTTCTCATCGATGAAATCATAGTTGCTTCCAGAGAAATCCTGAAATTATACACTGTTAAAAAAAATCTGAAATTCACGGATATATTTTTCCTGAATTTCACAGAAAAAAACCTTTTTTGCACCAAAAGGGCATTTTCCGTTGCAAATCTGAAATCTCCACGATATTTCCTGAAAATAACGAAAAGGATGGAAATAAAAAACAAAAAACGGAGACACTCCGCTGCTCGGGGATTTTCGTGGCCGACTGGTCAAAGCACCACGCCTCTAAACACCTGGGAGCGTAGATTGTGGGTTCATATCCCACTAGTGCCATAATATAATGAACGCACAAAAAGTCCCTTTTAATTACTTTTTTCTGTTTATTTTTCTTTTATTTCTTATTAAAAAATCTTTTAACTAATTAGCCTCCCAAAAAATAAATAAATTGCGCGCAATAATTAAAAAAAAAATTGTCTAATTTTTGTAAAAAATGAATAATTTTTTTTTTTTCATACATTCATTAAAAAAGAAAAAAAAATGCGATTTTAAACAATGTTTTTTTTATTATTTAAGCTAGTTAAAAAATTAAATTGGTTTTAAAAATAATAATTATTATACATCAGTCTAAAATAAAATAAAATAAACCGCTTACGAATATTCTAACGAATATATTTGAAAGGAAATCTTTGAAAGGCACAACAGATTTTCCCAGTAACTCATAAAAGACATACTTTGTAAAGGCTGGTATCAGCAGCTTTGGCTGAATCAGTAAAGACTTATTCCGCTGTCCAAACGTCCCGAGTTCGATCCTCAGGACGGCTTGAAGTAAATTATAAAATAATAATAATAAACGATTTAAATTAATTATATGGCCACTCGGAAAGTTCGAGTTCTTTGACGAATGTTCTGTTTACTAATTTTATAATTTAAATCGAATTATTATCATTACGAAATGAAACTTTGTAACGGAAAGTTACCGCTTTTCCATACGGAAGTTTTCCTTTCTTTTATTTTCCAAACGGTAAATATACTAACGGAACGGTGAAAGCTCGGCTACATTGTTGCCGGTAGTTTCACCTGGAATTCACAGATTTATTTTTAACAGGGTAGAGCATTTTAATGGTTTTGGGGAAATCTTTTAATATTTTTTCTCACTGTCAAGCCCTTCGAATCATTATTATCGGAAAATAACAGTAAGAAAATGTAAATCGATTGTTGGCTCACTCTATTTTTATCTCACTAAAAATATGAACATATCAGTTATTAATAATATTAACAACAAAAAATCTATTTATCAATTTATTATTTTCTGAAATATAACTGTTATTATAATTATGATAACTGTTAAACACTTTTGATTAATTGCACATTATGGTCATGTAAGATATGCTTTCGATAAATTAAGTGTGCCAATGCGAAAAGGTTCATCATACACTAACGATTTGAGAATAAACATTATCAGAAATATGGCCCACTTGTGTTCTTCAATGATTTTTTTACATGATTTCACAGATTGAACAATTATTTAAACAGGAAAATGTAAATAATTCCAGAATTAAAGAACATAGCTACAAATATATTATGTGTAAAATAGAAAAATAAGTTAAAGAGACGAAATAAATTCTATTTCATCTCACATATTTTTTAAATTCCTTTATTATTAATCTATATATACGTGATCCTTTACTAATGTGATATTGATAAAGTAAAAAAGTACAGAAATTTGTTTTTTTTGGAAAACATGGTCTTACATATTTTGATATTTGTAGTCACAACTTTATGAAAAAATTTCTGCTTTTCATTTATTCGTTTGTTATGTTTTTTTTCCTTTGAATGGTATTTAAAATTTTTTCAACCTTTTATACTCTGTTTTGATCTCTTAACTTAGTGAATTTAATCAACATTTACAGCAAATGCTAAATTAATTGAAGAATTATTATTTAAGTTGTTTCTATTTACGAATTGAACATTTGATGTTTGGTCTTTTGCACTTTTTATTTTCAATTCTCACTTATTACTTCGGTGATTGGCAATACCAATCTAATTTAGCATTTAAATTTTCTACAATTTTAATTTAACGCAGAGGAACTTTATTGCAAGATGTATTCCATTTCTATCATCAAATCTAACGCATTAACCATTTAAACGCCAATGTTCCCAAATGGGAACATTACAATAATTGTGATGCAAAACTAATGTTTTTCCAACATAATAACGATGTCCTTATTTTTTCCATAAAATATAAGGTTGATATGAAATTTTGATAAAAGAAAAAAATATGTTTAAGTGTTTATCACAAGTATAAGAAAAATGTAAATTCATTAATTTGCATTAAATATATATATTATTTGCTTTTATCGTTTTCTCTCTATTGCTTACATTTGACCGCTAGGAATCTAAATGTTTTTGGAATCAGAAAAGATATGCAATAGCATATAGCGAAAAATATATATATTTGCATAGGTTGTCAATCAATAATCATGTTCCAAAATACGAACACTGAAATGAAAACAGCTAAAAAAAACTGCAGAAATATTTATTTTTGTTATTTTCAAAATTTGTATGCATAAATTAAAACATTTGAAGTTGTAATATAGGTAAAACAAAATTATAATTATATTGCGATATTAATTCGGCGTGTAAACGGTTAATCATATCAGTTCCTAGTACTATATATAAATATATATATAGTACTAGAAAATATTGCAAGACAAAATTTATAAAGATAGAAAGTTATCAAATCGCAATTCATACAAAAAAAAAAAAAGAAAAAAAAAAAAAAAGAATATTTCACAGGATCCACAATTCTTTTGCCAATATTATATAAGGAGACAAAAGATAACTTTCGAGATCCAATATTTATATTCCATTCATAGCTTATTAGCCCAAACTAATTTGCTATATTGAACTATTGATTTAATTCTTCAATATTAATTTCAATTATTTCTCCTAATCCATTCACGGTGTGATGCATTCCGAAATGCATGGAACTTCGTAAAATTATGGAATACATATTTAAAAATGCATAATTTAAAATTATTAAAGACATATGTTTTCAAATTATTACGATAAATTAAATCTGTACTCAAAAGAAAACATTGTCTTTAAAGATTTTAACAACTTACAAGGAACCTGGGAACTTCTCATGTAACGGTAAGAGCAAAAATCCATGTATCCGATTCTGTTACATGGATTTTTGATCTTACTGTCAAATAAAAAAATTTAGGAATCCCAGTTTCTGAGAAAATGTTTGGTAATTTTACAGAATTTATTTGCAGTTTGGAAATAGCAAATAAAGCCTTTGTGTAAAAATATTAAAGACAGTAAACGAATGTTTAAAAATGCTCAAAAAGAGCAAACAATTGTTTCGAATCTACAGAACAGATTCTTTTTCAGTGCAATAAAACTGTAAAAAAAATCTATAAAATTACTAAAAGTTTTTTAGGAAACTGGGATTCCGAGAACTTTTTATGAAACGGCAACAGCAAAAGTTCATGTATCATATACAGATTTGCGCTGATAATTAAAAAAATCTGTAAGGTTACTAAGAATTTTTTAGGAATTTGGGATGCCTAGAATACATTATGTAATTGCAAGCTAGTTTACAGATAAAATTTTAGTAAGATAACTATAATTTTATTAGATTAGTTTGTAAAGTTACAGATTACTGTAGCTTTACTAAAATTAGTTTTGTAAATTTACTTCTTTTCTTGTACAGTGTACAGATAAAATGTTAGTAAACATACAGATTTCGCTAACTTTACCTTTGTAGAATTTTTTAGCGTAGAACAACGCACAGAACAATATCTAAATTTCAAGAATGGAAATCTTCCCCCAGCCTTGGCTTTTCTTGCACCGAAGAGGAATCTCTCTTGCAGATTCGAAACAGCTGTTTGATGCTTTTTGTGTATTATTTGTTAGTTTTTAAACTTTCATATTCTGTCTTTTAACCCTTTATCTAACGACGGTACTTATAAGTACAATTAAAATTACTCATTATAAAATTCTTTTATTACGTCGAC
This sequence comes from Maratus speculifer, assembly GCA_964019185.1. Lineage (NCBI taxonomy): Eukaryota > Metazoa > Arthropoda > Arachnida > Araneae > Salticidae > Maratus > Maratus speculifer. The sequence goes on along the minus strand of OZ025297.1, from coordinate 12,571,508 downwards.
TAGTTGTAATACAGTTTAGAATGAGTTACAGACACATTACTTTATTTTTTTCCAAAAGAATTATTTATTACACAAAACAAAAATACTTTTAAAAAGATGATTTATTTTGCCTTTGTATCTTTTCAGCTTTTTTGGCGCTGAAAGAAGAGGATGGCGATTTTTCGATTCGGAAATATTTCTATATTTATATTGTAAGAACATCATATTTATACATTTTATAATTCCACGAAATACAAAGAAAACAGTTTAAAATAAAAGATTAGAGTGGGATTATAAAAATTGCACAGAATCGCTGTAAATTCAAATTTAATTAATCCTTCTAAATCCTTCAATCCTTCTAAAATCCTTCAAAAATTTTTTGAATGATTATTTAAATCTTTTAATTTAGTTTAAACAATTAACGTAAAATGCTTTAGAATATCAAAATTTTCATGAGTTGATAATTCGGTAGATAAAGGGTTAAGAAATCTGCACTGTTTGAAATTATCATTGTGTGTGTGACTTTTTTGACACCTGAAAATGATTTAAGAGCCCACAATAGTCACAGAAAAAGTACACAAAAAGACCCGGATGACCATGTAAAGTCTATGGGAGCGTTCTTTTCTAATATCTCGTTCAAATTTTAATATTTTGACATGATTTTTTTGCATAAAATAGATCAGGACGATCCACAACCGGGCTAGTTTTCACTTTTTCGATTTTGGTTATATATTTTTTATATTATGATAGTTTCAGTTTCAGAACCGGTTTAAACCGGTTTCGAAAGTTAAAGTAATTTTTTAAAGAAAATCTGAAACAAAAATTGAAAAAGTAAAAACTAGCCCGGTTGTGGATTGCCCTCAGCTATCTTGTGCAAAAAAATCATGCTAAAATATTAAAATTTGAGCGAGATATTAGAAAAGAACGCTCCCATAGACTTTACATGGTCATCCGGGTATTTTTGAGTAATTTGTCTGTGACTATTGTGGGCTCTTAAGAGCCTACAATAGTCACAGAAAAAGTACACAAAAAGACCCGGATGACCATGTAAAGTCTATGGGAGCGTTCTTTTCTAATATCTCGCTCAAATTTTAATATTTTTGCATGATTTTATTGCACAAGATAGCTGAGGGCAATCCACAACCGGGCTAGTTTTTACTTTTTCGATTTTGGATTTATATTTTTTATATTACGATAGTTTCAGTTTCAGAACCGGTTTAAACCGGTTTCGAAAGTTAAAGTAATTTTTTAAAGAAAATCTGAAACAAAAATTGAAAAAGTAAAAACTAGCCCGGTTGTGGATCGTCCTAAGCTATCTTGTGCAAAAAAATTATGCAAAAATATTAAAATTTGAGCGAGATATTAGAAAAGAACGCTCCCATAGACTTTACATGGTCATCCGGGTCTTTTTGAGTAATTTTTATGTGACTATTATGGGCTCTTAATGAAGAAATTGAAAGCAGTGTATTCATAGAGTACACTGTTAAGCGATTCTCCGTAAAGAGAGTCTACTAATAATATACTATCTTAAGTCTGATGTAAAATTAATAAAGATCAGACAAACAAAGTCACTGTTAAATAATAAAGAAATTATTCCATAAAAATACAATATTTTCTGTAGTTTACTTATTTTGAATAATAATAATTTATTTTTCTAAAACTTTGAAAAGATAGAATTGCGCGAGTGAAAGTGAATCTTTATGGGTTAGAAAACCAGAAGAATTTTAATCTTTTTTTTTTTTTTTTTTTTTTTTTTTTTTTTGAAAGAGAAATTTTGACTATTAAACCAAAATGATGAATAAATCATTCGTAATTTAACTTAATTTTTTATAAAACGTTTTTACTTCAATGAATCTTTTTTTTTTTTTTTTTTTTGGTGCGCTTTTACTTATATAAATACGTACTACCTATGATTGTCGTCAGATTAATCCGTCTTCCTGCCAATGTGTCTAATTATAACAGTACAAAACTGCTCAAACGAATGGTTTGAAATTTTATACATATAATCATTGCGGATTTTTATCGTCATTTTAGAGTCATTTAAGTTTATTTTTGAGAACCGAATCAAAACTCAAAAAGGTATAGTTAAGTAATTTAAAGTTAAAATAAAAGTTTTCTTGATTGTGTTAAATCCTATCATAAGTGATTAATTAAATGATTAAATATTTAAATAATTATTCCATGATAGGTAATGATTCTAGATTGCTGTGGTAATTACGTTATATTTAATAGGGAGGTATATTATTTACGTATTACTAAGTTTAATATATATAACAGTAATAAATTTGAAACCATGCATTTTTTTATAAGAGTGTAACAGTTATTGGAAAAAATATTCATAAAACTAGTTACGGATAAAACTAATTTTATAAAAACTTATTTAATAAAACTAGTACGAATGCACCTTATTTGCCACGTTTCAGGTGCAATTTCTGATATGCTCTTCCCTATAATAGTATTTTGCCTGAAAAAGGGTTTTGTATTCATAATTTAGTTTGAATTTATTGTTCATGGTCTGTCAATGGAACCAAAAATTGTCATAATGATAATTGCAAAAATTGTAACTTTCCAAGATTATTTTTATTATTATTTTATTCTAATGTGATTAAATAAGGAATACCTTTCTGGTAAAAATTAAAGCTTTTCCGGATCAAGTTTATAGTCTGTGTTTTAATCGTTTAATTATATTTTACTGTTATTATTATTATTATTATTTATTTCTCGAATAATGCTCAGTTAACTTGTAAAAAATATATCTTGTTTTTAAATTTTAATATTGTTGCAGCGTATATAGGGTTCTTTTGATCTTATGGTTAGACAACTTCAAACTCTTGCTTATAGAAAAATAGAAAATAATTTCTTTACAGAACTTCAGAACAACAAAGTCTTCGAAACTCACAAATATTCCTAGATATTCAAAAATAATTGTTCAAATCTATCGTATAAGTGCAGATATAGGTTCCAGAGACTCTTTATACAACGTCTCAACACTAAATCACATTCAAAATAACGTAAATAAGACTCAAGCAAACTTGCTTAACAAACGCGTTGTTCACTCAATGACTGACTGGTAAAAAAATAACAACAGCTCGCATCGCTTCTCTTCTTATATAGGCTCGCAGCATGTGCGGGAAATTTCTAGAACCATCTCGAAAAATCCACGGAACAACAAACAATGTATCAGTATATCTATGGGGGGATACCATAGAAAGGAAAGGGTTACCATCGCCAACAATCGCCAAGTTTGTCGCCAACTTGGCGATATATCGCCAAATTTGGCGACCAAAATTAGTCGCCAAAAGTGACGCCAACTTGGCGATATCTTTATTATTTCGCCAATCTGCCGTAGACATACACTGAAAATAATGGACAAGTTTGCTTGATAACAGAGACAATGTAACAAAAACTAATATTAGTAAAGGAATGGAGCTTAATAAGATTATTTACATTATTTTACAGTACAAACACTAACTATTTACAAAATTCGTAACAATATGTTTATAAAATAACGTATATTAAAAACTATTGCGAAAATTAAACAGCCGAGACATTTTTGATTCTTAATTTAAATATGTATTATTCGAATACAGTTATGTTTATTTGGCAAAAATCACATATTGTCAAAAGAAACTTTAACTTTAGAATAGAAGAATGTTCCAAACCATAAAAATTCGGAATATCATTTTCAATCAAATGTATTATTTATCGACCAATACGTAATTAACAATGAATAATATATTTTTTTAATTATTCAAAATATAAATCACAATTATTTACCTAATCTTCCCATTTCATTAATTAAGTCATGAATGTCTTTCTTGATTTTTAAAGTTTCAGATACATTCTTTCTCCAATACACTGTAAAAAAAATCTGTAATCTTACAGATGTAAAATTTCCGAAATCTGTATGGTTATTAGCTTTTTATGTGTACACTGTACAAGAAAAAATGGAAATCTACAAAACTAATTTTTGTAAAGTTACAGTAAATTTTCAAATGAATCTACAGTCGAGTCTCTCTATAAGGAAACTCCATACATCTAATTTCTCTAAATAACGAATTTTTAGTTTGAACGGTCCTCTTTTCGCATGATTACATTAAAAATAGTCTCTATATAGTGAAATATAGAGAATATCTCCATATCACGAATTTTTTCATAAATTGGTCTTAATTTATTCAGTTTTAAAAAAGCTTCGAAATCATATGGAATCAATTTTCCACCACTTATTTTTGATTTATCGTTCAGCGCTGAGTTTTTTTATATTACTTTTCTCCTTGTTTTTTAAATCCAACGAATTCATCCCACCTCCCACACATCTTTTCACATTCTTCTCAAAACAGAGTCAATTGGATTGTTACACATATAAGAGAGGAATCAATGAGAGGCACATAAGAGAGGCCTTCAAATGGAGGAAAATGTTACCTATAATTTTTCATTCCTCGCTAAAACTTGAGCATTTTTTTGAGACCATAACAATTTTAAAATCAAAACAACAAAAAGTTACAGATATCTTCGTCTGAAAATAATGTTAGTCTTCCTTATTTGATTTTCATTAAGTCATTCATGAAGTTAAGTTATTCATTTCGTTAAGTTATTCATTAATCATTAATATATGTCTGTTCTCTTTTTTGAAACAGCTTAAATAATTAAGAAATAAAATGTTAGGTTAATATTTACTTTTAAACATTTCAAATTCTTAATTAAAAAGATCAAAAATAATATTTGTTCAAAATTTACACATGAAATACGATTTTTAACATCATTCTCTATACATCGAATTTCTCTATTTTTACTGGGACGATGGATTTCGTTACATAGAAACTCGACTGTATTAAAATTACAGTTATGTTACTAAACTTTTATCTGTAACGTGGTTTGCAGTTACATGAGAAATTCTTGGAATCCCAGTTTCCTAAAAAGTTCTTAGTAACTTTACAGATTTTTTTTTTATTTTCTCGTGCAAACCTGTATCTGTAACATGATTTTTTGCTGTTGCCATACATAAACTAGTTGGATGTGTCAATCCCAAAACTTTCTTCTATCTCATAAGTACATTTTAATATTTTAAAAAAAACGTGGTGACCCCAAAGTTACCCACTATCGAATTTCCTCGAACATTTGACCTAGCCTAATGAGATTCTGGTATCCGAAAAGCCTAAAACGCAAAATTTAATTAATATTTTGAGAAAATGAGCTTAGTAGTGCCTCATGTTGGTTAATTTATACTAAAACCTAATAAGCATCTATTTATGTCAAGACCTAACAGAATCTGAAATTTGATGGAATTTGGTCCATTAGTTCTTGAGATATAGTTATCACAAAAAATTTGCAAAACGTAGCACAGCAACACCATATCTTGGACAATTTATGCCAAAACGTAAAAAAGCGTCTAATTATGTTATGGTGTAAAAGAATCTGAAGTTTGATGAAATTCTGTGCATTAGTTCTTGAGATATAGCTAGTTAAAAAAAAACGTGTAAAATATAGCACACCAGCACCATCAGTTGAAGGATTTATAACAAAACGTAATCATCGTGTAATTATGTTATATGTCTTTTTGTAACAAAATCTGAAGTTTGATGAAATTCTGTGCGTTGGTTGTTGAGATATAGCTATCGGAAAAATCGTGCAAAATGCAGCATAACTGCACCACCTATTGCAAGGTTAATACCAAAATGTAATCAGCGTCTAATTATGTTATATGTTCTAGTGTAACAGAATCTAAAATTTGATCAAGTTCTCTGCATTAGTTCTTGAGATATAGCTATCACAAAAATCGTGCAAAATGTAGCATAGCAGCGCCACCTATAGGGCAGTTCACACCAAAACTTTATCAGCGACTATGTATATCAAGGTATCGCGGAATCTGAAGTTTGGTGAAATTCTGTGCATTAGTTCTTGAGATATAGCTATCATGAAAATCATGAAAAACGTGGCATAGCAGCGCCACCTGCTGGCCAATTCACACCAAAACTTAATCAGCGTCTATGTATATCAAGGGGTCACAGAATCTGAAGTTTGGTGAAATTCTGTGCATTAGTTTTTGAGATATAGCAATCTTGAAAATCATGAAAAACGTAGTATAGCAGCGCCACCTGCAGGCCAATTTTCACCAAAAACCAATAGACACTAATTTATATTAAGGTCTAACTGAATATAAAATTTTATTAAATTTCGAGCATTAGTTCTTGAGATAGAGCGCCCACAAATTTTTTGTCACATACAGACACACAGACTCACAGACAGACACACAGACTCACAGACAGACGGACAGACTCACAGACAGACATTTTCTAAAAATAGTCAAAACGTGTTCAGGACCTTCTAAAACGTATAAATCCGTCGAAAACCGGAAGTCGAAAATTTTCATGAATCCAATACTTTCTTCTTGTAAAGATAGAAGAAAGTAAAAAGGTTCTAGGAATCCCAGTTTTCTAAAAGACTGTTACTAATTTTACAGATTTTTTTAACACTGTAGTTAATGCTAGAATAATCAAATGTAGAAATTCTTTTTAGCATTTAACGAATGATATAATTTTATGACTATTTAAGAGGAAATTATATTTACTTTAGAAAATTATTGCATTCTTAAATATACTTACCAAAGTAACAAACCGGTAGCTCCTTTTGTCCTACACACCTCTAAAAAAAAATCAGGGAAGGAAGCAAAAATAGGAAGAGAACAATTTTGTCTGTAATTTAATTTTTGACGAAAGAATGTACGATTATTTCTAGTGCGTATTTCTTTCAATACCGAAACATGTCGGATGTCACATCCAGACTGAATAGGGATCCGTCAGTAAACAGCACATGACCTTCAATCTCTATGTTCAGTTGCCCATCATCTTTGGGCAGCAATGTAGCGAAGTTCTTGCTACATATCTTTTCCCTATCAGAAAATCAGTAATTAATTCCCCTTAACCCTTTGAGCTCTGATGGTAGAATTTTCTACCACATAATTTTAATTCCGAAATGTCACATTGACACCAGAAAATTCAACCAAATTTATTAGAAAAAGGTTTAATGCATTTTGTCTTGTATATAGTTAACCGGTTTTTTTCTTTGCAAAATACTGGTGCCAATGTGACATTTGGAATTTTGAAGAAATTTACCCACCAGAGCTCAAAGTGTTAATTGATACTTATTTTTTTAACTTCCCTTTTCACTAAAAAACTCATTAAGTAAAGTGAATTTTACATTTAATAGTTTAACCCTCTCATGCATACGGGCCTCATATGAGGACAGATAATTATTGCATTATTAAGGAATAAACTTTTGAGCATTCATTTATCGAGGTCCGATTTGTTGATAGATAATAGCTAGCATATAGTGCAATAATAAAATTATTTTATAATGGGTTTTCGTTTACCTCAAAAAAAAAAAAGATTTTTAGTCAATATTGCAAAATAATGAAGAATAATTTATGCATGAGAGGGTTAATTCTTTTCTTTCCTACTCACTAATAGAAGTTAAACTTATTAACTTTTGCGGCTCTCTGTAGATTTCAAAAACATTTTCCTTTTTCACGAATCGCTGTTGCGTTTTTCAGAAACATCTGTTGTTTGTCAGAAACCGCATTTATTGTTAAGATAAAGAAAATTCTGTGGACTTAGTCAGGATTTTTGCAGATGTTCGAGTCAGTATTTCCACGCAATTTCTACGCACCCACTTCTCACCCTTCCCAATTAACGGCTAAAATTAGAAATAGTTTTTTTACTGTTTCTGTTTATTTCTGCTGACTTCCCCTTTTTAAAACCCCCTGACTGCCCAGCCAAAGGGTAATATTGTAATGTTGTTTTCTCTGTAATTTATTAAAAATATTAAAAAAACGATGTTTTTTCCAACCTGATACAAAATATGTTATTAGTATCGGTGTATAACCTTTGATAGCATCAATCCTAACTTAACTTTTCAAAACTGGGTTTTATTTGTGGAATTATACTAATTTAAATATTACTTATGTTGCAGTGAAACCTGCAGCTTAGTGTGTGAAAAAATCAGCCGGCGGCAGTCAGGAGGTTAATCGGTTAACACACACATCTGATCATCGTATCTCTTTGTCAAAAAATGCAATCGGGTAGATTATCGCTGTTCCCAGGGTGTAAGAATTTTAGCAACCCTAATGGATAGGTTACTAAAACCGCAAATGATTATTCTCAGTCTGAATGCTTCGTCTACCATATCTATCGCCAAAATTTCCCCTGTATTTGGCGTCTAAGGTTATGACTGTATTCCAGTCATTCTACTGCTGACCACGTTCTGGTAAAGATGAAGTTTTTGTGAGCTCTAAAAAGTGCGCCCCTGTGTGGGCCCTCGTATTACTCTCTCAAAATAAAGATACATATTCTTAAAGTACTAAGTATCTCTTTCGGAGGTTTTTTTTTTGTGCGAAGTTTTCTTACGTAAGTTCTACCCGGGGCTGGTGGTCAACACCACAAGCACAGTTGCTTTAAATCAAAGGAATACAGACCACTGACTTACGTGTATATAGACAACCCTCTTGAAACGCGCTTGGACACCCTTCATCCTGTGGGCAAGAACAACTGTGGTTGCAGCTGAGTAGTACTAGATGTTCCATGCCGACAAATTGCTAACAGGATATATTATTCATCCATTTCTGTCATAGCACATGATCGACCTTACTCTGGTCGACGTCTAACATTTCAAGAGTGTTTTAATCAATTTCACAGTCTTATATTGACACTTTTTTACGACATCAACAAATTCCACCAAATTTCGTTGTGTTATCCGTATCCAGCTATCCTTGTCATATGCAGAGCCATGAATTCCAGTAAATCATCTTTTTGTGAGAGTTTCAAACTAATAGAATATAAGAACTGAGACAGCGAAACAGACGTTTCTATGAAATCACGATTTTGGCACTTATCTCCTTTTGATAGCTTTTGACTTCCTGAAATTTCATTTGTATGTGAAGTTTTCTTCCTCTGTTCTCTACTACTCTTTACATTATGTATATTTTAGTTTACGTTACTTATCGGTGTATTTGTATAATTTTGTAAAAAACCATGTGCTCCCTAATTAAATTGAGCAATGTAGACAAAGGTTAAACCGATAGTTATCTATGCAGGTACATATGCAATAGGGGAATGAAGACCCTAAATCATTGTTCTCGAAAATATAAATGTGAAATTTATAATTCTTAGTGCGAAATCCTTTCTAATTGGTATTATATTATTCTCACGATTTTCTAATATTAACTTTAAATACTAAAATTAATTTTTTAAAAAATTCTGTTGAAAATCCTATTGTTTGTAATAATGTTGGTAACGTTTCGAACTATAATATTTTGCACGCTTAAATTTCGTACAATTTTAATACATGTTTTAAAAAGGTTCACGGCTGATAATCGTGACTATTTATTTAATTTGTCAATATCTAATTAAAAACATATCTTATTCATATTTCTTTTGTAATCATTTAGATATATTATTATTTTACAGATAAAAAGGTAAAAACTTTAATAGAAATACAGTCTTCCACATCAGCTTCGTAAATTCATGAAATATTGCTCCATTGAAATTTGCTGTCTCTTTATATCCATTTTTAGGAAATAAACTTACATGGACATCAAAATATTTCGGTACGGCAAAAACATTTATTAAAGTAAAAGAATGTAAACATTACTTCCCTATCATCACGCTATTTATGCATTTACTTTCCCGTCTATGCATATTTATGGAAGCAAATTCAAAAAAGTTTCTCAGAATCGAATTATCTTTCGAATCTGTGGTTTATGACTTACCCTTCCTGAAAAAATTATGAAATGCACTTCTTTGCACGATACCTAACAAGAAACAAAAATATCTTAGAAAAGATTTCGGAAAGTAGTCTCAGATTTATTCCTATAATATTCACACCTCTTTTGAGGAATATCCCTCATAGCATGCATGGTCACAGTGACGTCACAATGACGTCACTTTGGTCACATTACATCTGTGATGAAAATGCCACCACTCAGTGACGTCACATTGTGACTAAGATGTGACTTTCTAAAAAAATTTCCACAGTTCGTCACAATGTTAATATCAAAGTAGTCACAAATGACACACTTTTCACAAATTGGTCACATTGTGACGTCACAAAGTGACGTCACAAAAAAGCTCTAAAACGGCCATAACGACTTCACATTTTAGTCACTGTGACTTCACATCGACGTCACGGGACGTCACATCGACAATCGATGGTCACAAAGTCACAATGCGACGTTACAGTGACGTACCATATCTTACGGGATGCCATTTACCCCTAATAGCATGCATGGTCACAGTGACGTCACTGTGAGTCACATCACATCTGTGAAAAAAATGCCACCACTCAGTGACGTCACATTGTAACTGAAATGTGATTTTCTTAAAAATCTTTAGAAATTTATAAATATCCTTCAAAACATGTTATATACTTTAAAAAACATGTTTCTGGCAATTTAAATAGGGTCGCTTTTGTTACAGTTTCGTCACAATGTTAATGTCAAATTAGTCACAAATTTGTCACATTGTGACCACTTTGTGAAACGTCACAAAAGAGCTCTAAAACGGCCATAACGGCTTCACATTTTAGTCACTGTGACTTCACATCGACGTCACGTGACGTCATATCGACAATCGATGGTCACAAAATCAAAATGTGACTTCACAACGACGTTGCGGTGACGTCACCATGCTTTACGGGACTTCTACGGCATTCACAATAAGATTTAGGTGAAATCAAAACAAATCTGTTCAATTTTCTATGCACTGTTTTTTTTTTCGTTGTGCACAGCAAGTTGAATTTGGCGTTCTCAAAAATAAATATCCGTCTCCGACTTTTTTTTTTTTTGTAATTTTTTTTTCAAATCAGTTGTGTGCATTTCTTTTTATTTTATAATAAAAAGTAATGGAAAAGAACAATGTGGACAGCAAAAAGTTGGACAATATTGGGCGATGATATTGTGTTATCTTTTGAACTATAACAATTTTTACAGAACTTAAATTATCACTTTCAATAAATATATTAATAAATTCATGGCTGCAAATTGCGACTACATTTTTATTACTTGCATACATTAATGAAAAACAAATCTTACACAGAAAGGTTAGGATTAACTTTAAGATTAAGGTTAGGTTAGGAGTCACTCTTCTAAAGGTTAATCCGGGAGAACTCGCTAGTGAGAATTTCTCTCACAATGCCCAATTGCTTTTCTTTTACTTTACATTCCTTTAATATCACCTTTTTTTTTGACTTAGTACTTTTATTAAAAAAAACAGGTTAAATAATTGAAATAACATTTTGAAATTTTAATTAAAAGAGAAAGGGGTTTAAATAAGAGTCTCAAAAATAAATATAGTTTTAAAAAAAACTAAAAAACACGCTTTTTAGGTATATCAAACTAAAAAGTGAAAAATAATTCGTACTATAAGCTGAAAACGAAAATAGATGAAAAATACTATATTACCATAAAATCATTGTTATTATAGAAATCAATTAATAAGCAATAAATAAAATTATCGTGGAAAAAAAGCGTGGGGTGCTCCATCTACCATGCTCCATCTATCAGTTCTTAAGAAGCACCCCACGCTTTTTTTCTACGATAATTTTATTTATTGCTTATTAATTGATTTCTAGAATAACAATGATTTTATTATAATATAGTATTTTTCATCTATTTTCGTTTTCAGCTTATAGTACGAATTATTTTTCACTTTTTAGTTTGATATACTTAAAAAGCCTTTTTCCCTTTTTGGTTTTATTACTTTAAAAGCGTGGTTTTTAGTTTTTTTTAAACTATATTTATATTTAATACAAAAATCAAATTAATCGGTTGGATAGTTTCAGAGTAATTGGCGAACATACATAGAAAAAAATACATACGCGTCGAAGTGATATCTTCCTCTTCCTTTTCTGAAGCCGGTTAAAAATAAAAATTGTAATACGGAATTTTTTTTTAAATTTTACATAGATGTAAATAATGTCAGGGGTGGAGTTCGAGATTACAATCTCTTTCGAAAAACAAAGCTTCAATCCGGCGCCTTAGACCGCTCGGCCATGCTGTCTACACTCCATTCAGTGAACGTATTCAACACTTTTAATTAGCGAAAAATCACTAATTTTATTAGTTTTTGCCTAATTACTAAAAACGTACTGAACCAATATCGATGAAACTGAAGTGGTACCAATGCGAGAGCATCGTCTTTCATTTAACATCAAAACCAAGTTAATCGGTTGCATGGTTTCGGAGTAATCGGTGAACATACATAAAATAAGGAGAGTTACAAACTCACAAACATACAGGTGAAGTTAATAAAAGCGTGGTAAAAAGGTACGATGGTGAGAGAAAATCTCATGTAGCGAGTTCTCCCGGGTTAAAATAGATTATTATTGTATAGGAAAAAAAAGAAAAGAAATTAATTTAAATAAACTATAGTCTTATGCAGCATCTCGATTAAAATTTACCATTTATTTATACCCATTTTGTAAATAACTTACATGGGCAAGAAAATGTTTCTGTACAGTAAAAAACATTTGTTACAGTAAAATGTGTAATCATTATTACTTACCCATCATACGTAGTACAGGGTAAGTCTTGCAATCGTTTTGAAAATCGAAAAAATTTTTTTGACGGATTTACACGTTTTAGATAGTGGAGATCCCGAAAAACATATTTTTAGAAAAAAAAATTTGCCGTCCGCCCGTGTGTGTGTCTGTGTGTCTGTCTGTCTGTCTGTAACCGCTCTATCTCCCGAACAAATTGAGATAGAGCCTTGAAATTTTGTATGTACTTAGTATGTAAGAATGGGACGAAGCCTATTTAATATCAGTAACCTCGATTATCCGGAACTATTTTTTTCGGACTCTCGAAAAATTCATTCTGATGAAACATACATAAAAATTTTCGAAATTTTTTATTTTAAGGAGTGGATATAAAAGGCAATAAAATAACACAAATTTTGCATAAAGAACGAAGTCGATCGGATTATTAGTTGCTGAGATACGTGTAATGCTATTTTTCACATTCTATGATTTTTCATGACCCTGTATTTCATTCAAATTTAAATTCAAAGATATATTTTAATTGAAAATGAGACGCTTTATCCGACGCAGTAAATTGCTAGTTAATACGATTATTATTTTTGGAGTTATAAGGATGTTTCATTTACGCAATCCAGTATTACTTGATTTTGGCGTTTTATATAATTTGTCGAAATTGGCTCATCAGCAATTCATTAATAAATCATTAATATGTATATTAAAACTTTAAATATGCGTTAAAATTTTTATTTTGGAATTGCGATGCATTTTATAAATAAGTTACACATGTTTTATTTTCACATTTTCTATTATGCATATGTATGATGGGTAAATATTACGGTGGCCTCCAACGACTAGTTTTTCTTTTATCCCGTTATTTAAGCATTTACTTTTCTATCTATTCATACTTATCGCAATAAATCCAAGAAAGGTTATGAAGTTCGAACTATTTTTCAAAGCTTTATTTTAAGACTAACCCTTTTTCATACATTTATGAAATACTCTTCTTTGCACGATATCTAGTAAGAAATAAAAATCTTTCAGCAGATTAATTCGCTAGAGAGTTCTGGAGTCTCCCAATAGAATTCAAGAGCATTTTTCAATATCTCGTGGTCAAATTTATTTAAAAATCTCTGCAAATAGGTACGAACTGAAGAAGTTAGTTTTAGTAACTGTGATTCTAGTTTATGAAACCATTCCCGAAATCAAACGATAATCTCTTTCTGCTGGGTAGGAAGACCCCCACGGAAGGCATCCCACCCATTAGGGCCTATATTCAAAGCGTAGATAATTGGCCGGCATAGACAAAAACCAAACCAAAACTTTCGGTTGAAACGATCCATTATGGTTTCATTATCTAGAAAAGAAGAGACAAGAAATTCTAGATCATTTCGTCTATTTAGCATAGTTGTTTACCCTATTCGCATAGTTCGTACATCTATATTTCTAGTTTAGGGATTCAGAAAGTGAATAACTATTCATTCTATATGAAGGCGGTATATATTTTTTTTCTCGGTGACATAAATAATATATGAAATACATTTTAAAAGTAATTTAAAAGACAGTTTTATGATATTTTATAGAAAAAATTTAGTAAAAAATAAAAATAATAAACAGGTAACAATTACAATTGACATACAATTTTTAGTTGACATTGAAAGTATTAAATTAAATTTGAAAGTATATTTATAAAACAATAATAATAAACATAGCACACTCTGGTATCGAACCCAACCCGCTGATCAAAGTGCAATCAATCAACTTATGGAGCTAAACCAACACAGAAATAGTGTTACAAAATAACTATTTAAGTTGCGTTATAAATATTAGCCCCCTACCCCTTGTTTCTTGAGAACCGAGGAGCATTGTATAATAAACGTTGAACCTTCGACTACGGAGTCTATACCCTAGAACATGCATAAAAAGAATCATAAAATGTAATTATCAAGATTGTACCTCTCCTTGTTTATTAATACAATGATATGACATAGGTAGCGATTCTAGGTTGTCATGGCGATTACTACATTATATTTCAGGTGTAGTCATATTACTTTTGTATTACTGGATTTGATGTATATAACCGTAGTAAATTTTGTATTTATAATTTTTTGTATCAGTGTGCATCCAAGATCTAAATATTCATAAAACTGCTTATAGTACGGATACACCTCATTTGCCCAGTTTGATGTATAATTTCACTCTTGTTGATTGATTGTCTACCTCTAAATTTAAAAGATCTTATTCTAAGTTCATGAAATACTACTCGATTAAAATTTATCATTCCTTTATATACATTTTTTGAAAATAACTTACATCGACGAAAAAAGAATTCTGTACAACATATACAATATACATGTATTGCAATTTATTATTTATTAAAAGAATCTAGACTTTACTGGTCTATCATCACGTTATTTGAGTTTTAATTTTCTATCTAAATATATTTATCTAACTGAATGCAAAAAAAAAACTTCAGAGAATCGAATCATTTTTTAAATGTACATTTATAGGCAAACTTATGATTTCAGAAGTTTATAAAAACGTCTACTATCCTATCTATAGATATTTATCGAAGTAAAATAAAAAAAAACAATTAAGTTCTTATAACCGAATCATTTTTCAAATCTATATATTATGACTAACCCCTGTTCAAGAATTTATGAGACACGCTTTTCTGCTCGATATCTAGCGAAAAATAAAAATCTTTCAAAAGGTCAAAGAATCTCTGAAAATGGTCTCAGACTTATATCTAAACTATTCAGCTCTCTTTTGAGGAATACGTTGTTTACTTGTCCAGCATTCGTAATAAGCTATTTGTTTTCTTAAATAGAAATACTTTTCTTGGTCATCACATACATTCCAGTACGATTCAGCTGAAAAAAAAACTGTTTAGCTTTCTGCATGCACTTTTTTTTCGCTTTACAAGTTGAATTTGGCGTTTTTTCCATGGCTGAGTATCCATCTCAAGTTTTTTCTTTTGTATTATTTTTTCCATAAATTTTATAAAATTACACCCCGAAAGAGGAATTGATTAAAACTACAAAACATGTTTTGTTGAGTACATTTTGGTTGTTTTAAGCGAATTTTTTAGTTTGAGTAAAAATTCGGTTTTGTTGCTCAGACAAAAAAGATTGTTAATGTTACGGCCAAAACCCGAAATTGGCCAATTCTAGAACTGGCCGGCCAATTCCCGAATTGGCTAGCAACGTTAAAAAATGACTGGCCAGATGCAATTGGCCAATTCGCGAACTGGTCAGATGCGATTGGCCAATTCGCGAAATAGATATAAGTACTCGGCTTAATCCTTTCCAACTTAAGTTGAAAGTGTCTATGAATTCAAATAATCTAGCCGCCAGCCTGTCCGTGCTCTAACTTGAGTTAGAGGTTAACTTGTAACCCGGTTAACTTGTAATTGTCATCTTATTTGGTTTATAAATTAATTTCGATATTGAAAGAGAATTGTGTACTATTTTTGGTTCATTTAGTTGGGTACACAAAAATATTTCGTTTCAATATAATCAATGGGAATATTTTTTACTGTGCATTTTAAGGCTACATTATCTTAATTACAAAAAAATGGTGCCTATGCATCATAGTTCGGCTGTTGGCCAAGGCTTCCCGGCCAGTTCGCGAATTGGCCTGCCAAAACCCGAAATACGCTATTCATTTCATGTATTTCGGGATTTGGCCAAGAAGCTTGGCCAGTTCCGGTATTGGCCGGCCAGTTCTAGAATTGGCCAGGCTCCGGGTATTGGCCGCAACATTAACACTCTTTAAAAAATTTAACAAAATTTCATCAATTTTATTTGAATCTTACTAAACTCTTGTATTTTCAATTTGTAATTCTAACACAATTTTGTTGTTTTTTCAAAATTTAAATTAATGTATACTAGTCATAACTCTCTCGCATAGTTTTGTTTAATTGACTTATATAACTATAAAGGATTAACATAATTTTTGGATAATAAAAGCTTTTCAAATTGAGACGGATTAATGCCATTATTATTACGTTATTATGCATTTCAAATGAACATTGTAATCAAAAAATTGCAAAAAACATTTTTTTTATTATCATTATTTAAATAAAATTTACATTAATCCATATTTAAATGAAAAGATTTGTTTGACCAAACAAATTTTTGTTAATTCAACAAAACTTTTCTTTGTGTGTAACTTTTCATAGTCTTTGTGAAAAGCAGAAAAAATCATTGCACTTGAGCATAATTCTAGGTTATCATTTTGCATACATGTTTTATTTTTTCTGCAAATTTTACTAGCTTGTTATATTGTATGTATGGTTTTCTTTTTTCTGCAACAAAATATTTCAAATTCAATATCAGGGTTCATTTTTAGGGGCATACGTAATTATATAAATGTGTAGTATTTAGTTAGTCTTCGACCTGTCCATCATCTGTTCTTCTGTCTGTTCGCATAAAACAGCACAAAAACTACGTACGCACCCGAATGGTTTAAAATTCCGGGTGTCCCAAAAATGACTGATGGATTTTAAAATTCAATAACTTGCAAACGGTGACAGCTATTTAAAAAATTTTTGCAGGAGGGTTATGTATAATGTCAGGAGTTTTTTTACTGTAACTTTTGATTTTAGTTCGAATTTCAAACAATAGATAGCGCTGATGGCGATTGAAAGCCAAGTGATCAATGCTGAGTGAAATCAGTTTCGGCCTCGACCTGGCCTTCAATCACCGTCAGCGCCACCTATTGTTTGAAACTCGAACTAAAATTAAAAAATTACGGTAAAAAAAAAAAAAAACTCCAGACATTATACATAACCCTACTGCAAAAAATTTTTAAATAGCTGTCACTGTTTGCAAGTTATTGAATTTTAAAATCCATCAGTCATTTTTGGGACACCCGGTATATTGTATCTATTCAATGTAGCATTTTGTTGAGTCATTTGAAATTTTATAAAATTCAAATCCGAATTATTTTTAAATATTAATATAAGATAATATTTAAAATTTATTAATTTAAAAATTTTTTCATTCCATTTAAATCTATTATACGTAATTAATTTAATGATATTAATGTAATGATTAATGTAATGATTCTTGATTAACATGGCGGTTATGTCACATTCATAATGACGCCATATTATTTCCGTATTGGTGAATTTAACATATGTAATCGTAATAAAATTTGTATCCATTTTTTCTTGCACATAGGTGCAACAGCTATTGCCCCAAGATCTTAATATTTATAAAACTGGTTATTGTACAAACGCACATCATTTGCAATATTCGATGTATAATTTACCTCTTATTTATTGATTGTTAACCTCTAATTAAAAAATAACTTATTCTTAGCTATCTTCTAATCGTTGAGATAGATTATTATGTCCGTAAAAAATGGTGAAAAATTTAATTAGAAAATAGTTGCCAATAGCAGTACTATAAGTTCATAAATATTGGTCGATTAAAATTGACCTTTTTTATATCAATTTTTAGAAAATAACTCACATGAACATCAAAATATTTCTGTACGACAAAAACATCTATTACATTAATAATCTATCATCACGTGATTTATGCATTTAATTTTCTATCTATACATATTTCTCAAAGAAAACGTAAAAGCTTCTCAGAATCGAATTATTTTTCGAATCTATGTTTTCTGAATAACCATTGTTTAGAAATTTATGAAATGCACTTCATTTTACGATATCTTGTAAAAAGAAAAATATTTCGGAAGATAAATAAATTTCTGAACGCAGTCTCAGGCTTATTTTTAAGCTATTCAGATTTTGTTTAAAGCATATGTAATTTACTTGACCAGTTCTTTGTATTCTTTAAAAGATATGTTTTTTGACCGTCCCATAAATTACATCTTGATTCATCTATAAGAAAGTCTGTTTGATTTTCTAGTTTTTCTTCCGTTCTGCATTGTAAATTGAATTTGGATATTTTTTTAAAGATTATCCATCTCATACTCTCTTTTTTGCAATTATATTTATAAATTTAGTGTACATTTTCTTTTATCGTGATAAAAATTTATTGAAATGAATGCACTTGGTTATTTTTCTAGCTTTTTATTCTGTATGTATATATAGATAGATATAATATACTTACAAAAACATTTATTTTTTGCACATGTGTTTCTTTTAATTTTATCTTCATGAAAATCTTCAAACTAATTATTAGGATTCATTTTTAGGTGCGTTCGTAATCACATAAAAATCGGAGCATCTGTAATTTTGACTGGTCCGTCTGTTAACATATAACAGCTCAAAAACAACCTAGGCGAATGTTTTCAAATTCAATGCATATAATGGCTGCAGTATTTTGTAGAAAATTTTCAAATTTTATAGAAAACCATTCAAACTTGAAAAATTATGTTAATAAAATTTTCTTCATTCTACTAAATCCTATCTTTCGTATTTTAAATTAAGTAAATGCACCATGACGTGCAATGATTCAAGATTGCCATGGTAATTCAGTCTTGTATAAAATGAAGCCATATTTCCGTATTACTGAATTTACATATTTAATCGTAAAAAATTTTGTATTAATACTTTTTTGCACAAGAATGTACCAGATTTTGCATAAAGATCTCAATTTTTATAAATTTTGTTGTTGTACAAACACCTTTTATTTGTTACGATTGACGCATAATTTTCCTCTTGTTTATTGATTGACACACTAGAATTTAAAAAATGAATATTTATAGTACTTTTACAATCATCAAATAGATAATTATTCCTTAGGAAATTGGTACAAAATTTAATAAAATAAATCACGTCCTCAAGCAGCATCACAAATTCATGAAATATTGGTCGATCAAAAGTTATCGTTGCTTAATATACATTTTTAGAAAATAACATACATGGACATCAAATTATTTGTTCCTGCAAGCAGTACTTTTCTTTCATCACGTTATTCATGCATTTACTTTTCTACCTAAACATATCTATGGAAGTCAATGCAAAAATGTTTCCGAGAATCAAATTATTTTTCGAATCTACATTTTATGAGTAACTTTATCAGTTCAGAAGTTTATGAAATTCCCTTCTTTGCACGATATCTAGCAGTAATAATAAAAAAAAACATTCCTAAAATAAACAAGTCTGGGAAATTATTATCACACTTGCACTTAAGCTATGCAGAACTTCTTTAAGGTGTAGGGTACCCTTTGAAGAATCCAAATGGGTTTTTGAAAAAATAACTTATAATTAAATATGGCTCTTTAGAAACATTTAAAAACAAAATGCATACAAAAAATCGCATTACAAGAGAAGTTACGTCTAAAACCCTTCAAGCTTTTCTACCATGATCAATGGGTGGTTCAATCTTTAAAGTCTCAAAACAGTGATTTTTTATTATTGCGCGCACGATTTCTGAAAAACGGTTGCCTAAAATTTCTCAAAATTTTTACTGAATATATTAAACGTGTAGAAGCACAAAATGACCTATTATGTTTCTTAAGTTAAAAGTTTAGAATTCACAACTATATTTGTTTATTAAAAAAATGCCGATATTTCGAATTTCTTTAAATATTTTTTTTCTCTGGAGCTTAGAGCTCTATTTTTTTCATTGTTGTTTATTTTGAAAACGCATTATATCTGTACTGGTTAACAAAAATCTTGGTTTATTTTAGCCATTCAAATTTGAAAAATCATGCGCGCAATGCATCCAAGTATTTCCAGAAAATGTACTATCTTTAAAAATAAATTTAAAAATTTTCTATGTGTGTATACTTTTTTTAACAACTTTAATTTTTAAAATGAACCTTTTTTAAAGCGTGTTTTCAGTTTTATAATTAAAAGTCAATTAGATATAGAGTGATTGCAATTCTTACAGAAGTCACTTCTTCACGTACATTTTTAGATCAAAGGTAACCTGACCCCTTAAAGAATATGTCATTTACTTGTCCAGAATTCGTAACAAGCTATTTATATTCTTTAAAAAATATATATTTCTTGGCCGTCACATAAATTCCGTCTTGATTCAGCTACAGGGAAATCTGTTTCAGTTTTTCAATATACTCTTTTTTCCATTCTGCACTGCAAATCGATTTTTTTTCTTTTTAAAGAATATATCCGTCCCATGCTGTTTCTTTTATAATTTGTTTTTCATAATCTTGGTGTAAATTTCAATTCATCGGCTTTCATAGTTTAAAAACTTGTTATTAAAATGAATGCACTTGATCATTTGTCAAGTTTTTGTTTCTGTATATATACTGAATGTTTCAAAACTGACTGATAGATTTCAGAATCCAGTAACATGCAAACGGTAACAGATATTTAAAAAAAAAAATCTTCCTGTAAAATTATAAATAATGTCAGGATTTTTTTGTGTGTGTGT
The DNA here is from genome assembly GCA_964019185.1 of Maratus speculifer. NCBI lineage: Eukaryota > Metazoa > Arthropoda > Arachnida > Araneae > Salticidae > Maratus > Maratus speculifer. The sequence goes on along the minus strand of OZ025297.1, from coordinate 12,550,683 downwards.
GTGTAAACGTGATTTTTTTATTTCATTTCGAATATCTAACACTATATAACGCTGAACGTAATAGGTACTGAGTTGAGACTCGAATTTTTAATACTTTGGGATCCATCCAATGATTTTTTTTATCTTCTTTTTCGCATGAATGAAGAAAAATTCCGAAAAATAGTCTGTATTTAGAAGTTATTGCTTGAAGCGCCATCTAAATTGCTATTTGTAAAAAAAAAAAAAACTAATAATCGCAACATAAAAACGCCTGACTAAATCTAAATCTTATATAACACCTATGAAATCATATATATATCACCGTGTGCAAATTATTGAATTTATCCATCAGCCATTTTTGGGATACCCTGTATATATATGTATATACAGGGTGAGTCATAAATATCGAAACAATAGGCTATCTTCTTAAATATTGCCTCTAGAACCATACTTCCAATTGCAAAAATTCATAAAAAAAGGTGAAATTTCTGAAAAGATAAGTTGCAACTCCATGGGGGGGGGGGGGTCTATTTGAAAAAATACGAAAATAAAATTTTTATACGGCCCCCATAGAGCAAAATTCCCAATTAGGAAATTATTCCTTATCCATTCCTAAATTGAACAAAAAAAATTCATCTCTTTATCTAAAAACGTGACAGATATATTAAAATCCAAAATTCTCCAAAATTCGTGACTTATACCACATTACCACGCTTATAAACGAAGATTGTCTGACTGATTTTCAAAGCAATTGATGGATCGTCCACAAATTACCTATTATTAAATGTCGATTTAAGACAGTGCCTCTTATTTGGACATAATAAAGCAGTATATTGGTTTAAATCAAAACTTGTTTTCAAATCATGTTGATCGTCAGCACTGAAGGTATATATGGATCGTCATATCTAGGTCCGGTCCCAAACCGACCCATAGGAGAAAAGGTTCTGCCCGGCATGGTTAAATTTTAAAATCATAATCCAGACCGGCCTAGAAAAAAGTTTTAATCATAGTCCAGCTCAGCCGTGAATTTCTACGTACTTTTTTACTTTCGTGTGGGAAAAAAATTGTTTCGTATGGTAGAATTCTGCCTAAAAACTCTTTTTATAGCTTTTCGTTTTTTACATTTCTACTTTTTATTATAAAATAAGCGCCAAAAACTGTGACACATTTATTTCCTCTATGAATCTCTGTTTATATGTAAATGTTTCACTTATATTTTAATATCGCTAATCCATATCCCGTGCATTGGAGAATTTGAAAAATGTTATACAATAAAACCTTTTAAGACGGAATCCCATAGGAAAGAAAAAATACGTGATAAACAAATGCCCTTCCTAGGAGGTTTAAATGGAGTTTATTTTTTTCTCAGATATTATTGTATGTACAACCCTTGGCATAAAGTTTCCGATCATTACATCAACACTCCCATCTATTGTAAGAAAAGATTATTTATTCTCACTGCATAAAAATGAAACGATTATTGGCGATAATACATTTGCATTAGTAATGAACAACAATATGCAATAAAGAGAAACCATTATACATCAATTTATAAACAAAAAAATTGTGATTGAAATTTAAACACCAAAGAAAAAATTATACGATCATGCTTTGAATGGGAAAAAAATAACCGATCACTGTACTCAATATTTTCTAAATTCACTGTTATTTCGGATGACAGCCGAAATTCTTAGTGGAATGGACTCAATAAGATTTTTCCATACATTGGGAACAACTTCACACCAGCATTCCCTTATAGCTTAACTTAGTTCTATGGCATCTGTAATTCGTCGAAAATCGATTTTTCTTTTTAATGTATTCCACAGATTTTCGATGGGATTAAGATCCGGACTATTGGGCGGACAAGTCATGGTTTGAGTTGGCATATTACCAACATTTTGTAGAAGTTTTTTCATTGATTTGGTGCATTGGACAGCTGCGTTGTCATCTTGGAATAAGAAGTTATTTTGATCCCCGACCATTGATCGATGCTAGGAATCCGAAAAGTGTCTAAAATTTCAATGTAAACTTAATAGTTTACTGTACGTAACACAATAAACAACTTACCGACGCCTTGTAATGTCTTACATCTCCAAACTGTAAATGAAATGAAAATTTAGTCCTCGTATAGACAGACACATTTATCTTTGAACTTCTCACACCAGCTCTCTTCTAAACAAATATTCCACAGTCATCACCTGTTCCGAGAGATATGCGAGATTCATGGTTTAAAATAACTTTATTCCATCATCAAGTGGTCAGTGTGCATGTTTTTTACACTTTTGCAAGCGTTCTTTTCTATGCTTCTTTTTCAAGTAAGGTTTCGTTTTAGCTTTACAGAATTTAAATTCTGCTGCATTTAGAGCATTACGTACAGTGTGGTCACATTCCTTTACGTTATACTCAGACCATTCCGCATTGAGCTGTTTTGAAGTTGCTCGCCACTTTATTTTCGTTATTTCCTTAATTTTTCTGTCCTCCTTAGGCGGTTTCATTCGTGGACGTCCACATCGAGGTAAATTTTCCATGCTGTTAGTCATCTACATTTTTCCCGAATATCGCATACCATACACTGAGCAACGTTTAATAAAAAAACTATTTTCCTTTGTGAATTTAACTCCTGCAAAAATTTAATAATGCTAATTTTTAAATCGCGAGAGCGTTTATTCACACGAGCCATTGTTCAGCATTTCAGAGCTACTTTTCATCTCTTAGCTGGTAGATTTCTTCTTTTAAATAGGATTCAGACATTGTATGCATGCTCAGACACTCCTATCTGTCTTCAATATGCAAATTTTCAATTTGTTTCCTCAGTGATCGATTACTTTTTTCCAACTTCCGTCTTGATCGAAGATTTTTTTTTCCCACAAGGAAACTTTTTCGCATGCAGTATAATTATAAATTATATGATTGATATACTGAATTCACTTATCATTTATAATTTAATACGTGTTCTTTTATTTGCCATATGGTAAAACGCCCCTATGCTCATGAATCTCAAAATATATGCTTCGAAATGCAAAAATCATAAACTTGATAACACTGATCGAAAAAATTTTGCCAAGGGTTGTATTTTGCATGGATCAATCCGTTTTTCGATTAAGACAGAAATTCGTCATAGGCAGATTTTTTTTTCTCTGGTTTTATTGCGTTTAATTTTCTAGCACTTGAATATACTATTCTTTAAATAATAATAATAAAGTTAAAAAAATAAAAGCGATTTGAAAATCTATGTGGTTTTCGTAAAAATTTTGATTGAACCAAATTTTACTTATTTCAGGCACGTATTAGGTTAGTCAAAGACAGTGATTTTAATACGGATTGTTCGAGACCGGGATTACAAATTTTGTCCAGCGCAGACCTAGGAAGCAGTCCCCTCCGGTATGAAAAATACATCAGACCTGGATAGGCGAGTGTTTAGAAAAAAAGTAACGTCTCGGTCCTGATCCGGCTTGGGCCCAGAATACAGATTTTTTAACAGCCTCTCCAGTACGATAAAACGAAGTTGTGAAAGGTAAATTTCCAAAAAAGACTTAATCTGCAACTTAAAAAATAATTTTTTAAATAACTGACTTGCACTAAAACAGTACATTTCGTTTTTCTGCATAATGATATTTTTCCCAACTATTACACCTTTTAACTTGTCTTTAAATTATTAAAAGTTAAGAATTGTTAAAGAAAAAAATTACAAATTTGAAACACGTCATTTTTAATTATTTTACATTAGTTTTATTTCGGGCAAAATTGGAAGAAAAAACATTTACTTTTGAAAATATGATTTTTTATTTAAGTTATATTAGTTTTTCAAAAAATATTTTTAATAGTTTTAAAATTAAAATTGAAAAACAAAACTATGGAGCAAAACTGAAATCAGATTTTCATTTTTAATTAAATGGAAAGAAAATGAAATCCGATAAATCATGTTTTGAGTTATAACGATTTTTAATTATCCCATTTAAACCAGTATACTGGTTTTCCTAAAAATACCTAAAAATTTTATATTTAAATTAATATTTATATTAAAAATTTATTTTAAAAAATTTATATTAATTATTTTAATACTTATTTTAAAAAATTTCTAAAAATACCTAAAAATTTCATATGGTTAGTATACTAACCATATAAAATTTTTATTAATTTTAGGATAAATTTTAGGATGTGATTTTCTTAGCAAATTATATGGCTAACCAACACACACAAAAAAAAAAAAAAATCAAAATTCTAACTCAAAAGATAGATTTTTACACGTTTCTTAGAGCTGTTAAAGTAACATTGTCTTTTGAATTATGAGCATTTCAATTTGTGTCTAGTCCCTTAAAACCTGATGAATAATTCAAACGGCTATAACTCTAGGAATTTTGAATATATGAAGATGCAACTTTTTGTGTCTTAATCAAGACTGGATAAGGAAAGTTTTCCTAATTGGAATTTTTATCCTACGGGGGCCGTATAAAAAGTTAATTTTCGTAATTTTTCAAATAGGCCCCATGGAGTTGCAACTTATCAAAAATTTCACCTTTTTATGAATTTTTGCAACTGGAAGTATGGGTCTAGGGGCAATAATTATGGAGATAGCCTATTGTTTCGATATTTATGACTCACCCTGTATATATACAGGGTGTTTCGCTACCAGACCGACAAACTTTGAGGGATGATAGTAGACATGAAAAGAAACTTTTTTAAATAGGACACCATGGGGCGAAAACTTCTTCTGTAGGAGCTAGGGGCCATTAAAGTTTAAGGTCCAAAATTTCAAACAACGATAAAAAACGGAAAAAAGGCTCGATTCGTTTGCGGTTGTCACTAAAATCATTCTTTATATCACGATTTTTTTAGAAAAATATTTTAAAAGTTACGTTCAAAAAATGTCGATAGAGGGCGCTTTAGACTTTAGAGTAAGGAACAACTACTTTTTACCGTTATTTTGTGCATGGGGTTGAAATTATTCTAAATTTTAGAATTTAACTTAAATTTAAAGCCCAAAATCGGAAACATTGGGATTGGGTAACTAGCAAAAATTGAACTGTGAACAGAGGGGTATATTTTAAACTCTCATAAATATTGGGCAAACAAATCTGTTTTGTTGCGGTTTGCGTGTAAGTCATTCCCCTCGTAATTATTTTATACAAAATGACGTACAGCTTGGTGTCCTCATATTTTGATAGAGGGCGCTTCCGACACATCTCTGACATTTCAATGGCATTACTCCTGGATGTTTTACTACCAGACCAACATACTTCCAGGAAGTGTTAGGGATACAAAGACGACTCGGAATCACATAGGAATGTAACGTTGTAAATGCCCTTTTTGCGAGTTACGGTTAAAGGAAGCAGAGAAAAGAAAACAGAAACAGCAGAGAAAGAGCAAAACGTTAATGCGACAGAAAACAGTTTATTTAAATGTTTTACTAAAAAAGGTCTTCGAAATTACGACCAGAACCAGTCCTGCATGCTTGACAGCGGCATCGCGGGGAATTTCTCATGCTTTGAAACATTCCTGGCATCTCTTATAGTTTTTTGGCTGCTACAGAAATACCAGCTGCGAGGTCTTCAACTGATGGTACGGGAGTCTTATACACCCAATTTTTCATTTGATCCCATCAGAAGAAGTCCGTACATGATAGGTCCGGCGATCTGGCAGGCAAATGAACCGGGCCGCCACGACCTATTCACCACAGTCCATATGTTACTTTGAAGTGTCGGCAAACGTCATGGTAAAATGTGGAGGAGCCCTATCGTGCTGTTCATCGTTCAGATACTTCATTCTGCTACATTTGGAACGGGTTCGCGAATGATAACTTCAAAGTGATCGCTGCTCAGGCGCATTACCGTTTAGCGCCATCTACCGCAAGGAAACCTCAGCGCCATCGACCGACGCTGTCAAACTTTCCAGACTACTTCTGGTCATAATTTCGAACACCTTTTCTAGTAAAACCTTTAAATAAACTGTTTTCTGTTATATTAATATGTCGCTCTTTCTCTGCTGTTTCTGTTACTTTTTTCTCTGCTTCCTTTAACCATAACTTGCAAAAAAGGCATTTCCAACGTTACATTCCTATGTGATTCCAAGTCGTCTTTATATCCCTAACACTTCCTTGAAGTATGTTGGTCTGGTAGTAAAACACCCAGGAGTAATGCCTTTGAAATGTCAGAGATGTGTCGGAAGCGCCTTCTATCAAAAATGAGGACACCAAAGTTGCAGGTCATTTTGAATAAAATAATTACCAAGAGAATGACTTACACTCAAACCGCAACAAAATCAATTTGTTTGTCCAATATTTATGAGCGTTTAAAATCTCCCCCTCTGTTCACAGTTCAATTTTCGCTAGTTACCCGATCCCAATGTTTCCGATTTTTGACTTAAAATTTAAGTTAAAGTCTAAACTTTAGAAAATTTTCAACGCCATGCACAAAATAAATGTAAAAAGTAGTTGTTCCTTACTCTAAAGTCTAAAGCGCCCTCTATCGACAATTTTTGAACGTAACCTTCAAAGAAATTTTCTAAAAAAATCGTGATGTAAAAAATGATTTTAGTGAAAACTGCAAACGAATCGACCCTTTTTTCCGTTTTTTATCATCGTTTGAAATTTTGGACCTTAAATTTGAATTACCCCTAGCTCCTACAGAAGACGTTTGCGCCCCATGGTTTCCTGTTTAATAATGTTTGTCTTCGTGTGTACTATCATCCCTCAAAGTTTGCCGGTCTGGTAGCGAAACACCCTCTCTCTATATATATATACAGGGTGTTTCGCTACCAGACCGACAAACTTTGAGGGATGATAGTAGACACGAAGACAAACATTATTAAATAGGAAACCATGGGGCGCAAACGTCTTCTGTAGGAGTTAGGGGCCATTAAAATTTCAGTTCCAAAATTTCAAACGATGATAAAAAACGTAAAAAAGGGTCGATTCGTTTGCGGTTTTCACAAAAATTATTCTTTAAATCACGATTTTTTAGAAATTTTTTTTTAAAAGTTACGTTCAAAAATTGTCAATAGAGGGCGCTTTAGACTTTAGAGTAACGAACAACTATTTTTTACCGTTATTTTGTGAATGTGGTTGAAATTATTCTAAAGTTTAGACTTTAACTTAAATTTTAAACCCATAATCGGGAACATTGGGATCGGTTAACTAGCGAAAAATTAACTGTGAACCGAGGGGGAAATTTTAAATGCTCATAAATATTGGACAAACTAATCGATTTTGTTGCGGTTTGCGTGTAAGTCATTCCCTTGGTAATTATTTTATTCAAAATGGCATACAGCATTTGTGTCCCCATTTTTTGATAGAGGGCGCTTTCGACACATCTCCGAAATTTCAATGGCATTACTCCTATATGTTTCACTACCAGACCAAGATACTTCCAGGAAGTGTTAGGGCTGCAAATATGACTCGGAATCATATGATAATGTAACGTCGAAAATGCCTTTTTTACAAGTTAGGGTTAACAGAAGCAGAGAAAAAAGCAACTTGATAATTCTACAACACATTCTGTCGGAACTTTTGGTAAAAGCACATGTTCCTCTTTCGTTGCACCACTCTATAGCTCGATGGAGCTCCTCCACATTTTACCAATGATGTTCGCAGACACCTCAAGATAACATATGGACAGCGGCGGATATGTAGTGGTGGCCCGGTTCGTTGGCCTACCAGATCGTCGCACCTACTTCATTATATCAATTACTTTTTTTTTACCTACCTTTATTTTATTAGTGTATAATTTTTCTGTATTTTTTTTAATGAACGTTGCCGGGTGGGGCTAGTTGAGCTCAAACCAATTGGTAGACCCCCCCGCCGCCTGGCTCAGTCTGAATCTGCATCTGTATGGACTTCTTCTGCTGAGGTCAAATGAAAAGTTGAATGTATGAAACTCCCGTACCGTCAGTGGAAGACCTCTCTCTCAGATCGAATTTCTGTAGCTGCCAGAAAGCTGTCCGAGATGCCAGGAATTTTTCAAAGTGAGAAGAATTGCATGCATCGCTGCTGTCAAGTATGCCCAACTACTTCTGGTCGTAATTTCGGACACCTTTTGTAGTAAAACCCTTAACTAAATTGTTTTCTTCCACATTAACGTGTTGCTGTTTCACTACCTGTTTCTGTTGCTTTTTTCTCTGCTTCTTTTAACCACAACTCGCTAAAAAGGCATTTTCAACGTTACATTCCTATGTGATTTCGAGTCGCTTTGCATCCCTAACACTTTCTGTTAGTATGTTGGTCTGGTAGTTAAACACCTAGGAGTAATGCCATTGAAATTTCGGAGATGTGTCGAAAGCGCCCTCTGTCAAAAAATGGGGACAAAAATGCTGTATGTCATTTTGAATAAAATAATTACAAGGGAATGACTTACACGCAAACCGCAACAAAATCGATTTGTTTGTCCAATATTTATGAGCATTTAAAATTTCCCCCTCTGTTCACAGTTAATTTTTCGCTAGTTAACCGATCCCAATGTTTCTGATTATGGGCTTAAAATTTAAGTTAAAGTCTAAACTTTAGAATAATTTCAACCACATGCACAAAATAACGGTAAAAAGTAGCTGTTCGTTACTCTAAAGTCTAAAGCGCCCTCTATCGACAATTTTTGAACGTAACTTTTAAAAATAATTTCTAAAAAAATCGTGATTTAAAGAATAATTTTAGTGAAAACCGCAAACGAATCGACCCTTTTTTCCGTTTTTTATCATCGCTTGAAATTTTGTACCTTAAATTTTAATGGCCCCTAACTCCTACAGAAGACGTTTGCGCCCCATGTTTTCCTATTTAATAATGTTTGTCTTCGTGTCTACTATCATCCCTCAAAGTTTGTCGGTCTGGTAGCGAAACACCCCGCATATATATATAATCCTCAGTTTCCGTTAAGATTTCTCGTTGATAGTGTACGTTGATTTCCCTCTAATCTTCACATTTATATAGATCATTATAAAATTTTTCAACAATGTGTAATATTTCGTTGCTGATTTTGGTGATTGTTCCATCTGCTCTCTTCAGTGCAAAAATACCTTTTCTTCCAACGCATAACTTGGCACTTAGCTGATTTTAAACTTTTGTTACTTTCCAGAACTTTCTTAACAAGATCACAGTTAAAATTTCTGATATCTTCTGTAACACATTTTCTTACTGTTTTACATAATTCAGCATATTCAACTCTTGATTTAGGATCATTTTTCTTCATTTTAAATTATCTGCGTTTTCCCATCAATCTTCTTGTTTCTTCTGTTATTTTCTTTGTCTGTTTTATTTGTGCATCACCGGCTATCTTCTTTGCAATTTCTTGTACAGTATTGGTTAGCTTTTTGTTCACTATTGTAACATATTGCTTTTCTTCTAAAGTTGATTGAAGTACTTGGAAACGGTTTTGAAGTTCCAATCCCAATGATGACAGATGAAGTTTTACAAGCTATTAGATTTATGAGAAAAGGTAATTGCCCTGGAGAAGATGGAACTACAATTGATCTTATCAAAGAAGCAGGAGAAGAATTTGCAAAAAGGCTATCCTTACTGTTTTCCAAATGGATCAAGAAGTCAGATGTACCAGAAGATTGGAATAATGCTGTGATGGTGCTACTTTACAAGAAAGGAGCGAAGGAAAACATTAAAAATTGCCGTCCGATCAGCTTACTGTCAGTGATTTATAAAATTTTCACCAAAGTTTTAACGACAAGACTTGAATCAGCTCTGGACTCAGCTCAACCTAGAGAACAAGCAGGATTCCGAAGTGGATTCAGCACTATGGATCATATCCAAACAGTAAGAAAACTCATAGAAAAACATAAAAAATATAATTTACCTCTCTGCCTTGCGTTTATTGATTATGAAAAAGCATTTGATTCCGTCTACACATTAGCAGTAGTAGAATCTCTGGGGGACATTTGTATAGACAAACCTTACATCAATATCATAAAGAAGATCATTACAAGAAAGCAACATCCGTTGCTTTCTTGTAACAACCATCAGCAACCATCCGTTTAGATAAAGGAAAAGCGAAGATCAAGCTCAGAAGAGGAGTACGACAAGGAGACACCATTTCATTTAAGCTTTTTAATGCTGTCTTAGAAAATATCTTCAAGAAGCTGGATCGGGAAAACAAAGGGATTGGAATAAATGGGGAATATTTAAGTCATCTCCGGTTCGCCGAAGACATTGCAATTTTCAGCAACAGTCCTGAAGAATTGGAAATTATGCTAAAAGATCTTGCAGATGCTAGCATCAATGTGGGATAAAAAATAAATTTAGAAAAGACCAAGGTGATGTTTAATTCATTTACATCAAAAAAGAAAATTGTCTACAAGAACACTGAGATTAAAGAAGTGCAAAGTTATGTGTACATAGGACAGGAAATATCGTCGGACAATAGTATCATGAATGAAATCAATAGAAGAATAAGAAATGGGTGGAGTGCTTTTGGAAAGAACAATATTATTCTGAAGAGTAATATGCCTCTTTGTTTGAAAAGAAAAGTGTTTAATCAATGTATTTTACCTGCATTAAATTACGGAGCAGAAACATGGACACTAACAAAACGGATGATACAAAAACTACAAACAACACAGAGATGTATGGGAAGATGTATACTAGGCAGACATATGTAGCAGATGTATACTAGAAGAGACAGAAAGAGGACAATCTGGATAATAAATCAGACAAAAGTTTTTGACATCCTTGAAAGAATCAGACAGCTAAAATGGAAATTGACTAGGCACATTGCAAGAAGACAAGACAATAGATGGAGCACAAATATATTACAGTGGTATCCCAGAGATGTAAAAAGACCAAGAATACGACCACAAGTAAGATGGAATGACGAAATTAGAAAAGTGGCTGGTGTAAATTGGATAACGAAAGCACTAGACAGAAAACATTGGAAAAATCTGGGGAAGACCTACATCCAGCAGTGGATCGAAAACTGTTGATGATGATGATGATATATATATATACAAAACATATATGTTTTGTACAGATGTTTTTTCCACTCCAATAATAATCATTAAAGTAAAGAGTAGGATTCATTCTTAGTTTCGTTCGCGATTATTAAATTCACAGCATCTATAGATTTCGAGTGGTCCGTCCTTTATCAGTTTGTCCGCTAATAACAGCAGAAAAACTGCCTAACCGAATGGTTTGAAATTTATAATATATAATGGCTGCAGAATTTTGTCATTTTATTTCAAATTTTATGGAAAGTGAGTAAAAACTTTAAAAAAAATTAGTAAAAGTTTTCATCATTCTATTAAATAATATTATGCGTAATTAATTCAGTGACATACTGTGATGTGTAATGATTCAAGATTGCCATGATAATTACGTCTGGTTTAAAATGGAATCATATTACTTCGGTATTCCTGAATGTAACACATATAATCGTAATAAATTTTGTATACATTCTTTTTTGTTTAAGAATATTTTTTTCTTTAAGATCTGTATATTTGTAAATTTGGTTATAGTACAAACTTCTTTTTTTGTCATTTTTTATGCATAATTTTCTTCTTCTTCATTTATTGACTATGTTTAATTTAAAAATTCGCATTTGTTGTTTCCTTCTAATTTTTGAGATAGATTATTATCATATAGAAAATTGGTATGAAATTTAAAAAAAAAAGTTTATTGTAGAAGAACCATAAATTCAAGAAACAATGCTAGATTAAAATTTACCGTTGATTAATATTTAATAAAAGAAAATAACATACATGGCCATTTAAATGTTTGTGTTCTGCAAAAACATCTGTTACAGTAAAAGGATGTAAAACAGTACTTTTTTTCATCACATTATTTATGCATTTACTTTACTATCTAAGCATATTTATCGAAGTAAACGCAAGATAGTTTCTGAGAATCAGATTATTTTTCGAATATATATTTTATGAGTAACATTATGAGTTCAGAATTTAATGAAATTCACTTCTTTGCACGATATCTAGCAAGAAACAAAAATTTTTCTGAAGATAAATAAGTCTGGAAAAGTAGTCTCAGGCTTATTCTTGGGCTATTCAGATATTCTTCAGAGAATATGCTGTTTATTTGTCCCGAATTCGTAACTAGCTCTTTGTATTCTTTGAGAGAAAGATATTTTTTGGCCATCACGTAAACTCTAGCATGATTCAGCTATAGGGGTGTCTGTTCAATTTTCTATGTATTCTTTCTTCCGTTCAGCACTACAAGTTGAATTTGGCTTTTTTTTAAAGAACTAACCATATCATACTTTTTTTTTGTAACTTTTTTTCATAAATTTTGTGTACATTTCCTTTCGTCGTATTTTGTCGTCGAAAAAAGATATTGAAATGAATGCACTTGATCTTTCTTCTATATTTTTATTCGGTATATACATGTATATATTTATGCCGGGTGTCTGAAAAATACATAATGGATTTTTAAATCCAATTGCTTACAAACGGTGACAACTATTTAAAAAAAATCTTGCAGAAGAATTGTGGATGATGTCAAGAAATTATTTTCTGTGATTCTTGATTTTTGTTCACATTCCAATCAACAGAAGGAAATGAGATCAAGAAGTGCAAAGTATAGACCTAATTTTTCGTAATTTTCTATTCATTCTTTGTAGTTTAATTTCCTTTTTCAGCATGAAAGAAGAGAGAGTGCCCAAAAATGATCCTGGATTTGGCAGTTATTGCTTGCTGCACCATCCATCGTTTATGTTTGTAACTAAAATCGAGAATCGCAGCATAAAACCTTATCAAACCTTTGTGAAATTTTGAACAAAATTGATTGCAAAAATCTAACTCTGATTATCATGGAACACTCTAGACTGATTTCGAAAGGCAGAAGGCAAATTAGTCATCAGATTAGTCCTCCGCAGCTCAAAATAAAAGATAATTAATCGTTCAAATACCAAAAAAGAAAGAATTATTTGTCTGAATATTTGTCAAATTAGCGACTATTTCTCGCAGTACCATTAGTTGTTTGAAATTCTAACTAAAATATAGAATCACACTAATAAAATGACATCGTACAAATCCTGACATCATACATAACCCTCTTGTAAGAAATATTTTAATATCTGTCATCGTTTACATGTTAGGGTATTTTAATATCCATTAGTCATTTTTCGGACACACGATATAGTGTTATAAAATATAGATATTCATTTTTCTATTAAAAAAAGATAAAATTGGTATTAAATAGATATGACTGAAGAATAATTTTCAAAATTGCATTAAAATATAAATTAATTTCCATTCATAGGAGGTTTAGGTGATTTTTGAAATATTTCAGTGCGGTTTAAAACACATCAGGTTGCAAAATAACTTCAAATGGAATTTTCAGGTTGCGATCAGGCACAGTGATATTTGTGCAGGACGCTTTTAATTTTTTTCTTCTTAAACCTTTACGAGGAATTTCGATATCTTCAAAAAATTGTTATCTATTCTTTTATGTATCATGAAGTTTGATATTTATTTTTCGAAATACTATGTATAACAATTTTGATGTTTTCGGCCATGTTGTAAATGTATGTTTTAATTATTATTTACTATGTTGTTCAGTTTCTAAGGACCTTTTGAGCTGGTAGTAGCTTTTCAACCTCCCCAACCTCTTTCCCTTCCACTAAAATAATTTTTTTCAAGCTTTACATATGAAGCTAAATTTTTAAATATACCACCAATAATTATGTGGGAAAATATTTACTTAGAACAGCTACTGAATGTTGAAATGTCTAATATTGATAACAAGTCATTTACAGTTCCATTAGCTTGAATCTTTTTTGCTTCTGTTCGGTTTAAATTCCTCAACAGTTTAAAGAAGGAAAAAACAGACAAGCTGATATTTATTTTCAAATTCATAAATAAAAGCAAAAAATTTTGAAATTTTGTTGTGGTAGTTTTGTTATCAGACATACAGTTTCTTAATACTTGATATCAAATCCTGTAGTTAGTTTTTGTTAGTATGAACAGCAAATTGAATCTATTTTCAATCGGTTTATCTTAAATTTTGAATAAAGAAAATTAATAAAAGTAATTTACAACATTGTTTATTTTCTTTTATATTAAGTTCAATATGTTACAATTTCAAGTTTATATCAGATCTGAAAATATTTATAATCATCAATAAGTTGACTATTTTGAAAATATTGTAATAAAAAAATAGGATATATACAACAGAGTAATTTAAAATAACTTACGCTACCCTTAGGAGATTTCTACTCTAAACTGTTTATTCAATGAATGATTCTTTGCAAAAGTCAAGGATTGTTCTCTCTCTCTCTCATCTCATTTTGATAGATAGTTGTGTAGTGTATATGGCGCGTAGCGCCATGTATACTAACATGATCTGTATGCAGTTTTTACCATATCCATGGTCTGCCAGTAACACAGTCTACAGGGATTGAGCAGATATTAAAGTTTGTTTACATATAGGTTGGACACGCAGTATGTAGAATCAGATAAGGATTGTTTGCTTGTTTGCTCTCTCTCTCTCATCTCATTGTTCATGAGATAGTTGTGTGGTGTATATGCTTGTTTGTTTATTGAACAACACACATCTGATTTGTGTCCTCGACGTGAAGCCTGCTTATAAATCATCGTCAACAGAGATAGCACAAAAAAATTACAATACAAGAGATGTACAACCGGGAGCTCCACAGTACATGCACTGGAGCTAGTGGGATTTGAATCCCCAACCTCTTACGCTCGAAGGCGATTAGCAGCTTGGTGTTTCGAACAATCGGCCACTGAGGCCCCAGATGAAGACTATACAATGCAAAAAATCTGACCCTTTTGCTGGATCATCACTCCACTTCTTTTATAAAAACGATTACTTCAGCCTATCATGGAGCATTCTCATGGATCAAAAAAGAAATATTCTATAAAAGCGGGGGAGTGATGATGCAGCAAAAGGGTCAAATTTTTACAGTGTATGTTGACTTTTTTAACATGTGCTGTTGCATCATGGAATTGTTGCATGTAATAAAGATTCGAAATATCAGCTTCGTTAAATCGTATAAATAATAAAATGTGCCGTTCAGTTGATATTAAACTTTTTATTTCAGCTTAATTTTTGTATCTCATTTTCAACATTTAGTTAAATGTTTAAGAACATTTTTTTTGAGAAAAGTGTGTTCTATTTGAAGAAAAAGCGTGATTTACAGCATATAAAAGCACCATGAAAAGATGATCATTGCATTAGCAATGCCAAAGGTACCTGTGTGGGACATCGTAATACAAGCAATTTTGAAAAAATGAGAGTTATCTATTCCTTTGAGTGCAAACATGGAAGGAGATTTATATTTTTACAAACATAAAAGAAAGTCAATACGGTAACAGTGAATCTACTGTGCAATTTTTGATCAAAATTAAAAATTTGATAGACATTATAACAGCAACAAAGCCAAGAAATAACTTGCATTTAACCTCAAATCAGCATGAAAAAAAGTTATTTTTCTTTACACGTTTACAAGCGAAAATTATTCTGTCACACAAGTGAAGTGATTTAAAAAAGATATGTACTTCATTTAAATGATATTTTTTAACCTATTTCACGATATTCTGTAATTCAGTTAAATTATGTCCAAAATATCTTATATTCATAGTTTTCCATACTTATGTTTCTGTAATTTCTGCAACAAAGTGTTTACATTGAAAAGAATATCAGATGGCACGCTCATCAGTATATTGTCTTGGAGCATCGTTGAAGATTTATTGGACACAGTTTTTAAGTACATTTTAAAGCATTACAGGAATAGCCAATTTCCAAACTATATCTTCTACACTGTTAAAAATCTGCTGCATTTTGCTGCAACGCACTCCCCTGCTTGTATAGAAAACGGTTACTTGGCCGTGAAATGGCGCTTTGTCATTGGTTGGAATTGGGAGATATTATATACAAGTGGTGGAGGGCGTTAGCAGATTTTTAACAGTGTAGACGCTGTACTGTTGGCTGATCGCATTCTGATTATGCACCCCTTGTGTATATAAACTATTAAAAATTTGAAACTTTTGCTGCATCGTCACTCCACCCCTTTCATAGAGTATTCCTATTTTGACCAATGCGAATGCTCCATAATACAGTCAAGCACTGTGAAAATTTTCACCCTTTTGCTGCATCGTCACTCCACCGCTTTTATAGAAAACGATTACTTTTCCCAATTATGGAGCATTCTCGTGCGCGAAATTCTAAAATGGAGGGCCAAAATCACAGTCAGGTGTGATCCAGCGACCTCATTGGTCGTGTGGTTTGGGTGAAAATCACGAACGTGTTTCTCCATTAGAAAAAGAGTGAGGGGTAAAGTAATTTTGAAGCAATTGTTACCGTCTGTTCTTACGATAAACCATCGAAATTAACTCAATTAAGATATTTTGATGACATTATGTAAAATGAAAGTGAAAAATAGATTATAAATGAAAACAGATAAGATTTACATCAAAATTGCCGCTACGATTTTTTTTTCGAAAAAAGGAGTAAGGTGATATTTCCCCTATCGCTAAGAAATTGTTCTTTGAAAAGGACGTGACTCAATGACCAATGAGGTGTTTAGATTTCACCGGACTGTGATTTTGGCCCTCCATTTTAAAATTTCGCTTCTCGTGCGTCAAAAGAGAAATATTCAATGAAAGAGAGGGAGTGACGATGCAGCAAAAGTGTCAAATTTTTTACAGTGTTTCTATAAAAGTGGTGGAGTGGCAATGTAGCAAAAGTTTCAAATTTTTAACAGTGTACACTGTTAAAAATTTGACCCATTTGCTGAAGCATCACTCCACAACGTTTATAGAATGTCACTTTTATGACCAATGAGAATGATCCATAACACGGCAAAGTTGAAATTTTCTATAAAAGCGGTAGAGTGATACTGCAGCAAATGGGTCAAATTTTAAGAGTGTATAGCTATTATTACATACACGCTGTAAAAAATTTACCTTTTAGCTGCATCGTCACTCCACCGCTTTTATAGAAAACGATTACTTCATCCAATTATGGAGCATTCTCATAGGTCAAAAGAACTTATATAAAAGCAGGAGTGATGATGCAGCAAAAGGGCCAAATTTTTTACAATGTACACTATAAAACTTTTGACCCATTTGCTTCATCGTCACTCCACTCCTTTTATAGGATATCTCGCTTTTGACCCATGAGAATGCTTCATAATAAGCTGAAGTAGCGAGATTTTTTTCCCAAGCACCTTCGTCGTTCCAAGCCCAAGTTCGCACTCTGATTGATTGTTGCTCTCGGCACGGTTTTAACGTAACTTGGCGTAGCGATAGATGTTTCCGTCGAGTTTGATTTCCTTCCGAACCGAGTACAAAGTAAACTGAGTTCAAAGTAAAAAGTTGTGTGTGAAAACTTTTAAAGAGTACAGCTTTTAGTAAAACACGTTCCATCCAATCCAATGCTGCAAGAGAAAAGTTACTTTGCACTCGGTTCGGAAGGAAATCAAACTCCTCGACGGAAGCATCTATCGCTACGCCAAGTATGATTATCGCCAAGTTACATGAAAACAGTGCCGAGAGCAACAACCAATCAGAGTGCGAGCTTGGGCTTGGAACGACGAAGGTACTTGGGGAAAAAATTACGCGCTGAAGTAATCGTTTTCTATAAAAGCGTTGGAGTGACGATGCAGCAAAAGTGTCAAAATTTTAACAGTGTAGGTATCTTAATTATTAATGCTAAATTCAAATATCTTGTCTTCGAGGGTAATGAAAAAGACAGGCTATCGCGCTTCATTCCTCGTATCTTTTTCTACAGACCGCTGAAATCACGTGAATGTCGAATGCACGAAAGCAGACACACAAAATGAGCATTACTTCATTCTAGTAGTCTGTAAAAAAAGACACCGGGAATGAACTGCAGTAGCCTGTCATTTTCGTTAGCCTTGTTTTGTCTTGATATCATTGTGGCACCATACACTGTTATAAATTTGAAACTTTTGCTGCATCGTCACTCCACCACTTTTATACAAAAACGATTAACTCACTGTTTTAGGAGCATTCTTATTGGTTAAAATAGAGATATTCCATAAAAGCGGTGGAGTGATGATGCAGTATTCAGTGTTTTAATAGTGTACACTGTTAAAAATATCATTAAAAATACCTCTGATTCTAAAGGCTATCTTTTTTCTAACCAATGACACTGCCGAATAAACGCCTATGGAGCATTCTCATTAGTCAAAAATAGAGAATCTTTAAAAAACAGAGGTTAACAGTTTTACATACTTAATACCTTTAGCAGTGTATCATGCTCAGATTGTACTTACAAGGAAGGTCTCCATTGGAAGCATACTCAGAATTTTTTGAAAAAAATACGAATTAAGCTATTCATCTAGTTAATAAAGAATCAGTGAAAATTAGCGGCGGAATTACATTATTAGATATGTAAAAAAATAAAATATTTCGGAATAATTGGCGTGAAAAGCTGAAAGCGACGCGGGATTTGGCGAGCAGTGCATTTCCTCGCCAAAAGCAGACGATTTTAACGAATCTGAAAATTGATTTTAATTGATTTCACTGTTAAAAATCTGCAGCATTTACTGCAACGTCATTCCACTACTTTTATAGAATATCTCTCTTTTGACCAATGAGAATGTTCCATAGCACGGTGAATTGACCGTGTCATGCACTGTTAAAAATCTGCTGCATTTTGTTGCAACGCACTCCACCGCTTGTATATAATATCTCTATTCCAACCAATGAGAAAGCTCCATTTCACGGCCAAATAACCGTTTTCTATACAAGCAAGGGATGCGTTGCAACAAAATGCAGCAGATTTTTAACAGTGTATTTTTCAATTTGGAACAATTTTAATCAATTTAAATTGTGTTTTAAATGATAAAATATGTTAATTTCATTTTGTTATAAGTAGATATAAACGTATAGGGCAAAATTACACTTAAAGTAAAGTAAAAATGCAAAACTAAAATTACTTAAACTAAACTTATTTAAATAAATTGAACATAGAAAGTTTTTTCTTTAAAAAGTATTCGAAGCGTAAAAGCGTATTTTTCAAAATTTCGTTTTTTCGCCAACCGGAGATAAATCGCCAAATAAACGAAATTTTTATTATTTTTTTACGGACGGTATAAAGAGGTTCCGCCGAAATTTTTTTTATAATTATATATAACTAGATGAGAAGAACATTCTGTAATTTTTTCAGATTTTTCTGAGTATGCCCGTATGGAGACCTTCCTTGACAGACTAACACGTTTGCCCAAACTATGGCAAATCTACACATTTTCTATTCGAGAACTTAGCGATATTCGCTTGAACGAGTTTGATTATACGAGTTAACAAGTATTATCTTGTTGATAATGGATTGTTAAAAATTTGACCCATTTGCTGCAGCATCACTCGACAGCTTTTATAGAATATCTCTTTTATGACCAATTGGAATGCTCCATAACACAATAAAATAACCTTTTTCTATAAAAGTGGTGGAGTAATGCTGCAGCAAAGTTATCAAATTTTTAACAGTGTGGCATGATTTCCAAGTTTCTAGCGATTTGTGCACAATCGTCTCAATCAAACAAATATTAAACCCTCTATGTCGCCTCTTTCTTATCTAGATAGCCTAAATTTTGAAAATTGTCAGTATAGTTTCCACATTATTACTGCGGAAGACATCAAAAAATAGGCCAAAAACCAGATAGATTTTTCGAATTACAGATTTCTAGTAAAACACGTGTGACCTATCAGAAGCTTGATTTTTTCTAGTCAGTGTCTTTTCACTAACAGCAAAAATTTCATCTACATATAGGCTTTAAAATAATTTTTGCCATGAAAACAACAGCTTTTTAATTTATTTAGATAGGATTTATTGAAACATAAATGTGCTTGACATAAAAGCATACTTTTAAAGTCATCATCAATATACAGGGACGTGATAGCACAAGGAAACTTTACAACACAAAGGAAATGCAGCCGCGAGCTCCACACAAATAGTGTGTACAATGGAGCCAGTGTGATTTTGAACCCACAGCCTCCTACACTCGCAAACAATTAGCCGTGGTGCCAAGACGATGCCACTTACTCCAGCATAACACATGTCTCAAGCTGTAGCCAATCAACCAATTAAAACTAAACAAACTAAACAGCAGAAAAGAATAATCGATTTTGACGCGTTATTAAAGTACCGAAAATTTTGAAGGATCGTAGGGGATTCTGAAATTGTGTTTATATTAAATAACATATTAGTGAGTATTAATTAAATGTATTTATAATAAAATGTTCTAAATAATTTCACAAACAGTTATTAGTTTTAATCTTGTTACTAATAACTATTTATACCTCCCAAATAACAAATTAATCTTATTTATAGACGATTTTCTTTTAATTTTAGTTAATAAAAGTCTTATACAATTTTTGTACATTTTCAAAAGAACCATGATAGGGGGATACAGTTTTCCTAAGAGTCTACACAAGTCACGGAACGAAACACTTAGTTAAATTTTAAACCTACGGGACTTTAATTACATATTTCACGCTGTCTTTTAAATTTTTTAATGTTTCTTTTGCATTGAGCAAATGGACTTTGTAAGTTTCTTTTCGTTCTTAGGTACGCTTTCTATTCGAAATACTGTTTTTCTTAAATGGACAGTTTTATTTTAGTGTCGATAAGAAACGGTTCTGAAAACTCAACTCAAACGAAAGTTAGTTAATTAAGTGCGATTAGGATTAAACAGGTACCTTCCGGGGTAATCGGGAATCCAGAGGCTCGTCTGAAGGAGCGTTAGTAACAATTTACTTAAAAAAATAAAGTTGTATATATAAAATAAGTCAAAACTGTTTTTTTTTTTCAATTTAATATGAAAAATCGTTAAAATTATCATGCGTTTATTGATAATACATAGCTATGTCTTTAAGAGCAATTTTTCACTTATTTAAAAGTTTTAGTACAATTTCACAACAAAATCTGTTTATTTAACGACAAAAGTATCTTATTTATATATAAAACATGAACATTCAAAATTTAGATCATTTTTTTTAAGAAAAAACATTCGTCTTATCTAAGAGTACTGCGGATCATTCAATATAAAAAAAATATTTAAGGAAATCACTGGTTTTAGCCATCAAATAATTAATGATGTGTTTTCCTTGACTTTCATTTATAACACGGGACATTTTTGCAACGACCACCAATCCCTGTCCAGACTCCTCAGATTCTATAAACATGTTACCTCTTTCTGGAAAATATTACTTAATTACCCATTGTATATCGCAGAAAATGGTGAATCCTGTAATTCGTTGTCTTTCATTTTTTTTTTTTTTTATTGAGAGGATTTTTTGACTCTTAAAGCATAATAAACCAATGACGCGATAACTGTTGTCCTTATCTGTCTTTCTTTTCTTAAGATCAATTACCTATTTCAACATCTGGTTTTATAAAAAAGTTGAGGGGAAAATGCTACTGCTTGTTTTTTTATAAAGACGCTAAGCAAAAGTAAATTAAACAGACAATAAGACATTTTAGTTGCATAAGTCTAAATATCTTCACCATTTAATTCTTTTCACACGTAACATTTATAATAATTTTTCCTTTTTTTTATTTTAAATATGTTTCAACTGAAGGCGTTTATAAATTTTATTACGTGAAATTTTCTAAATCTGAAAAAAAATGTCAAATTGTTCTTGAAGCTATGATTTAAATAATTTATATAATAAAACTTTCAATTTAAAATTAATAAGTTAAAAAAATGAACTCTGCACACAACAATCTAATGAATCATGGACCTGTACAATGTGGTTAAATTTCAGTTCATAGTTTTTTTGTTGTTGTTGTTATAAAACTTTTAAACTGAACTATTTGGACCAACTTCAAAATTTAAATTATGCTTAAAGTAATTCTTCGACATAAAATGTCTGCTTCATCGTCTGTTCACACATATTTTTATTGAAACTACGAGTTTTTATATATTTATATGCAATAATTTAACATAAGCCCAGAAAAAGCCCGGTCACTATTTGATATGTGACAGCAGCAGAAACGTGGGTTACTTCGAACAAACCAAAGCGGGTCATAGTATTCAAATTTCAGGCAATTTACATTTAGCAATGTATATTTTAAAAGAAAGTTTGGATTTTTAACTGTGCAGCGCTGTTTTCAAAAGTGTTATTTGTTACTTCCTCCCTCCCCTCCCCAAAAAAAATCCAAACCGTTCATTGCCTCTGCATTCATGCGCATAAATTTATTTTATTCATAATATCTATTATTTTGTCGATCAAACGATGCAAACATATAAAACCGGTTACAACTTCTATAGAATACCTTTTTAACGTTAATCTTTCAAAGCATGTTTTATTAGCAAATAATGAAATTTTATGCATTTAAATGACGTAGAAATTGTCGGCTTGGTCATTTTACAAATAGTTATTCAAAACTGTGCTCTTTTCACTTTTTTAAGTTCTCAAATACAATTTTGAGAAAATATGATACATTTAATCTGCGTTAAACATCATTTCCAATTTCGTATTCATCTGGTTCTTTTTTTTTTAATGTTTTCAAGTAATTTTTGTTCAATAAATTTTACAAATTATCTAAATGTTTTAAAAATATCTCATCTTAAGTAGTAAAAGTTTATGATCCCTATTCACAAGATGGCTTGTTTTTCATTTTAAGTTTCCCCTTTTTTAACCAATCTAACTT
This sequence comes from Maratus speculifer, assembly GCA_964019185.1. Taxonomy (NCBI): domain Eukaryota; kingdom Metazoa; phylum Arthropoda; class Arachnida; order Araneae; family Salticidae; genus Maratus; species Maratus speculifer. The sequence continues at coordinate 12,528,125 of OZ025297.1, read as the reverse complement.
TCCATTATTAAAGGGTACTTTTCATACTTGACTCCCTCACATTCTTATACAAATTAGGTTAACACTTTTACGAGTTACTTTGAAATATTAACTAAAAGGTAGATGAAATATTAAACTTTAGTGTTTTTTAACTTTGTTTTACCTCTGAAAGTTCATAATGGCTAATTTGTATGGAATCTCAGATTTTGTTCAAAATAATATGGGTCATTGCAAAGTGATATAGTCCGTGTGAAATCAACAAATTTAAAGAAAACTTGTTGCACCATTGTCAGATTATTTTTTTATAGTCAGACATATTAGTGAAACCCTCAAATCAGGAATTTAAAAATAATTTTCACAATATTGGCTGAGATATAGCCATTTGAAATCTGGCCATTTTTGGAATCCTATAAATGGCCATAATTTTACAACGAATGGATCAAAGACTACGTTTCTGGTAACAATTTGAAGCTATTTGTATACAGAATGTATATTTTACATCAAAGCAATATATAAATTTTAATTTCTTTACTTTTTATTATGTGCAAACTAAAAATGTCCCCCAAAAGAAGGGCTGACTGTAATGGTCATAATTTTTTCCGAAACATGGTAAAAATATTGTTCAACATTGTGTGCTTTAAATAAAAAAATGGAGACATAAAATTTGTTATTTTAAAATAAATGTTTTTACACATAAGTTGTCATTAACCAAATAATAATCATTTTGTAATTTGTAAGTATTCCTAGCTTAAGAAATAATGGTTAAAATATTTTTTATATCTAAATTGATGTAAAAGTATATTCAAAACCTCATTTGTAATGATTTTGTAGGAATCCCCCCCCCCAGCCCCCTTCCAAAAAATAAATACAATTGAAAAGTTTTTACACTTAAAAAGATAAAATAATTAAGGAATATGATGTATAATTACAAAATACCTATAAATACAATACATATAAATGGGTATTTACGTTACATATAATGGAGAAAGGAGTGGAATGGGGCAATAGTTTTTTCTCTTTATGTATCATTCTAAATATTTCATCAATCACACTTTAGATGATACAATGGTGCCCCAATCTTCAGTTGAAAAAAGTAGCTTATTTAAATAAGCTTGCAATTAAAGATTTTTCAAGGATCTAAAGTAAATTTTTATTTCATACTTTTTATGCTTTCTTTATAATAATTTGTTTATGCATAGATATAATAGTTTCTTTTTTTGTGAAACATTAAACTGTATATTATCTATAATTGACAAAGACTAAAAGCAGCATTTCTGCTTATACAAGAAGTTTAACATAAAAAAAGGTAGAAACAGCAATGGTACATGCCAGCAAAGGGGAGAATAAAACAAGTTTAATTCTTACTTTTTTTAATTAGTTAAGCTTAAATTATTATGCAAATATTTTTAAAGGGTAGTATATTAATTGTAACATTGAAAATGTATTCATTTACTTCAAAATATAAACTGGACGGGTGATTTCTTAATCTCTAACAATCCTGAATTTTCCTTCCAGTGATGAAGATACTGGAATTTGATGTTGTAGAACAGACATTATCGAATTACTATCTTTGTTAGAATGTAAATATAGCCGACACTAGACAATTTGTTTCTTGTAATGCATTGTTTTATAGTTCTAGTTTCTCCCTGTTAGTGGAGAGGTATGGGACACATTTTGAAGTTTGCAATCTCTTTAACCCATTAACGCCTAGCGTCCTCGTTTGAGGACGGTTACAAAAACAGCAAAAAAGCGGTTTTCCCACCAGTAAAGAGGGAGAAAAATGTATACCATATTTCACGAGACAGAATCCTTGATAAATTTAGATAAAAGTTAATTTGCTTTTAAAAGTGGTGGGAAATACGAAATTTAAATTTTAGCGAAGAAAATAATTCGGGCGTTAATGGGTTAATTATAAAATTGTTTCTATATTGTTCAAATACATTAAAAAATGTTTCATTTTTTATTATAAAAATCGGGTTTTTTTTTTTTTTTTTTTTTTTTTTGTCAAATAAAAATGATTTTCTCATTTTCGTAAAGTGTCTCATTCCTCTCCACTCTCTCCTATAGAAACTATTTAAGACCATTTTCCCATTTACTACCAATACTTTGAGAATCAATGAAATTTTCAGACCATTAACATTTAGAACTGAACAATATGTTGCATGTGTATAGGGTATCGATTGGTCAAAAACGTACTCGATAACTATAAAATTATGTTCATGCATCCTCATGGCCTTAATTCTGATAAACAGATAGCCCCATCAGTGGCCGAGAATTTCTGACCTCACAACTGGTAGACGGTAGGTGCAGGGTTTGAACCCAATCGCAGCCGTCGGCCTAACCGTTCGGAGTTTTCGTGGTTTTCTTCGAACCTTGCGTAAATACGGGTTAAGTTCCCTTAGAAAGACCGCCATGAAGGGCACTCCCCCAGGGCCTATATCCATAGAGTAGATAATCGGCCGACACAAAATAAACCAAACGAAACAGTTAAGTGTCTATTGCCGTAACTGCTACAGTAAGAACATATACTGTTGCACCAGAGAAACATCGATCAATTCAAGCTTTATTCTTAAACTTTAAGACTGATTTAATTTCTTGGTAGTTTAAATCTGAAGAAAAAACTATTATATTAACGTTATATATATGTAATTAAATATTTTGTCTAGATTTGTTCCATGTGTAAGTAAGTTTAAACTTAGTCTTATTTCTTATCACTTTTAATGTTTTGCCCTGGATTTTTATATATATATTTTGTCTCATTGTATCTGGATTTTTGTTCATATCAATTTTAACTCGGTATGTACTAAAAACATCAAATGTCAATTCAATTATCTCATTTATATAATATATATAATTTACACAATTGAATAAATTCAACTGTAATTTACAGCTAGTATTTCTCCAACATTTGAGGGGAGAATTTAATGTGGCTTTTATTTAATACAGTCCATTACAGTAAGGTATTTAATATTTATGTAAATATACAGGATGTATCTAAACTATTGGGCAAAATTTTAAGGGGTGATAGTGCACATCAAGAAAAACAATATTAAATAGGAAACTAAAGATCCCAAACGTTTTCCGAAGGAGATAGGTGCCATTAAAGTTTAGACCTCCAAGCGTCTTGTTAAAGGGTAAAATTGTAATGTTGTTTTCTTAACATTTTGTTTTAAATCTTAAGAAAATGCGATTCTTTCAACATTATTAAAAAAATTTTATTATAAAAATGAATGTGATCCTCCAGAGTACGAATCATTCTTCGAAGTATTGAAAATTCATCAAATCTATTAAATTATAGTATTTTAAATATTGCTTATATTGCAGTGAAAACTGGGGCTCAGTATACGGAATATTACGTTCCAGACGCTTAGAGGGTTAGTGTCCAAAATTTCAAATAAATATAAAAAACGGTAAAATTGGTCGATTGATTTGCGGTTTTCACTAAAACTATTCTTTATGTCCTTATTTTCTTGAAAATAAATTATAAAGATAAATTTCAAAAAATACCGATAGAGGGCGCTTTAGACTTTGAAGTAACGAACAACTATTTTTTGACGTTATTTTTTGCGTCTCTTTAAATGTTTTCGGAAGCCTAGACTTAAATATTGACCTCAAGATGTGAATAGATGGGAGTGGTTCAGTAGCCCAAACTGAACTGTGTTCAGAGGTTCAAATTTCAAATGATTATAAAAAGTGAAAAATTGGTCGATTCGTTTGCGGTTTTCGCTAAAACTACTCTTTAAATCAGTATTTTCTAAAAAATAAATTTTAAAGATAATTTTCAAAAAAATGCTGATAGAGGGCGCTTACACTATGGAATAACGAACAACTATTTTTAACCTTTTTTTTTAGTCTCATTAAATGCTTTCAAAAGCTTAGACTTAAATTTTGAGCTCAAAATCTGAATCGTTGGGAGTAATTAAGTAGCGCAAAATTGAACTATGTTCAGGGAGAGGGGGAGTGTTAAATTTCAATTCCTGAACACAATTCAATTTGCGCTTCCTAACCCCTTTCAACTATTCAGAATTGAGCTCAAAATTTAAGTCTAAGCTTTTGCAAGCTTAGATATTAGATACAAAAAATAATGGTTAAAAGCAGTTGTTGGTTACTCGTAAATTTAAAGCGCCCTCTAACGAAATTTTTTGAAATTTACTTTTAAAATTTATTTTCAAGAAAATACTGACATAAAGAATAGCTTTAGTGAAAACCGCAAACAAATCGACCAATTTTTCCGTTTTTTATAATCATTTGAAATTCGAACCTCTGATACTTAACTACTCGCAACTATTCAGATTTTGAGCTCAAAATTTAAGTCTAGGCTTCCGAAAACATTTAAAGAGACGCAAAAAATAACGTCAAAAAATAGTTGTTCGTTACTTCCACCCCCCCCCCCCAGGGGGATACCTTCTTTAGCTATTCACGGGCTTCACAACCCCGGGGCACCTGAGTGATCTTTCTCCTTTCCTTTTCCTCTTACTCCTCTTGTCTTCCTTTCATCTTTGTTTCACTCTCATTGTGGTTTCCTCTCCGGAGGTGAGGGCAATTCTGTATGGGCCGATGTCATCCTGTATATCGACTCATGGAGAATTGTAAACCACCCACGCGTTGGCCGTGCGTGGCGACCCGTGTCCCTGGAAAGGGGGATCCTGGTAGTTGAGGGAAACCAACACACTGCTTTGGCCTCTGCTTCAGGTAGACGGGAGGTGCATATTGGTCCCGTATGCATCAATCGGCTGGTCAGCTGGCTTTTGTCACTGGCTTTAGGGATCAAGTGATCGAGCAAATACTAGTCATCTCGTTAAGGGTGGAGACTGACATAGGTTTGTCTTGTGACCGTATGGGCCCTGGTTAGCACTGGTGCACGAATGTGCATCCCCTTGTTGGGCTCGGTAGTGGGTGGTGCGGCCGGGGTCTGAATTTTATTATTTTTAACATGGATGGGAAAACTTCATTTCCTTCTGTGTCTCTCCCCAGTGGAGAGCACCTAACTGTTCCGACTTCTTCCTTCACACGCTTTTTTATTGTTAAACGCACTGATAGCCACTCTGATAGTTCCTTTGGCAAAACGTCACCATTTCTCATAGCAAAAACTTTCCAGTCTGCCTTAGGGGATGGTCATACTCTCAAAAAATTAAAATCTGGGGATTTACTAGTGGAGGTTTCTACAACTAAACAATCACAGATTCTTTCAAATAGCTCTACAATAGGCCCTTTTTCTGTTTCTGTTCAGGTGCATAAAACTCTAAATACAAGCCGATGCGTTATTTCTGAACCAGATCTTTTATTCTCTACGAAAGATGAACTCTTAGAAAACCTAAAAGACCAAAATATTATAGATGCACGTCGTATCACGATCCGTCGGAATGGCCAAGTCCTTCCTACAAAGCATGTCATTCTCACTTTCAATAGCCCTACTTTACCAACACGAATTAAAGCTGCTTACCTAAATTGTCCTGTCAGACCGTACATTCCTAACCCTCTCCGTTGTTTTAAATGTCAGCGATACGGCCACACTAAAACTAACTGTCGCGGTTCCCTTACCTGTGCACGCTGTGCAGAAATTGACCACGACAGCAATTCATGTGAAAAATCAGAACGCTGCATAAATTGCAAGGGTAATCATACAGCTTTCTCTCGCTCTTGCGCAAACTGGATCCGTGAAAAAGAAATTCTGACTGTAAAAATAATGCAAAATCTTTCCTACCCAGAAGCTCGTAAAATTGTAGAAGCCAGAACCCCGTCTGTCGGCGTATCTTATTCAAGCCTATTGAAACAGCAGTCTAAATCTGTAAGACATATTAGCACCCAGACTGACTTTTCTATGTCATCGAAAAAGTCAGCCAAAACACAATCAATAAACACCCCAATCAAAGAATCCCGTGATATCTGTTTACCTTCGTCATAACCTGTTACTATTTTACACACATCTACTCACACACAAAAATCTGCTCAATTTAAAAATCAGAAATCTCAAGCTCAATCTAAGGGATTATCCAAACCTCTAAATGAAACTAAGGCCGTTACCTCACAAAAAAATGACCCGAACTCATCTGCATTAAGCTCTAAAAAACCCAACTCTAGTCAAATAGTGAAAACTGGTGTTCAGAAAGAAGGGACCAAGGCTGGGATCCAAACTGCTACAAAATCAAAAACATTACAGAAATCACATATGCTTAAAAAACAAACTGAAACCATAAAAACCCCAACTCCAGCAACCCCACGGCGGAAGACTATTGTTAAAAGATTGCAAAATGCATCGCTCAGCCCATGCAAAAGAAATTTTAAAGATCCCAGGCAACTGCAGCATTATGTCCAAGAAGCTATGGAATCCGAGTCTCACGACAGTGGCTCGGATTCCGAGGAAAATACTATGTTTGAAGAGTATGTGCCTGGTTAAAGTTGTAATTATTGTTTTCTGTAGTACTTTTCCAATTTGGTTATCGTGTCACTATCTTACTGTTTTAGAATTTTTAACTAGTTTTAGAATTTTATCTTTTTTACAATTTTAAATATGTTTGTCTGGTTTTAATTGATTTTTAATTTCATGAATCACCGCATTGTTTTTATCAACTTAACTCATATCTACAATGGATTTTTAATGCAACTTTCACCTTTTACATTTTGTTTTGAAATTTAATATTATCTTATTTCTACAATAAACTAATGATTTAGCATTTTACTATTTTTGCCTTCTTATATTTACCTGACCATATCCAGATGGGAAGCCCCCCATCCGGATATTTTGACGTTGTCTTTTTTTCCTCATTTTTACAATTTTGTCTTTGGTTTGGCGCAGCATGTCCCTCAAGGGATTTTGTGCCATTAAAACCTATACAACCAACCAACCAACCGTTACTTCAAAGTCTAAAGCGCCCTCTATCGGTATTTTTTGAAATTTATCTTTATAGTTTCTTTTCAAGAAAATAAGGACATAAAGAATAGTTTTAATGAAAACCGCAAATCAATCGACCAATTTTACCGTTTTTTATATTTATTTGAAATTTTGGACATTAACCCTCTAAGCGTCTGGAACGTAACATTCCGTATACTGAGCTCCAGTTTTCACTGCAATATAAGCAATATTTAAAATACTATAATTTAATAGATTTGATGAATTTTCAATACATCGAAGAATGATTCGTACTCTGGAGGATTACATTCATTTTTATAATAAAAATTTTTTAATAATGTTGAAAGAATCGCATTTTCTTAAGATTTAAAACAAAATGTTGAGAAAACATTACAATTTTACCCTTTAGCAAGATGCTTGGAGGTCTAAACTTTAATGGCACCTATCTCCTTCGGAAAACGTTTGGTACTCTTAGTTAGGTAGATTTCGTATGAAATACTACCTATTGCATTGTCTCCCATGTTGGAATTTCTGAAAAATTTTTGCGGATCTACACGAATCATGACTCCTAGACCCCAAAACTACCATCAGTAAAAAAGTTTATATATATATATATCTATCTATCTATCTATCTATCTATCTATCGGTGTATATCACTTTCTTCTAGACACGATAACTTCCATAATTATGCTCAGATCTTCATCAAACTTTTACATAAAATCAAAGGGCATAAAATCTCGGTTAAGTTCGTTAATGGGCAAAATCGGACCAAGGAGGTGAAAGTTAGGAGGGTTTTTGTGAAAACAGAAAAAACGCGATAACTTTTTAATTAAAATAGATATCGAATCAGTTTAAAGTTTATATTACTTCTAAAAAATGAGGAAAAAGTTTATGCGTGACAGATTTTTGATAAAGTTAAAAGTGGGCTCAAGGGGCGAAAAAAACATGGTTTTTGGGAGAAAAAAAATCATAACTTCGTCAATTCTCAAGATATCAAATCCAACTAAATTTTATATAAATGTACTCAATATTATCTAAAACTTTTGTATTTACAAGTTTTTGATAGGACCAATTTTTACCGATGAAAAAAATTAAAAACGAAAAGAAAAAGGGGGGAGGAAAAAGAAAAAAAACCATAACTTACTCAATTCTTAAGCAATTAAATCTAATTAAATTTATTTTACATCTTCACAATAATATCTACAATTTTTATATTGACAAGTTTTTCATAGAACCAATTCTTATAGCAAAAATAAATTAAACAAAAATAGGAGTTGGAGAAAAAACCTCAAATCCAAACTGCTTATATTCTGACTCATTTTAAAATTCATTTTTGATTTTAAACGCATCCAAATGACAGATCCTATTATTTAGCAACTATATAATGCGACGTATTGGCCAATTTTTTGATAAAGGCAGAATATATTTTTAAAAAGGCTGCCAAAAAAGGTATTTTGAACAGATTTCCCGAAGTTTTCATCATTAAAAAATTCATTAAGTATAACAAATTGCGTTTTTTATGCGTCATTTTTAAATTCATTTTTGTTCTCAAACCCATCCAATTTATAGGTCCTATTATTTAGGAACTATATAACTTGACGTATTGGGCGGTTTTTTGATAAAGGCAGAATATATATTTTTAAAGGCTGCCAAAAAGGGTATTTTGAACAGAATTTCACGAAGTTATCGTGATTAAAATTTGCGGAAATTTAAGAAATTGCGTTTTTACCGAGTCATTTTTAAATCTTTTTTTGTTCTCAAACGCATCCAATTTACAGGTTCTCTTATTTAGGAACTATATAATGTGACGGAGTGGCCAGTTTTTTGATAAAGGCAGAATATATTTAAATAAAGGCTGCCAAAATGGGCACTTCGCACAAAATTTCCCAAAGCGACATGATTAATGAACTGTGGGTATTCAAATAACAAATTGGTTATTTTATGACTCATTTTTAAATCCAATTTTGCTCTGACACACATTCAATTGACAGTTTTTTGTTACTTAGGAACTATATAATGTGCGTATTCGTCGATTTTTTGATAAAGGGTGAATATATATATTTTAAAAGGTGTCAAAGTAAGCACTTCACAAAAAAATTTCCCAAAGCGATCATGATAAAAGAATTGAGGTTGTATTCAAATAACAAATTGTTTATTTTATGACTCATTTTTAAATTCAATTTTGCTCTCAAACGCATTCAATTGACAGTTATTTGTTATTTAGGAACTGTGTAATGTGCCGTATTGGTCAGAGTTTTGATAAAGGCTAAATATATATTTAAAAAAAATCTGTCAAAGTAGGCACTTCGCACAAAATTTCTCAAAGCGATCTTGATTAAAGAATTGTGGATGTATTAAAATAATAAATTGGTTATTTTATGACTCATTTTTAAATTCAATTTTGCTGTCAAACGAATTTAATTAACAGTTTTTTGTTATTTAGGAACTATATAATGAGCATATTGTTCAATTTTTTAAATAAAGTAAGAATATAATTCAAAATATATTGCCAAAATGGGCATTTGAGTAAAAATAGGCTTTTTTTTTTTTTTTTTTTTTTTTTTTTTTTTGAGATGAAAACTTTTCGAAATCTACCTCCGCCTATAGGCCATGCCGAAAGGGATTTTTTCCCATTTAATATTGTTTGTCTTGTGTTCACTATCATCCCTTAAAATATTGCCGAATAGTTTAGATACACCCTGTATTTTAAGAATTAAATTCATATTTTGATTGAAATAAAAAGTATTGTAGAAATGAAAATTTACTCATATTTTAATACAATACATAAATATTTAGTATAAATAGCTTGAAATTGATATTTCTTTATTGAATTTTATATATACATACAAAACATTAATTTAGATGTTAGAAAATTTTTAATGTTAACCATTATTTCTTAAATTAGGAATACTTAGATTCTAAAATGATTGTTACTTGGTTAATGACACCTTATGTGTAAAGAACCATTTATTTAAAAAATATATATATCTCCAATTTTCTTTTCTTTAAAGCACACAAATGGAGCAAAGTTTTCAATAAGTTTCAGAAAAATTCTTAATTCATTTTTTATGGGCCATTGTAATCAGCCCTTTTTTTGTGGTGATATTTTCAGTTTGCGCATAATATAAAGTTAAGAAATGAAAATTTACCATTTTATAATGTAAAATTTACATTTTTTTGTACAAATAGCTTCAAATTTGTACCTGAAACATAGAATTTGAGCCATTAGTTGTCAATTTATGGCCATTTATAAGCATTGATAAGATTCCAAGAAGTCCGCCATATAGTAAAAATGATCAATTTTTAAATGACTGTCTCAGCCAATATTGCGACAATTGTTTTTAAATTTCATATTAGAGGGTTTGACTACTATGTCCATGATAAAAATAAAAATCTGACTATGGTATAACACCCATTGGTTGAATTCGTGTGTATTTTGTATTAATTATCTAAGACAGAATACTTATTTTCCGTGTCAGTTTTTTTCCTGCTTTTTCCTTTTTCTTTTATGTTTCTAATAAATATATTTGTCATGTAAAAGGGAATATATACAACTGAAAATTTGTTGGTTTTCATTTTTCTAAAATATTGAAATTAATTCCAGGTGAAAAATTTAGTTTTTCTTGAATTCCCGTTATGCAATTGCAATTTGGAATCTTTACAGCTATGTCATTTTTGCTAATTCTCTACCCATGTATTTTAGACCGGATAGCGGCAGCACAGAGAATCACCTTATCGAGTTCACAGCTGAAATTCTAGAATTATTGAACTGTATTATTATATTAAAACGCAATCGGTCTGTCAAGTGGTTGGTCGAAAACACATGAAAACCCTATTTTAGCAATTTTCTTGGATTTAACAATTTTGATTTTCTGTACCGAAATGTATGAAAACACAGAGGACTGGAGCATGAAAACACAACAGTAAACTTAAGAGTCAACCTCTAAAACCAGATTTTCATTTGGTTTTTTACCAATGTTCTTTTTAGATCGATTGCATTTTAATCTGTGAATTGAATTTTAACTATAGGTGCATATTCACGAAAAGAAAACTTTTTGACTCGGCGGCTAATTTTTGGCGTCTAAGTCCCCATCCGTTGGGAAATTTTTCCTTTTTTCTCGCGATCATTTGACAAAAATTGCGTTTTTTTTTTAAAGTTTGTTTCAGCTAGGTGGGGATATTTACCAAATGGCTCAAGCACAACACGCTCTACTTAGCAGGTTGTATCTACTACGCTAAAAGCTTCAGGCAAGGTCCAAGACAGGACTGCCAAAGGGAAAGGAGACCTTCCATAGATGATTCAGTGCCAACTCCAGAATAGACCAGGGACAGTAGCTGAATGATCTCCAGACCACCGTCAAAAATATATTAGATAATAAATGAAATAATGGAAGATGAGCACATGACAACCCTATTTATTTAGGGCTTACCCAAAAAGTAAACATAAGTGAAGAATTCTTAGTAGTGATAAATTATAAATTATATATACAATGTAAATAAATAAAATAAACCAATGAACAGATAAATAATTTGAAATTGATATAATCACATTTCTAACTTAAATAGTACGGTGTGATAAGCTTTTTTCAATTTTCAGTAAGTTAAAACAATGAAATGATAATTTAGAGATAATTGAATAGAAAAAGAGAAAATTAAAATTAACAATTTTTTTTTAATTTTAAGATAATGTAAATCTTGCTAATTAATTTTGCTAATGAGAATTTAGCAAGATTTCTATTTACTAAATATTTTTATCGTATTCATAATGTCCTAATTATCTATTAAGTTCAATGTTGGCAATTGGAAAAGTCCTTGATTTCTTTCCAATAGTGCATTTTTATTTTGGGAGTATAATATACAAAGTAAATAATCTTTTCTTTATATATAGAATATGTGCCTTGAAAAGCTTGTACTTAAAGCCGAAATGAATGAGACACAGAAGGAAACAGCGCAGAGAATCCTGTCTGAGATGGTAGAAAACCGTCTGGCTGAGAGAGAAGCAAACCGTCTGATAATCAGAGCCGAGAGAGAAATAAGGCGTCTGAGAATCGAAGCTGAGATATATAAAAGGAAGATGGATGAATTGCAGAGAAAAATTGACCAGCTGCAAGCAAATGCACCTGAAGACAGTATGTAGAATTGCGCTTCTTTAGATAGTGTATAAATTTTACTTGAACGGAGTGTTATGCTTCAGTTCTACATAATCGCGTATTCTAAATCTATTAAAATTTGGGAGAAATGCTTTTACATTTCATCTTCAAATTCTTTCGAACGCTATTTTCAATATAAATTTCGGTTTATACCAAATAAGAATGCAAAATTTCCTTTTTTTTTTCATTTTTAATAGGAAATCCCGATAAGAATACTTTCATGGGCGCTCAAACTAAGCAGGAAACACCGGCGCTGTAACTTTCCATTGTAAATTTTTTAATATTATTTCCTTTGTTTTATGTATCGCAATCAGTCGTCTCGTAAAATCAATTCATTAGGATTTTATTATAAGCTTTCGGCCGTGAGTACTTATTAGTCGTTACTCAGGCAGTTTTCACTGTATATAGAACAGCATTACTTACTGACATGCATGAACCAACATTTGCCATTTGTTAAAAATTTATAATATAAAAATGCTGTACTTGGTAATATTCTATGTCATGTATTAAAGTCATTGTTAAAGAAAATAAAAATAAGGAACAGTGGATATTTGAGTTTCATTTATTCTTTCTATTTTAATCAAATTAATTATGTATAAAAATAATTAAATACTAACAATTATATAACGAAGTTATTTATGCCGATCAAATTTTAAATATTCAAATCAAATGATTTAAATTCCAAAATTCAAATTTATTAAAAATACAAAAATTAAAATTGGCGAAGATATAAATAAATATGAAATTTTCAATTTCCAACATCGGGCTCAAATCAAGTACCGTAAAACGGGGTGAATAGGAACGAAACTTCCCGATCATATAAATAAATTCACTATAAATATATGTGATGATATTTTTAGGTGCCAATTTTTTTGTGAGAAGGTAATAACGTTAAGTGTTGGAAAATTTAGCTTTGATATGTTGACTTCACTAATCGGGTATATAAAAAACATAAAGAGGATCCTCAAAAATCTCATTTTTTCAACGTCTTCAAAACTTTGTAACTACAGTTTTTTTCGTATTCTAAACTTAAGAAAGGGGATTTTTAATTAATGATAGACCTGTAAACTACATGCCATATTAAATTCTACTTATTTCCAAACTACATATTGAAAAAAATGAAAAATGGCTTGTAACATCAGAGGTTTAAGATTTACGGGGTGAATCGGAACACGTTTTCTCTCATGGTTTACTTTTCTATACAGTAATAGTTTCATGTAATATATGAAAACTTATGTATCAATATGTATTGTAACAATATTTTGTTTGTTCTAATTACTTGAAGAGTTTTTAAAGTTGTCAAGAAATTACTTAGTTAAACAAGAAAGTCAACGCCTAATGAAACAGACATGGGGCATACTATAAAAGAATTTAAAAATAGCAATTTAATTGGAAAAACTGCACAAAATTATTATCTGACATCCACAACATTACACAAACATCTCAAAATGAAAAACCAATTGGAAAAGAGAGGGATGCAAACAGTACTAAGGGCTGAGGATGAGGGCGTATTAGTAGATCGTATTAATACATGCAGCCATTGGGGTTACTCAATAGATTCACCTACCCAATGACTACTATTAAAGGATAAAATAGAACAGGGCTGAATTTGTATTAAATTCTACCTCTGCGATTCGAATATAATTTATTAAAAGAAATTTTAATTTTTCTTGATTTCAAAGTTGTTTTCTAATTTTTAAATAGGCATATCTTTACTTGTATATAAAATAAAGGCTTGGTTTCACAGTAATTACGTGTTCCTATTCCTCCCTTGCTATTGTTATCTGTTTTTATTAACCTTATTAAAGATTCAATCGGAATAAAGATTGTAACATTTGTTCCGATTCACCCCTATCTGCGGGGTGAATCGGGACACCATTAAAAAAATAAATAATATATGTATAAACAGTAAAAATGTTTCGTTTTTGCTTAAAAAGTAAAGAACAAAACAAGACCGAAGTTTCTAGTAAAAAAATAAAAAAATAAAATAATCAGTTTTCGATTTTTTTAACGTTAAAGTTGAAAAGTGTTCCGATTCACCCCATTTTACGGTACCTTCTGTTTACTCGCATGACGATTTACCTCCAAGCTATGATGTCTACACACAAAACATTGAAATTAAGGTTCTCTTAACAGAAGACATTGAAACAATTGACTCATTTTCAAAATTTTAGTATTTCCCGTGTGACACAAGGTATTCAACTGCATGTACACAAAACTTGAAGTCTTTGATTTAAACAGATTTTGTGTATGTGCACTGTGACGGATATACAGAGAACAGAGATAAATAGGATTTTGTCAGATAAACGAAACCTAAAAATCTTCGTTACAAAAAAGTAAAGATTTTCAAAATTTAAATTTACAGGATTAAATCTGAAACTAGCGTTTAAAAATTTGTATATTTCGTTATTTATTTAAAAATGTGAAGTTCTTTCATTTCCGTCCAAAAGACACAATCTTCATAAATTTGAGTATAGCATAAATATTACTTCAAGAATAAGATGTTTTTAAATTCCTCAATTCTATGTATATTATTCGTTGACATACACGCGTATTCTGTATGAACCATACATTTACAAAAGAATTTAATAATTTTAGAATAATTTTCCATTTTAACTCTTAAAAATGAAAATAGTTTTCAATTATTTTTAGTTAACTCTTTCTCATACAGGCCATTTTGAAGTTGATGAGAATTTTTTATATTTATAAATAAGAAATATTTATATCCAGCCGTCTCATGTCATCTATTTGTTTTTGCAAATGAGTTCTCTCTCGCACTTTCCCAATATATTAAATTAATCCATTTCAGATTTTCTAATTAACATTTAATGAAAGATAATGATTATTGAAGAAAAAAATAATTTCGGGAAATTTTTATATTCAAAACTATAAGTAGCTAATTTGTAATTCTTTTTTCAGGTGCAAAAAAGGAAAAATGAAACTTCGGGATATATTTTTATATAAATTGTAAATGAAGACACTCAATTATTGTTCCCTAATTTACAGTTTTGAGCTAAGTAATTGTCTGTAAGGAAAGATTTCCTTTTTGTATTCAATTTTTGTATATATAATGCACAGCGTGTATAATTTTATCTTTTGATAGTATGTATAGTTAAAAAAATAATATTCATTCCAGATTTGAAATGCCTACTTATTTAATAAACTTGTGCATTAATTGTATTGTATAATTTAAATATTTTAAGAGCAGTGCTACCACCGGAAACAAAATGTTTATTGTTTAGTCTACTAGTAATAAAATTATTTCTCCTCATAGATTTCTACTGATCTTAGCTATAGAATATTTTTGTATTGAAGCGTAGCAGGAAATATAATAAATTAGCCAATGATAGTTCTCGAACACAATAAAATTGCGCTTAAATAAAATACAGTGTTTAAATCCATTGTTGTAAAAAAAAACTTCAATAAAAAATGTTTTCATTACATTACGAAATTATATATCAAAATGAACTATGATGCACACGCCGATCCAAAATGAAAAGTGCAAAAAGAAAGACATAAATGAATGTTGAAATGGGTTAATTTTTTAAATACAAATTTCATGTGACTCTATTATCATTAATAGAAATCTACTTCTTGTTGAAACAAATTAATCTCCGTAAATAAAAATTCTTACTCAAAAAATTTAATAGCTTTTTCTAAAGTATTTTTCCGAAAAGTCTTAGAAAAATGCGCTAGAAAGTTAAACTGTATTTTTCTATATGTGAATTTCTGATCAAATGATCAAGCAATTTTTCAAGTATTGAATTTCAAAAATTACTATATTTCACAATGGAATGCTAAAACGAAATCTTCACGCGTAAAAAGATAATTGCAATGTATCCAGACGTGTCCATTGGTTATAGCATGAGGTTTAAATAAGTAATGAGTTTTTAAAGAAACAGGTTAAAAGTATATATATTGTAAGTAAAAGTAACTCAATATGAATGATGTCGATGAGAACAATGTTTGGCGATTTATCTCATTACCAAGCTAACAAAAGCACTCTATTTTGTGTAACAAACATAGTTATCTTTATTTTGTTTCAGATTTATGTATTCCAGCTATTTTGGAAACATCGATTTCATGAATTATTAATCAATTTCTTTTATTCAAATTGAATTATTTCTCAGCATCGCATACTTTTCAATTTTACTCTGTTGAATAGAGAGTTTGTACGTCCAATAGTAGAATGTTTGAAAACTGACTTTTTATGATTTTTCAATCAAATACTCGAATATGGGATAGTATGGAATAATTCATGTATATGAATACTTCGTAAGTTTACTTTTAAAAGTAATAATTATTTCAAATTTTAAGGGAAAACAAAGATTTCTACCAATCATCCTAGGACGGTCGTTCGCACTCCTAATTATATAAGCTTCTAAAGATGTTTGAGATAGATCTTTCTAGTAACGTAGAATATATCTCTATGCCCCACTAAAAATAATCTTAAGATTATCTGAAGAAATTGCCACTTTCTACAAAATTTCTACAGAAATTTGAAGAAAATTTGCAGACTTAGCTTTATCTTTAAAATATCTGCAGAATGGGCCAAATACCTTCGGATATCCCACAGATTTTGGGCCCAAAATCTATAGATTTTCTACAGTTTTTTTTTTTTAGTGGGGTGGTGATGCAATTTTTGTCATTTCCCTACACTTTTTCAATGTTTTTGTGTCCAACACATTACTTATCTGCTTTTTTTTTAATTGTTGTAAATTCTGAAGTGGGTTTTTACAGCATTTTTGCCGATCCCACCGAAGCTAGTATAGGGGAGAGAAATACGGGCTTCTGATAGGTCGAAAAACTGTTTGCAAAAAGATCATCTTGAATTCTAATGCACATATTAGGAAAGTATATGGGTATATCATTAAAAAAATAATAAAGAAGAAATTACAATTATTTTAAAAGTAATATAGAACAATTGAGTTTGACGCCGTAAAATGAAAATACGGTTGTTTCTAAATAAATTGTTCTGATTATGTATATATGTGCATATCATGTTAAAAAAATAGAAAGAAAACATGGCAATTCTATTTTTGTTTTCTAAAAGTAATACAGAACAATTGTTAAACATACTGATTAACTTCATTAATTATATATTCGGAGTTAACTAGTTCTTTATCTATTAATGAATATGTAAAAACAGAAGTAAAATCCAGCTTTCAAAAGCTTTTCATACAGAAATTGATGATTAAATAAACGTAAACGGAAAATGAAAGAAAGCAAAATTATTCAACCAATCAGAAGCCCGTATTTTTCTCCCCTATGCTAGCTTCGGTCGGATCGGCAAAAATGCGTTTTTACAATACTGACTGAGACACATACAGATCTGCACTAATGCGAGGCGTTCATTTTGTGAAACTTTGTATAAATGTTTCTCGAGTCTTTTGCACCACTTCGTTTTCAAAGAGTCGTTCCCTGCTTTTTCTCTTGCATAAACAATTCTCCTCAAACTGACTCGTCTAACGTATGGCATTGTCAGGATTAAATGATTATTTAATGTATTCGCTCTGGAAATATTATTGAACAACGACAACCGTATTCTAACACGCATCTTTTTCGTATTGTAACACGCATTGGAAATTTTGATACTTAATGTATTAACGCCACCGCAGCAGAAGTGACTCTATATCGCCCATTTTCCCCCGAAATCCGATATGTTACTTTGTTTTTAAATACAGTGTTTTGAACTTTGAAAGTGTTCTATTTTATGATTTGTCGCAAAAAAAATTAGGTGTAGATTAAAAATTGCCAAATCTGTAACTGCGGTGGTGTTAATACGTAAGTACCGAAATGTTTTAAAGGGATGTTGCCATTTTGAACAATAGCGCCTCTATTGACGATTTTGATGATAGAAATTTTTTTTCGTTGTTTTATAAAACTTGCAATGCTTAACATTCACATTATTTCTAAATTAA
Organism: Maratus speculifer; assembly: GCA_964019185.1. NCBI lineage: Eukaryota > Metazoa > Arthropoda > Arachnida > Araneae > Salticidae > Maratus > Maratus speculifer. Next base: position 12,510,225 of record OZ025297.1, on the reverse strand, counting down.
ATCCATGACGACAGTTTAACGTTGCTTACCTTTTTGTCCCTTTCATTTTGAATTACCCCGTATATTAATTTTACTTTTCTATCGCATTATTTATGCCTTTATTTTTCTATCTATACATATTTATGCAAGTAAAAACATAATATTTTCCCAGAATGGAATAAGTTTTTCGAATCCATATTTTATGAGTAACCTGTGTTTAAAAATTGATGAAATGCAGTTATTTCTATAACATTTAGCAGGAAACAAATCTTTCAGAAAATAAATCCCAAAAAGTAGTCTCGTACTTAATCTTAAACTATTCAGAGCTTTCTCGAAGAATGTTATTTACATGTCTTGAATTCGTAATAAGCTATTTATATTCTTTAAAAGAAAGATTTTTCTTGGCCTTCACATAAATTTCAACATGATTCAAATTTAAAAGCAATCTGTTAGATTTGTTATGTACCCATTATTCTATCCTGTATTTTAAATTGAATTTAGTTGTAAAGGGGTTACGAGCATATTCTTTCTTTTCTAATCTCTTTTTTTTTCATAAATTTTCTGACAATATACTTTCATCGTCTATATAAAAGGTATGGACATGATTGCATTTTGCCATTGCTCTTTCGCTCAGATATGTAGCGAAATTATATTTTTGCAATGAAAGCATTACAGAATATTTTTTATGTATTTAACCTTATGTAACATATATATATATCAATGATCCGATCAAGTAACATATAAAGCTTCGCATTAAAGTCCATTTATTCATCCGCCTATCTATGTGTAACAGCTCTGTATAAATATAGGGTGGTTATAAATTAACATGAGGTGTTCAGAGACCTCTAGTGAGTAAAGTATTAGTCGAAACACAACAAAATTTGATATTTCTGCATAATAGACCATGGGATTTTAAATTCTTTAAAAAAATCGCCACCAGGATCTATTTTAGCGCTGTTTACCGACTAAAATGCATTAATTTGCATAAAATCCGTTATATGTAGCAGTTATGAGTAATAAAGAAAAAGCTGGGAGACTTCTCATCATTTTTAGACAAATGCTTTCTGATGCTCTCATCTTACGTGACCGTGCTTTGCTAGTAAAGTTATCAACGGAACGAAAATTGCAATCCTGCTCTTCGTGAATTTCGCCGATTAAAGAAGTTGCTAAAAAGGGCCCATGCGCATAATAAATTTACGGAAGTTGATTCAACAAGTTGAAATTACAGGGACTCTAGCACGGCAACAAGCCAAGGACGCAAAGGGACTATTCAGCAACAAGTTGACGAAATTGCAGATGCTATTCTCGAACAGGTGATGGAAAATGTGAAAGGTATACCAGCACGGCAGTAACTCGGCAGTATAAAATTGATTTGTACTGTATTGTTTGGCTTTTAAATCACTCAATATTTACACTAATTTTTCGGCCCCAAAATTGCTACTAATGGCAATTTTTTTTAAGAATTCGAAATCCCATGATCAATTATACATGATCATGAAATTTGGTTACATTTCGTCCAATACTTTATGCGCTAGAGTGCTCTGAATACCTCATGTTGACTATCCTGTATATAGGGTTTTGCAGTGTAAATTGACAAATTTTTTTTTTATTAGTTTTGAAAATTACATATATATAAATTTCATGCTGATTCATTTGTTGGGATTTTTCTCTCAATTGAAAAAAATCAGATTAATTTTTAATTTTTTGTAATGCTAAGATTTTATGTTTTTTGATAAATGTCAAATACTAAAAGATATCAACCTAGATTAACACAAATTTAAAACTTTAATACTTTTTAGATTCTGGGCAGTGTAATCGACTATAGAAATTACATACAATTTAGAACATGAAAACTATGTAAAGACACTTCTCATACCAACATCCAAGACAAAAAAGCATAATATGTCTAGTATAGAATTACTTAGTAGTTCATGCTAATTTATTCATATATTGGCAATTCAGCATAACTATCTAAATCTTATTCATACTAAAAGAAATACATGACATTATTTTTTAAGTCTTCAATTTTTATAACTCTGCATTTAATATACAATACAGCGATTATGATATCTCTAACTTCATTAACTACAAAATGATTGTCATCATAGACATTTATTCTTTTGTAATTATTAAACCATAACGTTAGAAACATATTTTCAAATATAGTAAAAAAGACTTCAAATTAGAAAATCCAAAATTATCAATTGATGACTTCGATGATACTATGTGTAAATATATGGTGAGGTATCTGTATTATTAAGAATATTAGAGATTACTATATATCGGTTGAAGTATTGTCTGATATATTGTATCAAAAATTTTATCTCATAAAATTGACAGCTGTATATAAAAAAAATTTCAATACATTTGTATGTTACTACCCTTACCTTTGTTTTACTTCTATGTTTACAAGAAAACAAAGAACTATGTTTACAAGATTCGTGTAAATTTTCAACTTTTCGTTTTCGATGGATTATCGTTTTAGGAGGTCAGACATACCAGAAACATTTTTTTTTTACAAAATGTCTGTCTGAGTCGGTGAGTCTGCAACATTATTTGTATCTGAAATTTTTTTTTGTGTACGTTCTATCGCAAGAACCAATTCAAAGAATGTATTAAAAATTTATATTCCGTTAATCCCTACGATAAAATGGTGGCGATTCGTTTTTGGTATAAATTGCTCAAAATGTGCTGCTATGCGGCAGTTTTCACGATTTTCACAGTAGCTCAGTGTCCAGAGCTAATACGCGGATTTTCAAACTTCAGATACTGTTAAACTGTCAGTTGGTGCTTGACATGAATTGAGTTTTTTGTACATTTTGGTATAAATTTCTCAGCAGATAGTGCTAATATGCTGCATTTTTTTTAGATTTTCGCAATGACTTTTTTCACCAAACTTCAAATTCAGTTAATATTTGATATAACTTGGTGTTGTTCACACTTTGATGTAAATCGCACAACCGGTCGCGCTGCTGTGCTGCGTTTTTCACGATTTCTAAAATGACTCTATTTCAAGAACTAATGCATGTATTTTCATCAAAATTCAGATTCAGTTAGTTTTTTATACGTCTTTATGGATTAGTTTTAGGTGTAAATTGAGCAAGAAGTGGTGCTCCTATGCTGCATTTTGCATGATTTAAGTAATTCTATCGATAGTCGTATCTCAAGAATTAATGCACAGAATTTCATATCATTAGAATGTTATATATATGTAGTATAGATTGTCATTAAATTTTGGCATTGCGATAGCGAATTTTGAAGTGTTATCATGCATAAGATAGAAGAAAGTTTTTAAAATGCCACATCCGATTAGTTACACAAGTCCTTGTGTATTATATGTTGTATATCTTTTATCTATATTTTCATGTTGATTTTCTTTTAAATGAAATGAAAATATGAGATAATAGTATCTCATTCCTTTCTCCCTCCCATCCTTTCCAGATCGGGAATAATACGTAAAAGTTTAAATTTTCTATCTCTGCAAACAAAGCTATTTTGCAGAACTAAAACCAAATCCACAAATCTTGCAGATTAAAAAAAAATTCTCTTAAAATAGTCATTCCCGTAAATATTCAAACTGTTGTCACCCGGAAAATTCATCAATTTTGTGATAAATGTCTAAAAAAACATACAAAAAGTTAGAAAACTTATTGAATCGCAGAAGCACTATTTTGTCATTAGTCTGTTAGCTTGAATGTTTAATTTTTTTAAAGAATTTGTTAATTTTATTTGTAAAGAATTTGAAAATGTGCGATTTGATGATCTTCAAAGAAGTGAAGCCTCGGCTGTTCAGAGAAATTTGAAGTGACCCGAAAAGTTGAAAATCTAAAGATATCGGATTTGGTGAATATAGGGAGCGACACAAGACATCACAGCCATACTCATTAAGGTATTGCATGACATCTGAATGTGAAGTTGAGAATTGATATCCAAGAACACAATTCCTAAAATATTGATCAGTTCCGGTTGATTTTCCTTTTTAAAAAACGTTTTTTTTTTGGCAAAAAATATCTTTCCAAGTATATCTTATTTTCATAATAAAAATCCATAAAAATACATTTAAAAAACAAAAATCCCATTTGTCCTCCCACTATTTACAAGTCACTGCTCCTTTAGAATGAAGACCTCCTCGACGTCCTTTCGAAGAGGTTCATTTGACTTACTACACTGTAGAAAAACGGACGATTAAACGGAAGTATTACTGGTAATCTAGATGCCAGTACTATTTACTGTTTTTTAACGGAAAAATTTCCGTGATTATTCAGTTTTTTCGACCTTTTCCTGGAACTTACGGAAATTTTTCCATTAAAAAACAGTAAATGGTACTGGCGTCTAGATTACCAGTAATACTTCCGTTAAATCGTCCGTTTTTTTTTTTTTTTTTTTTACAGTGTACATGATATTTTCATTGTAACATTATTCCCCAGTCATGTCATCTCCAAGTAATCAGCCGTTTATAAAAGAGCCTTTTTATTTCTTTTCAGCAAAGAATCACATGTCTAAATTTAACAAAGAATATATCGCCCTGTTGACTTGTGGGTTATCATCACATCATAGAGGTTTATGTACCCAGCTTCCTTCAGATTGTGATGAATTTTTGGAACATTTAATCTGTGTCATAGTTTCTGAACTGTGTAACATATTTTCAGAGACAAATTATTTTACGATCACTGCCTTTACAGATGATGGACTTCGAAGGAGCATAATCTTAGCGACTGAAATTTCCGCGCTTGAACATCTCAAACTGCCTTCGACCTGTGTTATAATGAAGCAGGAATTTGCCTATGTACAACATAAATTTTTAAACTTTTTTTGGAAAAAAAAGAGTATAATATGACGAAATTTAAATTTTGGATTCTCCATATTTTACAGTGCACTTCAACAAAATTTATACGGCAATTCAAGTGAGATTTATGCAGCACAAGCAGAAAAGACTAGATGTACGTATTGGGTCATTCAAAGCCACGACTTAGTTTTGGCAAAATAACTACTCAAAAACCACAGAACTTTCCGAATGTCCCAATAGTTTGACTAATATTGGTATGTGTTATTTTCTGAAATATCGAATTTTAAGGGTAAAATCGATATTTACACTATTTCAGTAGCCATTTACTAAACTATCTTTTTTTCAGTAAAGAATGTCTAGGTCATTTATTTTAATTTTAAATATCGTGTATAAGTTTTTAAGTTCAGAGTTCAGGAAAAATATTGCATTTATTTCTGTCTGCCCTCTTTTTAAATCAACAATGTCATGTATACCGAAAGAAAAGCGTTTTATCGTTAAAAATATCTACTTCACAATTTAATGTAAAAGTTTATCAATGACATTTCTCTTTCCTACCCTATAGTTTATTTTGTTCACAAAGGCTGATTTTTATGCAAATGTGTCTCGTTTATTTCTGAATATTTCACTAGATATTCAATAAGTGGGTGCTGCATGAAAACAATCGAAATTAATGTTTGTCTGGAAAGAATAATAACAGGAAAAAATTGATAGCTATATTTTTTTTTTCAATTTGAGATTTTTAAAGAACTTACTTCTTTTGTTTTGAAAATTATTTTTTTCAATGATTTTTAATTGGTAACTTCTTTATAAATTAGTACCACTTCAGAAAACTTCTAAAAAATTATGTAATTAAAACTTTAAATAATGCTTAAGAATAAAGCCTATTCACCATGCATTAATGACTTAAAGTGGCTAGTAATAGGTTTTTCTTGTATGTCTGTCTGCATCCATGTAAAAGTATGCCTCATAAAAACTATCCGATTTGTTTCAAAATTAGGTAGATATGATGCTCTCATATTTTGAATTCTTCATTTTCTATGGTTTTAATTTTTGTTTAAAAAATATTGACATTTTAACCTTTTTATTTTTTAACAATTTTATAATTTTTGCATTCAATAAAAGAAAAATGCGCATCGGAACTACTTACTTTATTGTTAAACTTTTATTCCTAAATTTTCATTTTGCTGGTCTAAAATTAATCCTATCAACAAGATCTGTTTTGAACATTTGACGAACGTTTGAAATAACTAATATAATTTTCTTCGAATTTTGATTTTTATAACAGTTTAGGTTATATTATTCTGAATCCTATTGTTATATTTTTTTCCGTTCAGCAGTTGCTAAGAACTATTCTGTGTTGTATTGTACCAAAGAAGAGTTTATAGAAGACCGTTATATAAACGTTTATATAAACGTTTTCTATAATTTGTATGTTAAGTAAAAATCAACTAAATAGAAAATGTTTGTTTATTAAGCTATGCGCCTACTTTTGAGGTACGTAAAAATAGGATTTTTTTTTCAACATGTGTTTTTACTTAAATCCGAGCACAAAACTATGAATTCGTGTAAAAATTTTAATGTAGTTTTAATTAACTTTTTTTTTTCAATTTCGGCAATATTTGTTCAAATGTTAGTAAAGAATCGTATTTATGCTAAACCTTCTATAACGAAATCTATTGAATATATTTCAGTTTTTTTTACAATATCAGGGCTCGGTATGCTCGTATTCTGGAATTTCTGAACAAGGAAAATCTTTGGTGCCAGTTTTTTCTTATAGAACATTTTTATTTAAATAAAGCTAAATTTCGCGCGTTTGAACTAGATTTATTTTCTTAATTGAAAAATAAATAAATAAATACTGGTATTTTACCTCGGAAATTAACAGTACCCGTACGAACCCTGAATATACACTGCTCAAAATAATTAAAGGATATTGCAGTTTTAGGTGGATTTTGTATCTGGGAAACTTTTTAGCTGATTGATACATGATCGACAGACATAGTAGGTTATATGAGAATAAAATAAACATGTTTGGCAGAAAAAAAATGCATTTTATTGCGCATTTGTGCACAAAAGAAAAAAAACACAATTTGTGCATATGAGAAAAAAAGAATAAGAAAAGGTGTTTTCTTCAAAGAAAATCATTTTCAGTAGAGGGTATGGTTTCCACGGGCGGCCAGCAACGTTGAACACCTTTGAGGCCTGGACTCAATGAGGCTATTAATGACGAGTTGGGGTACTCTGCCCCACTCTTCCAGAAGAGCTCTTTCCAGTTCTTGAAGAGTTTGTGGGGGTTGTTGGCGGCCAGAAACACGTCTTCCTAGAGCGTCCCAAACGTGCTCGATTGGATTCATGTCTGGAGAACACGCTGGCCATTCCATTCGAAGGATTCCTTCCTCGAAAAGGAAATTCTCCACCAGGTTTGCACGATGTGGCCTGCAGTTATCGTCCATTAAAATGAAGTTATCTCCGATTGCTGCAACGTAAGGGGCTACAATAGGTCTGCGGATCTCATCCCTATATCGGCGACCAGTCAGAGCTCCATCTCGAATGATGTAGAGGTCAGTGCGCCCGTCAATGGAGATGCCACCATACACCAACACTCCCCCACCGCCAAATCTGACACTTTCGTGCACGAACGCAGGATTATTCCTACTGCCACGGTCCCTGCAGATGAAAATACGCCTATTATCCGGATGCACAGAAAAACGGGACTCATCAGAAAACAGAATATTGCTCCATTCATTTCTCCTCCAGTTGCCATGCTCGTTTGCCCACTCCCTGCGGTCGGGACGATGCCTTGAAGTTAATCTAACACATACCATCGGTCGGCGACCATACAGACCTACAGCATGGAGCCGGTTTCGGACAGTCTGAGTTGAAATCGTGGTGCCTGTAGCCGAGCGAAGGTGTTGTTGGAGAAGAGTAGCGTTCATGTTTCGGTGTCTCCGAGCCGTTAACGCTAAATATCGATCTTCATTGGGCGTTGTTGCCCGTCTACGAACTTGGCCTGGTCTTCGGCCTGCACACCCACTCTCCAAAAAACGGTTCCAGATCCTGGATATGACACTTTGTGACACTCCAATGGCTTGCGCTACTTCGGCTTGAGTTTGGCCCCCTTCTAACCTACCAACAATTCTCCAAGCTTCTGAATCTGTCAAATGACTTCGCTGAGACATCGTACTCATCGAAACAAAGCAGTCACTGAATGCCGATCATCTTTGTCTTCATTCTCTTTTATCCAGTTGAAAGTCAAATTTCATTCGCTGCCGCTGAAGCGACGTTTTTGAAGTCGAACTCAAAATTTGCATACTCCACAGTTTGAAAACCAGAAAAACTTGCATTTGTGATTCTCTTCTTCTATTTTCGACAAAAAAATTTTTGTTTATATCTTTATTTTATATAAAACTTCAAATATCCTTTAATTGTTTTGAGCAGTGTATTATCAAACTACTAATCTCTGTTATGAAGCATATGGTTTGCAATACCTGTTAATTTTACAACATGCACCAAATTTTGTCAACAATATATAGTTTTTATAAAATAGCTATTTTGTGATAAAAATAGCTCTTAAATTAATGTATACGAACTTATAAGCTGTATTTTGCTTCATAACATACCAATAATTAAGCAAAAACTTGACAATTATTTTTAAATTAAACTTGACAATTCTTAAATATTTCTCGTAAGTATTCACAATGAAAAACGCAGTTATCAAGATTTCGAGATTCAGATTTTGACAAAAAAATAGATGTATAAAGTTCAGAACTTTTAAATCTACCCTAACCAATTCACCATTCGTAAATGTTTATATTTGTGTATGTATTATGTAATATATACTTCTGTATTAATGCATTGTTTAGCTTTTTGTGGTTTTTAACTGTCACTTCCACTTTCAGAAAGTTCCTTTTATATTTTGGGCAGTAACTTTGCTTCTAATTATCACTCAACCAAAAGTAATTTTTTTTTTAATTCAGACCAATTGAACTTTTAAACACAAAAAAATCGTTTGTTTGCAAAATCATCGGTTTGAGGGTAGGCACATACCTTAAGACAAATAACTTACGTGAAGATATTTGCTCGATAGTAAAAAAAAAAAAGTAAATTTTTAATAGAAAAACAGTGCGTTATTGATCAACAGAAAACGATTAGAATTTTTTTAATCAAATACAGTGAAACCTCCAATTAAGGGACACTCCTAATAAGGGACAAAATTTCCGGTCCCATAGGTGTCCCTTATTCGGAGGTTTCACTGTACACTGGTGTCCAAAAGTTAAGCATAATTGGTAATTAAGTAATTATTTTTAAGTAATGAAAAAAATATAAATCGAAATGTGGTGAAACTCCAGGTGTGTAAACAAAATAGTACGCGTCATATATTTTCACGAAGAGTTTTCCCCGAAATCAAACAGGGGATCGTCAACAAATTGAAAAAGAACGAAGATCTTTTCGATAACCCTGTCAAAACTAATATAGCAAAAGTGTTCAAACTGCACATTATGATTAATTGGCTTATTGTTATGTACTGTGTTTATTTTTATAAGGATAGCATGTACACTCGTAGTGAAATTAAGGTTTTTATAAAAACAGTCCTAAATTTTTCCAGGTTTTTGCTTATAATTTGCAGAGTTCTTATTATAAAATAATGTTCTTTTCTGAAAATATGACAAACATCATTGTACACAATATCCTGTCATCAGAATTTAAAAACAATAAAAATTGTATGAAAAATGAGTATGTTTAGTAAATAATTTTTCATTGCGCATGCGTCAACGATATCAAAATGTCATTTGCTTATTGTGTTAGCTAAATGTATAGAGCAACTTCTGTAAAAGTTTCAAAAACATAGCTTGAAAATTCTGAAAATAGTCGCCTATAGAATCAACTCAAAATCCGTTATTCCTAAAGGAAGCAAAAAAATCAGGGGTTTTACCTAAATATAGTTGTACGTGCAATATTGTGTAGGCACTAGACAATGGAATATGGATACAGCCCCTCATCTTTTTGCTTCATTTAGGGAATAAAGGATTTTGATCTCATTCTATCAACGATAATTTTCAGAATTTTTAAGCTATGTTTTTGAGACTTTCACAAAAGTTGCTCTATACATTTAACTAACATAATATGCAAATGGAATTTTAATAGCGTTCACGCATGCGCAGTAAAAAATTATTTAATAAACCTGCTCATTTTTCATACAATTTTTATTATTTTTTAATTCTGATGACAGGGTATTGTGTACAATGATGTTTGTCATTTTTTCAAAAAAAGAACATTTTTATATTAAGAACTCTGCAAATTATAAGCAAAAAACTTAGGACTGTTTTTATAAAAACCTTAATTTCTCTACGAGTATACATGCTATTCTTGTAAAAATTAACACAGTACATTACAATAAGCCAATTAATCATAATGTGCAGTTTGAACGCTTTTGCTACATTAGTTTTGACAGGGTTATCCAAAAGATCTTCATTCTTTTTCAATTTGTTGACGGTCCCCTGTTCGATTTCGGGGAAAACTCTTCGCGAAAATATGTGACGCGTACTATTTTGTTTACACACCTGGAGTTTCAGCACATTCCGATTCATATTTCTTTCATTACTTAAAAATAATTACTTAATTACCAATTATGCTTAACTTTTGGACACCAGTGTATTTTCTTGCATGCGTTACCATACTCAATTGAGCATTTACAAAAAATAAGTGATAAAACTTGTATTCATTACTACCTATATGTTAATTATACATTTATGATCTATTAGTATATGTTGCGTATCTTAAAAGGCATGAGAGAAAATACTACTGATATAACTACCCTATTTGTTACATAAATAGTAACAAATAGGTATTTTTGAAAAAGATACTTGTAAGATGGTCTATTGAAAATAATTCTTTACGCATTTCAAGCGATAATATCTTTATATATAGTATGTAGGGAGAGATGGGACAATTTTAACAAAAATATTTTTTACAAATTGTTTCGTTATTACAGAATGGAAATTCGCATAATATTTTAAAGCAATTCAACATACTTAAAAATGTAAAAATGATAACATTTTTAAATTTTGGAATAATAAACAAATTAACGAAAAAATGCCCCACATGTGCGGGAGGGATAGGAGATGTTTTTAAAATGAAAATTTGGTACTACTTGGTTATTCCATCGACCAATTTTGACGAAAAATTTAAAAGGACGACGGAATTTCGACGGAAGCGATTTAAAAATCACTTTTTAAACACGTGTATCATATTTAATGTCATTGAAAGTGACATTCACGATCATCCATTATTGACTAATAACCTTATAATTTGGCAATAGTATTTTGGTCGATGGGATAACCAAGTGGTACCAAAAATTCATATTTAATTTTCAAACATGAGGTGGGAAAATAATACACAGTGAGTCATCTATGTTCCCAAGGTTTATTGTAAATCTCAACATTCATTTAATGTATATTATACTCTGTAAAATCCAAATTTTTTAAATACAAATAGAATGAAAAATATACATGTGCCTTTATTAGTGCCCTCAATTAATTTTTTCTGGCAAATAATTTGCAATTATGTCTTGCTCATCAATGATGGAATAGCCAGTTTCTTGCAGGAAGATGACATTTATTTATTCATTTCTTCTTATAAATAATGTATTCCCATGTAAAAATAAGTTTTGCAATTTGAGTTTACTAATTATTCCAAAACAGTAGTATTTCCAAAAACTAAAGAAACTGGTATTATAGAAATACATATATTTTTAATACAAATAATTGATAATGATAAACAATGCGTGAGTAAGAAAGGAAAATTCGGCACTGATTTTAATTTTTCAATCCAATATTGTTTTAAAAAAATAATGGAAGTATGTAAAATTCATTTTATCTTGCAAAACAAATGTCTTATTTGTAACACGATTCAGTTCCAAAACAAAATTGTGATATAAAAATAAAATACAGTAGAACCCCGATCCATCGTTTTTCAAGGGGTGTGGAGAAAAAAACGATGAATGCGGGAAAACGATGAATACGGGTTTAGCATCAAAATCGGGAAAAAACATAATTTTTATGCCTTACTAATGCATGCAATGTACACAGTGTACTAATAATATTAATTTGTTGCTCACTAAACTGTAAATCTAGTCGTTGGAGGCCACCGTAATACTTACCCATCATGGATATGCATAGTACAATATATGAAAACATAACGTATGTAAACAATTTATAAAATGCATTACAATTCCAAAACAAAATATAAACGTATATTTAAGTCTTTTTAACACATAATCATGCTCTATTAATGAATTTCTGATGAACCAATTTCGATAAATTATATGAAACGCCAAACTATTCAAGTAGCACTGAATTGCGTAAAAGAAACATCCTTATAACTCCAAAAATAATAATCATATTCACTAACGGTTTCTTGCATCAAATTAAGTATCTCATTTCCAATTAAAAGATATCTTCGAATTGAAATTTGAATGAAATACAGGGTCATGAAAAATCATAGAATGTGGAAAATAGGATTAGAAATATCTCAACAACTAATAATCCGATTGACTTCGTTTTTCATGCAAAATTTGTGTTATTTTATTGCCTTTTACTTTCACTCTTTAAAATAAAAGAATTTGAAAATTTTTATATACCTTTCATCAGAACGAATTTTTCGAGAGTCCGAAAAAAATAGTTCCGGATAATCGAGGTTACTGATATTAAATAGGCGTCGTCCCATTCTTACATACTAATCATATACAAAATTTCAAATCTCTGTCTCAATTTGTTCGGGAGATAGAGCGGTTACAGACAGACAGACAGACAGACAGACAGACACACAGACGGACGGACGGCAAAATTTTTTTTTCTAAAAATGTTTTTCGGAATCTCCAGTGTCTGAAACGTCTAAATCCGTCAAAAAAAAATTTTCGATTTTCAAAACGATTGCAAGATTTACCCTATACTACGTATGATGGATAAGTAATAAATCAATTGAAGTTACAGAAAATTGATATTTATTTTTAAAAATCAATATATGTTTTTGGTTTTCTGTTCATTTTTTTTAAGTCAAAAAATAAATTTTCAAGATATACAACTCTTTTCTGGTCATTTTCTGTAATTTCATATGCGTATATAAAAGTTCATACAGTTTCAAAAGTCATAATTGCATCTGACAGAGTTAGAACCATGATGGTTCAGCTTCATCGGCATGAGCGTTATCCTCTGCTTCTTCGCAATTATTTTGATTTTTTGCATTATCAAATATTTCTCCTAAGTTTAGGACACCACATGTCACAAAATCATGATCAGTGGAAACATAATCGCATTCTCTGCTATATACAACCACTCTTCATCTGCATTATTGTCGCCATTATTAACACAAACAACTCAAATGACTTATTTTAGGGTAAAAAAAGGTAATTCCAGTTTGTGTTTCATAGGAATTCGCATGACTTTCAATTTCATTTCGGTGAGGAGAAAAAATTTACAACGATGAATGCGAGAAAACGACTTTTTAAAGAACGATGAATGCGGGTTTCGTTAACATTATTTAAGTATAGTTTGTGCAGGTACCCTAAAAATAAAACGATCAATGCGGGAAAACGATGGATGCGGGAACGATAGATCGGGGTTTTACTGTATCAAACAATCGTATGTAATTAAAAATAATTATTTGCATATAGATAGTCTTTCTAAAAGATAGGATATGTCCCATCCCTACCAGAGTCATAGTGCCCCATCCCTCCCCTCAGAGCAACAGTTTCAGAAAATAAGATTTTCAAAAATCATAGGGCTTTTATTCTTATCGTAAAATCCCGTGTATAACGCGCACCTATGATTTTGACTGTATTTTTTCTGTATAAGTATACTCGCCGTATAGCAAGCACACTTTTTGAAAGAACCTGAAAATTATATACATAGGTGGTGTTCTTACCTTTAAAAATTCATTGCAAGAATTTCCTTACTTTTGAAGAATTATGCACTGGAGTGACAAGCTATACGAGGAAAGATATTTTCAAACGCCTGCACATTTTATTCATATTGTGAAAAAAAAATCATTTAGCTACTAAACTCATATTGAATCAACCCATACAACTGAAGTTGATAAAGCTGTTATTTATAAAAGTTCATTAATTATTAAAGCTATTTTTATGCTCGTCTTTTCTCTATTTTTAAATGTATATCATTTTTATGTTTGGTGTATAATGAGAATCGATGGCTTCTAATCTTATTCTTGGTATTAAAAGTGCGATTTATACGTTGGATTTTACAGTAAATTAACTGTTCATTCATAAGAAACATAACATTGAGTTTGCAAAACATTAAAAACAATAAACGTAGCAACAAATAATCAGATTGAAAATGTACTTAAAATATCTCCGTAGTTACTTTAGATATTGTAAAATAGACTTCTTAAATAACTCATAAGTGCCTGAAATTAAAAACATTTACACTCTTAAAACGAAAGAACTGATTTGGCTTCTCATGAAAGAGCTGTAATGTTTTTCGATCATAAGAGTTGTTTTTCAAACGATTAAATCTTCTTGATCTAAATTGGTTATTTAAATAGCTCAACTTCATTTAAATTGGTTAAAACTCGAGTTATTTCAACTCTTTTTTGAGAAGCTGCCTTTCAACATTGAGATGAGTGGATTTCAGCTCAACTTGAGCTATTTTGAGGCTGACTTTTCAGGAGTACAATAACCAGTATGATGCAATGATTGATGCGTCTTATGTTTTCATCCTCGAGTCGTAAATTAAGAATAAAATTATTTTAACCATTACTGCAAATTTTCCACAATTCTATAATCCCCCCTAGTTCTTCATACGCTGGTAATTGTGGATGTTGAAACTATCAAAAATTAACTACAGGTGAGATAGGGATAATCAGGTTTTTAAAATATCGCATGGAATTGATTTACGAAAAGAAAAGCGGAAAATCAATCTAAATGTTTTTTTTTGTTGTTGTTGTTGTTATTAAAAATATTTTTTACTTATAAAATATATTACTAAGCTTTAAAGAAATTTGAAAGTGGTTCTGGAAATTAAATGATATTGCACATTCAATAAATAACTTACAAATTACATATATGTTAAAAACATAATTAAATTTCTTCCTGTTCTACTCAGTGTTACAAATTTTCTGCTTTCACTCTTTTTGTTCCTTTTGAGAAAATTAAAACAATCACTATTCTTATTGCTATACACACATACATATATATTTAGTTATGTTTCGTTGTAGGTCATAAAATACTTTTACTTGAGACATGATGTCTAACTATCTCATACATAGGTTCTTTTTAGCAGAATTTCAACAATTTTTTTATTACTTTTATCTATCACTATAAATTTTATAGTATATTTGTATTAATCTTTGGCTTAGACATAGGACCAAAGTAATAAAATAATTCTCCTGTTGCAACATTTAGATGATTATCTAAAATTAACAAAATTAGTGTACAATTTTTAATATATATAATTTAATAAATATAATTCAACAGATTTTCTTAATTCAACCTTTCATTCACTGAGGATTTTCTTGATAATTTTCTTGAACAAACACTTTTTCTCCGAATTAATAAAACTTGGTCCAAGGTTATATCTATATTTTTAACTATGCTTTGTAAATTCACTTTCTCCTACAATAAATTATCTTTAACAAAATTAAATCCTTCAGTTTTGGGCAAATGGATTTACTTCGATTTTATTTTAAAATTGCAGTTTTAACTTTTAATCAATCTCAATGAAAAATATTCCGCAGAGTCCAGGAGGGAAATAAGTATATTTCTAAAGAGATTTCGCTTGAATTTGTATTTTTTCTTTTCACTCCTGTTTGGAAAGAAAATAAAAGCAAATTATTCATACAAGCCATTTCAGGTAGAAATGTTTAAAGGATTTTAAACTTCTTAAGGAGTATTCTGAAAGTTCTCAGAAAAGTTTTATACTGTTTATATTAATGTTTTGTAGTTTAATATAGTAAAACATTTGACACGATTTGGACAACAGAAAAATCTTTTAAGATAAACTAAATATTTTAGAATGAAAGCAAATATGTAGTTGAAGATTACACGCGAAAATACAACAAATGGGGATGTTAATTCCTGCTATATCATGTATTATAACTAGTTGGATTTCGATGAAATAGCTATTGCACTCTTAGGCAAAAATATATAAATACAGAGTTGAATACTATTATTCATATTAAATTCAGTAATAATGAAATAATGACTCCTTCTTAAATAAGACATAATCACCATGGTAAACTTAGGAACATTACCTGTCATACATTATATGGCCAAAGATGACCAGCCACTTGCGATTTTACACATTTTGTTAAATATCTAGAAAAATACATGAGGAACTATCCTAGAATTATTCTGAAACTCTCAGTATGTAGACCTAATAGTACAGGTTATATATTTCCATGAAGATTTTTTACCGAAACTCCACAGGAGACCGTCAACGAATTGAAAAAGAACGAATAACTTTTGGATAACCCTGCCAGTACTAATTTAGCAAAAAATCTATAACAATAGATTATGATTAAGTGGCTTATTGTAATATACTGTGTTTATTTTTATGTGGTTAGCATGTATACTCGTAGAGAAATTTAGGTTTTTATAAAAAGTACCAATTTTTTCCAAATTTTTTGCTTATAATTTGCAGAGTTCTTAATATAAAATAATTCTCTTTTCTGAAAGTATGACAAACAACATTGTACACAATATCCTGTCATCCGAATTAATAAATAATAATTGTATGAAAAATGAACAGGTTTAGTAAATAATTTTTCATTGTGCATGCGTCAACGATATCAAAATTTCTTTTGCATATTGTGTTAGCTAAATGTATAGAGCAATTTCTGAAGAAATTTCAAAAACATAGCTTGAAAATTCTGAAAGTGGTCGTACATAGAATCATCTTAGAATCCGTTGTTCCCAAAATGAAGCAAAAAAATCAGGGGTTTTATATAAGTACGTGCCGTACTATGTATTTTATATTGCAACTAATCATTGGATATATCGATACAACCCCTCATCTTTTTGAGTCACTTTGGGAATAAAGAACTTTGACCTGATTCTATTGACGATCACTTTCAGAAATTTTAAGCTAAGTTTTTTTGAAATATTTTACAAAAGTTGCTGTATACACATTTAGCTAACACTATGTAAATGAAATTTTGATATCGTTAACGCATGCGCAATGAAAAATTATTTAGTAAACCTGCTCAATTTTAATACAACTTTTATTTTTTAATTGTAATGACAAAATTTTGTGTACAATATTGTTTGTCATATTCTCAGAAAAGAACATTATTTTATATTAAGAACTCTGCAAATTATAAGCTAAAAAACTTGAGCTAAAACTTAAACTTATAAGCTCAAAGGCTGTTTTTATAAAAGAAAAAAAATTAATTTTTCTACGAATATACGTGCTATCCACATAAAAAAGAATACAGTTTATTACAATAATCCACTTAAAAATGATCTACAGTTATAGAGATTTCGCTACAGGTTTTGACAGGGTTATCCAAAA
This sequence comes from Maratus speculifer, assembly GCA_964019185.1. Classification (NCBI taxonomy): domain Eukaryota; kingdom Metazoa; phylum Arthropoda; class Arachnida; order Araneae; family Salticidae; genus Maratus; species Maratus speculifer. The sequence continues at coordinate 12,492,936 of OZ025297.1, read as the reverse complement.
ATTATCTGTACTTTTTCAATTTGTTGATGGTCCCTATAGAGTTTCGGGGGGGAAAATTTTTCACAGAAATGTATGACCCGTACTTATTATGTTTACACACTTTGAATTTCAGGATAATTCCTTTATGTATTTTTCTAAATATTTAACAAAATGTCTAAAATCGCAAGTGGCCGGTCATCTTTGGTCCTATAGTGTATATATCATAATTCATTACGCATGATGATAAAATTTATTAGAATGAAGAAATATTTCATTTAGGGGTCAAGAGGGGTAATTATGATCACTTTACTCAATTTCAACAATTTTTTTTTAATTTTCCTATTTAGAAAAATGGTGTTTTTAGCACATAGGATGAAACTTTGAGCCTTTAAGAACACCTCTTAAAAGCTTTATTTCCCATAACCCCTCTTTTTATTAAGTTAAAAAGATGGTTATAATCACTCCATAAAAAAAAAAAAAACTTAAAATCGCAAAAGTTTCGGATAGTTAAGACCACTAGTATGGAAATTATGACCAGAATATCTCTTCTGTATACTTGCTTACCCACATTTGTTTGAGGTAATTAAGACCGTTTGAACACCAAACTAACAAATCAGTTTATCAAAAATTTTGGTAGACTTTGTTCAAATTGATTTTTGGACCTCGAAAATGCTTCATACTAGTGATAAAGAATATCTAAAATAAAATAATAAATTACGAGATTAATATCTAAACGTGAAACAAAATTTTACCAAACGGTTTTCTCCATTATGGCGGTATCGCAATTAGCTCACCTGACTCTACCTTTTTAAGTTTTTTGAAGAACTCGACTAAATTCCGCAACAATTATACATATTAAAACTTCAAACCGTTCGGTTGAGTAGATTTTACGATGTTAAATGTGGACAGACAGACAGAAAGGATGACGAGTATAACTACTAGATAATTATAAAAAAAAGACAGTTCATCATAGACTATAATGGAATGGAATATTTTTGAGTGCCTCTGTAAATGAATTTTTAATTTTACATACCTTATTTTCAATATCGAACACAGCGTAGTAAATATCATTAATACATAAAAATTAAACTTAACAATACTAATACATGTTACATTTCGGATTAACAGATGGACAAACTGAAATCCTAAGCACTTTCAACTGCATTGGAAAGTCTTAAAAACGCATATGTGGAAATTTGATTTTCGGATATTTGGAGCAACAGACTTTAATATATTTTACAATCTTGTATTTTACTTACTATCTTTATATACATGCCACTATTTAAATAAAAAGTAATTAAGACTAAAATTTCTTTAAAACTAGATTTATCATTCTCACTTATTATTATCCATAAATAATCGTGTATCGAATTCTTTGCGTGGCTCTTTATATATTTTTTCTATAATCTATAAGTTTTTTACTATACTGAATGAAGTTCAGCGTTAAAATACGTAACTCATTCAAAACCATCTTTAAGCGATATTCGTCCACACTCAGTATTCCTTACAAAGGTTTTTATGTAGCCCTGTATATGATCTACATTAATACACACAACGTAATATCCAAAAATTTATTGACTTGTTTATTGACTAAAATTTATTGACTTAATAAGTTTTTTCTCAACTAAAAATGCACTTTCAGCAATAACCTTTATATATAGTACTTTGTGTACCGTATAGCCTCCGAAATCCTTTGTATGCCCCAATAATTATTATGCAGATGCAGTTTATATTATACTGGAAATAACTTTTAGAAAACCTCTAGAAAAACTCTCTCTCTCTCTCTCTCTATATATATATATATATATATATATATATATAATGTGTTTCATTATATGCCAAATAGCTGAGCATAATAAAAATACGCCGCAAACAACCTTTCTCCATATACCATTATCTAACAGAATTCTTTTGTATGGCCCTGTACATGACTGATAATTATTCTTTGCACTGCATATTCTATACAACATGTATAGCTAAGTGTACTTCATAAATGGATATCAGTTTCATTTTGATCGATTTCTCTAACATCAAAATTCAATTGAAACTTTTTCCCCATTGGTCGTAATGTATTTGACTGCAAAATTGTGTAATATTTACATATTCAAAATTGCTAAGCATTTTGCTGGGTGATTTTTGGTCTGCGAATTGCGGTAAGATTCTTAATTAGCGACTATAGGTGCTTCGCATTTACATAAATATAAACGCACCTGAAAAATGAATAATTCATGAGTATTTTCAAGACAATAATTTACTTTTTACTATCATTATATAATAATATTGTAAAGAATGTTCTTGGTATGTTACAACATACAGTGGTATATAAAACTATGTAAAAACTAGTTGGATGTGTCAATCCCAAAACTTTCTTCTATCTGATAAGTACATTTTAATATTAAAAAAAAAAAAAAAACGTGGTGACCCCAAACTTACCCACTATCGAATTTCCCCGAGCATTTGACCTAGCCTAATGAGATTCTGGTATCCGAAAAGCCTAAAACGCAAAATTTAATTAATATTCTGAGAAAATGAGATAGTAGTGCCTCATGTTGGGTAATTTATACTAAAACCTAATAAGCAATAACTTATGTCAAGACCTAAATGAATATGAAATTTGATGGAATTTCGTCCATTAGTTCTTGAGGTATAGTTTATAATCAAAAATTTGCAAAACGTAGCACAGCAACACCATATCTTGACAATTTATGCCAAAATGTAAAAAAGCGTCTAATTATGTTATGGTGTAAAAGAATATGAAGTTTGATGAAATTCTATGCATTAGTTCTTGAGATATAGCTAGTTTAAAAAAACCGAGTAAAATATAGCACAGCAGCACCATCAGTTGAAAAGATTAATAACAAAACGTAATCATCGTGTAATTATGTTATGTGTCATTTTATAATAAAATCTGAAGTTTGATGAAATTCTGTGCGTTGGTTGTTGAGATATAGCTATCGGAAAAATCGTGCAAAATGCAACATAGCTGCACCACCTGTTGCAAGGTTAATACCAAAATGTAATCAGCGTCTAATTATGTTATATATTCTAGTGTAACAGACTCTAAAATTTGATGAAGTTCTCTGCATTAGTTCTTGAGATATAGCTGTCGCAAAAATCGTGCAAAATGTAGCATAACAGCGCCACCTATTGGGCAGTTCACACCAAAACCTTATCAGTGGCTATGTATCTCAAGGTATCGCGGAATCTGAAGTTTGGTGAAATTATGTGCATTAGTTCTTGAGATATAGCTATCATGAAAATCATGAAAAAGTAGCATAGCAGCGCCACCTGCTGGCCAATTTACACCAAAACCTAATCAGCGTCTATGTATATCAAGGGGTCACAGAATCTGATGTTTGGTGAAATTCTGTGCATTAGTTCTTGAGATATAGCAATCTTGAAAATCATGAAAAACGTAGTATAGCAGCGCCACCTGCAGGCCAATTTTCATCAAAAACCAAGAGGCACTAATTCATATCAAGGTCTAACTGAATATAAAATTTTATTAAATTTCGAGCATTAGTTCTTGAGATAGAGCGCTCACAAATTTTTTGTCACATACAGACAGACTCACAGACAGACTAACAGACTCACAGACAGACAGACTGACAGACTCACAGACAGACGGACAGACTCACAGACAGACAGACGGACAGACTCACAGACAGACATTTTCTAAAAATATTCAAAACGTGCTCAGGACCTTCTAAAACGTATAAATCCGTCGAGAACCGGAAGTCGAAAATTTTCATGAATCCAATACTTTCTTCTTGTAAAGATAGAAGAAAGTAAAAACATGTAAAAATTAACGTATTAAAGTTTTACAAAAAATTTCTTAATGTATTTCGTGAGTCTGCTTATTTGGTCTACTTAAGGGAGACCCGTAAGAAAAAAATCCAAAATTTTTATTATTGATTTTAAAGTAATGAATTTTGGTGTACTATTTAAGAATCTTCTTGTAAGGAGTAATTAGCAAAAAAATTCACTTTTTATTAAAAAGTATATTTTTATGGGGATTTTTATGATTTTTTTTGTCGAAAAATACACTTTTTAAAATTACTACTCCTCATTCAATTTTCAATATTTTGGTATTACTAAAATTTCTTAAATAGTGTTATAGTATATAGAAAAGAACTAAGGCGAGATATTTTTAATTTTCTATTTTAATCGGCTAAAAAAATAAAATAAAAATACGCATGGTAAATTTCCTTAAATTCGTTATAATTTTCATGTTTACCAATTTATGTAAAATTTTCAGAAATAGTTAAAAAATATATCTCTCCTTACTTTTGTTGCAAATTTTTTTTAAGATTCTAAAAACATAAACACTTTGTTTCTAAATCATTTTACCACTGAGCCTTAGTACTTTGAACTTAGGCAAAATATGAAAAAAGTCATTTTCAGGAAAACACGTTTTAAATGGCCGCTAGTTCTTTAAACGCTATGGTGAGTACAATTTAAAAAGTCCTACAATTTAAAACCAGGGACGCACGATTTTGGATAATCTAGTGTATCCAAAGTACAGTGTACTATTACACTCAAGAATTGAATATTTTTAAAACTTCGTTATAGTGCGAAGGCACCACATTTGCTACACTTTACGGATAATTTCCAAAAAGCACGACTATATTTATTTTATTATGAATATTAAATTTTACACAACACAAAATATTTATATTTCATACGCTGAAAATTTGGAATTGATATTTATGTAAAATAATTATGTTTACTTAGGTATATATTTTCGCAATATTTGAAAAGCTCTTAAAACTTCTTGTCAAAATTGAAATAGTTAAATTTTTATTAGCTTTGGAATATAAAGCACCTCCTTGAAAAATGCATTATAAAGTTTTAGAAGTGCTTTATTTTTTTTTTCTTCAGGCTGTGTTATTGCAAGAGAATAAAATAGGAATTCCCATTTCAAACTTTCAAAGATGTTTCAATAAATGTTTCTGGATTTCATAAAATTCCAGCTTATATGTGTCGCATTTTACAATACGTGGGTTTTATGTTTGCGAAGGTACGTTAAAATATTAAAAGAATTGGTATTGTTTTAAACCACCTTTTTGGATTTGTAGATTTGAAATGCATTATATGAAAATTCTTGCAAAGCATATATTTCAGAATATTTTTAGAAAATCTAAACGGTATAAGGTAAATTTAAATTTACAGTGGATAGCCGAATTATTAGTTACCATACATTTTTTTCTTATTGGCAATCTTGTTTAGTTGTTTTTGTGCTAACAACTGTTATAGGCGATATTTGACAGGTATCGTCAACCGGTAAGGGACTCTAATGTTCATATTCACCATCTACCTCAACCTAGAAAACCTCGATCGAACGTTCAAATGAAATTCATGATAACATTTGATTGGATATTATCGAAGAGAGGTCCAATCAGGATTAAAAGTGAATACCGTTCGAGCGTACGACCGGGGTTTACGGTATAACTCAGGGTCGAAGTAGTTGGTGAATAATGCTCTTATTCACCATCTACCTCAACCTAGGAAACCTCGGTCGAACGCTCAAATGAAATTCATGATAACAATTGATTGGACATTATCAAGGAGACATCCAATCAGGATTAAAGATGAATACCGTTTGAGCGTTCGACCGAGGTTTTCGATGTAACTCGGGGTCGAAGTAGTTGGTGAATAAGAGCGTAAGAGTGTTAGTGATGTACGTGCATCAGGTTTTTGGAGCATTTGGTGATTTAAATGTTTTCAGTTGTTTATGATGAAATCTATTCCGTGAAAAATGTGTCAAAAAAACTCCAAAGAAATTGGATAAAAGCCTCGATTAAGGTCTTGAATCATAAGCGATTAAGAGACAAGCAAAAAAAAGTCTACATAGCAGGTCAAGAGGAGTTTAGTAAAGGGATATTCGTCGAAATATTGAAGAATTTGTTAAGGAACACTCTTGTTTATTTTTTATTATATGGGTGAAAATTTGTTTTTATCTAAAAACCCATACATTTTCAATTCGTCTATATATATAAAGTATAAGTTAAAAGCAAAAATTTATTACTTATCAGCGTAAAAAACCATTTATTAAAGATTAAAAATTCCTAACATTTCGAACTCAATCTAATGAGTCATATTCAGAGGTATATTTTTAAAGGAGAAATAATTTACATTAAAAACAGATGTCACACAGTAGTATGCCAATCTGTTTTTAATGTAAATTATTTCTCCTTTAAAAATATTCCTCTGAAGATGACTCATTAGATTGAGTTCGAAACGTTAGGAATTTTTAATCTTTAATAAATTGTTTTTTACGCTGATAAGTAATAAATTTTTGCTTTTAACTTATAATGTTTACAGCGTACGCAATCATAATCCACCAGTAAACTTCAACAAAACAAAGCTTCATGTTCTTACAAGGAAGATCTCCATACGGGCATACTCAGAAAATTCTGAAAAAAATTACAGAATATTCTTTTCATGTGGATATATATGTTTATAAAATAGGATTTCGGCGTAACCCCGATTGAACGTTTCGTTTATTTGGCAATTTATCACCCTTGGCGACAAAATAAAGTTTAAAAAAATACTTTGTAAGCTAAAAATGTTTCATGCTGAAATATTTTTAAAAATATTTATTTAAATAACTTTTTTTTCGGTTTTAGTTTTTTATAACAATAGTTTTGTCATATGTATATTTATAATAAAAATAAGGCATGAAATTGTATAAATTAAAACGAAAATTAAATTAAATTTGTTTCAATCTCAAAATTGAGTCCAGTTGAGACTCTATTCAATTTCGTTGCTATGGAAACAAAACTTGTCGGATATTGAAATGTATTACTGTAGCATTCTTCATCTAGTCTTTATTTTGGAATACACTTAAATATATGAAAATATATTTTTCAATATGAACATATTTTCTATATACTATATAATTATTTTTGGTACTACTAGATTATCCCGTCGACCAATTTAGCCAAATTATTCAAATCGCCAAACTATTTGCCAAATTATACAAATGTAAGAATGTTGGCATTCTGAAATTTTAAGTCAAGAAAATTAATGAATTTAAGACACAAAATGTCATGAAAAAATAGGGTTGCTTTAATGATGACGTTTACTCATGACGTATAAACATACGAAATGTAAAATTTAATTAATTCAGATGATTTTGGATAAAATAATATAGTAGTGTAAGTATTTAAATGCAGATTTATTAAATTAAATCATAGACAAACAGATATTTTAAAAGTATTACATTTGAACAAAATGCAACTATTTTAAATCTAGTAATCAAATTTATATAAAGGGACATAACAAATATCAATGATAACGGAAGATTGGAAGGAATTTAATGCCCTTTATTTAATCAAAAAACATACACAAATTTAACTTTAAAATGAATGTAAACAATAAATATGCACTTACAGCAATATAATAATAATAAATAACAAATAATAATAATTTAAAAAAAATGTATTACTTATTCCGCTGGGCAAAATTGACTAATACCAATCAAAATTGCCACAAAGCAATCATCATTTTTATGAAGCCTCCACATAAACTCAGTTAAATATGAATCAATGTGCTAGCGTGCTGTTCCGCGATGTTTTTTATTTCTCCATTTAGCGGAACTCCAAAGTCTTTCGATATTTTGAGTATGTACACCAGTAAAATAGCAAATAAAGCCTTTGTGCAAAAATGTTTAAAGATAGACAACCAAGGATTATAAATGCACAAATAAAGTAAGAAAAGGTAGCAAACAGCCGTTTCGAATCTACTGTGGAGATTCTTCATCAGTGCAAAACTCAGCGAGCTAGAAAAAGCAAAACTGAGCAAAGAGACAGAGACGCAGGCTTATATACCAGCTACGGAAACGATCCCGCCTAAATGAAAGCAACCAATGAGAAGAGAGCAGCCTAACAACTGGGTGGACAAGTAGCGACATCTACCGGAGAATAAACTAAACAAAAAATATTTTCCTCGCTTTTTAGTTTTTGTTTTATTTATTCTCCGGTAGATGTCGCTACTTGTCCACCCAGTTGTTAGGCTGCTCTCTTCGCATTGGTTGCTTTCCATTAGGCGGGATCGTTTCCGTAGCGGGTATATAAGCCTGCGTCTCTCTGTCTCTTTGCTCAGTTTTGTTTTTTCTAGCTCGCTGAGTTTTGCACTGATGAAGAATCTCCATAGTAGATTCGAAACGGCTGTTTGCTACCTTTTCTTACTTTATTTGTGCATTTATAATTGTTGGTTTTCTATCTTTAAATATGTACACCAGTGTCTAGATTAACAAAATTGTAGCGGTGATTTAGTTTGAAATGCTCAAAGCCTGCAGTTTCCAATTCCTAAGTTTTATATGCCTTCCATAAATCCGAATAAATGATAGTACAATATTCTATGTAGTGTTTTATTTCTTCCATGAGCGTAGCGGCATTCCTATTGGGAACTCTAGATATGAAACACTCGTCTGTTTCTCGACTTAGTCCACCTAAAAGCCATTGTTGAGGAAACTGCATAATTCTTTCATTTAGTGAAAAGACTTTCATCAATTTCTACAATCTTATTTGTACCTCTAATTTTTCTGAATTTTTTTTTTTGTATAAGTTCGGATATGCAAACTTCTCTCATGTAATTTTTCCAATCAACAATCGTGCTCTCTGACATATCCAGCTGTTTTCTTCCCCATTTCATTGATGTCAGTTCGTCAGACCGATCGTATATGAACCGTAATGCAGTGACAAAATTTTATTTAGAATTCTCAAATAGTTTCATTTTCTAAGGGAAATCCTTTTATCACAGTTTTTGATATTGAAGCGCCATTGTTTATCGTTTTGCAGATAAAGTTTCATGCCATGGCCATTCATGCATTTTTTATTTGAAGACAGAATTCCATACTTTTGCAAATAACCGATTGCCTCAATTTTAGAGGAAGGAGGATCCCAGATCTTTATCATATTTTCTAAAAGGTGAGAACTATATAAATGTAAATCATATTTTTTTTCTAGAAACAAACATGACAACATCCAGAAAATAATAAACAAGTTGGAAATTGCACGTGAAAGTAGCAAATGAGGTACGTTCGTACGATAACGAAGTTTTAAAAATATTAAAATCTTGCTGATATAGTAGAGCGTACTTCGGATACAGTATAGTAGTCGACATCTTTTTTTGTGTTCCTGTAAATATATAGAAAGTAATTTTTATTACAATTCAGAAGCGTACATCTTATTCATAAATTGTGAAATAGTTGAATTTAATTAAAACACGCCCCAAACAATGTTTCCCCGTATAGCATTATGTAGTGGAATACTTTTGTGTGGCCCTGTAATTTAATAATAAAAATTCTTCGCATCATAGATTGTACAGAATGCATATTTTAGTGTATACTTCATAGATTCATGCCAATTTGATGTTATTATGTTCGAATGAGTGTAACATCATAAAAATGCATTTGAAAAAAATTTCCCATTGACCGTAATGTAATGGAATACCTTTGATTGTCCCTGTAAATGATCTATGCATCCGACTTTCATAACATTTAAAATGACTCGATAAAATTACGTAATAATTATGTTTTAAATTTCAAGCGATTAAAATGCATTTGAAACTTTTTTCCCCATTGGACGTAATGTAGCGGAATCCTTTTGATTGTTCCTGTAATTGATCTATGCATCCGATTTTCATAACATTTGAAATGACTCGACAAAATTACGCAATAATTATATGTTTTAAATTTCAAACGATTAAAATACATTTGAAACTTTTTTCCCCATTGACCGTAATGTAACGGAATCCTTTTGATTCTCCCTGTAATTGATCTATCCATCCGATTTTCATAAAATTTGAAATGACTCAAGAAAATTATGTTATAATTATGTATTTTACATTTCAAACGATTCGGTTGGGTAGTTTTTGCGTTGTTATATGCGGGCAGACAGACGGACAGACGGACGGACTGAGCGACAACAATGGGTGCTAAGTATTTACATAATTACGAAAGCACCTAAAAATAGAACATGTACATCACCTGATTAGAGTTTAATTAAAATTAATATCTCGCATTTTATTGGTTTTACATTCAAATTCTTAAATATTTTATCTAAATTATCATTTTTGACTAATTTGTGACGTCAGTGGGAATTAATTTCTTTTTAAATATCGTTCGACAGTCGTTAATTACCGTAATTTTTATTTTAAATAAAGAAAAAACAAATTAGAAAAAGAATTAACAAAAATAAATTTCGAATTAAAAATGCCTTGATGACGTAATAAACACGTGTATCATGTTTGATATCAAGTGAATGTGACATTTACAATCAACCATTATTGGCATTTAACCTTAGAATTTGGCGACAGTTATTTGGTCCACGGGATAACCTAGTAGTACCTTATTTTTAAAGTATTAAAATTAAATAACTGCTGCCACAAGTAATATATATATGTGTAATATAATATAATATATATATTAGCCTCTGTCATTGTTTAAGTTTAAATTCATCAAATGCCATTTACACGGATTCTGAAAATCTATTTACAAACTATTTTCAGTTAATGAAAATAGTTTGCTTTTAGCGAGGGAAAATGCTGATCGCCAAATCGCGTGACGTTTTCGTCCTTTTACGCCAAATATTTGAAAATATTTTATTTATTTACAAATTTTCTACTGTTATTCCGCCGCAAAATTTCACTGGTCTTTTAATACATGCATGAGTAGTTTAATTAGTATTATTTTCACAATATTCTGAGTATGCCCAGCATGAAGACCTTCCTTATTAGCAATATGGAGTTTAGGGGTGTAACTAATAATTTGGCCACCCATTGTAAGTCATAGAAAGAAACAGATTATTTAAAAAATAAATAAATGACTTTATATTGTGATATATTAATATTTTTTGACAGAACTTAGAAGTTTATATGCACTTAATGTAAACTGCTTTTTTCATTAATTGCAAAATTTAATTATTGCTTTTATGTATGAAATGATAAATTATTGTAAGTACGGGGCGTAGAATTTTTTTTAATTAAACATTGCTTTTATATAGAACATTCTTTTATGTGTGTGTCTGGACCTCATTTTAAAATTTTTATTCGGGTTATCCGCAGTTTTTCTTATCCGCCCTACCCTTGCCACCCAATTCCACGAATAATCGGAAATGTACTGTATTGTTAATTTAACTGCTTTTTAGCTCACAGGCTATCATAGCCTGAGAGCTTATGTGCCCGTCCGTTCTGTATGTACGTTCGTACGTGCGTAACGCGATAACTCATGATAAAAATATCGGATTCACTTGAATTTTATATGTAGGTATATCCTGATAAGGCGCTTCCCTGATTAGTTTTTGGAGTTCATTCGATATGTATAAGAGGGGGAACGGGGGGCACATGCCCCTCCCCTTAAATGATGGAAACGGGATTTTTATGCAGAATTAATAGTTTTCGTTCAAAATTTAGATACAGGATCATTCTGATGAGGCGATTCCGTGACTGTTATTAGATGTTCATTGAATAAGTATAAACAGGGAGAACGGGGGCTCATGCCCCTCCCCTTAATTGATATAAACGGGATTTTCATGCAGAATTAACAGTTTTCGTTCAAAATTTAGAAATAGGATCATTCTGATGAGGCGAGTCCGTGGCTGTAATTAGGTGTTCATTGATAAGTGTAAACAGGGGGAACGGGGGTTCTGATGCCCCTCCCCTTAACTTGTATAAATGGATTTTTCAAGCAGAATTGTAAGATTTCGTTCAAATCTCTGAATAGTTTTGGAAGTTTAATGGTTAAGTATAAAAGAGGGGAATAACTCCTCTTAAATTATATAAATGCTAAATGGGTTTTTATATTAAGAATTATCCGATTTGCTCTGAATTTTGGATGTAGATTTTTTATATGATAAAGCATGTCCTTGATAATTTAGGAGGTTCAATGATTAAGTATAAAAAAGGAGAAAGGGGAGAGCTGTTTCCCCTTCTTATTTTTTTTTCGAACGGAATTAACGAAAATACAAGGCTGTAATGTACAATTAGTATGCGTAGCCTGTGAGCTCAATGCCATCAGTTTAACTGGGCAATATTCTTTTTATTAAATGTATAGTCTGTCTAATGTTTTATATTTTGGTTAAATAAAGTTTATAAAATAATCATCACTTTGAAAAGATTCAATTTATACATTTTGCACTTACGGTTATTTATTTGATACCTAGTTGTTTTTTAGTAATAATTTTAAAATATATCAAGAACTGTATAGTAAATTATATTAAAAAAATTTGCCTATCATTTCAAGATGTTTAACTTGATTTAGTTACATAAAATTTTACAATCGGTTTTTTTTTCAATTTTAAATAATTTAATGTAAGCTCTAAATCAATTTAAATCTTTCAAAGGTACTCCTCTCTCGCTGAACAATCATATAAAGAACTATGTTCATTTTAAAATAATATCTCGGAAATTTAACATACGAATTGTATGAAAATTTTTTTTAGGCTAATTAAAAAATGTAGAGTTCATTTATATTGCCAGAATTAAGTATTTCTATTTAAAGAAAGCTAAGGTTCGTTTTAATATGTAGATGCCCCCCCCCTCTAATTTAATATACATCAATTAAAAATACTATAATTTCAATCATTTGGTTACAGTAACTTTCTTCTTGGGTAATTTTTTGCAGAGATACTACGGGGTGTTTTTTTTTTTTTTGCCGACTGTATATCTTGAAAAAAAAATCACAATATTTAATTTAATGTTTATAAAAGTTTAAATAAGCGGAATTTTTTAAAAATTCCTACAACTTTTTTAAATATTATTTTTGCACAAATTAATATTTTCAAATGTATAATATACAAGACTGTGTATGTATTTTTAGATGCATGTAATATTACATTAATAATTTTTTTACTGGTGAATATAATGTAAAAAGGATGAAATCTAACACATCTTTACATACTTTTATTTAAATAAATAAACATGAAGGCATAATACATGAGCAGATTTATCACATATAATAACATTTGCAAAAAAAAAAAATAAATAAATAAATAAATCTTTGTTCCATATACAAAAAAAAAAACTTTGCATATTGATGTGACGGTGGAAAAAAAATATGAACTTAAAGAAAAAACCGTTTGAAAAATTCATTTGTGCGTAGAATCGAGCTGGTTGCAGTAACAAAATTTACAATATTTCGCGAGATAATTACTTTGCGGATAAAAATATTATGTCAAAATATTTGCATTAAAAGGGCTTTCATTTAACATAAAAAGATCGACATTTGGGGCAATTTTGAGATATGCTGTCCTCTTAAAAGAGAAATATATTTCACCCACATGGTGAAAGAAATAAAAAATGTTTAAAAATTTAACATCAGCCACATAAGTTGGAACAGCATTTTCTTTTTAAATGAGGTTTTCTAAATATTTTATGTACATATCTTATAAATCAAAAAGCAGTCAGATTTTTCTGCTTAAAATCCGAAAACTGCGAAAATTTTTCTGGCTGAAAGCTTCATCGCACCTATAATTGAAAATAATAGCAAATAAATCGCAACGTTTAAATCAACGTAGTACATGCATCACTATCTACTGTTCCAATCGCAAAACGAATTTTGATTGGTTTTAATTTTTTTATTTATTCCAAAAATATTTTTAAATATATATTTTGAATTTTAAATCTATGTAAATAATCTTTTTAAATTAATTTTAACTGTCATAATTTGTAAGATGTTAATGGATTTTGCTGATTTTAAATTAGAATTAATTTTTAAATTAAAATTGTATAAAATTCATACCATATATATACCGTCTTTTAAGAAACACATTAAGAAGCATTCTTCAGTTTCTGAAAATCGAATACAGAAGAAATTTTTAAGGATCGTGTTCCTTTTTAAAATATCTAGTTTTAATTGCAAATGAGTTATTAGTACATTAATCTGGTTCAGTTAATGCTCTTGACGCTACCATTACATTTAGAGCCAAAGCATTTATTGTAGTTCATAAGTCTGATTAAATATGTATTAAATAATTTATTTCAAATACAAAATTAATAATTTTGAAATCTAGTTTTAAATTATAAATCTCAGCTCCAAGATATTTTTCTATTAAAAAAAGCCTAATAATTGGTATGCTTAATTTATGCATACGCATCAAAATAATTGCAATAGTGTATTGCATACCTCTACATTTCATGAAATTTTTAGACTATTATACTGTATTTATCACTTGTAATAGAATTACGTCATGTATTATGTACCCTTAATTATTAAATGAATATAAAGTTACTTTCTTCTTTATTTCAAAACATATAAAAAATGTATAATAAATTCAAGGAATTCATTTAGCATTTCAACATACATATGTATCCAAATACAGATATATGTATTAAATAAAAAGAAATTAAACTCTCCCAAAGATATTTTTTTATCTATATAATCTCTAAATCAAACAAAAACTTTCAAATATGCTGTTAAAAAATCGTTTTTAGTTTCTTCAAAATTGCCTTAAAAGAAAAGAAATATCTAGGAATTAGAGATAAAAGGATTTACTTCAAAAAATGTTATAAAAGTTTTAGTGATAAGTTTTAACGAATCCGTATTAAAGATATTTCACAATGAAGATGCATTAAATAAATTAATTTACTCTCCAAAAATATTTTTTTTCATAAATTAGATTTTGATCAGCTGCTGTTAAAGAATTTTATGACAACACATATATTCCCAAGTGAAATAGATTTCTTTTTTTAATGAAATGAAATGTTATCCAAACGTGAAGTAATGCTGTTTTTAATTTGAATTTTTTTTAATTAAAAGAGAAATATAATTTACTCGCTTTTAGAAACAAAACAAAAGTTTTAGAATTTTCATTTAAAATGAGTAACCTAAAAAGATTTTATTTAACACGTTTGCTGCCGCTTACGTGGAGTTGTGATGGAAGTTAATGCCGCACTATAGAAGTGGATTTTTCCCAGAAGCCGATTTACTTTTTATAACAAAGAATCAGTGAAAGATTTTCCCGCTCCAGCGCGTGACTAGCTATTGGACATCACCCCACATCACGTGCCAGCGCGTGAGTGGCCCCTTAAAGTTGGCGTCATATCACCCGCTGGCGCGTGATCGGCAGTGAATGTGTTAAAAAATATTTTCTGAATTGTATTTTTGATATTTTACATTATAAATAAAAATGCAATCGGATTTTTCTGTGAAAGTGATTTCATCACACATAAAGTTTAAAATCATCTATATATTTAAAATGCTAAGCATTTCCTTTCGACAGTCCGTGAGAGCAAACTACTGCATCAAATCACACCATTCTTTTTTTAAACGAAAGGTATTTGGCCACAGATTTGTTACCGTACATTTGTTTGTTCAAAAATTTTATTAATTAGCTACAATTTTCAATTAAAATTTCACGTATGCGCATGCGTAGTACATAAGTACAAGTCTGCCTTTAGAGTGACGAACTGCACATGCGTAGAAATCCTCGCTCAGTTGAACTATCATTTCACAGCTAGAGTTGCAAAAAGTCGGTTTATTCCCGGGTTTATTTCCAATAGACCAGGTTTATTCCCAGGTTTATTCCCAAAAAACCGAATTATTCCAAAAAATCCCGGGTTTTTTCCAGGTTTATTTCTAAAAACCCGGTTTATTCCCGGGTTTAAACCGGGTTTTATTCTAACCTTTGCAACGCTATTCACAGCTAGAAGTTTAGTTTTAAATGCGTCTGCAACGGAAATATAATTTATTCGATCTTATTGTAAACAAGCTCTTCTTTTTATCACAATGTTACTATTTGTCTCTTTTAGAGTAATTAATAATTCAAAAATATGGTTTATTTTGGAAGGTGTCGTACTACACTTAGAAGATAAACTAAATGATCTGAGGCTAAAAGCATGGCCCACTAGATCTAAGTAAAGGCCTGTCTATTTGAGATTAATGTATGAAGTCTCCCGCCAGAGGACGCTGATACTTTGCCCAAGTTTTTCAGACCAATCGTGTAAACCCTGAACCAAAACAATGACACGTATGCAAACATGTGCACAGAACAGAAAGCAGCTTATTCAATGCTAATTTGAGCAGGGTTTGTGTCACATGGACTTACACGTGGTTCAGTGAAATGGTTCAGGGTTTGAAGCTGTTGCCAGCTTCACTTTTTCGGCGGTTTTTTGCGAAATGGCTCGGCCGGTAGTATATAGTCGGCGTTGCTAAAAGTTACGATTGGTAAAACTTCTTATAAATTGCCGTTACGCACAAAGATTGAAAATATTAGCATTTTAAGTTGTAGCTGATATCAAAATAATAATAAGTTATCATAAACATAAAAACACAAAACAGTTTCTGTAAAATCAAAATCCAAATTCCAGACAATTGCGCATGCGTTAACTGATTGTAGAACTTCTCCATTATAGAAAATCACTCAGTGTGTTTCCCGTAGCGTAGTGGGGGTATCGCGGCTGTTATAAGACTTCAGTTTTTGTAGAGGATGCAGGTTCGACTCCAAGCCCGACAAAATGATTTGTGTTCAATTTTTGTCGATAATTTATTTCAATAATAACATATTTTATTAATAAGAAAAGTTTTAGGATTTTTATTATTATTATTTGAATGCTTAATAATTGAACAAAATTTAACACAATATCTTGAAAAAATAATTATTTTATATTTAAAATACTTAACCTAAAATATTTTACATACAATTATCAATCATTATCAATCATTACATACAATTATAAATTGAACTGATTTACAATTTTCGTTACATTTTTTCTACCATAAGCAAGAATATAAATGTCTGTAAGAAAAAAAAAATTGTCATTCATTATTTTAAAAAAGGGGGGGGGGGAGAAATAAATATATTACTATAACATCTATAAAATAAATTACATTGATATCCATGATTTAATATTTGAAAAGATGTATAAAAATGTATAAGAAAATTCAAGCAATAAAAAATTTATACTATAAATAGTTAGCTGCATCAATTTTCAAATTTAGGATTTTAGAGAATGAGACAGATAAAAATAAAAGTCATGGTAGCTTTGAATGGTCGCGTAAATATTGTTACTTAAGAGGAAGGAGGGGAGGCAGAAAGAAAATAGGCCGTAGTAAGCAAAAATAAATACCTTACACAGTATTTTAGTTAAATTTCTGATAAAATACAAACATAATTAGTTATAAATTATAAACTTAAAACTATATTACTTCATCAAATAGATTAAACCATCTACCGACCAAAAAAAAGGAATCACTGATGTAATATGAAAATAATAATAATAAAGAATAATTCACAACAATGTCAATAGACAAATTTAAAAGCAACTAATTAAAAATTCAAGAATTTTTCTGATGAAACATTCAAGTTAGTTATCGTCAAATATTGACGGGCATTATCTAGTAGAAAATAAATAACAAACAAAAATCAATTAATGTAGAATATTGCATTAGAAAGAAAAGTTTCAACCAAAATATATTTTCGTTTTGATTTTCATTCCTTTTTCAGCGTTCGAAAATTATTTTAAAATTTGTTTGCAATCTAAAATCCACTTAAATAATTTATCTCATGAAAGTATTTTTAATTGCCATAAATTACGAAAACATAATACATCTTATTAATTTTAAATTCTAGGATTATTTTGTTTTTCGATGAGAAAAATCATACTGCATATTATTTACACTTATATTTTATAAAATGTTGAACTTTTTTAAATTTTGAGCATAATACTTTCTTTCCAGTTGTTAAAAAAGAGTAATATTATTTTGAAAACAGTAAAGAGGTTTTATTTTTGACATGTTTCACATTGTCTTCATCGAGTCATTTAAAAAAATGCATTATTATTAGAGAGATTTTTATATTCATTAGAAAGAATGAATCATTATTAGAAAGATTTTTAGAGTGATTACAAAGAATGTATTATTACAAGAGGTTAATTTGTTATATATTTATAGTTCAAGATGCATTCAACATATGTAAATTTATACGATTTCTAGTTTCTTCAATGTTAATTTCAAAATGTATTTAGCATTTGAAGACATAAAAATTTTTTGAGTTGCATAATGTTTTACATACATTATTTTCGGATTTTAAAGAATTAGATAGGTTAGAAATCAGATTAAAACTGTCAGAGGTTTTTTTTCAGAGGAAAAAGTCATTTATTGCATCTAAAATGCTGCAAAAAAAAAAAATCTGCAATTTTGAGATAAAAGGATTTACAGTCGGCTCTCGTTAATTCGAATATTCACTTAATTCGAACTAAACATGAAGCCCCTAAATTTTCAATAGCAGAATAACGTAAAAATTTTCATTAATTCGAACTCATTTTCTCTTGACTTCGTTTAATTCGAACTAACGAAATTCCGATTTTACATTTTTCATTACTTTCTCCTGGACTTAAGATCCTTGAAATAGCTTTCTTTCTTTCATTTTTTCAGAATTCTTTTGAACAAGCGTACCCATGCAGTTGCCATCATCTTTTTCGTAGCGCCCCGCCTGTCCATCAAGGACACTTCTACCCCATCATCGTTTGTGCTTGTTTCTAAACTCTTAATTAGTTTATGTATTTATATCTTTTAATTTAATATTAAGTCATATTTTACTGATAACAGCCGAAATACATTTTAAAAATACTATAACATGAATAGCTTTGTAATAATACACCTTTAAATATGTTTTCTTGTCATAATTTCTATAATTCGAACATTTTATGCAGTCACGACGAATTCGAATTAACGAAACCCGACTGTATTTGAAAATTGTTTTAAAAATTTCAACTAGCGAAAAGTCACCCTCATCGAGACTGTCATCAGATGGTTCAACATGAATAGGTTTCAGGCGTCTTTTCCGAATTATTTTCAGCTCGACCTTTGGAATACGATTTCGCTGCTGTTTTTCCTTAAATTGATATTTTAGATGTTGATGGCGTTTCTTAATTGGAAGGAACACTTACTACCAGTTTTTTTCTTAGCTTTCTCTTTGTTCTTACGTTCTTTAGCCATTATGTCATCCTTTTTTCGGCTTAACCCTTTCCGGCACACTGTGCCCGGTCTGGGATACCTAATTTTAATTCCAAACTTGCAATCGGCACCAGTAATATTTTGGTAAAATTTTGCTCTTACAATAAAAGCTTAAATTAAGGAATTCAAAATATCTAAAAATATCGTTTTTGAATTCCGGTGTCAGTCGATAATTTCTCATTTTACTACAGATTTTGCCCGTGCCGGAAAGAGTTAAGGCCCCTGATCTCGCTGGAGGAAACGCTGGCGAGCTAATGCTATTCCTATGGGGAAGCATTTTTCTAATAATTCTTTCGCATTTTGGCATTTTTGAATATTTTTTTTTTTTTTTTTGCATTGGATAGTTGAGGCGCATGCCAACAGCGAACCTTTTTACGTTTTCGATTTTGGTTGCAGATATTTTTTACAAAGTTTCTTTCAAAACCGAAACTGAAAGAGCTTTTTAAAAAAATACCTGCAACTAAAATCGAAAAAGTAAAAAAGGTGCGCTGTCGGCATGCACCTCAGCTATCCAATGCAAAAAAAATTTCAAAAATGTCAAAATGCGAAAGAGTTATTAGAAAAATGCTTCCCCACACTGTAAAAAAAAAATGTAAATTTACGGGCATTTACCGTAATATTTGACGGTAGTTGTCCGTTTTTGAAGCTTAACGGTACACTTCCGTAAATTTACGTTGCGGAAACATAAATTCGGAGTACTAATATGTTTTTACGGGCAACGCCCGTTTTTTTATGCAGGATATTCAAATCTGCTGCCTAGCCATTTTTTTACGGACAAATACCTTTGAATAAAGGTCTTTCGATGACGTCATAACAGAACGTTTTATTTTGTTTGTTGAAAATATTATTATTATTTAATTAAATTATTGTCTGGTTTAAATTATCGCATAAAATTATCGTCTGGTTTTAATATGCTATTGTTTTGGTAAATTTATCGAAAAATTAATCGGTGGTGGCACTCCAAAAATTTTCTTATCTCATATATGTAAATACTTCCTGAAAAGTGCAGTATAACAGCGCCACCGGTTATGTGATTTACACCAAAATCTAATCATTAACAACTTACGTGAACTCCTAACTGCATCTGAAGTTTGCTGAAAATCCGTGCATTAGTTTCTGAGATAGCGCTATTACTGAATCTGAAATAAGTTCTGCATAATAGTGCCACTTGCAGGGTGATATACACAAAAAACTAATCAGGACTAATTTTAATAAGGGGTTAAAACTGAATCTGAAGTTTGATGAAAATTCATGTATTATTTCTTGCGATATAACTATTGCGAAATCGTGAAAAATGCATTATCCCAGGTAAGCATGGTAGCACAGCAGTATCGACTCGATATTGCCCAATATCGGACAACTTTGGCGTGCATCGGCAAAAACAGGTTACCTTTTACCAGGGATGTAGTGGAGGGTATACGGGGGTATACGCCGTATACCCTCTGGACTTTTTTAAGGAACACCATATACTCTCTGCTTCTCAAGAAACTATAGTATATACATTTTAGGGTATACACTGTAAAAAAAATTGTGCGATTTTATTTAAATATTCTTAGTATCATTACAGACATCATTAGAGTTACTAGAAAATCATCTGTAACTAAAGCTTCTTGAATCATTGCTAATATAACATTAGTAACGTTACTGAAATAACGTTTGTATCTGAATGCTTATGCCGCATGCGTTTTTACCTGACCTTTTGTAATCTTACGAACGACGAGCGTAAACACCAGCCGACCAATAAAGAAAAGAACTTTTAATTTTATAATATATATTGAGGATTCTGTTTTGGTTCTGCAAATTTGGTTAATTTAATTGTAAAATTTGAACTAAAATGAAATTAAAGTAGCAAAGAAAAATATATATAAATAAAAAAGGGCATAAATAATATTTTTTTCTTTTTTCCCTCCTGTGGAATGTGAATTAAGTTATGTGAAGATAAATGAACATACAGGTATAATTTTATGGGATTGTTTGTGAGATTCCCCCCCCCCCCTTAACACACAGACACCTTTACTCACTCAGATTTCTGATTTTATTATTTTCTGTTTTATATCGATTAGAAGTAAAAATTCTTCCTGAAACTACAGCTCGAAAAACAAAAAATACATAGTTTTTATCACAGATAGCATTTAAGAAGTATATAGAATATAATTATTAATTAATACTTAACTAATATAAAGTATTTATTTACAGAAAGTTATAATTGATTTTTCAATATAAATTATACATAATTATATTAATATTATTATATAATAATTAATTAAAAATATTATTAATATTTTTTACATGTTATATAAAAATTTATTAATAATAATATTAATATCATTATATAATAATTAATTGCAGCTTGAAAAACAAACTGTATGTAGTTTTAATTTCAAATGACAATTAAAAAAAAATAATATAATAATTATTATTTTTGTAAATATATTATGTACTAATTAATTATGTAATATAATTATATAATTAATATTTATATAATTATTAATAGTTATATAATAATTATACAATAATTAATTATATTGATTAATTATTATTAATTAAACTTTGAAAAATATTTTTATAACTTTAATATTCAAAAATCTAACTTCATTCTGCTTTCAAACTTTACAATGACCCCTTTACAACTTTACAAAGATGTCAAAAAACTTTACAATTAAAATAAAATTCATACAAAAACACCAGAAGAGCCTAGCCGAGCCTAGCGGTGCGAGAGCACGGTAGATACGCATGCGCCAGTTTTGTGATTCCAGGGGATGCTGTCAAGAAGTAACGATCTCCAATGGATACTTTATACAAAGATCTTTGCTTTATAATAGACACCACCGCTGACCACGGCAGCCATCTATGGATGTTTTATATGCTGCTAACCAGTTTAAAGTTTTCGTTTGTGATTTTCATTTTTTAAGGTAAGCTTTGCTTTATATTTATTTAAACTTATACAAATAATCGTTTTACTAAAAGTTAATTTGTCCATTATCTTTTATTTCTTTTAGGCTTAACTTGAAATCTTGCGTACGTCGCGTTTAATATTGATATTCTATGCGTAGTAATGTAAATTTAAAACCTGCTTTTTTTTTCGCTTTGTTTAAATAAATATAAAAATGAATTGTTAATAAATATTCAGGCAATCTTTGCTATTGTAACTGGAGATTTAATTGTCTGTGGGACTGATAATCGTTCAAATTTGTTTGTCATGTTTTGGACTTATAAAAATCTTTATTAAACTATTCTACTTATTTAATTTCATCTGAAATCCCAATGTTCCCACACCTAAATGCGTACGTTTTGTATAAAAAAAAACAATCATATTGCTGACTTTAGTTATTGTGGTATTTACAGCCATTGTACAATCATGCTTCAAAATATAATTAAAAAAAAAAAACTTTTTAATCACAGTTATTACCATTTTATTTCATTTTACGTTATTAAAAGTATTAATAATGTAAACTAGACTTGAAATCTGACTTTTGAATTTATTTATTTGGCTGTGCATGCTTTATTATTTTTCCGTAGTGTGGTTTGTTTACGTTTTGAATACCCGAATGCAATATTGTTAGCAAAATTTCGTTTGTATGTAACTCGTTAAATATGCGATAATGCTGCTTTTGTTTATTGCATTCACATCATTTATTATTTAAGTTTTGAAAAAATGAAAGTGAATGCAAGAATAGTTGTTTCTTGTGAAACGTATCGGTAATGATGGCAGCATAGAAAAATTGTACTGGCAGTGCTTCAAAAAATAAAAAATGCACCTGCTACGTTTGATAGTTGGCATTAAACATCATTATTTTTAGCAAGAAGCACCATAAATATAAATGCAAAATCGCTCATTTTGTCTCTGAAACATTTCTTACAATCAGTATATTCTACCAGTGAGTATATCAAGCCAATTTGCAAACACATATTAGCAGTTTGTTTGTACAGTCAAACCTCGTTAGCATGAACCTCAAGGGAAATCAAAATTTCATTCATGTTATCAGCATCAAATCTTTTTACTCATTTTTATAGCGCACTGTGGAAACAATTTTAAGTTTTATTTTGAACAAGTGATAATATTCCTTGATTTAATTCAGGGGAGTAAATTTTGTTGTATTAAAAGTAAAAAAAAAAAAAAAAGACATGGATATGAAACCAGGGTCAGAAGCAAATCATCAAGGCAGCGAGCACTGCATATAGTTATAAATCTTGCAGATTTTTTTTTTTTTCCTTTTAAGACAAACCAATGAAATTCATGATTTTTTTTAAAGTCTGACCAACAAAATTTGATTTTTTTTAGGGCAGGATTGATAACTCACTTTTTTTTCTCATACCCAATCGATTAAATGTTAAGGCTTTATTGGTCAGCAAAATTTAAGTTAATTTTTCAAACTGATTAATAAAATTTTTTATTCATAACTTAAACTGATAAAATTTGCAAATTGTCAAAAATCATTATTTTTTACTGACTCTGGTGAAACTTGAAATTTTTCCTGGGGTAAATTGACAAATTTTGCAATAAACGAATAAAACACATGATTTTCTGCAGTCTATCAAAATTTGAGATTTCCTCCTTCCTAATTAATAAAATTCATGAATTTTAAACACATGATTGAGGAAATTTGTGATTTTTAACTGACAGACAAAATTTTAAATTTGTTTTGCAAATCAATGAAATGCAAGATTTTTTTTTTCCCCTCTTGCAATTGATAAAACTCGAGATTTTCCATTGCTGGTCAACAAAATTTGCAAATTGTTAATAAAATGGATATTTTTTTTCATACTTTTATCATCGTTTGATTTTTCCTGTCGTGTCTGATTGATAAAATTTTTTTCCCATGGCTAATCAGCAACATAGGAATTTTTTTTCCCACATCTAATTAACAAAATTAGTGATTCATCCTTGCCCAATCAATGAGATTTATTACTGTTTTGTATCTCATTGATAAAATTTGATTTTTCTGTGCCTATTTAAAAAGACATGAGATTTTCTTGTGCCCATTCGACAAAATTTGTTTATTTTTCTGCACTCAGTAAAATTCATTGTTTTTTCTGAAGCAAATTGTTTAAATTTATGATTTTTTTCTGTGACATCTGCACAAAAATTGCAATACAAGCTATATCATTTAGTCTGGGATTACAGTGCCTCACTTAAGTTCGGTGTAGACACTTACGATGTAAAAAAAAATCATGAACGGTATTACGGTACCTCTCAATCTTAAGACAGCTTGAAAGCTGCCGTAAGTTTAAGATCAAATGAATGTGCACACAACCACTACAAATGTAACAGTGCACTCTAATTGGCTGGCTACAAGATGTCTTATGCCGAGGCACTGTAATACAAAGTTACGATCGATTGCAGGAATGCCTATCTTACGATCGAGCGTAAGATAAGCTATAGTAAGGCACCGTAATCATAGCCATAGAAAGAAAAGAGAATTATTTAAAATTTAAGTTGACAAAGATCATTGTAAAAAATATGCCATAACTAAGAATGTTATTTTTCAGAAATTTAGCAAGCAGTTTCAAAGCATTTTTTCCCAAATTAACAATTACTACTTTAATTACTAACAATTATTACTTAAATGATAAATTTTAAAGAAGATAGTTTAAAGTATCTCTACGATTTTTTCATTTTGGTTAGGAGGATGTTTTCAAGTGTTGAAAAATGCTGTGATCAAGAATTAGCCTGAAAAGTTGTTGACCAGGAATTACACCAGGTGCCCCTGCTTCTTCTCTGTTCTGGACATCACATTAGTTTCAATCAAGTAAGTGTTGATATATATTTGATTGTGTTACAATGTTGATATATATTGTGTTTTTATGAATAATTGCAAATATTATAGATTTATATTCAAATAACTTTTACAGATCAATTATTAATTCTTGTCTTCAGTAATGTTATAAATAAATCAAAAACATTTAAAACACCAACATATTTTCTTTCTTAAAAACTTGTTTCAATAGCCATAGACCATCATCAGCGCAAAATATGATGATGGTATGCTGTGGCTATTAAAACTAGCTTGCAAGAAGAAATGAATTATTTTGGAGCTTTAAATGTTGATTTTATTCATTTATAATGTACTGCGACAATTAATTTCTTATTGTATAAATAATCATGCTTAAAAATTGAAATTCTTGCAGCTACTAAGTCCAAAATTTGCCTGAATACAAAGTACTCAGTATGACCCTGGTTTATTATGCTTAAAATATTTCGACTTAAACACATGGTTATGCTGTCGTTATCAAAAGTAGTTTGCAAAAAGGAATGAAGTATTTTGGAGCTTTAAACATTGATTCTTTTCATTTATAATGTACTGCAACAATTTTTCATTGTAATGATAATAGTAAATTTTAAAAATTAATTCTTACAACTACTCTGTATTGTACATGGTACTCGTCAAATCGGCTGAATGCTGAGTAAATACAGAGTACTCGCTGCAGCCTTAATTTATGATGAATAAATATTTTGACTTAAATCATAATCAAATTGAATTCAAAATCCAAAAATTAATTCTTCAAAAAACACATTTTTATAGGTAGTTTTTTTTTTTTTTTTTTGTTTTTTCAACGGTGGTTCTGTTGAAATTTGAATGTTCTAAACATATAATTATGATGATTTAAATCATTCTAATTATACTATACTTGATTATTTCATGCACAATGTACTAATACCTATCAAGTTATACATATTAAGTGTAAAATTTATACATTTGGATTGTTTTTTACACTTATAATTTTTGGTACTACTTGGTTATTCCGTCGACCAAAAAATTATCGCCAAACCATAAGATTAAATGCCAATAATGGATGACTGAATATCACATTCAATGACATTAAATATGATAAAGGTGCTTAAAACATCATTAAGTGCTTTTATTTTGACTTTTTATTTGTATTTTTATGAATATTCTACTAATTATTTGTATTTTCGTTATTTAAAATAAAAATTATGTCAATATATATAATTTTGCTATTAGTTTGATGATTTGTATAATTTGGCGAAATTGGTCAATGGGATAACCAAGTAATACCCAATTTTTTAATTATATTTTTGTAAAATTTTCTTACAAACTTCATTTCCTTCCTTAACTAAAGAATTATTCCTTATTGGTTTTAATATAAGTACTTAAGCTGTGTACTTAATTATATTTAAGTATACAGCTTTAAAAAAAAAATCACTAACATATTATAGAATAAATAAGTATAAAATATGACTAAATGAAATTTTTGCCTTGCTTTTAACATAAAAGGAATAGTGCTTACTTAACAGGCGATTAAATAATCAATTATAGATGTTAAACATTAATTTTATTTAAAAAATCTTAGTGAGTAGAACCCTGATAATACAGATCGTTTTTTCTTTCTTTTTTTTTTTTTTTTTTTTTTTTTTTCCAACTTTGAGAAGCGAATGGCGAAATTTTTTTATTAGTCAGAATACGACAATGCAACAACTTAATGTTATGGAAATTAGTCAATTGCTTCTCAAACTTGAAAAAAAAAAAGGTGAAAAAACCGATCCGGATTATCAAGATTCTACTATACTTCAAGGGCAGATCCAGCCCAACCTCCAGCACGGAAAAATCGAATATCGTCAACTGTACATTGGAAAATCGCGAGTTTTGTCTATCGGCTTTCGAAAAATCGCGAATTTTGTCGATCTGGAACGAAAAAATCGCAAATTTCTTTAATAAGGCACGAAAAAAATCCTAATTTTGTCGATCGGTTTCGTAAAAAGCGCAAATTTATTCGATCCGGAACGGAAAAATCACGAATTTTGTTGATTGGGAATAAAAAAATCGCGAATTTAGAGTTGATATGGAATGCAAAAATTGTCAATTTCGTGAATCTGGAAAGAAATTATCGCGAATGTAGTCGATTGCCTTTGTAAAAAGAGCGATACGGGCGATTGGGTACGAAAAACTTGCGAATTTTGTCGAATCGGTACGAAAAAATCGCTAATTTCATTGATAGGGCAAGGAAAAATCGAAGATTTTGTCGATGATGCGTGGAAAAATCGAAATTTTTTTTTTGAGCGGCTGCAGAACTATAGCGAGTTTTATCAGTTTATCGCGAGAAAAAAATTACAGATTTCATCAATTTACGGTGGGGAAAAATCGTGAAACAGGAAAGAAATTATAGCGAATGTAGTCGATTGCCTTTGTAAAAAGAGCGATACGGGCAATTGGGTACGAAAAACTCGTGAATTTTGTTGAATCGGTACGAAAAAATCGCTAATGTCGTTGATAGGGCAAGGAAAAATCGAAGATTTTGTCGATGATGCGCGGAAAAATCAAAATTTTTTTTGAGCGGCTACAGAACTATAACGAGTTTTATCAGTTTATCGCGAGAAAAAAAAATTACAGATTTCATCAATTTACGGCAGGGAAAAAATGCAGATTTCATCAGTCAGTTAAGAATCGCGAATTTTATTTTATTGTTCGGTGTGGTATTTCAGGGACCAAGAACGGATAAAGGTGCGAATCTCGTCGATTGTTCACGGAAAAATCCCGAATATGGTCGATCGCTTTCGTAAAAAGCCTGAATTTATTCGATCAGGAACAACAAAATCGCTTTTGGTAGGGCACGGAAAAATTGTGAATTTTGAACGAAAAAGTCGCAAATATGGTCGATCAGTTTCATAAAAAAAGCAAATACAGTCGATTGGGAATGAAAAAAATAGAGAATTACTTTGATATTACTTATACTATCGAATTTGAAACAGTTTTGGAAGTGATGACAGACACAACGTCCGATGACCTAACAGCAAAAGATATGATTCAACCTATGTTATTCGTACAATGAAGCATGGCGGAGGACACGTTATGCCGTGGGGAGTATTTCCTTCAAAAAGTGACAGTCTGTTATTTGAAATCCACAGCCAGGTGAATTATACAATGTATAAGGATATCTTGCTAGCCTATTTTCTGCCTTATTAGATAAAAAATTTGGTCGCATCTATTTTTCTTAAAATGATAACGACATAAATAATGTTTGCAATCCTTGATAAGCAATGGTTTTCGCACAAAAAATTTCGTTTTTGAAATGATTGAATGGTAAGTAACAGAAATAGTAAATAACATTGTTCTTAGCTAGAAAAAACACAATTTTGTATGGAGCATTTGTAACTTTGTTACTGGCCAGCAGTTGAAAAAAATAGCCAGTTAGAAAAATTAGTGTACTGGCCAATGACCATTGGCTAAAAATGTTAATTTTGACCTATATCTTCCACCAAAAAAAAAAACACAAGTATACTATACATAAATTTAGTTTTCATGCTGTCCATGTAGCTAATTGATTATTATCTTTATTGCATACTGTCTGGCCCATATGACAGTGCCTGCATCTTGATTGAATTAGTGTAATTTTACATTTAAAAAAGAAAATTCTTCAAAAACAAACCTATGATTGATGACCTCACGGATTTTGGTAGTGCATTTCCTTGTGTTCTCTCCAACATTGTTTAGGCCTCGATAAAATTTGCATGTTTTCAAATTTTATGAAAGAAATCTTTCAAAATGAACTTTATTTTTATTGTTATTAATAATAAATAGAAATTAGCTTTTTATTTTTAACAATTTCAGTTTTAAGCATTTACATTCATTTTTTCTTGCTCAATATGATAACTAGTCCTCTTGTCCCTGTCCCCCCCTTTTATTAAAAATATGTGAAAAAATTGTATATAAACTTACTTTTTTGATATAAAATTTGTTTAATATTTTCATTTTATATTAAGTATACTTTATTTTCAGTAAATGGTGTTGGTAGCAAAAAATAATTGGTTTGTGTAAGTAAAAATTTATGATGCTAAACCTGAAATTCTTCAAAATTGGTTTTATGAATTTTTTATTGTGCTTTTCGCTATGATAAATGAGTAATTAAATTCGACACAAAAATCATTAAATGTCAGGTGGAATGAAATTGTTATAAAAACAGCACATAGTGTGTTCAAGATTATTAGGAAATATTGTTAATTGGCAATACTGTCTTTAAGATACATAGCTGGCTTTACAGTCTACCAGCTGTAAAAAGAGCAATTGAAATCTAGGAATATTTGTAGTTGTTTATCTGTTGTGTTGAAAAAGAAAGAAAAAAAAAGATTCCCAATCCCAATTATCACATGTATGATTCTATTGTATCTTTTTTTACAAGTTAAATTTATTTTCATTTTCCTTCGTCGGTTTATTGTTGGTACAGCCTTACATGAAAAAATATCTGCCATTTGTTGTAATTGATTTAACAAAGTTGATTCAATCATGCTAATTAAATAACAAATTTCTTAAGGAGAGTGAAATGAAACATGTAACAGTTTCTGAACTTCCTTGCCTTGAATTCAAACGTATTATGTGAATTTTGTTGCTAAAATAGACTCTGTTCACTGGGGATAAATTCTTTAAAAATCTTAACCGAGCAACAATCTGCGAAACAAAGTGGTGTTATTTTTCTTAAACAAGAAATAAGGAACTTCATTTGCATAGAGATGTAAAAATCATTAAAAAAAAGTCTAATAATGTATAGCATTGTGTGAAATTTATCTTGTTTAACTCCTAATGAAATTTCATGGGTCAAAGAAAATTGCATTTCACAAATGAAATCACATAGTCTCTCACGAAAATGGTTGATTACCGAAAAATGACTATGAAATCACTCTTCACTGTAAAACATTTGTGGAAACGTTACTCCATACAATTGGTGTAAAAATGGTGGCAAATGCTGCCTCCAGTTTCATGGAGTAATTGTTTTCACATATGCAATGGTGTAATTTAAACATATATTACTGATGTAACATGACAATGTTACATCGGTTTTAACGGTTAAAATACTCCATAAAACTGGAGGCAGCAATGAACCCTGTGAAAATGCTAACAAAAATTAGCTGCTTGCTTACAAATTTGTGCAAATTTAATACACATATCGACAAAACATGTGCCCGTAATGACAGTTAATAACAATGAAAAGGTCTAATAAATAAGCATGTGAAACCAGCCATAAATGATTCAAAACTTACTAAAATTAATTATAATCAGAGTTAGCAGCTTTTAGCCAAACCAAATATGTCATCTGGCTTTTTTTTTTTTTTTTTTTTTTTTTGTAAAACACTTTAAAAAAGCCTGTTTTAATTGAAAAACGCCGGCTTTTATTTATTTGTTAAAGATGGTTTACATTAGGGGTGCACAATTTTTTGAAGAGAAGGGCCACTTTCAAATATATCTGGGTGGTCGAGGGCCACATCAATAACATGGAGAGAATTCGAGTTAGAGAAGGTGATCTGTAGCCTACAATCTGAAAAAAAAATATGTGGTTTCAGAGGAGAGTGTATGTGTATGATTGGGGGGGGGGGGGATACGAAATTTGCAATTTTTACAAAGGCGATAGACAAAATTCATGATGTTCATGAAGGCGATCGACAAAATTCATGATTTTTACAAAGTCAATAGACACAGTTCGCGATTTTTAAAAAGTTGATAGATGAAATTCATGATTTTTGCAAAGCTGATAGACGAAATTCACAATTTTCCTTCGCATGATCGACGAAATTGGCAATTCATCCGAACCTGATTGACAAAATACACGATTTTAATGGGACTGAATAACAAAATTCGCAATTTTTCCGCACCTGATTGACGAAATTCGTTATTTTTCCGCACCTAATCGACAAAATTCGTGCTTTTCCAATTCGGATCGGCAAAATTCACGATTTTTCCGAAGCTAATCGACAAAATTCGGGATTTTTATGAAGCCGATCAATCAAATTTGTGATTTTTTCAAAGCCTGTCGGCGAAATTCGTGATCTTTGCAAAGCCAATCGACGAAAATCACGAAATTACTCTGCATGATCGATGAAATTCTCGATTTTATTCTAGTCTGATCAACGTAGTTAGCAATTTTTCTATGTGTGACCAACAAAATTTGCAAAATTCCCATCTCCGACCAAAGAAATTTGCTATTTTTCGAAATGCGATCAATAAAACTCGCAATTGTTCGGTCTTTGATCGACGAAATGTGTGCTTTTTTTGCTGTAAATTGACAAAATACACATTTTTCTTCGACCGAGTATCAATATTCGTGATTTTTGTATTAGCATTGACGAAATCTGCATTTTTTTTATGCGGCAAGATAAAACTCATGATTTTTTTTCTCTTGATAAATTGACAAAAACACGATTTTTCTGCAGCTGATCAACGAAATTTGTAATATTTCCACGCATCATCACTTAATTCGCAATTTTCCCGTGTCTTATCAACAAATTTTTTTTTTTTTTTTTTTGTCCCTGATCGACAAAGTTTGCGATTTTTTGTGCCTTATCGACAAAATTCGCTTTTCTTTTAATGCGATAAACCGAGAAAATATGCTATTTTTCCATCCGATGATAATTTGCAATATTTTCGAGGAACAACAACATTTATGATTTTTTTTCTTGCTTGATCAACGAAATGTGCGAGTTTTCGCATCCATCCGACAAAATCAGCGATTTTTCCATCCCTGGTCGAAAAAACTTGCGATGATTTCGTGCCCAATCGGGAAAATTTGCTACTTTTTCCCCCGAGTCTCATGAGCAAAATTCGCGATTTTGCCCTCTCTGATGAGCAAAACTGATGATTTTTCCGATCCTCATCGATAAAATTTGACTTTTTCGCATTTGATCAGTAGAATTCGTGATTTTTCCGTGTCGATAAATGACATTTGTGATTCTTAAATGACGAAATTTTATATTTTCCCGCAGTAAATTGACAAAATTTAGGATTTTTTTTGTGTGACATATGTACAAAAATTGCAATTTTTTCCAGTTGTAAATTGACGAAATTCGCAGGCCACAGGTTGTGCATCCCTAGTTTACAGATATTTCATATTAAATTTGAATTAATTTAGTTGTAATACACTTATAAATATTTTCTATTAAAAATGTACATTTCTACTAAATTTTATCAAATAAATGAGTCTTTATAACTGCTGATGCATCTGTGAAGGCATTATGTCTGAAATTATAAATATTCATAAGAATAAATTAAATTAGACTGTAATGTTGTGGTTTGGAATTCGTTGTTGCATAGCTCTATATATACCAAACATTTTAAAGATTATATGAAACAATAACTAAATGTTACATATAAAAATGGAATTTTCCTTACATACTTCTATTTACTTTTGAAATTGACAATAGCTTATGTGTATTTAATAATTGAAATCATCTTGTTGTAATAAAACTTGTTGAATTAAAATTTTGAAAAGCTCATTGTTATTTTAAAGAATGCATACTCATACATAAACTAATGCAAAGTTATTTGTAATGCTGTTTTATTAAAAAGAATTGCTCTTTTTATTAAATGACTTTATGTGTGGCTCCAAATAAAAATTTATGAGCAATAAAATAAGACTTGTATATTAATATCCTTTAAAATTAGTTAAGTAATAAATTATGATACTAACTATGCAACTATTGTCCTTTTTAATTATATAAAGTAGTAAAAACAAAAAAAAACTGTGTGTGTGTGTTTGGGGGGGGGGGGGGTAAAGTCAGTATAAACTAGAGAAAGCATTTTGTATGGTCTTTTAAAAGTTAGCTGATATATTTATAATTTTGACTGCAAATCAATACATATTATTCCAATATTAATGTGTTCATTTTGGAGAAATTGGGTTATATTGAATTCTACCTCAATTAAGTCTTTAAAACTAACTAAAAAACACCAATTTTGGTCAATAAAATCTGGTTAAAACAAATAAAAGCCACCGGCATGGCTTTTTTGCAATCCTGGCTATAATTGGTTCAAATGGCTATTGCCGAAAGTTTTAATACTTTAACAATTAGACAACTGTTGTTCTATAAAATAATTTGTTACATCTTAAAATGCATTGACTTTACACACTTTAACATACTCGGTGATTTCATGAAATAATTAGGTATTTTATGAAATAACATAATCACTTTTAATGGTAACTAATACATTTTTGTAAACACCCTGTATAATACTGCATTTTTTTACAGATGAACCAAGTAAGCCTGGCCGACTACAAGCTACTGGTTAAAAGGTTACAAATTACCAATTTCAAATGGACAGCTCCAGAATATGATGGAGGCGCTTCTATCACTGGTAGTGTCATCGAGAAGAGAAAGAAATGGAGGCATAAAGTGTGCGTCTCAAAAGTAAAATCTCACTTTTAAATTTTTAAATGAATAACTTTATTTATTTGATTTAATTTTAATGTTCTAACATATACTATAATTAATAAGTATTTTTGATTTAAAAAAAAAAGAATTCTAAAATTGAGAAATGTTAATAATTTGTCAATTTAACTCTAGTCACCACGTGGGTCATTTGTTAACAGAATAGTTGAGGCAGATTTGAATAGTTCATAAGTGTCTCAATAATCATTCTATGATTCTGTTTCTTTCAGTTCACTTCATGCGAAATAATGTCATATCTAATATTGTCTTGAAATAGGAGACTTTTTGTCATACATTTGATTTTGTATTGAACTTTTCTCAAGAGCATCCTGCATTATGTTAGCAAGTATGTAAAGAGCTATAAGCTTATTTATATCCAATTATAATTTAAATCCATGTAAAGTTTTCTAAGATGCAATAGTTTTTTGCAATATTTTGCTAAACAATTTCATTTCTTCCAAATTTGGAATGATGGCCCACTTTCACCTCTAAAATGTGTATGTGTATGATGCTTTGAATGGAGATAGATATCAGAATTGCCTGAAATTAAAATTTTTAAACTGATACTATAAAATATTGTGAGCTTCCCCCCCCCCCTTCCTCTTTCAAAAGTAAAAGAAGTTAAATTTGGGTGTGTGCTTGTAATTGAGTTTATTTTTTTTTAATCATTTTAAAATCCTTTATCATTATTTTAGAATAGAAGGGAAATACAAAGATACTCGAAGGATACAAGTATACCCATACAAGGTATATATATCCTATACAAGGATACTAGAAGGGAAATACAAGGATAAGAATCTTTTGTACTTTGGCAGATTTTTGATAAGTATTATCTAAATTCCCCTAAGCAAAATTTAAAGGCTTTATTTTTTTCAAATGTACATCTTAATTTTTATTTTATTCCGACAATATTTAATTAGTCATATAATCCTCCTTTTTCCCAGTCTACTTATTTTCGTCTTATAATCTTGTGCTTAAATCTATCACTGCGGAACTAGAATTTTGTTTATAGTAAATTTAACACATAGTGTAACTAATGATCATGACAACAAATAAAAAACAGAATGTAAAGCATATCAAATATTTTTTCTTGTGTTCGCAACTACCCTGCTGTTGGGGCACTTGTGAGCAATTCATTGAATTTATAAAGTTATTAAAAAAAAAAGAAGAGCTAACTATAAAGATGATTTTATAAAAAATTACCTTGTTTAAAAAAAGGGTTCTGTTTACTGTATTCAGTATTTTTTGTTTTCAGAAATTAACCAGTAATAAAAAAAGCTATCTTTATGTGAACTATTCACATGTGCTCCAGTCTCTCCATGTATTCAAAGGCAATACACACATTAGGCTAATTTTTTTTTTTCTCTTTAATTCAGTCCTTAAGGTGGTCAGTGGGCTGCCGTAGGTATAATGGTTGTTTTCATATGAAGAAATCTGTATTAGCTTAAACAATGGGTAATTGTAAAAAAAAAAAAAAAAAAAAAAAAAAAAAAAAAAAAAAAAAGTAGTAATAGCAGTATTACTACCATAGAACTAAATTTTGACCAATTTGGTCATATACAACTAAATTTGGCAACAAAATAAATTGCCATATGTAAAACCAACTTAGCTGGTTAATTTGGTGAAATTTTCTATCTTTTAATGCATTTTCAAAAAATGTATATTTTTGTAAATGTTACAATAATGAAAACATGCTTTTTTTTTTTTCATTTATATTTAATTCACAACAATCTGTTTTTTTTTTTTTTCATTTATATTTAATTCACAACAATCTGTTTTTTTTTTTTTTTTTTCGTATGTAGATATGTAATGTTGCAAACAAGTTTTTACCTGCTTCCTAATATGTTAAAATAAGAAATTATGCAGAAAAATGTTTCTAATGACGATATAGCATTTTAATATTGTTACAAATAATTATTAATTTTAAGGCATTTTCACTCAGTTAGTTATAATTCGAAATATTAGGTATTGCATTGAAATCATTGTAGCGACAGTTCGTCGCACCGACAAGTCATCACAGCATCAATTTGTTCGCGTGAAGTTTTATTTCCAGCCTTCTCCCCCCCCCCCCCAAAAAAAAAAAAAAAAAAAAAAAAATTAATACTCACCATTAAGGAGGTGGCACAGTGTGCAATATTATTAATCTAAATACGTTTTTGTTAACTTTAAAAAATTGACTGTGAATTACAGTTCAGCAAATTAGATACTCTACTATATAGTATTTTTTAGAAGAGGCATGTTTGTTTTTAATTTCTCAAAAATTAAAATCAATTACAAATACCACTACAGATCTGCCAACTATTGCAGTTAAATTGTATTTTGAATGATTTTAATGCTCACTACGATAATACAATTTTACTAGCAAAGATGATTTTTTGTCATATCTGAAATACTCTAGATTCTAGAAAGAAAAAAAAAGGGGGGGGGGGCACCAGGTTGAATTTTTCGAAGAGGAACCACTAATTTAAAAAAATAGTACATTTTTTCAAAAAGAGCTATTAAAAAAAGGGGAGGGGGTATGCTTGTTCTTTGTATACCAAAAATATTTGCTATAATTTTCAAAGATCAATTGAATTTCCACAGGCTGCCATGGAAATGTTTAAAAAAAAACCCATTGTGTGCATCAAAAGAGTTTAAAAGAGCCGCCAAGCACATAAAATAAATAAATTGGCTGAGCCGCCAAGCACATAAAATAAATAAATTGGCTGCTTATGGTGCCATTTTAAGAGTTTCTTGGGGGATGGGTTGTCTTTGAGGGGTAGGGTTTGAAATCATGTGCAGAATTGTGTGATTTACATACAGAAAAAGAAAGACCTACACATTAAAATTCTGTACTGTATTTCCCCCTGTAAATTCTTCTACATATTTTTTTCTGCAAAGTGGGCCAATCGCTTGTGCAAAACTGTTGAGAATTTTGGCGATCAGTCATGATAAACTATCGTGAATTTTAACAAATGAGTACGTATAAAAAAGTCAATTTAGTTGCAGAAGAAATAAATTTTGTCAAAGGGTCATGGTAAAAATGCACATTCTGCCAAAATATCACAGAAAGAAATTGCAAATCCCTTAAATAGAACAATTGCATTAAAAAAATGAAGTTTCGTCAAAGAATCTTGGTAAAAAATGCTAATTTCATCATACTTACAAAATGCAGATTTCAACTTATAATCATGATAGAAAAATGGGAATTATGATTCTGCAGAGAGGGAGGGGGTGATATGAATATCATTAAATAATCTGAAAAAGTGTGACTTTAGTTGACATCTTCGGAAAAAGTGTGAATTTTGTCAAGATTTCAGGGGGCGGGGTGCAAATTTAGTTAAGATCCTGGGAGGGAGTGCAAATTTAGCCGTGATCTCGAGAAAATGCATTATTTAGTCGAGATGAAAAAAAAATGCATTATTTAGTCTTGATGTCAATAAAAGATGCAACTTTAGTCGCGATCTTGTTAAAACATGCAAATTAGTTGAGATCTCCAGAAAACGTGCAAAATTAGTCGAGATCTGAAAAAAAAAGCGCATTAATTAGTCGAGATCTCGAGAAAAAGTGTTAATTTCATTGAGATCTCAGGAAAACGTGCAAATTGAGTCCAGATCCTGGAGGAAAAAGTGTGAATTTAGTCCAGATCCTGGGGGGAAAAGTGCGAATTTAGTCGAAATCTTGAGAAAAAGAGCAAATTTAGTCTAGATATCTCGAAAAGAGCACCAATTTATTCGAGATATCTCAGAAAAAGTGCCAATTTAGTCGATCTTGAAAAGAGTGTGAATCTAATCTTGTAAAACATACAAATTTAGTTGAGAGTGCAGTGACAGAACTATCTTCAAGTGTCTGCATCAATAATTATATTATTAAAAAGTCTGCAAGATGGAATGTATTATATAAATCTATTGTTTGTGCTGTTGTAGTGTTAATTATAGCAACGTGTGTGTATGTGTAAAATATTTCCATCACTTACGGAAAAAAAAGTTTTTCGATAAACAAAAATATTTATTTATGGCATTAAGAATGTTCTTAACTGATCCGCTCAACAAGCGAAAAACGTTTTGACACATTTACAAATTCATTTTTTAACAGAAAGTTATAAAATTTTAATGCCTGACTATGAAAGCGATTTCGAATTGAACTTATTTTTCCATTTTATGATAATTAAATTACTTATCGAGTTATAAGCTATTTCGATGACGCAATCACCTGTTTTTCTCCTCCTTTTCAACTGGTTTTTCTGCTTTCTTCGGGAAATATGCTCAAAAGTGTCAACTTTGAAGGCTTGTTATGAAAAATCTATTGTGTTTTTTAAAAACAAAAGAATGAGTGCAATTAGATAGTTTCTGAATAACAACACCTGCTATTTTCATGCATTTCGGAACAAAAATAAATTAATGCATGTGTCACAAAGTTGCTCTTTTTGATTTAAGAACACCCTTAAACAGAAAATTAGTTACTAAGGGAACATTAGAAAATGCTCTATTTGAAAGAAAAAAAATATTATTTTACTATTCTTCAAAATTCTCAATGTAACTGTTGATTTATTGCTTGATACAAAAGAAGTTGATGTCGATATATTTTTGAAATGGTAGTAAAAAATTGTTCCCTATATGAATTGAAGCAATTTTTAAATCAGGAACTAACAGAGTTTTATAATAACCTGTGCATTAGTTCTTGAGTTAAAGATATGGAAACTGAATAATGCATCATATCAGCGCCACCTGTTAAGAGATATACCCCAAAAACTAACCAGCTTCAGTTTATATCAATGCTCTAATTAAATGTAAAGTTTTTTGAAATGTCATGCATTATTTCTTAAAACAAAGCAGCCACAATTTTTTTTTTAATTTTTTTTAATTAAAAACTTACGGAGTTGACTGATAGACATTTTCTAAAAACTTTTAAATTTCATTCCTTGCCTTCCAATACATACAAATCCACCGAAAGTCAGAATACCATATTTTCTTTGAATTCAGTATTTTCTTGTAAAGATAGAACATAAAAACATATGAAAAAACATGCACTCTCAATTACAGTTAGCAATGAAGAAGAGATCTAAGAAATGCAATACACATTGGTTGCAAAACAGACAAACAATTCAAAAGTGATTAAAACCAACTATAATTGGTTCAAACGACTATAAGTGGTATATATAAACGGTTCAAGGTGCTATAAAGGCATCTTACTTTGATATAAAGAACATTAATGTCTATCAGAGATGTTCAGGCCTTTTTGTTTTTGGGCCCAAAGTTTTATATCAGAGCTTAAAAGAATTTTGTCATTTTAAAATTTCTTCAAATTTAATCTACTCATTTAAAAATATTTTACATAGAAATAAAAGGTCAAGTGCAAGTTTTATTCATGTACAAAAGGTTCAGTAAAATAAATTACTAACTGTAACATTACAACAAATGACTTATTTTACAATAATTGAAATTAATTTTGGGTTAAACTGGAATGAATTCTAATTCCTTACTTTTTTTGTTACTTGTTTTAATAGGATGCTCATAACAATTATCTATTAAACATAACTGCTGTATTTTCTGTTCATCTGGAATAATTGAGATTGTTATTATACTCAATTTCTGTTTATTGTGTATACTTTTATGTAATATTTATCTTACCTTTTTTCTAAATAGGACATGCTTGGCTATTAATCTGGAAAAAGACACAAAATCGAAAAAACTATCTACAAGACCCAAACAACCTTGGCGATAAATTGTGTTACTACAAATCTGTGTGAAAAAATGAATTTTTTATTTGTTGTTTCTTAATTTGTTATTTAAATTTGTTACTTCTAAGAATACTGTGTTGAAGTATATTAAATAAATTTGTAAAAATTCATGTTTTCTTTTTATTTATTGAATGATAATTTATAAAACAGAACCATTGTAATAATTTCATCTTCAAACATTCCCAAGTTTAATCAATTTTCACCGAAATCTTGTAAACAATATAGTATATATTATCTGTGTACACAAGATCAAGAACCGTGGGACATGGGTGCAAGATCTTTAATCTCAGGACTGATTTCAGTATTGAAGAGATTTTTGACTTACTTAAATAATAGTGGTTCTACCATCAAGAACATTTAATCACTTTCTTTTATTGTTAGAGACCAATTTTTAGGTATAAAACAAGACTTAGAAATCTTCTAACCCTTTTGCATTTAGTTATTTCTAATGCTCAGAAAATATTTCAGTCTTGACTTAGATGGATTTCTTGCACCGATGTGTGTAGGATTATGAATCATTGTTAAATCAAAAATGGACTACTTTTGTTTCATGTAGTATTTAGTAAATATGTGATACATAAAAATCGAAATAATAAATTAGCATTTGTGTATCAAAAAAGCTGCTCTCTATTATTAAGCGGCTTGGAAGGGAAAAGAGGGAGCAATAGCAGTACAGCTAATAAACTGATATTACTAATCATAATTTTTCTGATCAATTCAGGAGTCGATGCAGGTTTTTATTCTGGGGCTCATTTTGTGAAAGAGAAAAGTTATTTTTGTGAAAATAACATTTTTTAATGGAAGTTGACTTTGTTATTTGAACAAGGAATTTAAAAACTAAATATATATATTTAAAAAAATTCCTTTGCTAAGTTTTTGAAAATTATGACATGTTTTTGTGTACAAATTAGATTTTAAAACAGTATTTATGAAAATAGCATAAAAGAATTTTGTGAAAGGATCTGTTTTATTAAAATTATTTTGTGAAGAATCCTATTTTATTAAATAGATTTTTGTGGACCCCAAATTTTGCCTGCTTCAACCCCTGTAATTTAATATTAAAGTAACTAGTTTTCTATTTTCATTTTACATATCAGACTTTTATCTAAACACACGAGGGTTTGTTATCCTACCAATTTTTAAATGCTCCACCACTCTCACTATTAAAGTGTGTGATGGTAAATTTTGGAAAGCTAAAAATTGTATTTTAACATAAGTTATTAATGCAACAACACCAAAATTGAGAACCTTGTAATTGAATAAAAATACAATTTACTATAGGAAATGAGTGAGAATGCTCTCCTTTAATAAAATTAAACTTTTATTTGAAAAAAAAAAAAAAAAAAAAAAAAAAAAAAACTACAAACTACAAACTGCCTGCTAAGAGTACATGAAAACCTTGTAAAATTAGGTTTTGAACATACAAGTTTTATAGTATGCATAAGTTATGAATGTTTTATTCAAATATTGCGAAAACATAAGTACTCCTGTGAAAATTAATTTTTGTTGTTTATTAGTGTTGTGAATTATCTATATTCCTCTTTTAAATCTATTATGGATTTTCAGTTGGTATATATGGCGATCCCCATTAAAGATTTTATTTTAAAAACCACATAATTTTATGATTTGTGAAAAGAGAATGGGGTAATGCTGGATAACTGTATGGAAATTTATATTAATTTCACTGAATAATCCTTTTTGTAATTTTATAGACAATCCTTTTTCTTTAATGAGGTATCCTAATGTATGTGTTTTGTTATTTTATGGGCAATCACCCCTTTTTTTCATGCCCAGAATTTGTATTATTTTACGGCAGGGTTGGCACGGTT
This sequence comes from Maratus speculifer, assembly GCA_964019185.1. Classification (NCBI taxonomy): domain Eukaryota; kingdom Metazoa; phylum Arthropoda; class Arachnida; order Araneae; family Salticidae; genus Maratus; species Maratus speculifer. Next base: position 12,452,299 of record OZ025297.1, on the reverse strand, counting down.
TAAACCAGTTGGTTTAAACCATGGTTTAAACCAAATGGTTTTTTTCTCAAAAAAACCAATTGGTTTTTTTAGAAGAAATCTAATGACATTTTTTTTTCCTTATAATTTACGTGTTTCAAATTATTGGACATAAATATTTTCTACTTTTAACACTTTATTTCAGTAATAAGTATTATATATAGTGGGTTTAGGTCTTTTTTTATGCATAGGATTAAACCAATTGGTTTTTTCTATTAAAAAAAAGCAATTCTTTTTTAGAAGAAATCTAATGACATTTTCTTGTTTCTTTATAATTTACGAGTTTCAGATTATTAGATATAAATAATTTCAATTGTTTTTTAGGAGAAATCTAATGACATTTTCTTTTATTCTTTATAATTTACGAGTTTCAGATTATTGGATATAAATAATTTCTACTTTTAACACTTTATTTCAGCAATAAGCATTAGATATATTGGGTTTACGTCATTTTTTATGCATAGGATTAAAATCAGTACACATTGGTGAACATATCTATTGCTCTAAAGAAAAACTTCAAACGTGAATTGATCAAAGATAAAATAGATTCAATATTTAGTATAAAATATTTTGCGTATAAAAAAAGTAGTATAAAAAATAATGCAGATTATTTAATGCAATTAATAATGTAACACAATGATCTTTCAAGATTTTGCACAAGCTGTAAAAGAAATTTTTCTTTTGGGAGATTATCTTGTTGAATTAAAAGAAAGACTGGTACCTAGCTATAGCATTTTTATAATAATTTTTTTCCCTTTGCTATCTGCTGAATTTAACGACTAAAAATGTTAACTTCAAATTGTCACTCAGAAAGAAAAAATCCTAAGAAGTATTTGTAATTTATTATTTGAATAATTTTGGAAAAGAATATTTATCGAACTATATCCAAATGTTTATTATTAGTAATCAAAAGATTGTTTATAAAAATTTACAGAGCTTCAATGGTTCACTGTGTAAAACAGTTAAAACTTTCAACATAAGACTGTTTGCTAAAACTGTTTAAATTGAAAAATGATTTTTTCAATTTTCAGCATAAATTCACTATAATTATTAAATTTAAATTATTTTAAATGAAGTTACACTGCTTATAAACCAATAATGTCTGTTTTTATCAGTAAATATGCATGTATATGTAATAAGAAAGGATGTTTTAAAAAAACCCGGTTTAAACCAAAAAAACCGGTTTTTTTGGGTTTTTTCGAAAAAACCTGGGTTTTTTCCAACCCTGTTTTACGGGCAATGTCCCTTTTCTCAGAGATATCTTGGTATTGTATTTTTACGGTCAATGCACCTTTTTTTACGGGCATCTTGCCATTATAGTTTTACGGCCAATGCCCCTTTTTTGACGGGCATCCTGGCATTATAGTTTTGCGGGCAATGCCCTTTTTTTCACGGGCAACTTGGCATTGTATTTTTACGGACAGTACTACTTTTTTTACGGGCTAGTTATGCATTTGCTAAAATGTAAAATTACGGGTGATTTTTTGATTTACGGTCAAAATATTTTTTTACGGATACTGTCCGGAATCTCTGCTGCCGGCTTTTGTCCGTAATTTTACGTAGATTTTTTTTACAGTGCATAGGAATAGCATTAGCTCGCGAGCGTTTCCTCGCGCTAGGACAGGGGCCTTAACATCTTCTTGTAGGAAGATAATGTAATATGTGAGACTTTCCCTGATTTTGATGACGTATAGGAATCAGATGGTGAAGCCACATGAGAGATGTTGTAAGGTGACACGAAGTTTTGAGCTTGTTGTACTGAAGAAAGATCCTGATGAAGCACTGCAATAGAAACTGGTGAAGCCTGAAGAGCACCATACGAAGCATTATTTGAATCGTTTCTGTTTATAGACATCTCAGTACTTAGCATGGAATCAATAGTATCCTTGAAAATTTGTCTGTTACAAGGAAATAGTCTAGTTTTCTTAAAGGGATTGATTGAAGTCAACATTATTTCAGATTTTATGCCTTCCCGAATAATTCACCAATTTGATTTTTAGGGGAGCCATGAACCCTTTGTCGAGGAGTTGCATATTGTGAGTTGAATTAAGAGGTAGTGATGCAATAGACACACGATTTTCACGTGCCATGCTTATTATATCCACATTTCTAGTATGACTGTAAAACCCATCTTATACTAATAGAGCGGAGTTTTTAAAAGTTGGTCTTCTTAGCTGAATAAATTGTTTAACCACTTTGTAAAAATATCGCCTTGAATCTATACAGAAGGTTGACAAGCCCAAACCGATCCAGCTGGTGTTCCATTCTTCAAGTTTAGTGACATGTATTCAAAAGAAAAATCAATAGAAGAGTAACATAAGTACCACAAGCATTCATGCAAGTAAGAGCATGAGCTGTCATGAACTTTCCTTTTTTCTGTAGTAGTTATAGTGCAAATACTTTTCTTCCCTGTCAGACTAATAAGTTGGTTTTGGTGATTTTATACAGTTGTTGTACCAATACCATCTACATTGAACTACCTTTGAGGATTGGACGAAAAAGGAAGCCGAGAGTTTGATCTTCATGGCAACCACTAACCGGCCTAGACAAGAGTAATTTTATTTCATCGTTTGCCGGTTGCAAAGTTTTTATTTGGGAAAATGATTTTGGCATCAGATGGAGGCATAGTTCTGTTGATTATTTTATTCCGGTCGGTTCGAAGAAACATAATGGCATCAGTAGACGCGTAATTCAGTTAACAAAATGATTCGGTATGCTATTCTATACAAAGAGATTGAAATTAAATGAACGATGTAACATTTGTAAAGCAATCAACTGTTTTTTTTATTCGAAGAAAAAGATTCTGTTTTGTTATGTATGAGTAAGGCTGTTTAAAAACTTTATTCTGTATTCTGCTTCGAATGTGCTAAACCTAAGATTAGAGTTTATTGTTGATGAAAAGAAGTATTCTGGCTTGTGATGATATACGAAATAAATATATTTTTTTATACTATCTCAAGCCCAATCTTCCTTCCAGTTGTTCTCTTCTTTTTGGGAGATGGGTAAGTACCTTCAAACCATTTTAATCTTCTAGTTATCTTATTCGGTTTAATTTAAATTCCGTCTTTGGTTTTAAATTCGAAATTCATAACTTTAGAAATTTATTCTTATTCGCACATTTTATAACCTATTCATGATTCTTTTATCCAAGGATCATTATTTATTTTCTCCATTTCTTTTTCGAAAATGTCGAAGAATTCAGAGACACTTTCAGGGAAAAAACTTTTGAACCTTGGGAACTTCTGAATCATCTGAATGAGGCTTTGAAGGCATATTCAAAATTTCAATGTACAAGCTTCAATCCATCTCCTTCAATTTTTACGTCTAATTACAACTCATAGTACCCACTGATTGTCTAAAATCTCTTATCTTTGATGTCACGCAATAGATTAAACAGTAAGTACGAAATCTGCGTAAGTTTCACAACAGATTAGATCCCACATTCGTGTGAATTTACATGTGCTGCCTGCTGCGGATCAAATTTTAACTGTAATCATTGAAAATAACAGTTAAGTTTTGTGCATTAGTGTAGATTATTAATATCAGGATTTCAACTGACTAATACTTTATATGCCATGCTTTTCAAAGAATAGACTTTTTGGTATATTTCTGCTAATTTTTATTGCTTCGAAATAAGACAAAAATAATAAAAAAGGTCACCTGCCATAACATTATAATAGATCAATAATTTATGTGAATTAACAATATTAAAAAGAGCAAATTTTGAAAAAAAGTATTTTTTTACTTCAACATTTTATGCACTATGTATTTCTTAACATTAACTATGTTTTTGGAACAAATACGTTAAAAAATAATAATAATGAAAATCAGTTCAGCATTACATAATTTTCTAATCCCATTTTTTCGTTCAATAAATTATCTTTAACAAAAAGCAAAATTCTTGCATTTGGAGAAAAATGGATTTATCTCGAGTTTAATTAAACATTGTAGCTAAAAGTTTTAATCGATCAGAGCGAAAAGTACCCTGAAGAGCCAAGACATGAAGTAAATGAATTAACTCTCCCCATTTCTCTAGAAATCCGATTTTTTAGACAACTTCTGTCTGAAATAAAGGTATAACAAAACAATTCAGTTAAGCTATTGCAGGAAAATTTGTTTCAAGGTGTTTTAAGAATAAAAGCAAAATTTATATTGCACTTTACGAAAGTTTTAAAATTATTTATTTCAGTTTTGTAGTTTAATATAGTAAATTATTGGATTCATTTTGAGTACTACAAAAATAGTGTTAGATAAAGTAAAAGTACATAAGTATAAAAAATAGACAATTCATGCGTATTTATTAATACAATAGTTTACAACATTCTATTATTTTACAATAAGTTTGAAAAGAATGTTATTGGTATTTCACAATATGTAATAGTAGAGAAAAATGTTTTAAAAAATATGAAAATATGCTAATTAAAGCTATTTACAAAATGTTATTTATTTTGTTTAGAAGATTTTATTATTCAGCCTGCGTAACATCAGTAAAATACCCCGCAAACGATTTTTCAGTATAATCCATAATGTAACGGCACACTTTTGAGTGGCCGTATAAACAAAATACAAATGTAAGCAATTTTCAAAGATGTGCTGTTATAAAAATATCTATATTTTTTCTGTGCTTTCAACGATACTTGAAATTATTTATAAAATGATATTTTATTTATTTAAATTAATTAAAATTTGTATTAACCATAACAGTAATAAGTAAAATAGTGGGAAAAAAGGAAAAAGAAAAAAAAAAGAAAGAAAAAGATTCTTAATATTTCCGCCATTAATTACAATAGTGGAGATTTATTGGTACCATACGACTGAAAATACGATCTACTTTAAAATGAAATACATAAAATGTGCTTGTAATCTGCATTTTCATATTTTTATTAAAATCTCCTCAAATTACACTCTTAATGTGACCATTTTCTGTGTTGTTATAATACTAAAATATCAAACATAAATACATCGAACTACGTATTTAAACTAGTCGTTGGGGGCCACCGTAATACTTACCCATCATGGATATGTATATGAAAATAAAACATGTGAAAACTATTTATACAGTGCATTGCAATTCATAAACAAAATTTAAAGATTGTTAATATACATAGTAATGCTATATTAAAGAACTGCTGATGTACCAATTTCGACAAATTATTTAAAACGCCAAACTACTCAAGTAATACCGAACTGCGTAAAAGAAACATCCTTATAACGCCAAAAATAATAATTCTGTTAACTAACAATTAACTGCGTCGGATTAAGCGTCTCATTTCCAATTAAAATATACTTATGAATTGAAATTTGAAGGAAATACAGGGTCATGAAAAATCGAAGAATGTGGAAAACATGATTACAAATATCTCGGCAACTAATAATCCGATCGACTTCGTTCTATATTCAAAATGTGTGTTATTTTATTGCCTTTTACGTCCATTTCTTAGAATAAAAAAATTCGAAAATTTTTATGCACCTCTCACCAGAACGAATTTTTCGAGAGTCCGAAAAAAATAGTTCCGGATAATCGAGGTTGTTGATATTAAATAGGATTCGTCCCATTCTTACATACTAACTATAATCAAAATTTCAAGTCTCTATCTCAATTTGTTCGGGAGATAGAGCGTTTACAGACAATACAGACTGACAGACAGACGGACGGACGGCAAAAATTTTTTTCTAAAAATATGTTTTTCGGAATCTCCACTATCTAATACGTGTAAATCCGTCAAAAAAATTTTTCAATTTTCAAAACGATTGCAAGACTTGCCCTATACTACGTATGATGGGTAAGTAAAAATATACATATGTGTTATGAATTATGAAGTTAATATTCGAAACAAAATATCAATTGGTACCTAAAACTTTATTGATAGATTTATATTTGTTATGTCTTCTTTCAATCGAATTCTCAATTTAATTTTTTTTCCCGGGTAATATTCAAATTATTATGAAAAAAACGACAAATTGATGTTTCAAGATGCCCTCTATGAAGTGCACAAAATGATAATTTAAGAATATTTATTTTGCTCAGATCGTTTAAACCTTTTGGATGTCAATAGTCAAAATATATCAAGCGAATGAAACAGTTGTATTGGCAAGAAATAATACGCTAATTATACATGAAAACACTTCATTCTTTAGTACTTCAACAATCGCTGACTGAATTTGAAATTGGATTCATCCCCTAAAAAAAGCTCATTTTAAAATAATTAATTTCACTTAAACTAATTTATTGTGTTTTTTGTAAAAGTTGTAAAATTTATTTAAGATGTCGAACGTGGGTATTGGAATTGGAAAAAACAAATTTGGGGTTCGTATTCATATGTAAATGGCCCCAAGCATATTATTTATACATTGTTTAAAATTAGAATTTATTTCCAATCTTTTGGTATCAGAAACTTTCTTCAGCGATAATTTGTTGTAGAATTAGTAGACGTGATTGTTTTATTTTTTCAACTACTGTACATAAACGCACTGTTAAAAAGTCTTTCCGGCAATGCCGGGAGGAAGAGGTAGCTTTCATATATTTATTATTTTAAATTCAGTTATATAAATCAAATATACGAAGATCAAAATAGTGGAACACGATTATGTAAGATTGAATACTAGTTTTTGTCAATACTGAATATTAATAGGAATTTTTAGAAATTAGTCATCTTTTATTCAACCTGTTTTTATTTTAAGCGATTTATAAAGTCGCCAAATTCCACGATATCCATTTTAAAGCAGCATGATGGATAAAAAAAAACAATGAGCTTGATGGAAATCTTAATTCATATGAACATGCAAACTCACATCGAAATAGATTAATATATACGAGTGCTGTCGCGGGCAAATTGAATTTTTTTTAAAAATGTCACCCACAATAGAAATTCAAACCTATATCCCAAGCGTTTTTCAAGGTAAAAACAAAGCAAAAATACTCCGGAATTCATTATTAAGATAAATAGTTTAGAAAGAACCTTTTTTCAATTTCTAGTTTTTTGTTTATACATCATTATACATTTGAACGATTTTTGATAAATTTAAATGGCCGCCATTATGAAACAAGATGTCGGATAAAGTTGGCCCGTGAACTCGGTCAAGACATTGGTATGTACCATGAACACACGGAGTTATATCGAAATCAGTTTATAAATATGCTTATTAATGCGTGACAAATTTCAGACCGTTTCAAAATGTCAATCTCACTGAAAATTGAAAGTGCTAAAACTCAGCTATTTTTCAACATATAGATGAAACAAAAATGCTCTGGAATCTTTGTATCAAGGTCAAAACACAAAAGAAAAATCTTTTACACTTTCTTACTTTTTTGCACCTAATTTTAAAATTAAAATTAAAAAAAATAATATTCCGCCATTTTGAAACAAGATGGCGGTAGGAACTGGCCAACAAATTCGGTCTAGGCATCAGCATGTCTTATCTACGCACCAAGTTTAATCCAAATCAGTGTATAAATACGCGTGTTATCACTTGACGAAAACCAGATCATTTCAAAATGTGAGCAACAATAGAAATTAAAAGTACTATAACTCAGACATTTTTTAGGATACAGACGAAACAAAAAATGCTTTGGAATCTTTGTATCAAGGTTAAATGCACAAAAGAAAAATCTTTTACATTTTCTCACTTTTTTGTACCTAATTTCAAATTAAAGTTTTTTTTTTAAATTTAAATGGCCTCAATTTTTAAACAAGATGGCGGATGAAACTGGTTGACGAACTCGGTCCAGGCCTTATTAAGTACTATGTGCACACCAAATTACATCCAAATCGATTTATAAATACGAGTGTTATCACGTGACAAAATGTCAGCCATAAGAAAAATTCAAAGTGCTATAACTCAATCATTTTTTAAGATATAGACAAAGTAAAAAGTGTTCTAGAATCGGTATTTTAGGATCTAACACACAAAATAAAAATATTTTTCAATTTCTAATTTTTTCGTATTAATTTTTTAATTTTTAATTTTTAAATTTTTTTTTAAATGGCTACCATTTTGAAACAAGAGGGCGTATGATGCTGGCCAACAAACTCGTGCTAGATATTTGTATGTACTATGTACATACTAAGTTTCATTCAAATCAGTTCATAAATACGTTAGTTATAGCATGACACAAATCAGATCGTTTCAAAATGTCAGCCATAAGAAAAATTCAAAGTGCTATAATTCAATCATTTTTTAAGATATAGACAAAGTAAAAAGTGTTTGGATATGGTGTTTTAAGATCTAACACATAAAATTAAAATATTTTTCAACTTTTTAAATTTTTTCGCATTTAATTTTAAATTTGAAATTTTTTAAAAATTTTTAAATGGCCGCCATTTTGAAACAAGATGGCGGATGATGCTGGCCAACGGGCTCGGTCGAGGTATTTGTATGTACTATGTACATACCAAGTTTCATTTAAAACGGTTCATAAATTCGTTAGTTATAGCATGACAAAAATCAGATCGTTTCAAAATGTCAGCCATAAGAAAAATTCAAAGTGCTATAACTCAGTCTTTTTTTAAGATATAGACAAAATAAAAAGTGTTCTGGAATTGGTGTTTTAAGATCTAACACATAAAATAAAAATATTTTTAACTTTTAATTTTTTCATATTTAATTTTAAATTTTAATTTTTTTTTTAATTTTTTAAATGGCCGCCATTTTGAAACAAGATAGCGGATGATGCTGGCCAACGAACTCGGTCGAGATATTTGAATGTACTATGTACATACCAAGTTTCATTCAAATCGGTTCATAAATACGTTAGTTATCGCATGACAAAAATCAGATATATCTGTCAGCATTTGGACGGAGGGTGGTTTTGGGGTTTGGGGGTCATGATTGGTGAAAATTACCAAAATTTTTTGGAAGTGCTTTCCTCCGGACGGCTGCAATAGGTAGCTTTTTACTTTTTGTAATGAAAGCTACCTAAAAGAAAATATTTATTCCTTTATTTATTTATTTCCTTATTTATTTATTACGATGAAAGTATAAATTGTGGCTTATATTTTTCAATTTAATTTTTCATCATATATTTTTGATAGAATTATAATTTTATTGGCACCATCGTTTGTGTATTCATTCATACATGAATATGCTAATTAATAATAAATTTCAATAAATATTTGTAGTTCTTTGACAAAAATTTAAAAGAAAAATGTTTAATTTTAACGAAACTCTGTAATCAAATTGTTTCTAGCCCAGCAAAGAAAGAAACAGTGGGCCATCAGCTAGAAAACAGATGGCAGCCAGCAGTGCCATCAGCGGTAAAGTGCAACGGTGCCATTACTTAAACCTGTACTAAAGTGTCCGTCCGAAATGCAGGTGGCCCATCAGTGATGGCCAACAGCAAGCCAGCATTGGTATGCCATCACATTGCTTCAATCCATCAGTTTTCCTGCAGTGCTAGCATTTATCCTACAGCAATTCCTTTGCTGGGCCAGCACTTTTAATCCAGTACCATCACTTATCCTACAGTGTTTATACATTGGTACACCGTCAGACTGCTTTTTTATTACTATGAGCCAACAACTACCCTACAATGTTTTTAAAACGGCAGATTATCATACAATGCATATGCTGCTGGACCTTTGCTGTACCAGCGGTTTTTAATCAGTATTAGCTTCTAACCTACTGCTAGTTCTTTGCTGGGTCAGCACTTTTAATCCACCACCATCACTTATCCTGCAATGTTTATACAGGGGTAAACCATCAGTCAGATTTGTTTTTACTACGAGCAGACATCCACCCAGCAGTGTTGATAAAGCAGCAGGCCATCATGCAATGTTTATGCTGCTGGACTTTTGCTGTACCAGCAGTTTTCAATCAGTAACATCCTCTATAACGATTTTACACTTTGCTGGACCAACACATTACTACCATTTTTATTCCCATGACCAGCAATTACTGCTTGCTGGGACAGCATATTTATTCAGGGTTTGATTTGCAGCAGAGCATCTGGGACGCTGACAAGGGCCAACAATTTTGAGAGCTCCAAAATATTTGTATTTTTAAATTTCTGAGATCCAATATTTCACTTATAACTAAGGTTCTGTAGAAGCCTAAATTAATATTCATTTAATAATTTTTTTATTTTTCCAAAAAGTTCTTTTGAATTTTTGTCCTTGAATACTTTTTATGCTAATGCCTAGAGCCCTCTAGGATGCAAATCAATCCTCCCTGAACAATAGTTTTGCTTTAATTGGGATTGATTTGATACATATTATGTGGATATAATTACCGCTGGTATAAATATAAAAAGAAACTAAATCTATCCAAAAAATTATTTTTATTTTGTATTACTTGTAAATATAAGTCTTCATGCAATCCATTTTTATATCTGTTAATAGAGTTCATACTCTATTTCAAGAACAAAATTTCCAGATTACAATTCACAACATAAAAAAAAAAGCTAAAATACAATTAAAATGAATTTAAAGGATCTTTTACTCATTTAAGATATGTAATTAAGCTAAGCTACAATAATATATTAATAAAAGTTATATAAACTTACATTTAAACATGAATTTATACATATTAAACATTTATTTATTTATTTATAGTCAGTGCTGCTATATCATTTATGCTTTTACAAAAGCAATTTGTTGTGCAGGTTTCAATTCATCTTTTAAAAATTTTAGATAGGTTTTTTTTATATTTAATTTTATTATTATTATCATTATTTTGGCAGCTTGTTTGTAATTTTTTATTATTCGTATTTCATCATATTCTTTCGTAGAGATACTGCCTCTATAAGAGACTTTGAACCTAAGGCACGACATTACTCTCTCTAAATCAAAATTAAGTTAGATCACACAAAATCACTATTAATCTTTTCGAAATTTAATCAAATGGAAATTGAAAAAATTTAATTGCGGCATATAATATTCTAATCTATTGATGATTTTAATTTTTTTCAAACAAGTTTGCATTATAGTTAACTTGATATTAAGTTTCAAAATAGAAATATAATTGCATTGCATTAACTATTTTTTCCCCCATAATTATAGTAAATACCTACATGTATGTTCCTCATATTTTTTTTTAATTAAATAGAAAAATTTCAGTAATGGGCACCCATCAAAAAGGTTCAACTCTAGCATATATGGTGACAAATATGTATAGCTAAAATATCTATGTTATAAACATGTGAATTTTTGTGAAAATTTTACTTTTATGTGAAAAATTCGAATTTTTTTACAGAAAGGCCTCAAAATTTAGGGCAATCTTTATGAATGGTAGCACATAAAAATCAGACTTTCAGGTAAAAAAAAAAAAAAAAAAAAAAAAAAAAAAAAGGCAGTTTTCTCAGATTATTTGAGTGTTTGTCATTTCCCATGTTTTCTAGTTGAATAGAAACACTGTTTAACCAAATATGTTAACTTATATTTTCTCTGCAAGACATTTTTAAGGGCAGCATTTATCCTGCCTTCATTTAAATATATTTTTTTTAATACAGTAAAACACCAATTCTACAAGACTCACTTCAGTTATTCCTTTCGCAAGGTTGTTGCTAAAACATGAAAACAAAATCTGATTTTATTGAAAATACAAAACAATAAATCTCAATGAATATCTTTAATGCATCTGTTGTATGTTTTCATCCAAAAGGAATTTTATGTAATTACTAAGACAAATAATCCCAGAATTTGTTTGTGACAGTTAGTGCAATGTTCTTATATATTTCGAATATCCTTTATTATTGGCAAATATTATTAGATTGTTTAACTAAATAAACACATGGAACAAATCATCTAGTTATAATAAAATTGCAGAATGAATTTATACTGTGAAAAACTGTGTACATTCTTAAAATATTATTTTATTAATTTTTGTTTAACCCTTTGAAGATTAAAGCACGTCTATTCATAAAATACTAAAATGATTGAATGACACCGGAATTTAAAAACAAATTTATTTTATAATATATAAATTTTTTTTTTACGTTCTTTGTAAAATTAAAATTTTCATTTAAAAATTCTGATGTCAGTATGGCATTTCGTAATTCAAATTAAGTGGTATTCTAGGCACGTATACGCACTTATAACCACGAAAGGGTTAAGCAAAATGTAATATTAAAATAAGGTCTGCTGAATGATCTTGGCTCCCCCCCCCCCGCAACAAATGAACTTATTTGAAAACAAAACTTTCCAGTAATTTCATAACTACAATCAATTTCAGTAACAAAACTATAGTTTACAAGGTTCATTTTAATGAAAATATAAACAATGACAACAATGTAAGTTCTCAAACTTTATTTGGCTTGGCCAACTGACCTATCATGAGTATTAAATATGAAAAATGTTAAATTTGAAACAACCTATTTATCTTAAAAATGTTGTTCTAAATGTTTTTGTAACCTAAAAAGCTAAGATAAACTGTAGTGCATTATATTCAAGTTTTATTTGCCGAATCTAAAGATATCAATCAGTGTGAAGCAAGACACTACCTTTTTCTTACACACACATATCTATAACTTAGGAAAAAACTTTAATGAAAAAACTTTTTTTATTTGCATAATCAACGGTACATTAAAAAAGTTATAATGAATCTCGCTGCTGAACTGGATTGCTGAGCGCAACCAAAGCTTTACATCTTCCACATTTGCTTGTAAGACTGTTCTGGTAGTTGGTATTTGACGGGCTGCAGCTGGAAGAAAAAAAAAAAAAAAAAAAAAAAGAGAGAATTGAGATTTTTTTTTTAAAGTGCAGATGTATGAATACAAACCAGCAATGAGACAAACAAATTAGAAACTACAAAATATATTGCTATGTTGATTGTGTTCTTAATTTTCTAAATGATTGATTTCAACTTTGCCAAATTGAATTCTTAAACATGGATATTTAAAACTAATGGACAAAAATCAAAATGTTTAACAGGAAAATAACCATTCCTATATACATTGAAGTAATGTTTATAATCTAAAAATATCAGGTAACCAAGAAAGTTCAAGCGGTTTTTGAGAACAGCTACTTTTGTTGCGTAGGTGTGGTCATACTGATTCTGATGACGTCATTTCTGTACATTGCCTTTAAATTGCAATCAGTAGAGAGTTGTTTAACGTATCTCATGTTTCGCTATCAGTTTTTTAGGAAGTACAATCGTTGAAAAGGATGTCATTGACAAAGGAGATTTTGAGGCCTATTTTGCTCTACGAGTTCAAATTAGGAAACAAAGCTGCAGAGGCTGCTAGAAGAACATTCTCCTTGTTTGGAGAGACTTCAGTGAGTGAACGGACTGCTCAAAAGGGGTTCAGCAGATTTTCATCCGAAGACGAGAGCCTTGAAGACAAGTCTTGTGTTGGTTGTCCATCCATCTTAGACCAAGTCCAGCTGAAACAGGAAATCAAAGAGAAGCCTGATCTAACATGCCAGGACCTTGCGCAAAGGTTTGGAGTATCTGACGAAACCATCCGATCGCATCTTCATAGCCTTGGGAGGTTGTGGAAACTTGATAAGTGGGTTCCTCATGTCCTGTCCGAGGAAAAGAAGCTCCAACGACTGAACATCTGCTTGTCATTGCTGTAACGCCACAACAAAGCCTCTTTCCTGGATCAGATATTGACATGTGACAGGTAATGTATGGAATGACTGAATGGGTAAAAACCGAAAGAGAAAACATCATTGGTTGACTTCTGGTTCTGTCTCATTGGTTGCTAAACAGGACATCCATCAAAAAAAGATAATGCTGTGTATTTGGTGGACTAGCGCTGGTGTAGTTCACTATGAATTCTTAGAAAGCGGGAAAACAATCACCGCCAAAGTCTACTTGTCGCAGTTGAAAAGGGTTTCAGCTGCTTTGCTAGAAAAGCAGCCAGCACTGGTCAACAGGAGAGGAGTTCTTATTTTCCACAATAACACCAGATCTCATATGGCCAAAGCGACCAGGGGCGTGATAAAACCATTGAGCTGGGAAGTTTTGCCTCACCCACCTAACTCCCCGGACATCGCCCCATTGGACTATTACTTGTTTTTGGTCATGGATAATCACTTGCAGGAACAGCAGTTCAAAACCCAAGATTAAGTCACAAAAACTATAACCCAGTTTTCGGACTCTAAACCAAAAGATTTTTTCAAAAAGGGTATTTATAAGCTTGTTTCTCGTTCTGAACATGTAATTAAAGCCAATGGTGATTATTTCAAAGAATAAAATAAGTGTTTGAGATTTTTGTGGGTCGTTTTTTTATGTCTGATGAAAACCACATGAACTTTCTTGGTTACCTGATAGAAAAAGAAATTCAAACACAAAGTGGATCAACTGATTTGCTAACACTTGAGCATTTAAACATTTTACAATTGAATTGACATGCTTTACACAGAAATGCCAATGTTTTGTTTTACCATCAGTATTTTTCAATAAAATAAAAGTTTATGTTGGTAGTGATAATGAAAAACAACAGTTGATAGTTTTTTATCCCATGATTGTGCGTGATGCAAGTTACATTGAATGTGAAATAAAATTTATCCTATATGTTAGTGTCACAAAAAATATTTAAATTAAGATAAAAATAGACCCACATTCAAAACTATAAATGTCATTGGAACAATGCATGTAGCATGGAAAATGACAGTATATAACTCATGAAAAAAAATACAGATTTCAATAGCAAAAATTTTAGAAATTACAGTAAAAAAAAAAAAGTTTTGTTGAAATTGCAAGTTTTTAACATAGCAGCCTTTGCAAACGATTATGGATTTCATTCAAAAACATTTATAGCAAAGATAGTAACAAACATGGCTCAGTTTCCTGCATAACCGCCTCCTGCAATACTGATTACAATACTCCTACTGACTGCAATACTGATGTCGCCTGTAGGAGACACAAAACGCTGCTTTAATGGCACAATATGGCACACAGTACATGATAGAACCACATAATTTAAATTTTTGCTTAAAATGTACCATTTAAAAAAAAGGGGGGGGGGGTAAACTGACTTAACTTCAATGAATGTTGAACAACTTCATCAAATGGAATACAATATCTTACACTCACAGGGGTCAAATAAAGGTAAGATTTGAAGGCCATTTAACCTCTTCACGAAAATCCATTTAATAAAACAGATCACTACACAAAATTCTTCGTTATAAAACAGTCTCCATCACAAAATTCTATTTCATAAAAAGATGGTGTTTATTATTTTTATATTTTTTAATTTTAAAATGTGTAAATTGCAAACAAATCAAGTTTAGCAGAAAATTAAGCTTCAGCAGAAAGATCTAAAGTTATTAATAAATGCTTGATTCGAATTTCAGTAACTGGTTTCATATATCATTTTAAGTTATTTTTCACAAAAATAAATTTTACAAAAGTTTCATGAGTTCTTTAATATTGTTGCTAAGAAAATCGATTAATTTTACTTTAAATTGAATTGTATTCAATCGAAAATCATGAATTACTTGCATAGAATGTAAAAATAAAATAATCACTTTAGTAAAGTAACTATTTTTATATTTAATGTCTGATTTATTATCTACTTAATAAGATAACTTATAAGCAAATTATGTATAATTTACATTCACTATTTTTAACAATGATATATTATATACACACACTAACACAAAAAACTTTTTTCAACAAATTTGGATATAGTGAACCAAGGTCAATATTGTTTTACAGAAATTTGAGTAACAGTTTTCAATATATTTTATAGTAATCAAGGTTATATATAGTTTTATATAGTGAATTAAGGTTAATGTTTTACAGAAATTTGAGTAGACGTTTTGAATACATTTTATCAGTATTAAATTTCAACTAAATGAATACTCTAAGCATATATTCAATGCAAAGGATCAAAGTATCAATAAGATTTTTTACAATTTGATCCAGGGTCATTTTCAAAATAAGATACATTTTCAGCAATTTTTTTTCGAAATTTTAAAGTATGATTTTTTCCACAAAATATTTTATTATATTTAATAAAATGGTAATTGTAACTCAAATAATGCAATGACTGAGCTTAATCGGCTCATTAACACAAATACAGTAATTACTTAAAAGTAAGCATTAGTTAAGACCAATGACATGCGTTAGGCCAGTGACATTTTGCATTAGAAGGTAACATTTTTCTATTAATCCAAAGACCTTCTTTATTAAAATTGTGAATAATCATAATATTATTATAACTTTTAAAAAACAATTTTTCTACATGAAATTGTTTCATTGCTTAGCATTGTGTCACTGGTATAACAGGATTTGTCACTAGCATAACAAATGTATTGTTAGGCTAGTGACTGTTAGACCAGTGACATTTCTTTAAAAATAAATTCTTATTCCTTATTTAAAAATTGTAATATTGTGGTTTAGGGTGTTAAACACAACTTTATATGCTGTATTATTATAATCTTTTTATTAAATTGATTTAACTGTTATCAGTTTAATGGAATACTTGTTAGACCAGTGACACATAATAAAAGAACTCGGCTGACTTAGAAATATATATTTCTTTTTTTAAGCAGTAGATCACATGAAGACAGCTAGTTTTTCCACTGTTTTGTTTACAAACAGTGTTGCTAACATAAAAAAGCCAATTCAATCAATTTTTATCATCAGAATAATATTTAAAATTGAAAAATATTAGTTGTTAGACCAGTGACACAAAACACGCAAGACAGTCTTATTTAATTTAATTAATCCATATTAAAATCAATTTTCAGACAGAATTGTAATAAGTACACAAAATTTATATTGTTCTCAAAATAAAATTGCCCAAATCAACGAAAATAGCAATTATTAATTAGAAACTATAACATGTTGAAAATCAAAGTTTGGGTTTGAGACAAAAATGATTCCCATTGAAAAGTCAATAGTTCATTTTTATTTTTTGCCCAATTTAATTTATTTTTATATAAATTACTTAGTTTAATATTCTGATTAATAAAAAAAGAAATGAAGAACAATTAAGGGTTTGAAATTTTTATATACTTTTAATATTATAAATTTTAGAATAGTAAGACACAGAATTGTACTTATTTTGAAAATGACCCTACATCATTATTTTTATAATAAAAGGGAAAATGATCAAGTGTTACATGAAATTCAGTGACCAGGAATTACCCTGGATGATTCTACTTTATTAAGAACTACAATTAACAAAAATGTGGTAAACAATGTGATTACTGTTAATACTTGAAGTGTTTATAAGTTCCGACAATTAAAATCCCTTCTTTACCATTTTCTTTTGCGATCCAGGCACATGGAATTAAGCATATCTGGCCCTTTTCGTCTGAATTCTATGACAGCATATTCATATTTTGAGCTAAAAAATAGTTTTATATTGTTAAAAAGTAAAAACACATTTTGAAAAAATGAACATTAAAAACAAATAGTGACACTTCAATAATTATACAAATATAATTACTTATACTATACATCAATGCTATAACTGTGATAGTTCTAGTATAAATTAATATCAAATCATTTTGGCTGTATATGTCATTGTAAATTTAAAAAAGAAAAAAATACTAAAAACTGTGGTGGAATTATTATTTTAAGTTAATTGAATTTATGACAAAGATTAAAAATGACACGCGATTTTTACGTTTCTAAACTATAATTTCTGCAGATCGAATATATGTAAATATTTTATTTCTTTTTGAAAAACAGAATCTAAATCAAAACATTGTCATTAGTTAAAAGAGGGAATGATTTTTTATTCAACATTTTTTATTTCAATCATAAGGTCATGTTTGAAATAAAAGAATTTTAATTCTGTTTAAAATTGGGGGGGGGGGGAAGAAATTAAGTAATCCCTATAGTTTTTCCCCTTTTTTTGGCCACAAAACTGAAGTTACTTTGTTGCCATCATTAGAAAATGTTATTTAAACTAGAAAAAATATATATATATCTCAAAAACAGATAATTTTTTCAGAATTTTATAACCATTTCTGAAATTTGCAAATTTTTTATGGATGATTGATCATTGATATTAATTTCACTGTCAAACATTCACTATTTTAGGAAGAATAGCTGTGAAACACAGTCATTTCACTATGATTTTACATATACAGTGTAGGTGTACAAAATAAACTCATCTCTGCTGGAAATTAATTACAAATATATAGATTGCAAACTGCTACAAAAGCATCTTGAAAAAAGATTGTTTCTGAAAATCTCACATTTTACTAAGATACCTAAAGGTACGTTATTTTTTTTTTAGTTTCATGTCATTTAACAACTATACATAGTACAAGGTTTTAAATTATATCAATAATATGTATACTGGTTATAAAAACTATTACTGTAATTTAAGGAAAAAACACCCCCACACCCTCAAATATTGACATCATCTTGGAAAAAAAAAAAAAAAATTGTATAATCACCACAGTCAAAAGGAATTATTTTGCTTTATTAAGGAAGCATTAAACTACCCAAAATATTGCATAAATATGGCAAAAATCTGGATTATTAGATTAATTAAATTATTAAAATAACTAATTGTCAAAAAATATGTAGGAATAAAATATTTATATTACAGAACTGATTTTCAGGAACTTCAGGATCCAGATTTTTTTTTTTTTTTTTTAACTTTAAATACACAGTAAAAATCTAAAAAACACTGCTCCCATTTTGAACAAATTTCATTTTTTCGAAATGTATATCAGTTTGCAAGCTTGACACCAAAAATATTTTTTTTTAACAATAATAAAAAAAGAAAAAAAATTCAAGCACAATTCCTTTCTGTGTAACTAAACGTATCTAAGGAGAGCAGATGATCTTAAAGCCCAAACACATTTGACCACTTTTTAAAGTTTGATGTTGGCTTCTTTGTTGTAGGGACACTGTTTTTAATCTTAACAAATTTTGCAGGAAAGAGACAGATGTCCGGCAAAAGAAAAATCTTTCCATCAAGAAGGATGGGTTGCGTATCCCGCGATTCTTTTGTTCGCTCCCTTCAGTTTTATTATGAAAAAACCGCAAATGGATCTTATATGAAAGATTTCCTTACTTTTTTCCAAGAATTCAGTTGAAGGAAAGAGTACCGTAATTTAGGGAATAAACACCGCAGAGTTTACGGTTTTAAAAGTTGAAATTTTCATATAAGCACCGTTTACACCACGGCGGCGTTTACGAAAATTGAGAAAATTATTCAGTGTTTCAACAGAAAGAAAACCCCTTTTTTCTTTCTTTTTTCCCTGTGTTCGAAATGTTACCGATCGTTAAATTTACAAATGCAATACATGATGAGTAAGTCACCCTTTTCCAAGAAATACGGTCACTGGAATAAGCAGGAAGGGACAATAGATGCTTGCTTTTATTGCACTTCATTATAGAAACAAAGTACTGGAAAGCCAGTTTTTCCGTAAGTCGAAAAGGACCTATTCCTCAGACTCGTTCTGAAATGAAATGACTCTGAAAAAAAAAAAAATTCCTCGGACTTGTTCCAAAATGAAACGACTCAGATAAGAAACGTTTGTTTTACGTTTGTTTGCAACACATTAATTTCTTTTTCCACACTCAAACATCGCGGTTTTGATGACACATTCATGGGGTCCTTTTTTTAAATATAAATAAAATAGAATTTAAATAATTTCTCACTTTTCCTTTATTGGAAATTTTTAAAAATTTTCTTGGAATATTTTCCCCCCGAATGTTTACGGAATATGCCTTAAAGTGTACCAAGAAATATGTTTTATCGGTTGTCATAAGAATGGAAATTATAAAATCATGCATTTATTGTTGGATAATTAATAAAAAAGATTTAATAAATATGCAAGTAATCATAAGTGAGAATTGGAAAATCCTGAACTAAAATATACCAAAAAAAGAGACATTTTGCCAGGACTGAAAATATTTTGACCCCCCCCCCCCCCAATAAGCGAGCAAAAACACACATAACTTGTGTTTTTACCCCGATCTTTCGACAAAATTTGGAACTTTTCTACTATTTTTAGCCGAAATTTACAATTTTTCTACAGCTGTCAGACAAAATTTGTGATTTTTCTATGGTTTTAAGCAGAAGTTTATGATTTTTCAACTGTTTTCAGCTGAAATCTGCAATTTTTCGATGAAATCCAAGTATTTTATACAATCTGTTAACGAAATTTGCGTTTTTTTTTGTGATCCTATGTCAGAAATCGCATGCTTTTCGCGATCCTTTGACAAAAATCGCATTTTCCCTGCTATCATTTGATGAAAATTGTGGGGGTTTTTTGTGATCATTTCACGGAAATCGCATCCCCCCCCCCATCATTTGGCAAAATTTGCGTCTTTTCCACAATCCTTCGATTAAATTCGCATCTTTATTGTGTAGCGTCTTTTTCGCAATCTTTTAACAGAAATCGAGTCTTTTCGTGATCCTTTGGCAAAATTCACATCTTTTCCGTGATTCTTTGACAAAAATTGCACCTATTTTGTATTATTTGACTGGAAATAGCGTCTTTTTATGATTATTCAATGAAAATAGTGTCTTTTTCGCGATCTTTTAACAGAAATCGAGTCTTTTTGTGATCCTTTGGCAAAATTCACATCTTTTCCGTGATTCTTTGACAAAAATCGCGCTTTTCCTGCAATCATTTGATGAAAATCGTGGAATTTTTTATGATCATTTGACGGAAATTGTGTCTTTTTCTCGATCCTTTGGCAAAATTTGCGTCTTTTCCACAATACTTTGACAAAATTTACATCTTTTTCATGATCACGTCTCTTCCTTTTATTAAATTCGTCTTTTGTGATCTTTTGACAAAAATTGCATTCATTTAGTATTCTTTGACTAGAAATAGCATCTTTTTCGCAATTCTTAGATGGAACTAGCGTCTTTTTTGCGAGCCTTCAACAAGAATTTTTTTTCAACAACCTTTTAACAGAAAACTCATCTTTTTTGTGATCCTTTGACAGAGACCGCAACTATTTCACATTATTTGACTGAGATGACATCTTTTAACAGGAATTGAGTTTTCTTCACAAGCTTTTGATGAAAATCGTGCCTTTTTTGCAATTCTTTGATGATATTAGAGTATTTTTCGCAATCCTTCGACAGAAATAGCATGTTTTCGACAAAATTGCGTTTTTTTCAACAAGCTTTTGACAGCAAATGAGTCTTTTTTTCAATCCTTTGACAGCAATAGAACTTTTTTCCGAAAATTTGCATTTTAAGAAATTTTTTTTCCCCAATCATAAGCAATTTTTTTTTTTTTTCCCCCGCGATCATTTCAAGATTTTTTTTTACCACAATCCTTTGATGAAAAGCGCATGCTTTTCACAATCTGCTTCCGTCCTTGGAGATTTTTCCATCTCAGGATGGAAAAACTTGCAACCATGAGACATTTCAATTGTGAAATTCAGAAAAACTGGCTTTCTAATTCTTTGTTTCTACAATGAAGTGCAATAAAAGCAAGCATCTACTGAAACTTTCTGCTTATTCCAGTCACCATATTTTTTGGAAAAGGGTAACTCATGGTGAATTGCTTTTGTTGACTTATGCTTGGTAATATTGGGAACATGGGGAAGAAGAAATTTTTTTAAAAAGTGACCTTTTTTTTTTTTTTTTTCAAACACGGAATAATTTGCACAAAATTTTTGCCAACACAGCATATGAAAATTGTAACTTCTAAACTCGTAAATGCCGTGGCGTTTATACTAGTACTCTTTATACTAGAGTTTGCTGGAGTAATTCTTGATCAATATTTCATAAAATTAATGGATGTGTTTTTTTTCCTCCCACTTAATAAAGGAATAAATACACAACAGATATTACATACATAATATGTTAAAAATTATTTTAGATATTTATGAATGTACACATATGACATATGTAATATAAACAGGGTTGTTATGATTTTACCCAGCCCAAAAAACCCGAGTGGGTTTTTTCTGAAAAAACCCACTTGAAAAAACCCAGGAAAAACCCAAGTGGGTTTTTTCAAAATTTCATCTTTAAGTTACACATATAATGCATTGTAATATATTTCTTAATATTAGTACACAACTCATAAAATTTATAACCATCATCCCCCAGCCCAAAGAAAAGAAATGTCCTAATTATACCATCAAAATTTTTAAAAGAAATAACTGTTAGTTAATCTCTGTAGCATGTATAAAAAACAAATTTTTTCCCATTAAAAAAATACTTTGATGTGTAACGTGTTCTATGTTATAGAATAGAAACTCATAACAAAATACCATATATGCTTAGAATCCTAATTGAATTATGTAGACATGTAGAATTACTTGGCTTATTCTATTATTTAGTAGTAACAAAAAAAAAAAAAAAAAAATAATAATAATTTATAAATTATTACTAATAATCAATTTATCTAAAATCAAAGCATAATTTTGATTACTGTCATTGATTTATATATATTTGTAATCAATTAGCTGCTTTAAATTTAGTAATAAGTACATTTTTTTTTTCAAACATTCTGAACCACTTCCCATAACCCCCCAAAAAACCTCGTAAAGCCCTGAAAAAAAAACCGAAAAACCCTGATAAACCCGAAAAAACCCTGAAAAAACCCAGTGGGTTGGGTTTTTTCTGAAAAAACCCGGGTATTTAACAACCCTGAATATAAAATATTATGCCTACAATATTTACATTTGTTATTATTACCAATAAAAATAATACCTGGAAAATTTTAAAATATTTTAACTAAAACCTTACCTACACACCCTCCTAATTAAATAATATTGTTTGAATGGTCATCAAAAATTCTTCAAATATGTATTTTGCTTGAAATCAAAACTAATTATGGTTTTATGGATTTCATATCAAAATCTTTCAAGCTATTTCTAAAATCTGTATAAAACATGAAAAATAGAGATCATATTTATTATACACTGTACTCAACGGTAATAAATTGTACTGTACACACTTGTAATTGAAATTAAGTGCATTATAATAAAATATAAAGCTATGTACTTTTAATTGTTAACTGCAATAGTTCACTATAAATTAAAGTTCAAATGAAAACAAACTGATTTATCTTTATTTCACAGTAAAAAAATAAGCTGTTTACCTAATAACAGTATATGGCTTATACGATTTTACAATCTCCGATTTAGCGACTCCTCGCCATTTAGTGACCATTGGATGAGGTCCCAACCATTTTCCAATACTTCCAATGTCAGAGCTTGAAATTCAGTTTTTCAGGGGAGGGACATCTCGGTCTCCCTCCCAACATCTATAAGTGGAGGGGAGTTTAACTGTTTCGGAGAGAAAAAGAAAAACTTTAAAACCTACTGTCATTTTATGTGCTATTTAAAGAATCACACGGATACATACGACAAAATTCCACTGAAGCAATGTTTATCAACAACTCAGAATAATTATGCAAAATGAGTTTTTTATTAAAAAAGAGAAAGTAAATCAAGCTTTGGTATTGTCCATTCCGTCTTTACAGGGATAAATTCCCTTCCTGTACTAATTATTTTTGTTACAGGTCTTGTAAACTCGGTTTTTGGTTTATGTATATTTTAGACTGACAAGGAAGGTCTCCATTGGGGGCATACTCAGAATCTTTTGAAAAAAATACGAATTAAACTACTCATGTAGGTAATAAAGGATCAGTGAAAATTAGCGGCGGAATTACATTATTAAATATGTAAAAAAATAAAATAGTTTCGAATAATTGGCGTGAAAAGCTGAAAGCGACGCGGGATTTGACGAGCAATGCATTTCCTCGCCAAAAGCAGACGATTTTAACGAATCTGAAAATTGATTTTAATTGACTTCACTTTTTAAAATCTGCAGCATTTACTGCAACGTCACTCCACTACTTTTATAGAATATCTCTCTTCTGACCAATGAGAATGTTCTAAAGCACGGTCAATTGACCGCGTCATACACTGCTAAAAATCTGCTGCATTTCGTTGCAACGCACTCCACCGCTTGTATATAATATCTCTATTCCAATCAATGAGAAAGCTCCATTTCATGGCCAAGTAACCGTGCTGCAACAAAATACAGCAGATTTTTAAGTGTATTTTTCAATTTGGAACAATTTTAATCAATTTAAATTGTGTTTTAAATGATAAAATATTTTAATTTCATTTTGTTAAAAGTACATATAAACGAATATGACAAAATTACACTTAAAGTAAAGTAAAAATGCAAAACTAAAATTACTTAAACTAAACTTATTTAAATAAATTGAACATAGAAAGTTTTTTCTTTAAAAAGTAATCGAAGCGTAAAAGCGTATTTTTCAAAATTTCGTTTTTTCGCCAACCGGAGATATATCACCAAATAAACGAAATTTTTATTATTTTTTTACGGACGTAATAAGGAAATTCCGCCGAAATTTTTTTTATAAACATATATAACTGTATGAGAAGAACATTCTGTAATTTTTTCAGATTTTTCTGAGTATGCCCGTATGGAGACCTTCCTTGTGAGTATAAATTCCTGCAAGTTGGGATAGGGTTAGCCTAATTTTCGATTAAAGTTATACCTATAACAATAAACAGATATGTTTGCATGCGTTTGTTGTTTTCCAAAGAGACGGTTGCATTTTTTCCATGACCATTTAATGAAATTTGCATTTTTTTAGCCTTTTGATTAAATTTGTGTTTTCTGATGAAATTCACATTTTTTTGTGATTGTTCAATGAAATTTGCATTTTTTTTAGCAGCCCTTTGACTAAATTAGCGTTATTAACAACCCTTTGACAATATTCACATTTTTTCCCACAATGCATTGTCGAGATTTGTATATTTTTCGTGATTCTGTGACATAGTTTGCTTTTATAAAGCGATACTTTGATAATTTTTGCATTTATTAAGCGATTCAGGGATGATTCTGTTCTGTATTTTCTGAAAATTTAAGATATTTTATGCTGAAAAAAAAAAAGTCATCAATCTGGAAATTCAGTGAAAAAACATACAATGAATTTCAACAAATGGTTGCCCAAACAAAATCAATTTCATAAATTTGAAAAAAACAAAACAAAAAAAATTAAATTTCATCAAAAGTTTATCGAAGGGAACGCAAATTTCGTCAAAAAAAAAATAAATAAATAATAGTGCAAAAAATCCACAAATTTCATCAGATTCACAGAAGAATGCTAATTTTGGCCAGGGATACTAGTAAAAATGCAAATTGTGGGAAAAAAAAAAAAAAAAAAATCGCAGGAAAAAGGTAAGTTACTAAACTTCCAAATTTCATCTAATGATCATGAAAAATGTGCATATTTCGCCACAAAGTGTCGAAAAACTCCCATATATCATCTAAGAATCGCAAAAACCTCACAAATTTTGTCAAAAACCAGCGAATTTTTACAAAAAATGTAAAAAATCTGCAAATTTCGTAAAAAAAAGGCAAATTTCATCAAAAAATACAATAATTTCACCAAAAGATTGCGAAAAATCAGTAATTTTCGTCAAATTGTCGCAGAAAAAATACAGTGTCAAAAGTACATTTCCCTCTTATCCTCACACACTCTGTTGTAACTTTTCAGAAAAATTGCTGTGAATAAAAAAAAAAAAAAAAAAAATTACTCAGAATCACCCATTAAAAACCCTTTGACAAAATTTGCATTTATTCGCACTCTTTTAACAAAATTTTTGTTTCTTTTACGATCTTTTAATGAACTGCATGTTTATTTTCATATCTTTTTATGAAATTTGTGAATTTTAAGTGGAATTTTGGTAAATTTGGGTTTATATGGCGATCCTTTCACAAAATTCACATTTATTCTGTGATGCTTTCACGAAATTCACGTGTACTCTGTGATCTTTCTAAGAAATTTACATTTTATCTCTATCTTTTGAGGAAGGTCACCTTTTTTTCCTGCTATTCTTTGAGAAAATGTGAGTTTTTTTCACAATGCTTCAACAAAATTTCTATCGTGATCCTCTAACAAGTCTGAAATAACTAACTCTGTGAAAATATGCGACTCAGCTCGGTTCAAAACTTATACCAAATCGGTTAACAGCCGACGATTCAAACATAATTTCCAGGCAGATAACTGATGTTTCATAATTTTTGGAATCAAATGTGTTAATTTTTAGGAAAATTCAGAACGAAATGACTCCGTTCTTGCAGCAGAAAATAGCAAGAAACTTGTGTTAATCGATAGCTGGAAAAAAAATTGTGAAACAGTTTTTTGAAAAAAAAAAAAAATATATCCTTAATTTTAATGATTTTTTGCAGCAAAAAACTTGCAAAATGTCATTCAGTTGCATGAATATATAAAATTCGCAAAAAAGGTCAGGAGTTATCATAGTTTTAAAATGCAAAAAATTTCAGAAAATTTTTGATTTTTTTTTCTTGGGGGGGGGGGGGGGGGGGGGCTCTTGCCCACGAACACGATATTCTTTTGGGTATAAGTTATCGATTTTTAAAATGCTTAATTATACTGATTTGATATTATAATTTAATTACTCAGACAACATGTGTGTAGGAACTCAGGTTTATATTTTATGTATGTGTTCAAAAACAAACATTTTTGGAATCATTAAAATTAAGCTAAGTTTCCTTGTAGTCATTGAATCAGGGTTGGCAAATTTTTGACACATGATAGTTTTTACTGGACTTTACCATGGTTTTTACCATCATGTCAAAAACCTCCTTGTCAAAAATGTCGAAAACTTCTTGCCCACGAACACGATATTCTTTTGGGTATAAGTTATCGATTTTTAAAATGCTTAATTATACTGATTTGATATTATAATTTAATTACTCAGACAACATGTGTGTAGGAACTCAGGTTTATATTTTATGTATGTGTTCAAAAACAAACATTTTTGGAATCATTAAAATTAAGCTAAGTTTCCTTGTAGTCATTGAATCAGGGTTGGCAAATTTTTGACACATGATAGTTTTTACTGGACTTTACCATGGTTTTTACCATCATGTCAAAAACCTCCTTGTCAAAAATGTCGAAAACTGTCAAAAAACCTTTTTTTAGCGATTTGTTTTTACATAATAAATATTATTACTTTTTCATTCTATCTTTAGTATGGGTGCACAACCTTTTGAAGAGAAGGGCCACTTTCAAATATATCTGTGTGGTCGAGGGTCACATCAATAACATGGAGAGAATTCGAGTTAGAGGAGGTGATCTGTAGCCTACAATTTGATAAAAAAAATATGTGGTTTCACAGGAGAGTGTATGTGTGTGATTGGGGGGTGGGGGTATCCATTTAAGTTCACTTATCCAGTCAAAATACGCAATTCAGTTGTTAAGGATATATCAGCAGTTTTTACATTTTTATATATAACAGATATAGCAAGGATTATTTTCTAGATTTAAAGATATTCCCTGACATAATTCAGGAGATTATGTTTTGTTTTATTAAATGTACTAAAAAAAAAAAAGAGCATAAATGGCTAGTGCCAAAAAATGTGAATGTTATGAACGAAGGAGAGAGAAGAAGCCGATTAACAAGATTTTTTTTAAACCTACGTTATTTAAAATTTTTCCGCACCTGATCGATAAAATTTGCGATTTTTACCTTCCCGATCGACAAAATTCGAGATTTTTACAAAGTGATCGATAAAATTCACAATTTTTACAAAGTTGGTTGATGAAATTTGTTTTTTTCCTTCGTATGATCGACAAAATTCATGATTTTTCTGAGAATGATCGACGAGATTTGTAATTTTTTCCGCACCTGCTCGACAAAATTTCCAATTTCAATGCACCTGATCGAAGAAATTCGCGTTTTTCTGAAGCCAATCTACGAAATTCTCGTTTTTACAAAGTCGATTGATAAAATTCGCTATTTTCTTTTGCACAATCGATGAAATTCACAATATTTCAGCGCTTGATAGACGAAATTTGCGATTTTTACAAAATCGATCAATGAAATTCACGATTTTCCCACGCCTGATCTACGAAATTTGCAATTTTTACAAAGGCGATAGACAAAATTCACGATGTTCATGAAGCCGATTGACAACATTCACGATTTTTACAAAGTCAATAGATGCAGTTCGCAATTTTTAAAAAGTTGATAGACAAAATTCGCGATTTTTGCAAAGCTAATAGACGAAAATCACAATTTTCCTTAACAAGATCGACGAAATTGGCGATTCATCCAAACCTGATTGACGAAATACCCGATTTAAAGCGACTGAATAACAAAATTCGCAATTTTTCCGCATCTGATTCACGAAATTCGTGATTTTTTCGCACCTAATCGACGAAATTCATGATTTTCCAATTCGAATCGGCAAAATTCGGGATTTTTCCAAAGCTAATCGACAAAATTCGGGATTTTTACAAAGCCGATCAATAAATTTTTTGATTTTTACAAAGCCTATCGCCGAAATTCGTGATCTTTGCAAAGCCAATCGACGAAAATCGAGAAATTACTCCACATGATCGATGAAATTCTCGACTTTATTCGACTCTGATCGACGTGGTTAGCAATTTTTTCACGTGTGACCAACAAAATCTGCAATATTCCCATCTACGACCAAAGAAATTTGCTATTTTTCGAAATGCGATCAATAAAACTCACAATTGTTCGGTCTTCGATCGACGAAATGTATGCTTTTTTCGCTGTAGATTGACAAAATTCACATTTTTCTTCGACCGAGTATCAATATTCGTGATTTTTGTATTAACATTGACGAAATCTGCATTTTTTATGCCGCAAGATAAAACTCGCGATTTTTTCTCTTGATAAACTGGCAAAAACATGATTTTTCCGCAGCTGATCAACGAAATTTGCAATATTTCCATGCGTCATCACTTAATTCGCGATTTTCCCGTGTCTTATCAGCAAAATTTGCGTTTTTTTTTTTTTGGGGTCTCTGATTGACAAAGTTTGTGATTTTTTGTGCCTTATCGACAAAATTTGCTTTTTTTTCATGCGATAAACCGAGAAAATATGCAATTTTTCCATCCGATGATAATTTGCAATTTTTTTGAGGAACAACATTGATTTTTTTCTTGCTTGATCAACGAAATGTGTGAGTTTTCGTGTCCATCCGACAAAATCCACGATTTTTCCATGCCTGGTCGAAAAAACTCACGATTCTTTCGTGCCCAATCGGGGAAATTTGCTACTTTTTTTCCCCCAAGTCTCATGAGCAAAATTCGCGATTTCCCCTTCTCTGATGAGCAAAACTGATGATTTTTCCGATCCTCATCGATAAAATTTGACTTTTTTCGCATTTGATCAACAGAATTCGTTATTTTTCCGTGCCGATAAACGAAATTTGTGGTTCTTAAATGATGAAATTTTATATTTTCCCGCAGTAAATTGACAAAATTTAGGATTTTTTTTGTGTGACATATGTACAAAAATTGCAATTTTTCCAGTTGTAAATTGACGAAAATCACGGGCAACATATTAACCCATCGCGGGCCACAGGTTGTGCATCCCTAATCTTTAGTATAAAGTCACTTCACATGAAATATTCAATATCAAACAGACTCCAAAGTATATTTATTCATCTAAGAAAAACAAAAACTACATTAAAAAATAAATAAAGCATTTAAGAATCTCTGTAAATGTAATAAAAATATGCTATGTGTTATTTTTTTTAATTTTACTTTAAATAATAACTAAGTAGTTTAAAATAAAACATAAACAAGACATAAATAGTCTGACTTTTTATGTCAGACTATAGGTAGCTTTAATAAATTGAATTTAAAAATATTTCATGACTTTTCTGGTAAAAATATGGGTGTTTGAATGGTCTAAATTCATACATACTTGCACAAAAGTTACCAAATAAAAACTATGGTATATAAATATATAAATTATTTTATTCTGATTTTTCTTTTTTTTTCTTTTTTTTTTTTTTTTTTTTTAGGGGGGGGGGGGGGATATTTATTAAATTTTAAGTCTAAAAGCTTCCAATTGAAATTAGGTCTTAAAGGTTTGTACCAAAATTTTATTATATAAAATTTTTAAGATTCTATCTATTGAACTGGGAACAAAAATCACTGTTTAGTCGCATTTATGAAAAGCATAAGATAAGCATTTTGAAATATTATACATAATAATATTCAGTACTATTTTATTATCCTGTCGACCAAAAAGCTACCACCAAACTATAAGATTAAATACCAATAATGGAAGATTGTGAAAGTCACATTCATTCACATTAAATACGATACATGTGTTAAAGGTCATCACAGGATTTTTAATCTCACTCTTTATTTGAATTTTAATTAATGGTTTACTAATTTATGTCTCCTTTCGCTGTTTAAAATAAAAGTTATGTAAACATGTAGAATTTGGTGAAATTGGTTGACAGGATAACCAAGTAGTACCTAATATTCAAATTTATTCAATGACCAGTCCTTGACATCAATTGTCATATCATATAATAGCATTTTGCATCTCTAAAATTATTTTAATATATTATTTGAAATGTATATTGAAGGTTATTTAATAAATAGAATAACCTTTTATTATCATTTAATATTAATTTTCATTGCAGTTAGTAGAATCTATATTAATGGAGATTATGACCAGGGTTGGCATGATTTAAATCGACTGATTTAAATCAAGATTTAAATCTAGATTTAAATCAACTGATTTTTTTAAAAAAATCATTTGATTTAAATCAATTTTTTGCAATATCACATGAATGCTCATATCAAAGGAAAATTTTGGGTAAAAAATTAGAAAATGTATTAGATAATGATAGAATTACAAAATTTAAAGCAAGATATGAGATTCTGATATGAATAAGCTATTAATGGCTGTCGTTTTGCTGGAGTTTTATTAAGTCCCTCTGTTTTAAATCGAAATGAAATTTCACTCAGTGTAGGGGAAAATAATGAAGGTTTGGCATTACTTAAAGAAGATTGTTTGAATCTTCTCACCACTGTAGTACATTTTCAAGCAAAAAATGGCCCATTCCAAAAATCACCATTGCTTGAGAAAAAAGTTTCTGATATTATGACAGATTATGATTGCTGGAAGTCCTTTTATGTCATGGGAGGTAAAGAGAGAATCAGCAAAATTGAAATTGAATTTATCTACCAAATAACAACAGCCGTGCATTTATCTGCTGGAGTAGAAAGACAATTTTCTTCTTTTGGACTAGTTCATTCAAGCCTTCATAATAAATTAGAAGTAGACAAAGCTTCTAAATTAGTGTTTTAGTTCAAACAATTAACTGGTTCCCTGATTTTTTCCTATTTGCTTAAAAATATTGAATTAATTGTGATTTTTATCACTTAATAAATAGCTTGCATTAAATGAACACACTAGACTCCCTCAAATCCGCACTTCTTGGGACCAGAGGTTGTGTGGATTTCTAGTCATAGGTTTGTTTACATTTTTTAAACAGTAATTTGATAGTAATTAATAATGCAATTGAAATTTATAATGAATGCTTATAACATAGCAAAACATTAAAAAAATTATGTAAGGTAATAAACTAAAAAACTAAAAATTTTGATAATTAAAAATGATTAAAATATTGAAAGCAGCAAAGATGAAGTAAATAATCAATAATGTATAACTAAATATTTATTATAAAGATGAGGTGCAATTTTTTTATTCAAAGAAACTTGCCCCATAAAGGTGCACTACTAATTCACATCAAAATCATAAAATAAAGTTTTATTTCAGGTTTAACCAAACTCAATAATAAAAAAAGCTTGATGAATGTATAAATGCATTTTGAAAAAAGATTGTGATCACCACTGATATTAGCAATACCTTGAATTTTTTCAGAAATAAATTTATTCTTCCTTCATGAAAAGCATGAATTTAATAATATTAATGAAAGTTACAGATTAAAATATATATAGAATTGATATAAAAATAAAAAGTCAAATTTTGTCCTTACACCTGACCTGAAAGCTTCATTGTTTACATCTGTAAAATATGCACAGATTTTAGAGACTTGTGCCTATTAGCGCTGCAGATTTGAGGGAGTCTACTGTATTTAATTTGTTTTTTAAATTTTACCATTTTCTATTCATTTACAGCATATTTAAATTTGTTTCTTATTTAGTATGCACAATTCAATTACAAAATAATAGAATGGCTTTAGATTAAAGCCTAGATGTTTAACTTTTAGTACCAATCAGTAACTAGAATATAATATTTTCTTATATTATTTCTATAAATTATAAGTATTATTTATTCTTTTTTAGTTATTTATTATAAAAACTGCCCCATGTATTGTAAAAACATAAAAACACAGTAATTAAATATAGAATTCTAAAAAAATCAAATCCGATTTAAATCAAAAAAATCTGATTTAAATCAAATAAATCCGATTTTTTTGATTTTTTTAAAAAAATCATGATTTTTTTCCAACCCTGATTCTGACAAATATTGTTCTTTCCATTTTTACACTTGTATTTTTAAATTTTTCCCCATTTAGGGAATCCTTCTTTTAAATATATTTAACAAATGTGATTAAAATTAATAATAATAAGAAGAACAATAAGGAAAAATCAATTTAAAATGGAATT
Organism: Maratus speculifer; assembly: GCA_964019185.1. NCBI lineage: Eukaryota > Metazoa > Arthropoda > Arachnida > Araneae > Salticidae > Maratus > Maratus speculifer. The sequence continues at coordinate 12,419,963 of OZ025297.1, read as the reverse complement.
GTAAGCTGTACTTGTACTATAAATTGGCAGAAAGTCGATATGATATGTTTTTGACAGAATAAACCGGTAAAAACACGGTTTTTACCACTGTCATGTCGAAAACCAGTTTTTGACGTCAAAAACCCAACCCTGCATTGAATAGTCAAACCAATTTAGCTTTGCATAAGCTTTTTTTATGCATAAAATCATATTGCTTTATATATATTCTAAAAACAGACTGAACATACAACAGCAAAAAAAATATAAATAGTACTTTCAAAAAGCATTAAACAGTATTTTGAATATTTTTAGCTATTTTTCAAAGCATGAGAATTGACTTAAAAATAATTTATATAACATAAATTATCATTTCAACAGTTTTTAGCTTGATTTAATAACACTAATGATGGCTTAAAAATGTGCATAAGGTTTTAGACACTTTGCAACAATTTTTGACATGTCATGTCAAAAAACACTTCTTGGCATCAAAAACCCAACAATGCTTGAAATTTAATTTTTCTTGGGAGGAGAGCGACTCTCCTAACATTTATAAATGGAAGGAGACTTCAAATATTTAAGGGGGAAATTTTTCTTAATTCACTATTATCAAGTGTGTTTTTTAAAAAATTAACTTTAATATACATAGCAATATGCTATTGAAGTCAGGGTTGGAAAAAAATCATGATTTTTTTTAAAAAATCAGATTTATTTGATTTAAATCAGATTTTTTTTATTTAAATCGGATTTATTTGATTTTTTTAGAATCCTATATTTAATTACTGTGTTTTTATGTTTTTACAATACATTAAGCAGTTTTTTATAATAAATAACTAAAAAAGAATAAATAATATTTATAATTTATAAAAATAATATAAGAAATAACTTTATAGTTAAGAAAATATTATATTCTAGTTACTGATTGGTACTAAAAATTAAACATCTAGGCTTTAATTCAAAGCCATTCTATTATTTTGTAATTGAATTGTGCATACCAAATAACAAATAAATTTAAATATGTTGTAAATGAATAGAAACTGGCAAAATTTAAAAAACAAATTAAATACAATAGACTCTCTCAAATCTGCTGCCCTAATATCCACAACTTTCTAAAATCCGTGCATAATTTACAGATGTAAACAATGAAGCTCTCAGGTCAGGTATAGGGACAAAATTTGACTTTTTTTATTTTTATATAAATTCTATGTATATTTTAATCTGTAACTTTCATTAATATTGCTAAATTCATGCTTTTTCATGAAGGAAGAATAAATTTATTTCTGAAAAAAATTCAAGGTATTGCTAATATCAGTGGTGAACACAATCTTTTTGCAAAATGCATTTATACATTCATCAAGCTTTTTTTTTATTGTTGAGTTTGGTTAAACCTGAAATAAAACTTCTATATTTTATGATATTGATGTGAATTAGTAGTGCACCTTTATGGGGCAAGTTCCATTGAACAATTTAAGAAAAAATGCACCTCATCTTTATAATAAATATTTAGTTATACATTATTGATTATTTACTTCATCTTTCTTGCTTTCAATATTTTAATCATTTTTAATTATCTAAATTTTTATTATTATAGTTTATTAACTTACATAATTGTTTTAATGTTTTACTATATTATAAGCATTCATTAACTTCAGTTGCATTATTAATTACAATCAAATTACTGTTTAAAAATGTAAACAAACCCATGACCAGAAATTCACAAAATTCTAAAATCAACACAACCTCTGGTCCCAAGCTGTGCGGATTTGAGGAAGTCTACACTGTATTCATTTAATGCAAGCTATTTATTAAGGGATAAAAATCACAATTAATTCTATATTTCTTAAGCAAATAGGAAAAAATCAAGGATTTAATTGTTTGTACAAAAACACTAATTTAGAAGCTTTGTCTACTCCTAATTTATTATGAAGGCTTGAATGAACTACTCCAAAAGAAGAAAATTGTATTTTTACTCCAGTAGATGAAGCCACGGTTGTTGTTATTTGGTAAATAAATTCAATTTCGATTTCGCTGATTCTCTCTTTACCTCCCATTACATAAAAGGATTTCTGCCAATCATAATCTGTCACAATATCAGAAACTTTTTTCTCAAGCAATGGTAATTTTTGGAATAGGCCATTTTTTGCTTGAAAATGTGCTACAGTGGTGAGAAGATTTAGACAATCTTCTTTAATGAATGCCAAATCTTCATTATTTTTCCTTACATTAAGTTTCATTTCATTTTGATTTAAAGGAAAGAACCTTAATAAAACTCCAGCAAAATGACAGCCATTAATAGTTTGTTCATATCTTGCATTAAATTTTGTAATTCTATCGTTATCTAATACATTTTCTAACTTTTTACCCAAAATTTTCCTTTGATGTGTGCATTCATGTGAAATTGTAAAAAATTGATTTAAATCAAATGATTTTTTTTAAAAAATCAGTTGATTTAAATCTAGATTTAAATCTTGATTTAAATCGGTTGATTTAAATCATGCCAACCCTGATTGAAGTAATTTAAATGTAACTCAGAATACTTATTATATTTATGTATAGATTAAAATAAGAAAATGTAAGTTTTAATCCGGTTTCTGTTTTTCAATTTTGGAACAGGTGCTTTAGCGTTCGGCCCCGTAAATTTGCCGATTTTTTTCGCGCCAAAAAGCCATTTCCAAAAATGATCGCCAAACTGAAATTGCCGGAGAAACCCATTTTCAAATATAGCGATCACTTTCAAAACTCCTGAAAAAATGCATTCTTGTAAATATATTTAAAAAAAATGAATAATTTACACTTAATCAGGGGGGCTCCGCCCCCCTGAACCCCCCGGTTTTTTTCAGGAGAAAAAATTTAAAATGTTTAAGTGATCGCCATATTTAAAAACGAATTTTATTGCTAATTCAGAAACACGATCATTTTGAAACGGACTTTTTAGCACGAAAATGCTCAAAAAAAAGAAAAAAGAAAAAAAAAAAAAATAGTACTTGCATTTTGTATATTTATTTTTATTTATGAAAAAACAGAGGGCTACAAATGAAAAAAAAAATACATATAAATAAAACGAGCGAAATAATTAAAATTCCAAAGAAAATTTAAAAAAATCTATATACAGGGTGCATGTAAAAATTACAAAAATTGCCGATTCAAAATCGTGATCATTTTAAAAACGATTTCTTTGCATATTTATGAAAAAACAAAAAGAGGGCTACAAATGAAAAAAAAAATACATATAAATAAAACGAGCGAAATAGTTTAAATGCCAAAGAAAATTTTAAAAAATCTATATATACACGGTGCATGTAAAAATTACAAAAATTGCCGATTCAAAATCGTGATCAATTTAAAAACGATTTCTTTGCACGAATAAACAGAAAATAAAATTAAAATAATGACAAAAATAGTACTTACATTTTGTAGATTTTTTGAAATTTTCAAATAGTAAAAGATCAGAAAACGGGTTACGACATAATATTTACATATAAATGAAACGAGCAAAATAATTTAAATTCAAAAGAAAACAATTTAAAAAATATATGTATACAAGATGCAAGTGAAGATTACAAAAATAAAAATACGCTATTACAAAAAAGATAATTAAAAATTTTAAACCAAAACATCGATCTTTACTGAAAAACCACTTTCGTTTCAGATTAATAATTCTCATGTCCGATTTGCAGTTTCGGCAGTTTCGTTCAAAATGAATTATCCAAAAATGAAAAAAGAAGCCATGCACCCCAATAAAAAAATTTTAAAAATGCCCTTTGGGCAAAATATAACGTCCTAATCAATCCTTAAAAAGATCTCTCGGAGTTGTTACTCACTGTCGACGGAAAGCGAAAAAGAAGCAGTAAAACATCGTTAGATAGTTCAAAAATTTGAATTTCAGAACATAAATTGCGCAGATGTAAAAAACAAAACAAAACCTGCGCAGCTCGTAATCAAATTACATCACAGGCTCAAAGAGAAAAATCTCCCCCCTCCCTCACCTCAACCTCCCTCTTGCTCCGGGAAGAGAAAAGCTCCCCCCCCCCTCCCTCACCTTCACCTCCTCCTTGCCTCCGCGAAAGCTGCTATTAGGGTTGCCAAAAATATGGGATTTGGCAACATTTTGACAGGGTTACCAGAATTAGGGGTTTATCGCCATACTTGGCGGGATTTTTTCCCCATTAATTCTGGCCGAACGCAAAAGCACCTTAGCCTCAATTTTCACCAAATATTGGATCTTAAACAACAAAATTGGATTAATTTCTAAGCTGGATTTGGTTTTATTTGATTTTGCGTGCTAATACATGTTCACAAGCTAAATTTGTGATGGGCAGCATTCATAAACTTGAAAATTGTACAAAACATATGGTTATATTCACTAATGTGAAAACGGAAAACAGTGAAATTCTTTAAACGGGAATGCCTACAATTTTTTGGACAAGATTTTAAAATTTTTGGTATAAATTCCACTATGAAATTCAAGCTTCGCATTCAGTATAGGTTGTATTAAGGTCACAAATATATTATTTTGTATGGTAAATAGTGTTCATTCTAGGCCATTTTTGAAGGGTGCAGCACCCTGCCCCTTTTCAAATTTACAAAATGCACCCTGCCCTTTTTAAAACAGGGTGGCTACAAGAATGATGAAAAAAGTTCCCTGATTATCTATATCAGATTTCCCCGATTTTTATTATTAAAGAACATGTACGGTATTTTTTTAAATGTATGCTGCTCTCTCAAATAACACACTTATAAATATCTGTTTTGGGAGGAAAAAACAAAAATTGCACAGTATTTGATTAGCAGAGGTGCCAAGAATTACAATTTATCTGTAATTATTACGGATACACAAAAGTTACGGCATTACAGGTATCAGATAAAAAAAATTTGCTAATTTTGTTAGAGTTGAAATAATGCGAATTTCGACACAGAATCGCAGAAAACACACGAAATTTTATCAAAAAAATCATTAAAAAACGCTTATTTCGTCAGAGTTTAGCAGAAATTTAGTCAAAAGATTGCAAAAAATTAAAAAAAGGCATGAAATTAATTCTAAAGAGGGCGTAAAAAATGCACATTTCATCAAGGCTTGAGTAAAAAAATGGAAATTTTGTGAAAGGTTCACGTAAAATCACAGGTTTAGTCAGAAAATCGCAAAAAAAAGTGCATTTTTAATCTTAATATCACAAAAAATGTGCAAATCTTGTCTAAAGATTGCAAAAAACATGCAAATTTCATCAAAAGATCGCAAAAAGTGTTTGAAATTTGTCAAGAAATCATGAAACACGCACAAATTTTGTGAAAATAACACACAAAAAAATGCAGATTTCTTTAAAAAATTATGAAAAACTCACAGAAAAGTGTACATTTCGTCAAGAAATTGCGTAAAACAAGCAAATTTCGTCAAAGATTGCTAAATTTGATGAATTTTGTCAAAAGATTGCAAATGAACTAACTTTTGAAAATTTGGGTTTATGAAACAATTTAACTTTCATACAAACAAATATCGCTTGGCAGCAGTACGATTTTATGTCTCATTATCACATCTTATTATTGGTTTAAATGTAGCTGTTTGGCAGCGAACCAATGTTGTTGGTAAGATGAAAACAAATATTTTTGCAGAAAGAAAAATTTCCCTGATTTTTGAGTATTTTTATAAAGTTCCCTGATTTCCAGAATCTGTAGCTACCCTGTAAAAGTAGTAAAATGCACCACTGGTTTTATCCAAAGATTTTTAATAAATATTTTTTTTATTCCATAGTGTTTCTAAATTTGTGTGCCCAAAAATGATAGATTTTTTCCATTTCTTTAAGAAAAAGAACATAAAACTATTGAATCATGTTTTAATTGTATTTTTAATTTTATATCATAAAATCATTCAAAATTAATGTTACTCGATTTATCATATTTAAAAATTATGTGTTTCATTACTTTCTTTTTTCCTCTTCTAAAGGCAATAAAAAAAAATTTCTGGCAAAAGTGCCCTTTTCTGCTGCAGTAGTGCCTTTTGTAGTGAATAGCACCATGCCCTTTTTATTTCTAGAGCGAACACTATTCATAACCAACATACAAAGAGATGATTGAGAAAAAAATAAGAACAAAACAAAAGAGAGATTATATAGATATTGTTTTGCAGCATAGAGATAAAGTTTTGTTCTGTTTTGTTGTTGAGTCAACATTGCAATGAAACATTTGAATGATTTCATTGTCAATAAAATAAAACTATGTTCATCAATACAGCCTAAATCTTAAATTTTAAAACTGATCCTCTTTAAGCATAGATCAATTAATTTGAAATTACAGGGCAAAAGCTAAAAGTTTCCATGACTAATGAACATTTAAATAAAATAACACAAATACCATGTTTACTGGCAAGTATTGGAGAATATTCAAAATATTTCACTGATATAATACAAGAAAATAACTTTTTTCCTACTTAAAACTTATTTTTTTTAAAAGCATTTATATTTTTATCAATAAACGTATAATCGTAAAAACTGCCAAGTATGTATTACATCTTAAAGTAAGCACAATATTCCTGTTTTATAATAATTTTCACATATATTTAGCTTATAGTTAGCTTAAAAGTGCAACCAGATTTAACAATTGCATATTAGAGATCAATCTAGGATAAGTTTTTTGTGAATATTTAATTTTTTTTTTTTTTAACTTTGTATTTTAATTTTAAGCATAAAACTTATTTAAATATACAAAAATAATTGATAATATCAGTAAAAAAGCTCTTTGATTCCAAAATTAATTGGTAAAAGAAAGAAAATATCGTTGCGATTAAGCTTAAACACACTTAAAATAAAAATTTTAAAAGAGCCAAATTTTTCATTTCTATTCAGAAACAAAACATTCGTAACGAACATTCGTTCATCGTAAAAGATGTCGTTTAGAAGCGATATATGAATTTGTTTACACGAGATATATGTTTACGAAATGAATATGTTTACAAAAGATATATGAAACTGCATACTTACTTTTCTTTGTAAAGGTTTTATTTTAATTTTTCTCGTGTCACATCTTCATGAACACCATGCTGCCGCGTTCTTTGAAATTCCAAATAATCATAGCGTTGCCAAACGATGAATTGCAAGATACAAAATGTCTTCGATATTCCCAACGCCACCTAGGGTAAGGATTACCAGCAGAAATACTGCAAAAGTACGTGCGGTTCCATGGCGTGGTGGGCCAGCGCATGGTCGATCAGTGGAGGTCAATCAGAATTTTATCTGATGGTTTTAAACAGCAAAGTTGACTGCAGTTGTCCAGCAGTGGTAATGCAGTGGTAGACCATTAGCCACCACTTCCCCATCATTGCCAGCACCTATCTTGCTGCTGGCCAGCATTTTTCTCTTTGCTGGGAGAGAACTATAAGCATTCAAAGTTATTCATAAATGCAAAATAGTACTTAGTATTACATTAGATTAATTTTAAACACGATTATTCAATCGGTAAATAATTGTAACAGAAGAAATTTATTCCTTTTTACTTACTCATCATACGTAGTATAGGGTAAGTCTTGCAATCATTTTGAAAATCGAAAAAAATTTTTTGACGGATTTACACGTTTTAGATAGTGGAGATTCCGAAAAACATATTTTTAGAAAAAAAAATTTGCCGTCCGTCTGTCTGTCTGTCTGTCTGTAAACGCTCTATCTCCCGAACAAATTGAGATAGAGACTTGAAATTTTGTATGTAGTTAGTATGTAAGAATGGGACGAACCCTATTTAATATCAGCAACCTCGATTATCCGGAACTATTTTTTTCGGACTCTCGAAAATTTCGTTCTGATGAAAGGTACATAAAAATTTTATTTTTTTGTTCTAAGAAATGGACGTAAAAGGCAATAAAATAACACACATTTTGCATATAGAACGAAGTCGATCGGATTATTAGTTGCCGAGATATCTGTAATCTTGTCTTCCACATTCTTCGATTTTTCATGACCCTGTATTTCATTCAAATTTCAATTCAGAAGTATATTTTAATTGGAAATGAGACGCTTAATCCGACGCAGTTAATTGTTAGTTAATAGAATCATTATTTTTGGAGTTATAAGGATGTTTCTTTTACGCAGTTCGGTATTACTTGAGTAGTTTGGCGTTTTAAATAATTTGTTGAAATTGGTACATCAGCAGTTCTTTAATATAGCATTACTATGTATATTAACAATATTTAAATTTTGTTTATGAATTGCAATGCATTGTATAAATAGTTTCACATGTTTTATTTTCATATACATATCCATGATGGGTAAGTATTACGGTGGCCCCCAACGACTAGTTTCAATATTGGGTGAAAAAAGTCCGGGCCAGGATTCGAACCAGGGATGTATTGGCTGAAGCCGCCAATTCTCTACCAACTGAGCTATCCCAGACACGAACACTGGAGGATTATTTCACCCAATTAACCTCGACGATTACTTTATCTGGTCTGATACTCCGGATCAGCTCAACAGAATAAATCGAAGGTCAGTATATGGAACTGCAGAAAATCGCTACATTAATTTTAAACACGATTATTCAATCGGTCACTTAAACAGAAGTAATTTATTCCATTTTTCAATATTGGGTGAAAAAATATTCGATTTATTCTGTTGAACTCATCCAGAGTATCAGACCAGGTTAAGTGATCGTTGAGGTTAATTGGGTGAAATAGTCATCCAGTCTTCGTGTCCGGGATAGCTCAGTTGGTAGAGCATTGGCGGCTTCAGCCATTACATCCCCGGTTCGAACTCTTGCCCGGACTTTTTTCACCCAATATTGAAAAATGGAATAAATTACTTCTGTTAGTAGTTTTATAAAGAAGCAAAATGCGTAGTTTCTATGGATTAATGACCCATAGATAATTTTAAACAAATCTGATAATTTTTTTTATCTAAATATTTAGGGGTATTCTGGTAATTTATAAAAAAATTATAAATTTACTTTTTGGAATGCATACCTTATAAATTTATAAAACATATGCTCCTTAAAACCTTTATGTGTATCACTGTATCATTTTTTATTTTGTTATGTGTGTATTAAATTTTACATAACAGAAAATATTTACATTAATATTTTTTATACATATTGAAAATTTAGAACCTGTGTTTATGTAACGTAAAATAATTATGTTTGAATACAAATATATTTTCACAATATTTGAAAAGCTCTTAAAACTTCTTACCAAAATCGCAATAAAGTTTAATTCTGATTAGACTTAGAATACAAAGCATCTCCTTGAAAAATCCATTTTGAAGTTATAGCTGTAGTGCACTTTGATATTTTCTTTCGGGTATGTTATTTCAGAGAATAAAATGAGAATTTCCATTTCAAACGTTCAAAGATGTTTTTTCTTTTGTCGTAAATGTTTGATTTCAAGAAATTTCCGCAATGGCGAAATATAATAAATGTGTAGCATTTTACAATATGTGAGCTTCCTGTTAGCAAAATTGCGTCGAAATATATTCACAATTGCCATTGTTAGAAACCACCGTTGGATATATAGATTTAAAATTCATTAAATAAAAATTCTTATAAAGCAAATCGCTGAGAATATTTTAAGGAAATGTAAACAGTATAAAATAAATTTAAAATTATAATTCTGTGTCTGTTGCAAGGGCTAAAGTGTCTGTGCTAAAGGAACTTCATAGGTTTGTATGAAGTTTAACATAAACTATATTTTTCGTTAATATCAAAAAGAGATATCGTTTTTTTTTTGTATGAGATAATAAAATATTATAAACACAGGTAATCGAAATCCCTTTATTTTAATTATATATTTTATTTAAAGAAATTAATTGAAATTCAATCTTTGATTGACTGTCTGTTTATTCATACTTTAAATATGTGGATAGACGATAAATATAAATTTTAATAAGCTTATATTATTTAAATATTCCCTTATCTATTAAAAGAGTCTTAAATTAGTCCATTAATCATAAAACATATGTATTCAAAAAACATTAAATTATATATAAAAAACAATTTAATTATTTTAAAGTCGTCATATATCAATAATGAATATTAAAACATTATAAGTTTTAATATTTTTAATTGATATCTGACGTCTTTTAAGCTATTAAATTATTTTTTGTTCCTTTTTAAGTGTCATTTTTTTAAAATTTATATTTTATTAACCGTACATAATTTTTTTTAACAATATACAATTTTAGAAACATTCAATTTATCTGTACATCTCAGACAGGTGATACTCAACTACCATATTTTAAACATTGTCAACATTTAAATTAATACTTAGCAATAAAACATGCATCGATTAAAAATATATTCACTAATTACTCGAAGCAGTAAGATACATATCTTATTTGTCATATCATTTGTAAAATATTATGTTGTGTTCTCAATTACTTAATTCTTTATACATATAGAAATGATTGTATATGGCTATGACTTTCTTAACATGATTTCATTTGTTTTGACATTTAGTAATAATAATAATAATAAAAGTTTATCTATTACTCTTTTGACTGTTGATGATTCATTTATTTTATACAGATATTTCACTTTTTAAAATTAAAAATATAGGCTAATTTTCTGAACAAATCATGCACTGTGAAACGCAAGAAGTATTAAAAAGTTGTAATATCTGTTAAACCGTATTGTAATACGATATTTTCGAAACGTCTCCATAAACTTTTTCTTAGTCTATTATCATATTAATATGACGACCTCAGAAGCCAAGGGGGTACACGTGACAAAATGTCGATTTGGAGTAAATTGAGTTTAAAGATAATTGATGTTAAATTGGAACATCAATAACAATTGACGAAATTGAAATAGGAAACATCTGCTTGTTCCATTCTAATCTTTGAACTCTCATTTCAATAACTGTTAAAAAAAAACAGAGTACAACTTTCTTTAAATGTATAATTAATCAATATTGTTTGTTTTTCGAAAAAAGTGGTTTATCTCTATAACTCCTTAAATAATCAGAAAATGATCTATATTTCTTTACCTGAAATGAAAAAAACATATTTCCAGATACCCTGTGCACTTAACTCAATTTTTTCAATTTTGTCATTTATACCCCTTGGCTTCTGGGGTCCTGATATAAAGTGAATTGTACACGAAATAGCATCATATGTTATATTTCAAACAACGAGTTAATGTTTAAACTTTAGTAAGTCTATTTTGATAACTATGATTAAAGTAAAAATGATTTTGTTCTCAAAATGGGAAAAAATCGAAGCAGAAAGAGTAAAAAAAGTAGCCAGCTATATAACAGTGAACATTTAAGCATTTTTCTTACTGCTATTTTGAAAAGAAATATTTGCCTTATTTTATCGTACAGTTATAAGGCAACTAAGAGCGACAATTTTTAAATTCTATTTCGCACTTTTTTTCAAAATAGAAACCTTTTCTATATGCTTTGATATTTTGCTAGAGAAATATAGTACAATATTACATTTTTAATAATGATACAACAGAATGTAAAGATAGCTGAGTATGGTAGCCTTGCAATTAGATATGTCAAATCTTTGTTTAAAAAATATTTGTGTGCGAATTTATTGATTGATTAAAAAAAAAAACTCTGGTATTACACAAAATGGTAATTTTTTTATAAGTAACTACTAGATTTAAAATAGATGAGTAAACATTTCCAAAAATTGACAAATTGCCACAAAAATGCAGCTGTTAAAATACATTTCTATTATTTATGTTTTGTTTAATCTTATAAAAATCTATCCATATATTTTACAGCTTTTAAAAACACCAGGAAAAAGTATTTCTAAACATGTTTCAGTTTCTAATGTTTGAATATGGAAAAAGTTTTAAGGCACATATTTCACTTTAAATATCTAGTCTTAATGCAAATGTCTTTAATTAATGCACTAAAGCTGGAAGTAAAAAAAAAATAATTCAGGAATTACATTCAAAAATTTACAATAATGCAATCCCTTTATCTTATTAAATTACTTATAATAATCATAAATTAAAGGATTTAAGACGCATTTTACTATTTTTAAATTCGTGGTTATTTTATTATTTTTATATTATTAAAATCTTAATCATTGGGATATTTAGTTTTATACATACATATCGGAATAATTGATACGACATATTATATTCCATTTTATTTTATAAAATGTTAAACAGATTATAATTCAATCAAAAAGGATAAAGAATTAAAGGCTATTAAAGGATTTAGTTCAAAAAATAATTGCTGGGGTATATGCTATATTTTTTTGTATTTTATAAACGTTGAACAGTTTGTAATATATTCATTACTTGTGATAGAATTATGTCATACATTTTGCATACATAATTATTGGATGAGTACCTAGTTTCTTTAATAATTACAAAATCATCTACAGGGTGATTCTGAATTCATCATCAATATTTGGTTGGGAGGTAGGGAATAGGAAAAGAACACTATTTCACATAGGAAACCAAGGGTCCCAAAGTCTTCCGAAGGATATAGGCGCCATTAAAGTTTAGGGTCCAAAAATTCAAATGATTATAAAAAATAGAAAAATTGATCGATTCGTTTGCGGTTTTCACTAAAATTATTCTTTATGTCAGTATTGTCTTGAAAATAAATTATAAAGAAAAATTTCAAAAAATGACGATAGGGGGCGCTTTAGATTTTAGAGTAACGAACAACTATTTTTTACCGTTATTTTTTGCATCTCATTAAAGGTTTCGTAAGTGTAGACTTAAATTTTGAGCTCAAAATCTGAATAGTTGAAAGCAGTTAATTAGCACAAACTTAACTGTGTTCAGAGGGTTTTAAATTCAAATGATTATAAAAAACGGAAAAATTGGTCGATTGATTTGCGATTTTCACTAAAACTATTATTTATGTCAATATTTCCTTGAAAATAAATTTTAAAGATTAATTTCAAAAAATACCGATAGAGGGCGCCTTAAACTTTAGAGTAACCAACAACTATTTTTAAGCGCTATTTTTTGTATCTAATTAAATGCTTGCAAATGCTTAGATTTAAATTTTGAGCTCAAATTCTAAATCGATGGAGGGGTTAAGAAGCGGAAACTGAACAGTGTTCAGGAGTTAAAATGTTACCCTCCCCACCCCTCGAACACATTTCAAATTTCCGCACTTAATTACTCAAAACGATGCAGATTTTGAGCTCAAAATTTAAGTTTGAACTTTTACAAGCATTTAATTAGATACAAAAAATAATGGTTAAAAATAGTTGTTGGTTACTCCAAAGTTTAAGGCGCCCTCTAACGGTATTTTTTAAAATTAATCTTTAAAATTTATTTTCAAGGAAATATTGACATAAAGAATAGTTTTAGCAAAAACAGCAAACGAATCGAACAATTTTTTCGTTTTTTATAATCATTTGAAATTTGAACCTCCCCACCCCCATTGAACACAGTTCAGTTTGCGCTACTTAACCACTCCCAACGATTCAGATTTTCATCTCGAAATTTAAGTTTATGTCTAAGCTTCTAAAAAAATTTTATGAGATGCGAAAAATAATGGTAAAATATAGTTGTACGTTACTCCAAAGTCTAAAGCGCCCTCTATCGGCATTTTTGAAATTTATCTTTATAATTCATTTTCAATAAAATACCGACATAAAGAATAGTTTTAATGAAAATCGCAAATCAATCGACCAATTTTTCCGTTTTTTATAATCATTTGAATTTAAAACCCTCTGAACACAGTTAAGTTTGTGCTACTTAACTGCTTCCAACTATTCAGATTTTGAGCTCAAAATTTAAGTTTAAGTCTACGCTTACGAAACCTTTAATGAGATGCAAAAAATAACGGTAAAAAAATAGTTGTTCGTTACTCTAAAGTCTAAAGCGCCCTCTATCGTCATTTTTTGAAATTTGTCTTTATAATTTATTTTCAAGACAATACTGACATAAAGAATAATTTTAGTGAAAACCGCAAACGAATCGATCAATTTTTCTGTTTTTTATAATCATTTGAATTTTTGGACTCTAAATTTTAATGGCGCCTATCTCCTTCGGAAGACTTTGGGACCCTTGGTTTCCTATGTGAAATAGTGTTCTTTTCCTATTCCCTACCTCCCCACCAAATATTGATGATGAATTCAGAATCACCCTGTAGAAATGTATAATAAGTTCAATTCAATCCAACAAATTTTCTTAGCATTATAATATATTCAATTTTATTCATTTTTCATCAAACATTATAAAAAACTTTTCTGATTTTAAATAATTTATATAACATACAATCAAAATAAAATTTTTAAAACTGCTCTTAAAATGTTATATCTCGTACCAGAAAAATGCCTTAACAGAAAAAAGTGTCTCAGATTTAGAGATAAAAGAATTTCCTGCAAAATCGATTTAAAAATTTCCAGTGATAAGTTTCACTAACTAGTATTAAAAGTATTTCGAAAAAAAGTACATTATTAATAAATAAATTTAGTCTCCAAAAATTCTTGTTTTAGAAATTAGATTTTTAAAGGTTCATGTTAACTAATTTCATAACAATACATCAATAAATTTGTTCCCATGTGAAATAAATTTTCCTTTTAAAATAGTTTCGGTTTTACCTGACTTTTTTTTTAATTAAATGTATATTTCATCCACTTGAAGAAATTAAAAAATGTTTACAAATTTAAATTTAAAAGGTTTCGATCTTCGAAAAGTATATTTTGTTTAAAAACATTATTTTCTCAATTGTATTTTTCAATAGTTTACATTGCAAATGGAAATGGTGTCAGATTTTTCTGTGTAAATAATTTCATGACAAAGAAAATCAAAAATTATAATAAATAAATGACAACGATAGAATTAATTAACCATTTTATACACATTTTTTATATTACTTTATTCGGAAAAGTTTATGTTGAGGTCTATTTTTGTTGATTATTCACTAGAAAAATAGTTTAAAAAGTTAAGTTTATCTTGGACAAGCCAGAAGCTCACTCATGAGTTACATAAGAAAAACTATTGCTCAAAAAATGATAAGTTTAAATTTTATATATTTACTTAAATGTTTGCATGCCACAATAAGAACTGTTCAAGGATTTGTAATAAATTTCATCTGTAATAAATTTTGAAATGTTTTTAATAATTTTCAGAATTAATAGCTACCTATAAAGACAAAATGCCATTCGAGCATATTGTACCGTAAAATGGGGTGAATCGGAACACTTTTCAACTTTAACGTTAAAAAAAAGCAACAACTGATTTTTTAATTGCTTTATTTTTCTACTGGAAACTTCGGTCTTGTTTTGTTCTTTACTTTTTAAGAAAAAATGAAACATTTTTACTGTTTATATATATATATTATTTATTTATTTAATGGTGTTCCGATTCACCCCGCAGATAGGGGTGAATCGGAACAAATGTTACAATCTTTATTTATTCTTACTCAAACTTTAATAGGATTAATAAAAATAGGTAATAATGATAAGAGAGGAATGGGAACACGTAGTTACTGTGAAACCAAGCCTTTATTTTATATGCAAAAAAAGATATGCCTTTTTAAAAATTAGAAAACAACTTTGAAATCAAGAAAAATCAGGAGAAATTATATTCAAATTGCAGAAATAGAATTTAATACAAATTCGGCTCTGTTCTGCGTTATCCTTTACTAATAGTCATTGGGTAAGTGAATTTATTGAGTAGCCCCAATCTCTGTATGTATTAATACGATCTACTAATACGCCCTCATCCCCAGCCCTTAGTACTGTTTGCATCCCTCTCTTTTTTAATTGTTTTTCATTTTGAGATGTTTGTGTAATGTTTTGGATGTCAGAGAATAATTTTGTGCAGTTTTTCTAACTAATTTGCTGTTTTTAAATTCTTTCATTTTGTGTTTCATGTCTGTTGGATTAGGCGTTGACTTATTTGTTTAACCAAGTAATTTCTTGGCACCTTTAAACTCTTCAAGTAATTAGAACAAACAAAATATTGTTACAATACATATTCATACAGATGTTTTCATATATTACATGAAACTATTACTGTATAGAAAAATAAACCATGAGAGAAAACTTATTCCGATTCACCCCGTAAATCTTAAACCTCTGTTATTACAAGCCATTTTTCATTTTTTCATTATGTCATTTAGAAATAAGTAGAATTTAATATAGCATATTGTTTACAGGTCTATCATTAACTAAAAATCACCTCTCTTAGGTTTAGAAAACGAAAAATACTGTAGTTACATACAAAGTTTTGAAGACGTTGAAAAAATGAGGTTTTTGAGAATCCTCTTGAAGCTTTTTTATATACCCCAGTATTGATGCAAACGTGTCAAAACTGAATTTCCCAACTCTTAATGTTATTACCTTCTTATAAAAAAATCGGTAGCTAAAAATATCATCACATATATTTATAATGCATTTTTTTGTATGACCGGTAAGTTTCGTTCCTATCCACCCCGCTGTTCCTATTCACCCCATTTTACGGTAAGCAATATTAACAAAATGTTATAAGATTCCTGTGATAAGAAATTTTAAAAAAGCAAACTTCACGATTTAAGGACTTTAAATGCATTTTCATTACCCATAAGTAACACATAATAGTCTACAAATATAAAAAGCGGCGAACAGCAAAAATATCACGAAACTTATTAATGTTATTTTTTTCAACATAATATATATTATGAAAAAGTTATTAAATCTTTTTGATTTTTAAATCAGAAGAAATCCACCTTTTATACATAAACATTTAAATAAGCAGTTTTATTTTATTTAAGAGACAACCATAATCATAATTTATTATGATTTTAGTTTTTTTATATATTGACATTTCTTTGAATCAGCTATGGTATTATACCAGCTATGGCTTTCGACTTGAATGATCCATTACACACAAAGACAATTCAGGAATATTTTATTTTATTTCACATATCCATCAAATATTTATTTCACTATAAAGGGACAACACACCATCCATGTCATACCCGGATTCGAACCAGGATTCCTCGCTGTGGCAGTAGCTGCCACTAATGAGATTATGGTTCTTATTACATTGGAATCGAAACATATAATCAATAATATTTGGTTTTAATTTTCCGTTACACCTCTCTTAAGTAAAATAAAATTGTTTATTCAAATCCTTATAATACATATTGCATTATCAATAGTTCAACTCACAATATATATTTTTTTGTTTTTTATTTCATTCCTTTTTAAGCGTTACCAATTTTTTTAAGTAGATTTTGAACGAAGTAACACTTATAACAACCCTACGTTGCAATTTCTGAAAAAAAAATATAGAAGATCTACACCTATCATGACTCCTAGAACTTAAAACATCTCCACTTTTAAGTTTTTTTATGTATATCTACTCTCTTAAAATGTCGGCCAAAAAATAACTCGAGACGAAATTCGCACATCTCACGTTTTGAAAGGCAGCTTCTCATAAAGAGTTGAAACAACTCAAGTGAGTGAGGTGTTTTTAAACAATTTAAATCAAGCTGAGTTATTTAAATACCGTAAAATAGGGGAAATCGGAACACTTTTCAACTTTAAGGTTAAAAAAAGCAACAACTGATTTTTTAATTTTTTTTTTTTTTTCTTGTAGAAACTTCGGTCTTGTTTTGTTCTTTACTTTTTAACCAAAAACGAAACAGTTTTACTGTTTATATATATATTATTAATTTTTTTAATGGTGTTCAGATTCACTCCGCAGATAGGGGTGAATCGGAACAAATGTTATAATCTTTATTTATTCCGATTCAAATTTTAATAGGGTTAATAAAAACAGATAATAATGATAAGGGAGGAATATGAACATGTAGTTACTGTGAAACCAAGTCTTTATTTTATATACAAGTAAAGATATGCCTTTTTAAAAATTAGAAAAACAACTTTGAAATCAAGAAAAGTATAATTTATTTTAAGAAATTATAATCTAATTGCAGAAGTAGAATTTAATAGAAATTCAGACCTGTTCTGTGTTGTCCTTTAGTAGTAGTCATTGGGTAAGTGAATCTATTGAGTAGCCCCAATCGCTGCATGCATTAATGCCATCTACTAATACGCCTTCATCTCTAGCCCTTATTACTGTTTGCATCCCTCTATTTTTTAATAGTTTTTTCATTTTGAGATATTTGTGTAATGTTGTGGATGTCGGAGAATAATTCTGTGCAATTTTTCTAACTAATTTGCTATTTTTAAATTCTTTTATTGTGTGTTCCATGTCGGTTGGATTAGGCGTTGACTTTTTTATTTAACCAAGTAATTTCTTAGCACCTTTTAAACTCTTCAAGTAATCAGAACAAACAAAATATTGTTACAATACATATTCCTCCAAATTTTTTCATATATTACATGAAACTATTACTGTATAGAAAAATAAACCATGAGAGAAAACGTGTTCCGAGTCACCCCGTAAATCTTAAACCTCTGATGTTACAAGCAACTTTTCATATTTTTCATTATGTAGTTTAGAAATAAGTAGAATTTAATGCAGCATATTGTTATCAGGTTTATCATTAATTAAAAATCCCCTCTCTTAGGTTTAGAATACGAAAATACCGTAGTTACATACAAAGTTTTCAAGACGTTGAAAAAATGAAGTTTATGAGGATCTTCTTGAAGTTATTTTTACATACCCCAGTAGTGGTGCAAACATGTCAAAACTAAATTTCCCAACTCTTAATGTTATTACCTTCTTATAAAAAAGGAGGCAACTAAAAATATCATCATATATATTTATAATGAATTTATTTGTATGACCAGCAAATTTCGTCCCGATTCACCCCGCTGTTCCTATTCACCCCATTTTACGGTAAGCATTTTAAATCAAGATGAGAAAAGCATTTAAATAACAACTCATTCCTTATTCAATAAAATGCAGCTCTTTCCTGAGAAGCCAAATCCACGCTTTCGTTTTAAGAGTGTATATATGCCACTTTTTATGGACACGATAACTTTCATAATTTTACACATCTCTTCCAAACTGACACATAAAATCTATGTCAGAAAGTCAGGTTCATTAATGGTCAATACAGGATTAGTGCAGGGAAAAGAGAAGGTTTTGTAAAAACTGAAAATACCTCATAACTTCTGAATAATAATATATATCAAATTAGTTAAATGTTACTTCTTCTAGGGAAAGGGCCAAAAAAATTAAGATGTTTGATAAAATAAAAAATGTATCCAAGAGGTAAAAATAAGAACGGTTTAGGGAGGAAAAAAATCCTAAATTTGTCAATTCTCAAAATATCGATTCCATTTAAATTTATTATAAATCTTACTAATGTTATCAACAGTTTTTATATTCACAAGTTTTTCATAGGACAAACTCTTGCAATAGTAACAATTTTTTTTTAAAAAAGGGCATGTTGGAAAAAAAAATCATGTTAACCAGCTCTTATTGGAAAAAGAAAAAAAAACGCGTCAAAAGAGTACAGATAAAATTGTTAAACGGGATTTTATCTAATACTGTTTCTAATACTAAAATTAGTTGTCTTAGAAACCTACCACCGCTTGTCAGCTTAGCTTTACTTTAAATAAATGTTTGAAATTTCCAATCTACTTAATTATTTTACCTTATTAAATAATTTTTGCTAATAATAAATTACAGAAATTTAATGTGTTTTTCTAATGTTAAATTTTAAGTTTATTTTATTGTATTTAGATTATTAAATAACCTATTTATTGAAAAATGTATATGTTTAAGCATTAGATAAATGATACGAGATATTAACACGTTAAGTGTGGGAGGGAGGGGGCACGTCAATGAAGGGTGACAATTTTTACATTTTTACTAATAACTTAAGCTGTACACTGTTAAAACTAATGGTGACACATTGCACCTTTTAGGGGTGAAAGGCTTGTCTCACTGGTGACACCCCTAGAGGAGCTAAAATGGCACCCTTAACTAGGGTGAAAGGATGGCACCCCTAATCCAGGGTGTTTCAGGGGGTGAAAGGACGGCACCTCAGAGAAGAATAATGGCACCCCTTATCCACAGTGTTCAATAGAGTGAAACGATGGCACCACAGGGGAGAATAATCTCACCCTTTATCCAGGGTGCCCCCAGAGGTGAAATGATGGCATCTCAGGGGAGAGTAATGGCACCCCTTAACCAGGGTGCCCCAGGGGGTGAAAAGATGGCGCCTCAGGGGAGAGTAATGGCACCCCTTATCCAGGGTGCCCCAGAGGGTGAAAGGATCGCATCTGAGGGGAGAGTAATGGCACCCCTCATCCAGGGTACCTTAAGGGGTGAAAGAATGGCATCTCATGGGAGAATAATGATACCACTTATCCAGAGTGCCCCAGAGGGTGAACGGATGAAACACATAATCCAGTGTGCCCTGTGGCATCCTACAAGCAATAGCACTCACAATCTATGGCCCACAGTTGCAACCCCCCTCCCCCAACCCTGCTTGTCAAGAAATTTTATTGGTTTGAATCATGAAATACAAAGTGTTTACCCATTTTTAGATTGAATTCTGCAGAGAAAATTATCATTATCAGTCAATATTTTGAGTCTTTTTTTTTCTTTTAGATTGATGGAATATTATATTTTTAAACTCATTATCAGATGTCCAAAGAAAAATTGTAGCATATTTTTGTAACTCAGAGAGGGATAATATGAACTACAAAAATAATCATAGAAAGACAGAGAATTCAAATTGTACTTTCATTTACATGGAGAGTATTTTAAGAAAAATTCAAAATTTTAACTTTTATACAGTCTTTGCATTTCAAAATCACCAATCATAAGTCATCACTATTGCATTGTTAGTCATACCCAAAAGGTTTTGTTAGAATAAATCGCAAAATTTACACAACCTCTACACCTATTTTCTGCCTCTAAAAATCACTGAGTTAGAGTCAAATATTGTGACTTTGTCATGCAATTTGAAGCCTGATTTTCAATTTTATGTTTTGAAGTTCTTGTAAAATGAAATAAATAATGATTTTTGACTGTCTCTATCTCATATGTTTGGATCAATCTTTTTGGGTATGTTTAAGAAAGGGTCAGTAAATATTTTTGTGATTGGGCATTTTTAGATGCAGGAACATTATAAAAATTTGATGTTTTTTGACTCCCAAAATAAGAGAAAGTACAAATTGAATTACTATCTTCATATGAATATTTTTATAATTTTCTTATATTTTCAGAAGTAATCCGTAACCATCTTTTTTGACACATAGTATATTGCTTGACATGTATTTTCATTATTTTATATACAGGGCAACTGAAAAGTATGGGGACACAGAAAAATGCTATATCCTGTAAAATATATGCCATAATTTAATAATAAAAAAGTAAAAGAAATAACAATATTTTAACAAATTGTTCACTGGCTTGATATTTATTTTTTACACAAGTTTGAAAACGAAAAATCACCGAATTGACAGTCCGCTGCAGATAATTCTGATTTAAATCATTCTATGCCTTGATAATTTCGCATCACATACAATGCAAACTGGGGAGTTTCTATTTCTAGCTTTTCTACAGAAGTCAAGTGAGTTAAGATCTGATTGTTCGAAGGCAATACACCTGTTATTAAATATCTACGCAGATGGGTGTTGAAGATCAATGTTGTTTTTGCTCCATGTGAAGGCCGCAATACGGCTGGAAGTTCCATTAAAATTATTTTGCTTCCATGAGGCGAACACTTCGTTGAACATATTAGTTACTGATCATTTTGACGGTCGTGAACTTTTCGGAGGATTAAGATTTTCATATAATAGAAGAAATGCTACAAAATTTTAAAATAAGCGTTTCTCAGATTTTAGTTGTGAAATATTAATGTCAAACAACGCACCGATATTTTTTCAGCTACGCTGCTGTATCTAATTAAAAAAATGTAAAACACAAATTAGAAAAGAATATGTAATAAATGCTGTGTAACTTTTAAATTAGTAAAAATACTTCATATTCTTTAAAATTCTTCCAGAAAGTTAGCCATCAAGCTATGAAATGAATTATAGAAAATAAGTTCATTTTATAGTTGTGGTAAAATCACAGATGAAATAGAGTAAAAAAAAATCATTTTTACAATATATGTAGTACTTACATTTATAGTGAACTTATGCAAATCCATATTTTATAGCATATATCCACACAGGATTAGAAATTAAGAACTGTATGTAAGGTGTCAAAATAATGCCTACAATTTTTTTTTGATGTGCCAACTGCATTTCATATTTTCTTATTTCTTTTCACAACCATGTTAATACTAATAATATTGCATTGCATATTTAATTTTAATGTATTGAAGGGAAGTGGGGAGGAAACTTTATATATTAAACACTTTTTCTTACTAAACAAAATAAAAACTGACTTTCCATAAGTATGAAACCTGATTAAACTACAATATTTGGATTCTGGAAAAACTTATTCTTTTTATAAAGCTAATATGCGTACAAAACAGATAATCAAGCAAATATGTCCACAGAGAGAAAATATGAGCTTTAGATATAACTAGGGATAAGCTAATTTTTAAAAAATCCGAGACTAACAGTACATCAGAAAATAAAAAGTTAGCAAATAAATGAATCTTTGGTTGCCAATTACGGTGTGGCATTTAAAACATTTCCAAATCACACTTTTTTTTGTTTGTTTGTTTGAGGAAGGGAATACAAAAATTTTAAAACGATTTTAATACAGTTTCTTATTTTAGGAACATATAAGGATGCAGAAATATCTCATAATAAAAGAAAATCTTGTTTACAGGGGTGTAATATCCAAGGACCAGTTTTATCAGTCATTGGTGAAATTGAAGTTAACTTAGAGGTTATTGAAAGGTTCAAAATTCTTAAGACATGTGCTAATGTCATGGTGCAGAGGGAGGGGGATGTATGCTAAAATACAAATGAAAGCATTTGCTAAACAAAAATTAAAGTTAAAGAAAGCTAGTTATCAAGATTTGACGACTAGGAATAATTTTTCTATAATTTAGTTTCATTTGACGGCTAACGGCTGCTGATTTCTAGTCCTGTATCCACATCAAAAAACTTTCTGCCAAATTGTTTTTGTGTTTTGACTTATTGCATCTGAAATTTTAATCTAAAGAGTAATTATAATGAAAGGAATAAAACACTGAATTAAAAAAAAACAACCTTTTAGTTCAAATAATCTTTTTATTGTAAACACCAAGAATATATTAAATATTATTAAACAAAGACGTAACATTATGTGGAACTGATGACACTGAGAAAATTTTGAAGACATAAGTATCTAATAAAAATGATAAAAATTTAAATTGGCTTTTGCTATAGTTAACGTTAAACAACCAAAATAATGCATACCACAAAGTAACTAAGCTTATAAAATTATCAGTTTTGGTAATTAACTGTTTATATAAAATTAATACATAGCATGAGTAATTTAACAAGTTGCTTGAGTTGCGGAGCACAGTAACAGGTTGAAACACAGAAATTTCTGCACCTTCTTCATGATAAAGAGTCGGAAACTTTTCTTGTATCAATCATGGTAATGTAAGTACTATAAATGTAAGTTCATTATCTGAAATAATAATAATAACACATTAAGGAAAACACACAACAAGACAGTCGAATTAAAATGTAACATCAAAGTACAGCAAAAATCATAGATGAACAAAAAAAGAAAGAATAAAATTTAAATAAAATTTAAATTATAGCTCACAAGGCTATCAAAGCCTGACAGCTAATGTGCCCGCAGGTTCTGTATGTAACGTGATAACTCTTTATATAAATATCAGATTTGCTTCAAATTTTATATGTGGGTTCATTCTGATAAGGTTCTTCACTGATTAGCATTGGAGGTTCATTGGTTAAATATGAAGGGGGGGAGAAGAGAGTGAAACCATCCTTAATTTATATAAATATGCAGAAATCATGCAGAATTATCACATTTTCTTCAAATTTTGTTAATAGGTTCACTCTGATAAGGCACTTCCCTGATTAGTTTTAGGGGCTCATTGGTTAAGTATAAAGAGGGATGGCAGTTAATCCACTGTCATATAACTTACAGTTGATTTATTTTATTTTTGGAAAGGCAATATTCTTTGAAATAAGAGTATAATATACAGTTGTATGTATAGCCTGCGAGCTCAATGCCATCAGTTTAACTGGGCACTTTCCTCTTTATTGCCTATTTTCGGACAGAACGAGAAAATTACATGACCAACTCATACTTGTCATTCAGATATTCTTTTCCTGTATTATCATTAAGAGTTACAAACTATTTACATTATTAACCATATTTACAAAACATATCTTGCAACAAAGTGTCTATTCCAGATTAGCAACGAATTTCCCTAACATGTACAGGTATTCCATACCAGTAATAATAATAAAAAAAATGAGGAATTTTATTTAAATTTATTAGTTATAATTTATTAGCCCCTATTATGTATCCTATATTGACACTAATCAATGAATATATGGATACAACCCCTCCTGTTTTTCCTTCATTTTGGGAATAACGAATTTTCAACGTATTCTATTGACGATTATTTTCAAAATTTTCAAGATGTGATTTTGAGACTTTCACAAAAGTTGTTCTATACATTTGGCTAACATAATATGCAAATGAAATTTTGATATCTTTGACGCATGCGCAGTGAAAAATTATTTAGTAAACCTACTCAATATTGGAACAATTTTTATTATTTTTTAATTCTGATTACGTATTGTGTGCAATGTTGTTTGTCACATTTTCTGAAAAGAATGTTACTTTATATTAAGAACTCTCCAAATTATAAGCAAAAATCTTAAGTAAATTTTAGACTGTTTTTCGGATTCGTAGAAAACCTTAATTTTTCTACGAGTATACATGCTATCGACATAAAAATGAACGCAGTTTATTACAATAAGCCACTTAATCATAATCTACAGTTTGGGCGCTTTTGCTACATTAGTTTTGACAGGTTATTTATCCAAAAGATATCCAAAAGGTATTCATTCTTTTTTAATTTGTTGACGGTCCCCTATTGGAGTTTCTGAATAAAACCTTCAGGGAAATATATGACTTGTACTACACTATCTGGCCATTGATTATCGTCCACTTGCGATTTTAGACATTTTGTTAAATATCTAGAAAAATACATGAGGAATTATCCTGAAACTCTCAGTGTATACACATAATAGTACAGGTCATATATTTCCGTGAAGATTTTTTCCAGAAACCTTATAAGAGACCGTCAACAAATTAAAAAATAATGAATATCATTTGGATAACCCTGTCAAAACTAATGCAGCAGAAGCGCTAAAACTGTAGATTGTGATTAAGTGGCTTATTGTTATAAACTGTGTTCATTTTTATGTCGATAGTGCTAGGATGTAGGGAAATTTTTCAGATTTTTTTTTTTTTTCAGAAAAAAAATTCAGATCATTATTTTAAGAAAAATTAATTAATTAATACTCATTTCAAAAAAAAATAATAATAATTTTAATCTTCCATAATTTCATTAATATATCCTATAAATCCAGTATTTTCATTTAATACATCGCAGCTTCCCTATTTGACATAATAGCAATATACAAAATAATATTTTTCTAAATTATTTTATTATTAATTATTCATTCTTAAAATTATATTAATCAGTCCTAGTTTTAAATATAGATCATTATCATGTAATTGCCCAGTCTTTTAATCGTATAATACGTAATTTATGCTATTTCAAAATTTAAGATAATTTCCGTATTTTTTATGTGACGATCGCTAATTTTTCCTTTTTGAGCATCGCCATTTTCTTTACTGATACCTCCTAGATGCTGGACATGAGTCATCGGGGCTTAGAATGTTCTACGACATTCCGGAAGCGTCGTTTTGGTACAAATTTCCCGCTGAAATCTCAGCGTCCATCCCTTGATGACGCATGTTTGTTCCAGATCATTCCTAGCGTCGGGTGATGCGAGATTCTGATTGGCTGAGCGCACGCGCGCTGCCGTGAGAGGGAGGAAGATTTTCTGATTTATTTGACACTTTGAGAGAGAGCAGCGTTAGCGAAAGACGTCCGTGGCCCGGCGCTGCCCTCTCGGGGGTTAGCGTCGGGACAGAAGAGTCTCCTTTTTTTAGGATTACGCGACAAAAGAATGATTCTAACAAGCGCCTTGCTGAGGGGCATCTGACAGATAGATCTTTTTTTGTTAAGTTTTGAGAGAATAAGATCTCTAATTGCGAATGTTGCAGCAATGTTATTATCCTTTTTAAAAGCCCCCGCACTGTGTATTTTTATTGCATTTTTGGCATACAGTTTCCCTCCAACTCCAGTAAAAGACTTTAGTTATCGTAAATTCCATATGTACACAACAGGATTTACCAAAGTGTTAGTGTCTATCAGTGTGACGGTGCTAGTAGTCCCTCCAGCCAATTGAGGCTACGTAAATACCGGGAACTTCAAGAGCTGTCAACGTGATCTTGCTGCGGAATTTGATCGACGTACTTCATCCTTTCCGGCGGTAATGTGTAGAGAGTCATCGTGAGGAGAACCAGCGATTCTTAGTCTCCAATTTGAAGTGTGGAGTTCTGCTATTGTGGAAAAGCCTTTGCCGTCTTCGATCATCGAAAATCTTCATAGATTAAACTGTTCCCGTAGTGCACATAATTTGGACTGTCTACCCGATCTACATGACAAGAGACTTTCCTCTTATCGGAACTGTATGATGATTCAGCACCTCAAAATCCAATAATGTATTTTTTTTCTTTCAAAGTTAGTACGTGGCCACGGTAAAATATATTCATCATTATAATTAATAAATCTTAAGTTGCTGCAAATAAGTGTCTTCCTTTCTCCATGTGCTTTTTTTGGCACAACGCAATGTCGCACTTACGTTCACGCGCTGCTGGTTGTATTTGAGGAGTTGTTTACCGGTAATATTATTGTTTTGGGCCGACTTGTTCGTTTCCACAAGTTTTGGCTGCCAAATATTGCTTGGATAGCGATTCCCCAAATACAACGTATAGCAGATAGCATGTATACTCGTAGATAAATTAAGGTTTTTATAAAAATACTCCCCATTTTTCCAAGATTTTTGCTTATAATTTGCAGAGTTCTTAATATAAAATTAGTTCTTAATATTAGTTCTCAATATTATGTGCAATGTTGTTTGTCACATTTTCAGAAAATATTATTTTATATTAAGAACTCTGCAAATTATAAGCAAAAATCTTGGAAAAATTTGGAAGTATTTTTATAAAAACCTTCATTTCTCTAGGAGTATACATGCTACCGACATAAAAATGAACACAGTTTATAACAATAAGCCACTTAATCACAATCTACAGTTTGAGCGCTTTTGACGCATTAGTTTTGACAGGGTTATCCAAAAGATATTCATACATTTTTTAATTTGTTGGCGGTCCCCTATAAAGTTACTGGAAAAAATCTTCACGGAAATAGAAGACCTGTACTGTATTGTTTATACACTGAGAGTTTCAGGATAATTCCTCATGTATTTTTCTAGATATCTTGCAAAATGTCTAAAATCGCAAGTGGACGATAATCAATGGCCAAGTAGTGTATTATATTTATACACTAAGATTTTCCGGATAATTCCTCATACATTTTTCTAGATATTTAACAAAATGTCTAAAATCGCAAGTGGACGGTCATCTCTGGCCATATAGTGCATATCAGGAGCTTTAAGGAACTGGCTAATTCTTTATTTTCCCTTTTGCTATATGGGGGAAAGTCGGGTGGAATGGGACTGTAGATTTTTCTCTTTGTGCATTATTCTAAACATTTCATCGATCGCATACAAGATGAAGCAATGGTAATCCATTCTTCAGTTTACAAAAAATATTGATATGCATAGACTTGCAAATGTATGAAAGAAAAAATTATTTCAAAAATCCAATTTAAATTACATTTATTTGCACTCAATATATTAAAGGCTTATTTATCTATAAATGTAATAGTTTCCCTATTTATGGAACATTGTTATACTGTATATTATCCATAATTTAAACTAACCCTAAAGCAGCATTTTTGTTTGAACAAGAAGTTTAACACAAACAAGGAAGTGGCGAGGAATGGGACATGCCAGAAAAGTTATGAATGGGACGCGCCCAGTTCCTTTTTTTTAATTAATAATAATGCGAATTGCTAGCATGCAAATTTCTTAGAAGATAATATATTAATTGTAACATTGATAATATATGCATTCATACTTCAAAATGTAAATAAATTGATGATTATTTAAGGCGCAACTCTAGGCACAGAAAAAGACCCGGATGATAATGCAAAGTCTATGGGGGCGTTCTTTTCAAATATTTCGTCGAAATTTTAATATTTTTACGTGATTGTTTTGCACAAAATTGCTGAGGGTGATCCGCAACCGGCGTAGTTTTTACTTTTTCAGTTTTGGTTTCAGATTTTTTTTTAAAATTACTTTAACTTACGGAATTGGTTTAAACCGTTCTGAAATTGAAACTATCGTTATACAAAAAATATAAAAGCAAAATCGAAAAAATTAAAAACTAGGCCGGTTATGGATCATCCTCAGCTGTCTTGCTCAAAAGAATCATGTAAAAATATTAAAATTTGAGTTAGGTATTTCAAAAGAACGCTCCTACACACTTTTACATTATCATCTTTACATTCTGAGCCTAGTTTGGGGCCTTAATGACACCTATGACAGAGAATCCTGAATTTTCATTCCAGTCATGAAGATACTGGAATTTTATATTGTGGCATATACATTATCAACTTACAACCTTTGTTTGATTGTTTATATTACCGACACTATAGGTTATTTTGTGCCTTATAGCTTTTTTAGGTGCGTTCGTAATTATATAATACGTAGCACCTATAGTGATCGTTCAGTCCGTCCGTCTGTCCGTCCGTCCGTCTGTCCGCATATAACAACGCAAAAACTACCCAACCGAATCGTTTGAAATTTAAAATACATAATTATTACATAATTTTGTCGAGTCATTTCAAATTTTATGAGAATCGGATGGATAGATCAATTACAGGGACGATCAAAAGTATTCCATTACATTACGGTCAATGGGGAAAAAAGTTTCAAATGCATTTTAATCGTTTGAAATTTAAAATACGCAATTATTACATAATTCTGTCGTGTTATTTCAAATTTTTTGATAATCGTGTGCATAGATCAATTACAGGGACAATCAAAAGTATTCAATTACATTATGGTCAATGGGGAAAAAGTTTCAAATATATTCTATACGTTTGAAATTTAAAACACATAATTATTACATAATTTTTTCGAGTTATTTCAAATTTTATGAAAATCGGATGCATAGATCAATTACAGGGAAAATCAAAAGTATTCCATTACATTACGGTCAATGGGAAAAAATGTTTCAAATGCATTTTAATCGTGTTACACTCATGCGAACTTAATAAAATTTATATGCAACTATAAAGTACATATTATACTATACATCTTACATAATTTGTGGTGCAAAGAACATTTGTTATTGATTTACAAGGCCACACAAAAGTATTCCATTACATAATGGTATAGGGAGAACATTGTTTGATGAGCGTTTTAATTGTAATTCACTATTTACAATGTTATGAGATTGATATATGAAAGTAATATTTTTAAAACTTCGTTATCGTTCGAACGCACCTAATTTGCTACGCTTCACGTGCAATTTCCAACTTGTTTTTATTATTGCTGTCCCATAACTCTTAATGAGGAGGTATGAGACACATTTTGAAACTTACGTTCTCTTTAAAATAAAATAGTATTTGCACGTTATGTTTCTATATTGTTCAGGGGGATTAATAAATAAAGAATACTGCCCAGTTAAACTGATGGCATTGAGCTTACAGGCTACAAATACTAATTGTACATTAAAGCCTTATATTTTCAAGGGTTAATTCCGTTCGAAAAAAATTAAGAAGGGGAAACAGCTCTCCCATTTCCTCTTTTTTTATACTTAATCATTGAACCTCCTATACTATCAAAGACATGCTTTATCATATAAAAAATCTATATCCAAAATTCAGAGCAAATGAAATAATTCTTAATAAAAACCCATTTAGAATTTATATAATTTAAAAGGAGTTATCCCCCTCTTTTATACTTAACCATTAAACTTCCAAAACTATTTAGAGATTTGAACGAAATCTGAAAATTCTGCTTGAAAAACCCATTTATATAAATAAAGGGGGGGGGGCATTAGAACCCCTGTTTCCCCTATTTATACTTATTCAATGAACACCTAATAACAGTCACGGAATCGCCTCATCAGAATGATCCTAATCTAAATTTTGAACAAAAACTTAATTCTGCATGAAAATCCCATTTATATCAACTAAGGGGAGGGGCATCAGTCCCCCGTTCCCCCCTTATACATATCGAATTAACTCCAAAAACTAATCAGGGAAGCACCTTGTCAGGATATACCTACATACAAAATTTCAAGTGGATCGGATATTTTTTTCATGAGCTATCGCGTTACGCACGAACGTACATACAGAACGGAAGGGCACATAAGCTCTCAGGCTATGATAGCCTGTGAGATAAAAAGTGTTTTACCTTGCATGCTATAAATTGAATTTTTTTTGTATATATATATATAATTCTTACTTTTGTAAAAAAAGTCCCATACCACCCCACTCTCCCCAATAGAGATAT
This sequence comes from Maratus speculifer, assembly GCA_964019185.1. Taxonomy (NCBI): domain Eukaryota; kingdom Metazoa; phylum Arthropoda; class Arachnida; order Araneae; family Salticidae; genus Maratus; species Maratus speculifer. The sequence goes on along the minus strand of OZ025297.1, from coordinate 12,389,517 downwards.
TATATATTAATACACCAATTACACGAAAATAGAATTTTTATCAATAGTATTAAAATACAGTTTAAGGGCTAACAGTTTATTTTATATCCTTAGGTTTTTACCACGTTCTCCCCAGGTTTTTACCGGTAAAAAGCCAACCCTGTTTATTGGCCTTGTTTCAGAACGAGTGGAATGAAAGATTGTTAAAAATTATGTCATTAGAAAAATGTTTAAGATTTATAAATGACAGTGCAAAAATCGCCTTTAAAACACGAGATCATCATCACCTGCGGAAAATTTTCACATTTGTGTAAAATTACGATATAAGTTTTTATTCATTGTTATATTTTTTGAACACACACTATTTCTGTAAACTATTCTGAAAGTTCAGTGGAGTAAATACAGATTGTTTTCCTTTTATAATTTGAATGTTCATGACTACAAATTTGTCATATCGGATGATGTTGATGATTGTGAAAGGGGGGGGGGGACTGATTACGGTCTAATCAAACTTAAATTACTATTATTGGAAAAAAAATATTTTATTTTATTCAACCATAAAATTCTGCTACTAAATAAAGTTTAATGCGAAAGAATACTTTCGAAAAAAAAATGGGTGTAAATCTGCATAGCCGATAATCAGAGCATAAGGTTTATTAAATTCAATACCCTAACATTTTCTCACCTTTTTGAAAGAAAATGAAACCAAACGTATGAAAATATGAAGAATTGGGAGTAAGAAAACATAGTGGTAAACCCAAGATACCGCTAAATTCGGGTTTTGAGGCATTTCCCACCAAGGTAAGACTTGGCTGACTAATAACGTTTTAATTTGCAAATCGAGGTTTTTTCCATGATTTTTATACTTAAATGAGACTAAATGATTGTCCGTGCTACCGCGTCCCGATCTAATCTTATTATGAAGATTATTTTTCAAATAATGGTGGTTAATAAGGAAAATATTAATAATGAAAAACCTGTAAATAAGTTTTGATTACTTTAAGATTTGCAAGTATTCAATTGTCTTAAATGAAAAAATTACCCCCCCCCCTCTCAAATAAAGACAAATCAGGTATACTGAAACAATATTAGAGAAGTTACGCGAGGCTGCAATATGGTGTGAATTAGCCTTTACAGGAGGGGTTCGGATAGCATCTATCCGACAATATATGCAAAGCCGGCCAGATGCTGTCCGAGATCCCGTGTAAAGGTTCAAATTAAAACTTCGCGAATAAAATTAATTGCTTATTTTAACTGTATATAGACGCAAAAACATATTTTAACCTTAACTGCTCTGACAAAAATTGTTACATAACTACTGTGAGCTGTCTGTCAGACCATTTAATCTGAAGATGAATAAAATGTTACATAAATTCTCAGAATGCGATTTATGTATTAAACTTTATGTACAAGAATATCATAAATCAAAATCAGCTATTCAAAAGTATTTAGAGGTAGTAATAAGACTCCAAACTAAAAAAAATTGACCAGTATCTATAGTTAAACTAAAAATTACAAGTTAAACTGTGAAACTTGAATAACCCACGGTGTCTGAGACCACTAACAGCAGTTAAGGGTTAAATCTAAACAGTTGAGTTTAAACACAAGGTAAAATAGTCATAGAATATTCCGATTGCAACAAGATTCGTCTATAATAACTGATTTGTAATGAAAAAATACGTAAATATTTTTACAATATTTCATTTCGCTCTTTCTAATTATGCGCCTTTAGGATTCCCGTGCCTAGAGCAGTTTGATCCAATTGCTTCTCGGTAGCTAAGGCCTAGATAAATCATTTAAAAATATTGACAGGTAAACGAGAAATTGTAAAATAACTATCTCATAGGTTTAACATTAGCAAGCGGGTATTTTGGTGAGAGTGTAGCTTGTAGATTCACATAATAAACTTAACAATCAATCATACTAACAAAAAAAATCTAATTTACTGTTTTTTTATGACATTACTTATAGGGATGTACGATAAATTAACGTAACAATAAAATAAAATAAAATAAAGTTAAATCTTACCTTTAATCAGACTTTGCCCGGTTCACTGGTCAAGCAAATCGGATCGTTAAGTCCTCATTGTTGTTTCATTGTAGCTCAGTGGTTAGTCCTCAATTAATATCGCCAATTTACACACTGGCATGTTTTGATTTGCTCACACCCGTAAACTTTACTTGCCGACACCGAAAGCAGAAAGACACGCGTCATAGCGCATGCGCAAGTTGCCAGTCACCCGATGAGGTGGTTACGAAGTGCATGGCACCTTATTTAGCTCCCATCATCCAGTAACAGAGCTGTCGTCACCCCAACCGCATATTCAAGCTCCTATGACACCCTAGGGTTCCAAATGGCACCGCCTTTTCACCTCCGGGTCCCAAATGGCACCGGTTTGTCACCTTTATTTTTAACAGTGTATACAGTTGTTAATTTAAAATATATTACTTAAAGAATACTTCAGCATTTAGCAACTTATTGACATACTAATTTCATTAAACAATTGTTTTTTAATTTTTTAATAATTTTTTTAACATGCATGCATACTGTCCAATTCATCCCCATGGTGGGGATGAATGGACACGTAAAAAAAAATATTCTAAACGTATTTTATTTGAAAACTGAGTGATATATTTTATTTTACTACATATTGACTGTAGCTAATGTAAAATGACAACAGTCCTTTGGTTCGAGCAGTTCCAGAGGTCTAGCCTTTGGTAGTTTCATAACAGTATCCTCCAGAATAACAAAATAAATTTCTGGTGGATAGGTATAGTAAAATAAGAAATTATTATACTTTTTTCTCAAGAATTGTACTTGAAGGATATCATTATTGTTCTTTAAAACTTAATGCAATCCAACGCAACGTAATGATAAATATTTTTTCCACATATCTTTGTTAGGAGAAAGTCGCCTTCTATTATAATATCCAAGCTGCAAACTTGGTAATCGATATCACTTGAAATCATGTTCAAATCACTTTCATCTTCATCATGAAGTGATAAATTGTCAGATTCATCACTAATGTCCATACCTTTACTGCAAATACTTCTTGAAGGAGGCAGTTCACTATTCTTGTTTTTTACAATTTCCTTTTCCAAATATTGTTTCAGTGACGTATCGGTTAGGACACGCCAGTGGCCTCGTTTTCTTCTCTTAACATCTAGTTTCTAGATAATGATAAAATATAATTTGATTTATTATGGAATAGCCCTGGGGATGAATGAGACAGCCCCATTCATCCCCATAGCCACGTGGTTATATAAAAACAGTGATTGGGCTTAGTAAGCACTGTCAATATTGTTCATTTGCATCATCATTTTAACATAAAAAATATAAGGTTTTGAGAAGATTAATTATCAATTAAATACTAAAAATATTAAACAGAAAAAGTAACTTTGGTTCTTGAAAAAAACACTTTGTACAATAACTAATCTTCTGTTAGGGATATTGCTTTGAAACTATGTCTGTTGAATGACCTCAGTACTGCCATCACTCAGGTAAATTATCAAATTACTTATGTTTGGGGAACATATATAAATTTCTGTTGTCCCATCCATCCCCAGTCCCATTCATCCCCACTCTCCCCTGCACTGATCTTTCCGTTTAGGTAGCGTTATTCACTGGTAACTATCAGTCTAATATGTGATATAAAACTTTAAAAAAATTTATATTGTTTTAAGTAACTACTAAAAATTTTCAATTTTTTAAAATTTTTATTTGTTACTGGTTATACTTTCGTAAAAATTTCTTAAAACAATATATTTTTTATAGTTTTATATTATATATCACACTACCAGTAACTAGCGACTAACATGGCCAAAACGGAATGTTTCGTGTCGGTCACCGTGGCACTCAACGGGTTAAAATCACATTTATTGTTTAAAATTATTAACATTTTTAATACATTCAACACTTGTAAAATATTAAGTTTGTGTATTTTTCACCTATAATTTTTTAAACGAATCCCTCATAGCATGCATGGTCACATCACATCTGTGACGAAAATGCGACCACTCAGTGACGTCACATTGTGACTGAGATGTGACTTTCTTAAAGATTTTTAGAAAATTACAAATATTCTTCAAAACATGTTATTTACTTTAAAAAAACTTGTTTCTGTCAATTTAAATATCGTCGCTTTTGTCGCAGCTTCGTTACAATGTTAATGTCAAAGTTGTCACAAATGACACACTTGTCACAAATTGGTCACAATGTGATGTCACAAAAAAGCTCTAAAACGGCCATAAAGACTTAACATTTTAGTCACTGTAACTTCACATCGACGTCACGTGACGTCATATCGGCAATCGATGGTCACAAAGTCACAATGTGACTTCACAACGACGTTGCAGTGACGTCACTATGTCTTACGGGATTAGTTCACTGCAACGGTGTCAACGACTGATGTCACTGCAACACCATGTCTTACGGGATTAGTTCCTTTAAAGTAAATTTCAAATTATATCAATCAATGTATAGTAAATTAAAAAAATATATATTTAACACTTCCTAATATATATATTGATCCACAAACTTTTACATTATTTTCAGATTTAAAATAATCTATATAAGCTCCGAGTTAAAGTAATAGTTTCAAAGGTTCTCTGAAAATGTTATTTCCCGCTTCTGAAAAATGCCTTGAAAGAAAATAAAAATTTATGACTTAGATATAAAAGGATTTACTCTAAATTTGTTTTTAAAGTTTCAGTGATAAGTTTTAATGAATCCGTATTAAACGTATTTGACAAAGAAGATGCATTAAATAAATGATTTTACCTTCAAAATACATTTCTCTAGAAATTAGATTTTTAAAAAGATGCTGTTAAAGAATCCTATAACAACACATCAATGATTTTGTTCCCAAATGAAATATATTTCACTTTTAAAATGAAATCAAATGTTATCCAAACGTGAAGTAATGCTTTTATCTTATTTTTTTTTTCAAATTAACAGAGAAATATATTGTTCCTCCTTTTACGAAGCCCAGAAAAAAAGGTTTCAAAATTTAAATTTAAATGAGACCGATAAAAGAAAGTTCAATTTTGTTTAGAAACAACATTTTCTAAACTGTATTTTTTTAATGTTATTTAATTAAAAAAAACATGAAATAATATTTTCAAGTGTAAATAATGTTATTGCATTTTAAATTAAAAATCAGTGTAAGTAAATGACGAATCAATGAACATAGTACATGTTGTATTAGCATTCACAATACCTAGTAAGGTCGGCTTTTATTCCCTTTCAAACGTTAAAAAAATAATTTACAATGAAGTTTTGGAATTTCAAAAATCTTATTAAAATAGAGAATGAGTCAAGCGAATACTACAATTTCAACGGTTTGCTACGGGAATCAACGTCAGTATATTTATTCGAAATATACATGCATGTAAATACATTATAATCAAATTTGAAAGTATCTCTCACAGATGTTTGATACGTAATCATTAAAGATACAAGTCACTCGATTTCCCTCGGTAAGGTTAAGTCTATGGGCTGTTGATGGGATTTTCCTACATTTAATTTTTTATTATTAAGCCAAAAATGTACCTTAAAAATGCTTAAATAAAAAAAATTCAAAGGGTACTGAGCACCTTAATTTAATGATAACATTATCTCAAACTCATCAAAAACTAAATATTTACCTTTCCTGGCTTTAAAAAAATGTAAAATGCATTAAGACCAATGACAGCTAAGAACAATGTGACAATATGTTAACTAACATTTAAATAAAATTACTACATCTATTGCTACGTATAAAATTCCTTTCTGCCTGAAATGACCGAATATTTAAAAAATTTGATCAACTATTGGAAGTAACAAGTTAAGATCTACCTATGTTTAAATAAAGAAGACAGAGTGATAACAATCATATAAGCTTAAAACGGTGTGTCCATAAGAATTCAAACTCCCTTGTAATATTAAACCTAATTGCGTATGATACATTTTTATTTTTTAAATATCTCCTTACGAAGTTAATATTTTTAAATTATTTTTCATGTGCATTATTTTTAAAGTTTTTCATTTTACTAAGCTGTTAAAGTATTTCTTAAACATACAAAGTGTTGCCAAATTCAACCTACAAATTTAAAGGGTTCAAACATCAAGCATATAAAATATTCCCACAAAACATCCGGGCTCGAGCCAGATATTTAATCAAAAATACAGACTGTTTTATCCTAATTGAATTTAGATTGAAGATAACACATTTCAGAAAAGTAAAGTTTATAACATTAAAAATTTTAACAGCTATCCTCATTTTTGTTGTAAATTTAATCAGTACAAAAAACCCTGAACGGGTTAAAAGCTTGTGACGCAGCATTTTATCTTATATCTCTAAGAATTTTAAATTTGGGACTTAAAATTAATGATATCAAAATTTATGTGACGCTATGCTATTAATTAATATACATATTAAAATTTATTCATTAAGGTTTTATCAATTACATCTTTCATAAATTCAAAATATGAATCTTGAAAGATATGATATCAAAATTTAAGTGACGCCTTGACGAGGCTTTAAACGATGTTTTAAAATTCCATTTATTTATTTATTGTCCAAATACATTTTCATATCTAAACAATATTTTTTATTTTCCAATACACTGTTAAATACATCACTTTCACTGAATATATATAATGCACTGAAATGTATTTATTTGAATAAATAATTTTATCTTTTTGGGCTACGCTGTCCAAAATCAAAAATAACATTTAAATGAATAGTTTTTGCATCATTGTATCTATTTGCATCTATTTAACTTACTTTGGATACAATGACGCAAAAACTATTCATTTAAATGTTATTTTTGATTTTGGACAGCGTAGCCCAAAAAGATAAAATTATTTATTCAAATAAATACATTTCAGTGCATTATATATATTCAGTGAAAGTGATGTATTTAACAGTGTATTGGAAAATAAAAAATATTGTTTAGATATGAAAATGTATTTGGACAATAAATAAATAAATGGAATTTTAAAACATCGTTTAAAGCCTCGTCAAGGCGTCACTTAAATTTTGATATCATATCTTTCAAGATTCATATTTTGAATTTATGAAAGATGTAATTGATAAAACCTTAATGAATAAATTTTAATATGTATATTAATTAATAGCATAGCGTCACATAAATTTTGATATCATTAATTTTAAGTCCCAAATTTAAAATTCTTAGAGATATAAGATAAAATGCTGCGTCACAAGCTTTTAACCCGTTCAGGGTTTTTTGTACTGATATCATTGCTTTTTTTAGGTTAATGATAAAAACAAAAAATTAAAGACTAATGCAAAAAATTCATATTCATGATTCATTCACCTTTAATTACCCCTCCCCCATCCACTTAAAAAAAAGATATTTCATATTTTATTAATGTGTGCTGTACTACTTGATTTTGTTAAAAACAACTCTGTAGTAAAATACGTTAGTAAAAGATAAGAAGGTAATGTACATTCAGCACCATACATCTCAGAAAGGGTTTTATAATCTATGCTGTATGTAATGTATCATTTCTCATTCTTGTTAACTATGTTTTTTCTTTACACATGTTGATACATATATTGCAGATGGATTAAAATGATCAGGGATACAATATTCAGAATGTGCTGGAAAGTATTTCATAATCTATGCTGCATGCATGATTCTTGTTAATTATGTTTCAACCTATGTATAGGTTGGTAATATTGCAGATTGATTAAGACTATATGCATTACAATATTCAGAATATGCTGGAAATGTTTCATAATCTATGTTGCACACGTTTTTCTTTCTTGTTAGTTATGATTTGTTCTTTATATAGATTGGTAAAATTACTGCAAATAGATTAAAATGATAGGTTTACAATATTGAACATGTATTGGAAAGTGTTTCATAATCTATACTTATGCGTAATTTTTCATTCTTCTTAGTTTATTTATGTTTTGCTGTTTGCATAGGGTGGGAAGATTACTGTACAAAGATGAAAATTATAGGTTTAAAGTATTCAGAATGAATTGGAAAGTATCTAAACATGCTGTATGCAAAAATTTTTATTGTCGTTAATTATGCTTTGTTTTTTGCACAGAATGGTAAAATTCTTGTACATGTGACAATAAGTTTACAGTATTCAGAATGAGTAGGAAAATGCATCATAATCGATGCAGTATGCATGATTCTTTGTTCTTGTTAGTTATGTTTTGTTCTTTGCACTGGGTGGAAAAATTGCTGTATATGGATGAAAATAGTATTCAGAATATGTTGGAAGTTGCATCATATTCTATGTTGCACACATAACTTTTCGTTCTTGTTTTTTCTTTTTCTTTTTTTTTCTTTACACATTGATAAAATTATTGCAGATAGATGAAGGCATTTAATTAAATCAGGCTTATATTAAAATTGACAATATATATTCTAAATTAATCAATGTACCTGTCATTTGTACAAAAGAATGTCCTGATTGGTAATTGCCCCGGTGTAATTGATAATTACAATGTTCCCAGGGTAGTTACCGAGAATCAAAAATTTTTAATTAAGCAAACTTTAAATAATATTTTAATCAAAGCTTATATTTTATTGAATAGAAACATGGTGAATCATTAACCATGCTAAATTTGGTCACATCTATTGTAAACATTAAAAAGATATTTAGATGTTAGTGTTTTTTGATCAGGAATTACCCCAGTCCACCCTATAAGTTTCATACTTCAATTAGGAAAATGTTTAACTGACAAAGAAAGAAAATCAGGACTCTGTTATTTATTTAAATATTTTCATTTCATATGAAACTTTCCATTCTTGGACGACTTAACTTACAAAATAAAACTAATATATTTTTATTGAACATTTCAGTCACTAAGCATAAAACATGCAAAGTACATAAATTTAAACATTTCATGTTTTTAGATTTTTTTTTTTTTTTTTAACATAATTTTGTGAAAAAAGCAGACAGCTATTAAAAAATATTCCGTATTTGCTTAGCAAATACGGAATAGTCTTGCAGTGCAATACATCAATTTTCTAGATTTTCAACATTGTATGTAATATTTTGACGACTTGAAAATTTTTTATTTTTTTCTCATAAATCATGTAAAATAACATTTATCCATTAAGAACCACATTTGATTTACTAAACAGCTATAAATACAAATTCCAATTGAAATCTACCCTAAACCCGAAAAATTTAAACCAGATTCAATTGGAATTTTCAGGTGGCATTTCAAAATATATTATTTTGTAACAGGTAAAATGGTTCTAATTAGGTTTTTTTTTTTCTTGTGGTTTTTTCAATGACAGAATGTTGACAGAAATTAATTCGTCTTTCTTAAACAGATTAATGGTTACACTGATTTTTATTTCAGTTCAAATTGGGTTCTTGTCAATGTGTATCAGCAGAAATTATTTTTCCTTCTTCGGATCAAGTTAAGATTCCATAGAATTTTTTTTTTTTTTTTTTTGGGGGGGGGGGGGGTTGTTGGAGTGAGTTCAATTCAAATATAATTTTCAAGTTCTGGTCAGATTGCATTTCCGCAGAAAATATTTTGTTCTGTGCAGGGATTGGATTTAAAATAGACTTCAATTGGAATTACAGCTTCTAGTCTGTCCGTATCAATGAAAATTACATTTTCTTTCTTGTTTCAGGATATGGTTGTATAGATTTTTTTTAAGGTTCAAATCTGGTAATGGGCCAACTTGAAATGAAATTTTTAAGTTCTTGTTGAGTTACATTTCAATCTATAATATTTTGTCGCAAATAGATTGACTACTGGAGGGATTTTTTTTTTTTTTTTAGTGTTTGGATTGTGTTTAGGATAGACTTCAATTGGAAATTTCCAGTTCTGGTCAATGTATGTCAAAGGAAATTATTTTGTCTTTCTTGGACAAATTTATGTTTCCATTAATTTTTTTTTTTTTTGGTTTAGATTGAGTTTCAGGTAAACTTATAGGTTTTTGTCAGTGCTTATTGGCAGAAATTATTTTTTCAATTTCGGATCAGGTTACAGTGTGATGGGATTTTTATTTATATTTTTTTGTTTTGTTTCGATTTGGGTTCAATTCAAATAGAATTTTTAGGTTCTGGCCAGGTTGCGTTTACATGAAAAAAATATTCTGTCATGTACAGATACTGGATTACAATTCCTATTTTTTTTTTTTGGTGGGAGGGGGGGGGGGGAGTTTGTATCGGGTTTAAGATTTTATTAAAATTTCCATGATCTAGTCTGTACGTATTTACATAATTTCTTTTTCTAAAAATCTTGATATGGTTGGATAATTGTTTTTTTTTTTTTTTTTTTTTTTTTTTTTTTTTTCGGGTTTGAATCTCGATTCAGTTTGACTTGAATTGGAATTTTCAGGTTCTTGTCAAGTTGCATTTCAAGTACTAGTTTTCAATTCTGGTCAGTGGATGGGGACGGAAATTATTTTGTCTTTCTTGAACAGATTTATATTTCCTACTTTTTTTATTTTACTTTTTTGGGGGGAGGGGGGGGGATTGGATTGGGTTTCAGGTTAAGAGTTCGGATCGGGTTTGAGATAGACTTCTATTGGAATTTCCATGATCTGGTCAGTACATATCGACATAAATTGTTCTTTTTTTTTTTTTTTTTTTTTTTTCTAAAATCTTGATTTGATTGGATTTTTTTTTTTTTTTTTGGGGGGGGGGGGGATTGAATCTGGTTTCGGATTGACTTCAAATGGAATTTTCAGGTTCTTGTTGAGTTGCATTTCAAGTATATTATTTTGTGGCAGATAGATTGGGTTACAATTGAAATTTTTTTTTTTTTTTTCGGGTGGAAGGGGGGGGGGGTAGTGTTTGAAATGGATTTAGGATAGATTTCAATTGAAATTCTTGTCAGTGTATGTGGACAGAAATTATTTGGTCTTTCTTGGACAGACTTGTGTTTCCATTGTTTTTTCCTTTTCGGGTTTGGATTAGATTAGGTTTCATGTTAACTTTCAGACTCTTGTCAGTGTGTATCGGCAGAAATAATTTTCTCTTTTTCGGATTAGGTTAAGGTTTGATAGAAATTTTTTTCAGGTTTCAATCAGGTTCAATTCAAATGGAATTTTCAAGTTCCGGTCAGGTTGTGCTTTAATGGAAAATATTTTGTACTGTATAGATACTGGGTTCCGGTTATATGGAATTTCCTTTTTCAGATTCAGATTAGGTTTAAGATAGACTAATTGGAATTTCCAGATTTCTGATCACGCATATCTCTGGAAATTAATTTTTCTTTCCCGAACCGAGATATGGTTGGATAATTTTTTTTTTTTTTTTTTTTTTTGGGGGGGGGGGGGGAGTTGAATCTGGTTTCAGTTTGACTTCAAATGTAATTTTCAGGTTCTTGTTCAGTTGCATTTCAATGTATTTTATTTTGCAGCAGATAGATTGAGTTACTCTTGGAGGGATTTTTTTCTTTCTGGTTTTGGATTGTATAGGATAGATTTCAATAGGAATTTTTCGATTCTGGTCAATGTATTTCAATAGAAATTATTTTGTCTTTCTTGGACAAATTTATCTTTCCATTAAATTTTTGTTGGTTTAGAATGGGTTTCAGGATAACTTGTAGGTTCTTGTTGGCAAACTTGTATAAAACCAAAAACTTTCTGCAAATTAATTTAATGTTGGGTGTAATTCGCATTTTTTGTGCAATTCATGGTCATCATTCGTGTTTTTTATGCGATTTATGAATGTAATTTGCATTTTTTGAGCAATTTATGGACATAATTTGCAATTTTTATGCGATTAATGAATGTAATTTACATTTTACATGATTTATAGACGTAATTTGCTACTTTTATGCAATTCAAAGACATAATTTGTGTTTTTTCAGCTTTCTGTTGACGAAATTTGTGTTTTTTGATCGATTTATTGACGTTACTTGGGTTTTTATAGGATTTATGAATGTATCGCTTTTTTTACACAACTCTTGGACGTAAGTCACATTTTTTGCAATTTATGAATGTTATTCGTGTTTTTTTGCACGATTCATGCAAGTGATTCGCATTTTTTGAGTGATTTATGAACATAATTCACATTTTTATGCAATTCATGGACGTAATTTGCATTTTTTGAGCGATTCATGAATGTAATTCGCGTTTTTTATGCAAATTATGAATGCAAAATACTATTCCCTATTTTTATGTGATTTATAGACGTAATTTGCATTTTAGCTTTCTGCTGCCAAAATTCGTATTTTTTGAGTGATTTATGAACATAATTCCCATTTTACTACACAATTCATAGACGTAATTTGCATTTTTCATACAATTTATGAACGTAATTCTCACTTTTTTACACAATTCATGGACGTAATTCACGTTTTGAGCGATTTGTGGACCCAATTTGCATTTTTTATGCGATTCATGGACATAATTTGAGATTTTTATGCGATTAATGAATGTAATTTACATTTTACATGATTTATGAATGTAATTTGCTATATTTATGCGATTTGTAGACATGATTCGCATTTTTTGAGTTTTCTGTCGATGAAATTTGCGTTTTTTGATCGATTTATTGACATTATTTGTGTTTTTATAGGATTTATGAATGTAATTTGCTTTTTAAACCAATTCTTGTACGTTTTTTTGCACGATTCATGGAAGTGATTCGCATTTTTTGAGTGACTTATGAACGTAATTTGCGTTTCAGCTTTCTGCTGCAAAAATTCATGTTTTTTGAGCGATTTATGAATATAATTCCCGTTTTACTACACGATTCATAGACATAATTTGTGTTTTTCATACAATTTCTGAACGTAATTCCCACTTTTTTAAACATTTCATGGACGTAATTCACGTTTTGAGCGATTTGTGGACCCAACTCATGTTTTTTATGCAATTCACTTTTTTTAAGCAATTCATGGACATAATTCGTGATTTTTATGCAATTAATGAATGTAATTTACATTTTACATGATTTATGGACGTAATTTGCTATATTTATGCGATTCATAGATATAATTTACATTTTTTGAGCTTTCTATTGACGAAATTTGTGTTTTTTGATCGGTTTATTGACGTTACTTGTGTTTTTATAGGATTTATGAACGTAATTCGCTTTTTTTACCAATTCTTGAACGTAATTTGCATTTTTTGCAATTTATGAACGTTATTCGTGTTTTTTTTGCACAATTCATGGAAGTGATTCGCATTTTTTGAGTGATTTATGAACGTAATTCACGTTTTTATGCAATTCATGGACGTAATTTGCATTTTTTGAGCGATTCATGAACGTAATTCACATTTTTTATGCAATTCATGAATGCAAAACACTATTCGCTATTTTTATGTGATTTATAGACGTAATTTGCGTTTCAGCTTTCTGCTGCCAAAATTCGTGTTTTTTGAGCGATTTAGAACATAATTCTCGTTTTACTACACGACTCATAGACATAATTTGTGTTTTTCATACAATTTCTGAACGTAATTCTCACTTTTTTAAACAATTCATGGACGTAATTCACGTTTTGAGCGATTTGTGGACCCAATTCGCTTTTTTTAAGCAATTCATGGACATAATTCGCGATTTTTATGCGATTAATGAATGTAATTTACATTTTACATGATTTATGGACGTAATTTGCTATATTTATGCGATTCATAGATATAATTTGCATTTTTTGAGCTTTCTATCGACGAAATTTGTGTTTTTTGATCGGTTTATTGACGTTACTTGTGTTTTTATAGGATTTATGAACGTAATTCGCTTTTTTTACCAATTCTTGGACGTAATTTGCATTTTTTGCAATTTATGAATGTAATTCGTGTTTTTTTGCACAATTCATGGAAGTGATTTGCATTTTTTGAGTGATTTATGAACGCAATTCACGTTTTTATGCAATTCATGGACGTAATTTGCGTTTATTGAGCGATTCATGAACGTAATTCACATTTTTTATGCAATTCATGAATGCAAAACACTATTCGCTATTTTTATGCGATTTATAGACGTAATTTGCGTTTCAGCTTTCTGCTGCCAAAATTCGTGTTTTTTGAGCGATTTAGAACATAATTCTCGTTTTACTACACGATTCATAGACATAATTTGTGTTTTTCATACAATTTCTGAACGTAATTCTCACTTTTTTAAACAATTCATGAACGTAATTCACGTTTTGAGCGATTTGTGGACCCAATTCGCGTTTTTTATGCGATTCATGGACATAATTCGCGATTTTTATGCGATTAATGAATGTAATTTACATTTTACATGATTTATGGATGTAATTTGCTATATTTATGTGATTTGTAGACATGATTTGTGTTTTTTTAGCTTTCTGTTGACAAAATTTGCGTTTTTTGATCGATTTATTGACGCTTTTTGTGCTTTTATAGGATTTATGAATGTAATTCGCTTTTTTTACCAATTGTTGGATGTAATTTGCATTTTTTGTAATTTATGAATTTTATTAGTGTTTTTTTGCACGATTCATGGAAGTGATTCGCATTTTTTGAGTGATTTATGAAGGTAATTTGCGTTTCAGCTTTCTGCTGCCAAAATTCGTGTTTTTTGAGCGATTTATGAACATAATTCCCGTTTTACTACACGATTCATAGACATAATTTGTGTTTTTCATACAATTTCTGAACGTAATTCTCACTTTTTTAAACATTTCATGGACGTAATTCACGTTTTGAGCGATTTGTGGACCCAACTCATGTTTTTTATGCAATTCACTTTTTTTAAGCAATTCATGGACATAATTCGTGATTTTTATGCGATTAATGAATGTAATTTACATTTTACATGATTTATGGACGTAATTTGCTATATTTATGCGATTCATAGATATAATTTACATTTTTTGAGCTTTCTATCGACGAAATTTGTGTTTTTTGATCGGTTTATTGACGTTACTTGTGTTTTTATAGGATTTATGAACGTAATTCGCTTTTTTTACAAATTCTTGGACGTAATTTGCATTTTTTGCAATTTATGAACGTTATTCATGTTTTTTCTGCACAATTCATGGAAGTGATTCGCATTTTTTGAGTGATTTATGAACGTAATTCACGTTTTTATGCAATTCATGGACATAATTTGCGTTTTTTGAGCGATTCATGAACGTAATTCACATTTTTTATGCAATTCATGAATGCAAAACACTATTCGCTATTTTTATGCGATTTATAGACGTAATTTGCGTTTCAGCTTTCTGCTGCCAAAATTCGTGTTTTTTAAGCGATTTAGAACATAATTCTCGTTTTACTACACGATTCATAGACATAACTTGTGTTTTTCATACAATTTCTGAACGTAATTCTCACTTTTTTAAACAGTTCATGGACGTAATTCACGTTTTGAGCGATTTGTGGACCCAGTTCGCTTTTTTTAAGCAATTCATGGACATAATTCGCGATTTTTATGCGATTAATGAATGTAATTTACATTTTACATGATTTATGGATGTAATTTGCTATATTTATGCGATTCATAGATATAATTTGCATTTTTTGAGCTTTCTATCGACGAAATTTGTGTTTTTTGATCGGTTTATTGACGTTACTTATGTTTTTATAGGATTTATGAACGTAATTCGCTTTTTTTTTACCAATTCTTGGACGTAATTTGCATTTTTTGCAATTTATTAATTTTATTAGTGTTTTTTTGCACGATTCATGGAAGTGTTTCACATTTTTTGAGTGATTTATGAACGTAATTTGCATTTCAGCTTTCTGCTGCCAAAATTCGTGTTTTTTGAGCGATTTATGAACATAATTCTCGTTTTACTACACGAATTATAGACATAATTTGACAAGACAACTTAGACAACATCTTTCATACAATTTATGAACGTAATTCTCACTTTTTTACACAATTCATGGACGTAATTCACATTTTGAGCGATTTGTGGACGTAATTCGCATTTTTTTTATGCAATTTGCTTTTTTTGAGCGATTCATGGACATAATTCGTGATTTTTATGCGATTAATGAATGTAATTTACATTTTACATGATTTATGGATATAATTTGCTATATTTATGTGATTCGTAGACATATTTTGCATTTTTTGAGCTTTTTGTCGAAGACGAATTGACGAAACTGGCGGGCCACAGGTTGTGCATCCCTACTTTAGAAGTTTTTTAATTTTTCAAATTTGAGAGTTTTTTAATGTGATAGTTATAGTCTTAATTCATTCAATAGATAATAATGTTATATGCAAGCAAAAAAAAAAAATTAAGCCATTCCATCAAACAGTTTTTTTTTTAAATCTTGGTGTTAGTCGTCAAAAATAAAGTTTTGAGAAAACGCGACTTAAAGTTGAAATTCTATGGGTGCGACTATGAATGTGTTAATACATAAAAGCTTATAACTCCGTTAAAAATGCAAATATTTTTATGTAGTTTTTTGCATTGAGTTAAGAATTAATTGAATAATCAAACTAAATCATAAAAAAATCGATTTTTTGAAAAGTTTTCAACCCCTGAGCCTCCTTAAACTCAAAGAGCATCGGTGTGACAAGAAATTATCATTTTTTTAGCATAATGCGTCTCAGAAAAGTGATTTATTTCAAATAACGAATTTTTTCTTAACTAATCCATGTAATATGCACTTTCACAATTTTAAGTAGAATTTTCGCCAGATAATTGAATTGCTTTATTAAATGAAATCTGATTAAAAAAAGCGGCGGATTCTAAAATGTGCCAAAACATTTATATATTAAGTTTGGTTTTGATTCATATAAGTGACAATTATAGTGATCTTTCTTAGCTCTGGGAGGGGTTTTAACCCCAAAACCACCCCCTTGGCTGCGCCACTGACAACAAAATTTTATGTTGGTGCAAGGAGTAATTTTATAAATTATAGTAACATTGTATGATATATCTTGAAATTGACGATATGAAAATTTTTTTTTTGACATAAATCATGTAAAATAATATTCATCAATCAAGATCCACCTCTGACTTATTAATCACTTATAAATAAAATAAACAACTCACAAAGCGTCACAAAAATTTATGAAATTAAGTAGTGTGACATTATTCAAATTTACTTAATTAAGAGGAATCAAGTTAATGAAATGTTGTATAAATATTAATTGAAAACTCTATAGATTACTAGGTACTATTAGGTTATTCCGTCGATCAAAAAATTATCGCCTAACAATAAGATTAAATGCCAATTATGGATGATCGTGAGTGTCACATTCAATGACATTAAATACGATTTGTGTATTTAAAATGTCATTAAGTGATTTTTATTTCGACTTTTTATTAATATTTTACTAATTATTTGTTTTTTCGTTATTTGAAATAAAAAATATGTCATGTATAATTTGGCTATTAGTTTGGTGATTGTATAATTTGGCGAAATTGGTCGACGGGATAACAGAGTGGTACCGATTACTAAAATATTTCATAATAGAAATAATTTATGTAACTGAAAATGTTTTATCCAACATTTCACTTAAGTTTAAAACAAGCAATATATAGAAATTGTACAGTCCCTCAAGTGTGTGTAACTTGGGATCAGACATTGTGCAAAATATAATGTGCTCATCTTTTGTTTACATTTTTAAAAAGAGTAATTTGATTGTAATAATGGAGAAGAAATCATAATGAATGCTTATAATAGAGTATAATACAGTCAACTCTGTGAAATCCACAAAATGCATTATCTGCAAAATATGCTAAAATGTAAACATTGAAAAGTGTTTTAACATTTAAACTCAAAGATAAAGATATGCAATACTTTTTATTTTCATGAAATGACAAATTTTTTAATGAAATAAACTGGGGATTTAAGAAAATTCATGTATTTTGCACCCTGTATTTTTTAATAACATTACTTTAAGCAAGTCAGTATGTTTCAGTTGATTGGGTATGATTAATGCACACCTATTCTTTGCTCAAGCAGCAAAAAAATTTTAAAAATAAATAATTTTATCTCTTTTTTTTTTTTTTCTTTTTTTTTTTTTAATCAAACAAAACTGATACATATCTCCTTCAGTAAATATTCTTGAACAAGACAATTTTATGTTGGTGCAAGGAGTAATGAGAAAAAAAATTATTGAAAACAAACCAAAAAAAATTACAGTACAGGATTTTTACCTGGCATTCTCGTAAAATTTTGAATATACCCTATCTCCCCTCTTTAATCCATAAGTTTTCATGCATTCTATATTATATTGTATATTAACAAGGCGCCACTTGTCTAGTTTTGTTTTCAATCAGAACGCGGCAAGTTATGGAAATTGGTTTAGCATTTTTCATTCAGGTATAATTTATTTATTTAGAATAGAATTGATAAAGAAAATGCAAAAAGTGAAAAACATTGAACAGACACGATAGAATCATTAAATAATTTTCATGGTTTTAATAATCCACAAGGCCGTTTCTTGTTATGCGAATTCAGTCTTTCAATGTCTTAATATACAATGAATAAAGTCTGCAATAAGGTTAACTGGAGAATCTTGCAATGGATTTTTCCTGCCGCTTATTCATATTTACTTAATTAAGAGGAATCGAGTTAATGAAATGTTGTATAAATTTTACTTGTTAACTCTATAGGTTACTAGGTACTACTAGGTTATCCCATCGACCAAAAAATTATCGCCAAACTATAAGATTAAATGCCAATAATGGATGATCGTGAATGTCACATTCAATGCCATTAAATACGATTTGTGTGTTTAAAATGTCATTAAGTAATTTTTATTTAGACTTTTTATTAATATTTTACTAATTATTTGTTTTTTCATTATTTGAAATAAAAAATATGTCATGTATAATTTGGCTATTAGTTTGGTGATTGTATAAATTGGCGAAATTGGTCGACGGAATAACAGAGTAGTACCGATTACTAAAATATTTCATAATAGAAATAATTTATGTAACTGAAAATGTTTTATCCAACATTTCACTTAAGTTTAAAACAAGCAATATATAGAAATTGTAAAGTCCCTCAAGTGTGTGTAACTTGGGATCAGACATTGTGCAAAATATAATGTGCTCATCTTTTGTTTACATTTTTAAAAAGAGTACTTTGATTGTAATAATGGAGAAGAAATCATAATGAATGCTTATAATAGAGTATAATACAGTCAACTCTGTGAAATCCACAAAATGCATTATCTGCAAAATATGCTAAAATGTAAACATTGAAAAGTATTTTAACATTTAAACTCAAAGATAAAGATATGCAATACTTTTTATTTTCATGAAATGACAAATTTTTTAATGAAATAAACTGGGGATTTAAGAAAATTCACGTATTTTTCACCCTGTATTTAAAAACAATACTTTAAGCAAATCAGTAAGTTTTAGTTGATTGGGTGCAAACCTATTCTTTGCTCAAGCAGCAAAAAAATTTTTAAAAATAAATAATCTCTAAATATTTTTTTGCAGGATTTTTACCTGGCATTCTCGTAAAATTTTAAATATACCCTGCCTTCTCAGTCTAATCCATAAGTTTTAATACATTCTATATTAAAAATCCATTGCAAGATTCTCGGGTTAACTTTATTCATTGTATATTAAGACATTGCAAGACTGAATTGGCATAACAAGAAACAGCCATGTGGATTATTAAAACCATGAAAATTACTTAATGATTCTATCATGTTTGTTCGATGTTTTTCAATTTGTGCATTTTCTTTATCAAATTCAATTGTACATAAATAAATCCTACCTGAATTGTTAACACCAATATCCATAACTTGCCGCGTTCGGATTCGGATTCAAAACAAAACTAGACAAGTGGCGCCTCTACGCGTATGAATACATGACTTTTCAACAACAAATAATTTAAAATAATTTTCGTTTGAAAACTTAAAAAAAAAAATCATAAGTCGAAAGTATATTGAATATGTATAATTAAAAAATATTTTCCTATTTTAAAAAAGGATTCAAAATATTTTTTCCACAAAATGCAAAAATATCCGATGTAAGAAACGTAATATTTTCTTCTTACGAAAAATAAAGGCAAAATAAATAGAAATTTGATTTAGTATATATTTATTGAATGTTTTAAAGCGCATGATAAGATGTTTTTGTAGTTTCAAAAACATTTATTGCTTCGATGCGGGTGGTTTAACTGTGACCATTAGTACATTTGCCTGTTTGCAGTCTCACCGTCTGCTAACCCATAGAATAACATGTAATCCGCGAGCTAATATAGTCCAATTTTCCAAGATCAATATATAACAAACAAGAGTTTTCCTAGAAACAAGGCAAGTCTTATTCCCCCTATCTTAAAGAGATTCATATTATATATAAGTTTTAATAAAATCTCCCAGCCCGTTTTGTAGATCTCATTATCAGGAACAAACACCATCGTTTTCAGTTTAAAAATGGTTATCGAGATCTAAAAATATACGGCACGTAGAAATGTAAAAATTGTAGGATAGGATTAGACTGGGAACATAGGACTATATTAAAAAAATTGGACCATTCTGACCAATATTTGCTGAGTTATTAGAAGGCGGCTTTTCCGATTTCCTTTGAAGTTGAGTTAGCTGTATATATGAAGTTCCGCATCTACCCTTATGACGATGGTAGGTTTAAAGCTGCGTCACTTGAAGGCTGCCGCCTTCTATGATATCAAAAAATGTTGTGAAGTTTCCATTATGCACTAGCAGAATGCAATTTACGATCCAATTTTTGGATTGCAATTGCTATTTGATAAGATGTCACCAGTTGCTCGAGGAGCCTGTTTTTCTAGAACTTTTCTAGACCTTATCACACTTCATGCAAAATAAGGTGCATATTGTTTCATTTTCATTTCAATGTTTTTATTGTTTTGAAAATTAATGCTGTTAACCCAAGTTCAATTAAGATTATTTTTTTTACTTATAAATAAATAAGGAGGACTAAGGATTATTTTACTTTTCTTCCTCCTTTTGATGACTACTGTCCTTCGTTTAAATTTGTAGGTCAGATTTGAAATCACCTGTATTCTTAATTTATAATGTAAAAACTTTTGAAAATCTAAAAATGGTTTCAACACTTGAAGTAAAATTAAACATTTACTTAAAGTCTTCTTTAAAGAATATTTCAAAGGAAAATGAAGTAAAAATTTTTAGTTTCCTGATGAAATATTTTAAAAATAGGAATAAAGCACACGTACATAGATTTAATAATAACGAGAGGAATTCGAGATTCAACTGATAAACAGCATTATGGAAGAGTTAATTTACTTAATAAGAATTTCTCAAAATTGGTAGGCAGAGACAAAACCAACATTAGTAATAACATTAGAATTTTACTGGGTGTAAAATGATTTGTGAAAATATAGCTCATCAGTGGGTATTTCGGGTGATTTTGTCAGAGGCAAATCAAATATGCTATCACTGTAAAACTTGACTTGCATTGTTGTACTGGTCATCCTAATGTAAAAGAGAAAACAGCTTTCTTAATTTTTTTTATTTAAATCCGGTCGTACACCACACTATTTTCTTAATCCTCCCTTGACGTAACCTAATATCGTAATTTATTTTTCATTAAATATGATCTTATAAATCAGGGCTAACCACAAATACTTTCAATTTCTACCTAAACTCTTCAGATCTTAAAGTGTTACGAGACATACCTGCAATGCTTATCTATGTTTGCTTTATTACTTTAATATATTCTAACATGTGTTATACTCTCTTTTGTTCCCAGTTTGAGTATACACGTTATTTACTGGTGCCGACATTAACAGTTAATTTTGCAAATTATCAGGAAATTTTCTTTGATAAAACGATCTTTTAGCTGAAAAAATCTAATTTCATTTAAGAGAAACTCCTTAATGAAAAAGATGCATCAAAATTAAAGCTTCCCATGATTTCTAGAAACCGAGTTTTAATATGAAGGAACAACTGAAGGACAATACTGATTATTAAAAATAAATGCTGTTAAAATATGGAAGTAATGGTATAGAATAAAATTGTAAGAGTTTTAAATTTATTTTGACAAACTATCAGGGCTGCTACAGGCGATAATTTTTCTATTCTGTTCGCATCAGCCTTTTTTTATCATATAATAATTGAAGTATATTTCTCTTGAAAATATTGTCAAAGTGAGTTACGGATTTCTATTTTGAAAAGGTCAATTTTGCCAATTAGTCATAAAAAATAGTCGCCTGTCGTAGCTGTGAAATATGTATCGCTGGACTACAGAGTGGTTAAATAGCCTGTCGACAGTGGAGGTGATAAAGAATTCACTTTTAGAAAGTGCGCTCAGCTCATCTAAACAAATATTAAAAATGAAGCTGAATCAAAACAGGAATTTCTCTTTGCAACTATGACAAGAACGTGTATGGGGGATGTAAACAAACAGCAAAGGGATTATGATAAATAGTTGTCACGAGACCTTACCATAATAGGTCGTCGAGGAAAGGTAGAGAATTGTTTAATTCGATTTCAAAATCAAATTAGAAGTTATTATTAATAGAATTCAACGTATCCAGAATTTGTTCAGTGCTAGCACACTCTGTGAAATTGTCACCAACATAAAATTAAGCAAAATAATTCAATTTTTTTTACAAAATATCAGCTTTATAATAAAGCATATAAATGACGCGAAATATGAATATTAAGACCCTCACATCAATCCCTAAATTAACGGATTGCTTAGAAAAATTATTTTTCAAATATGAACGTGTCTAGTAAATACAATTACGAGTTAGAGAAATAAATTCATTAATTTCGGTGCGAAAATTGTTAAATGGTTCAGCCCCCGGTAGAATTTTTTTTGACAGTTTGTGAATGCGTACATTTATGTTCAATCATCTGATAAGTAGCTACGGATTAGTCTAAAAATATTTCGTAATGTACTGCCTAAGAATGAAAACAATTATCCCTACTAATTCTTCTGAAAAATAAAGTGCAAAACATAACTGACAATCTGCAGGAAACAATATAATTTACTCTAAATAAATCATGCTTTGAGGATCATTCTTCATATTATGATTATATTTTTTTTTTCAAAATGTAAAAAAAATATCAAACTCATTTTTTAAACATTTTCATGTTCTTTGTGTAAAAGCAGAGTAGAAAATTGCATCTTTTATACTTTTCAAAATTATAAAATACAAAGTAGAACACCGTCGAATTTCGACGACAGAAAATGTTTAAAAAGGAACTGTTATAATAAACGTGCAAAATTAGTTATAGTAAAAAAAAGCATTTCATATTGGTAAGTCTAACTCTAAAACAAACGATATTTAACGTCAAATAAACAAAATACTATTTCTATAAAACTCATTTATTGAATTTTTTAAAATTAAACTTTAATCGTAAATGTAAGCAGTAAAAAATAATAAAGATATGTTATTATGATACAGTTATCAATTTAGGTTCTTATGCTAGTATTCTAAAATGAAAAAAGCAAAATTTATTCAACTTTGACTCAATCATAATATGTTTTTCCCAGTGAAATCTAAACCCGGCATCATTTTCATCCTATCAAAATTTACAAATGCGCATTTTGTACCTGTATTCAGCTTTTTAGAAAAAATTGGCATTTTAATTTGACCATTTTGATTCAAAACTTGAAGTCTCAATGCTATTAGCCGAAATAGATAATAAACTGTTGATATTCTTTTAAGTCTAAATCAAATTTTGTAAATGAGATCAAAATTTACTGGGTTTTATAACAGAAGATATTTCAATTTCAATTTTTCCCTTTTCTATGAGAAAATGGCAACATAAAGATATAGTAAACAATTTATTCCCTTTTTCCCTTTGCTTTTAATAGAAATGGGGTACTCCTGTTGCCTCAACTAGAAAAGTGGTGTTAAAAACTACAAAAAAATTAATATTTCAAAGCCAAATTAAAATACAGCTTTCAAACAAATTTCAGTTAAAAGTAAATTTTTTCCCTACACGATGGTGCAAAAATTGAAAATTCGCGATATTTGGGAGTTCAAAAGTTTGTAGTAGCAAAAATTGGAATACCGAAATTTCATTTAAAGTTTGAATGTGTTGCCATTCGCAAAATGACGTATACCGTTATGCACAGATACGTTTGGCCTTTATAATATAGGTATTAAGTTTTATCTTGAAAGTATTTAGTCAAAAATTTAGAAAAAAAATAAAGTAAAATATTAAACAAAAAACTCCGAAAATAATCGAAAAAATTATACAAATAATATCAGTATAAAATGCGAAATATTATATAAGTATAAGTTTTACAAAAGATAAACGAAAAATCATGAGTACAACATAGCTTATTAAAAATCTCCAGTATATTCAGAACAGTGTAAGAAGTTTTTGCCATTTATTATGGCAAAATATGTCTAAAAGATAATTTAGAAAATGTATGACACGTATTTCTAAAACCATTTTCTACAATTACCACCAATAGTTTCACACATATTTGAGTTTTTTCGTTTAGCTCTGGTCTATAAATATATATGTTTATTAAACTGCAGCCTAAAAGTTAACTAAATAAGAACAATTAAAAGTATTATTCAACTATTTCCTTCATTAACGGAAATTTATTTAGAGATATTTACCTGTAGCCCTTTAAATAACCTATAGAATTTACACATTGCAAATAGTAGACAAAAAAAGCACTACATTTTGAAACGTGTTCTATAGCTGAAACCATACATCAAGCATACATTCTTCATAGGCCAAATACACTGCTCAAAACAATTAAAGGATATTTGAAGTTTTATCTATACTAATAAAAGAACAAAACGCTCTGTCTGTGTGTGTGTCTGCGATGGCTAGCAAAATCTACAGCACGTACAAAGCTCAAAATTTTTTTGAGAGTAGCCCAATATCTCTCCTGATGCACCTGAGCTTCAGAATTTCAAAATTCCAATT
Source organism: Maratus speculifer (assembly GCA_964019185.1). Lineage (NCBI taxonomy): Eukaryota > Metazoa > Arthropoda > Arachnida > Araneae > Salticidae > Maratus > Maratus speculifer. The sequence goes on along the minus strand of OZ025297.1, from coordinate 12,364,800 downwards.
ATTAACTGAGTAATTAATTAAAATCAAGAGGTCACTCTCATAAAAAATCATCTTTTTCCCAATTTTTTTCTCTTTCATTTGTTTACGGTTGGTTGGTTGTGTAAAAATTTTCGCAGAAGTAATAAGAAAGCTGAGACAGAATTAAAGAATCCCATGGAGGAATAAGATAAGTGGAGGTGAAGTAAGCTCAAAAAAGGTTTGCGATATGAAACCATTTATCGCTCAAATTTAATGTGGCAAACAAAAGGACGTGGAAGAGATTTTGTATTATAAGACGAATTGAAAGAAATGAATTACAGTTGAAGCATATTTCAAGAGGAAATAGCAAATTTTTAAAATAGTCTTCGTTCTATTATTATTTATTAGAATAAATATTCGCTTTTAAAATGAAGGAAATTGAAAAATTAGCAATAATTATATATCAAATTAAAATTAAATAAGATATTGAAAACATTTGATACGAATTAAAAATTGTATAACTAAAAGTTTCCTTCATTAATGTAATTTTCAATACTTTATAACGTAGATAAAAAATGTTTATGACTTAATAATTGCATGTAAATAAATATTTAAAATATAATGATGAAAACATTCTTTTAAAATCATGTATGAAAACTTAAGTAATAAATATTAATCTAAAATATAAATTTCTGACTGCAGACGATTTTAATGTACTAACAAAATAATGTTATATTTTCAAGCAAAACGTTAAAATAATTTTCTATATTGATATTTAAAACACATATGATAAAATAATTAATAAATTTTTACCGGTGAAGCGATAAATTAGTTCTTTTTTTAAAAACGAGAGAAAAAAAAATACAGGTTTAAACCTGTTTCAATTGATAGCGAAATTTTAAAATGGAGGGCCAAAATCACAGTCCGGTGAAATCCAAATACCTCATTGGTCATTGAGCCGCGTCCTTTTCAGGGAACAATCTCTTAGCAGTTGGGTAAATGTTGTCATACTCCTTTTTCCGAGAAAAAATCGTAGCGGCAGTTTTGAAGTAAATCTTATGTCTTTTCATTTATAATCTAAATTTTTCACTCTCATTTTATAAAATGGCATCAAAATATCTTAATTGAGTTAATTTCGATGGTTTATCTTAAATGAGAACAGACGGTAACAATCGCTTAAAAAATACTTTCCCCCTCACCTTTTTCAAATGGAGAAACAAGTTCGTGATTTTCACCCTTACCACACGACCAATGGGGTGGCTGGATTTCACTTGACTGTGATTTTGGCCCTTCATTTTAAAATCTCGCCAATGGACCATATTCTCCCTTTTGGTTCGAGGCTACAAGAATTCGTCTGTTTGGGAATAACATTCTTAATCGCGCCATTTAAAAGCATTGTGATTAGAAAATTTATGCTTATATTTTATTTTTATATGAAGTTTTAGACTTTTTCAGGGACATGTATGAGTTATATATGAATTTTTTTCTCTATTTTAAAGCAATTGCATTCATCTTTTTCATTTTATTTATAAAATAAAAATTTTAAATTTTAATTAATAAGCAAATATTTATTTTTATTAGTATGTATATAAATATTTATCGAAAATTATTCGTACAGAATAAATTTCCATTATTTTACACATGCATTTATCTGTTTTTTAGGCTTCATCAAATGATGAAAAAACGAAACAAACTCGCTAGCAGCCGCTTTTTTACCCACATGATTCCCACTGTGACGTCACGAGAATACTGTCCATTGATAGGCGTGTCAAAGCACGTGCTTTTGTTGGTACTTAATTGGACTTAATGTAGGGTTACATCTTAAGCATCATCTCCAGAGATAATACCTCCACTCTATTAATTTCTTTTTACTCTATAAAAGAAATCAATTTGAGATTTTGACATTTCAAAAGTGACTGTTTTTTTCCCAAAGACCTTTAAAATTCATAGACTGGCAAAATGTCAGTTTAACTTAGGATTTTTGAACATAGCTATTACGTCAGATCGTTGGTACTTCCTACATTAGAATGTATTTGTGGTTGGCTATGTTGCAGTTAATATATGTATATGTATATATGAGGCTTTTTTAGCAGTTTTTTTAAATCATTGATTAAATTTGAATGCATTTATTTAAGTTAAAATTTTATTAAGACTTTAATTTGTTTTTAAAACAAAAATGAAATGGCTCTTTGACGTACAATTGTTCGAATAGGCAGACGATTCATACACAGTAATAAATTATCAAATAGCAAAATAAATTATATATAAAAAATAGTCACTAAAAGAATAGTAGCAAAACATAATGTTTAGGCGTATTAACACATAACCCGATCCCAACCAGAAAAAAACAGACTATACTCCGATCCAAGCAAGACAAAAATTTCATGAGCATAAACGCGACCCGAACCTAAAAATTCCATTTGAAAAAAAAACTATGGATTTGATATTTGACCCGAATCAAGTCTGAATCCCACAAAAATATTCAAATGAAGCATACCCCAATTCGATCAAAGAAAAATAATGTTCGTGTATATGCAACCCGACCCGAACCTAAAATTTTTCTCTGAAAAAACCCAAAAAATGACCAGAACGAAACCTGAAATCGATAAAAATATTCCAAAGAACTATAACCTGATAAGAGCAAGACAAAAAAACTTCCATGACATAAACCTGACTCGAACCTAAAAAATTCCATTTGAAAAAAAAGCCTGAAGTTTTATGCAAACTACATCTGAATCCGATCAAAATATTCGAAAGAACCATAACCGGATTCGAATAAGAGAAAATAATTTTCGTAGACATGAAACCGATCGGAACCTAAAATTCCATTTGAAAAAAATACCTGAAATTTGAATCGACAAAAATATTCCACAGAACCATACCCGGACCTGAACAAGACAAAAAAATTTCCATGAACATTAACCCAATCCGAACCTAAAAAATGAACTAAATCTGAATCTGACAAAAATATTCCAGAGAAGCATATCCTTATTCGAACAATGCAGAATAATTTCCGTTGATGCGCAACCAAACCTGAACCTAAAAATTCCATTAAAAAGTCGAAATCTGAATTGAACGACATCTGAACCCGAAAAAAATATTCCAAAGAACCAAAACCCGATCCGAGCAAGACAAAATAATTTCCCTGCACATGAATCCAACCAGAACCTTAAAAATCAATTTAAAAAAAATACCTGAAATCTGAATCGAACCAAATCTGAATCCGACGAAAATAGTCCAAATAACTATAACCGGATACGAACAAGACAATATAATTTCCATGGACATAATCCCCATTCCAAACCAAAAAATTTATAAATAAAAGAAAAAAAAATCCCGAAATTTGAACCAAACTTAATCTGAACCTAACAAAAATATTTCAGTGAAGTATAACCTCATTGGAACTAGGTAAAACAATTTCCATATAAGTACAACCCGACCCGAACTTAAAAATCCCATTTGAAGGGAAAAAAAAACCCCACGAAATCTGAATTGAACCGAATCTAAACTGAACACAAATATTCCAAACAATCATAACCGTATCCGAAGAAGACAAAATAATTTCCATGAACATGAATCCAATCCGAACCTAAAATTCGGATGTTCTACAAAACATAATGCGCTCCGTAGCGGTGGAAAGTGAAACTAAGTACTTAGCGCGAGATGGTTAAAATATTTCGCTTATAGTTAATGTTAAATTAGAACTTGGTTACGGTTAGATAACAGTTAGGTTGCAATTACGTTCCGGTGACCCTTTTGTTATTTTATTTTCCGGTTAGGTTACAGTTAGGTCATGGTTAAGTTACAGTTAGGTTAAGGTTAAGTTGCGGTTAGGTTGTGGTTAGATTATGGGTAGGTTATGATTAGGTGACGGCCAAGTTACATTTATGGTATATTTAACTTGCAGTTAGGTTACTGTTAAGATACAGCTAAGTTACAGACAAGTTATGATTCCGATACAATTAGGTTACGGTTATGATTTTGTTCATAGAATGAACATTACGCATGTTTGATAAAAAATATACACCTATTTTTGTAAAATGGCTCTGAATTTATAATATTACATACTAACCTTTTAGCGAATCATCGAGAATCGATTTCATTCACGGTATAGTCAGATTTAAGAGTGATATATAATTAGTTTGAAATTCAAAATATTTCACTTGGGATATCTATGTGAAAAAAGTATTTAATTAAGTCACTTAACAGTAATTTTAAGGATAAATATCAACACGAAATCGTTGGACACATATTCCCTCCTGCGTTTCCCATTGCAGTCATTTTAGGTATTTTTGCAGCTAAATATTAGTTTTTTTTAAAAAACCAATTTTTGACACAGTCAGGGGGCACGTATTTAATATAATGTACACTGTAAAAAAATTGGACCCTTTTGCTGTATCATCACTCCCCCGCTTTTATAGAATATACTCTTTTGACCTATGACAATGCTCCAAAATAGGCTGAAGTAATCATTTTCTATAAAAGCGGTGGAGTGACGATGCAGCAAAAGGGTCAAATTCTTAACAGTGTATTAACACATATTTTGAGTTGAAGATAAAATCATAAAAATTTCAAGTTCGTTTAACATTATTATAACGGACCCGGGCAACGCCGGGCGGGTCAGCTAGTATAAAATAAAGATATAAACGAAATTTGTTTTGCCGAAAATAGAAGAAGAGAATCACAAATGCAAATTTTTCTGGTTTTCAAACTGTGGAGTATGCAAATGTTGTGTTCGACATCAAAAACGTCGCTTCAGCGGCAGCGAATGAAATTTGACTTTCAACTGGATAAAAGAGAATGAAGACAAGGATGATCGGCATTGAGTGATTGCTTTGTTTCGATGAGTACGATGTCTCAGCGAAGTCATTTGACAGATTCAGAAGCTTGGAGAATTGTTGGTAGGTTAGAAGGGGGCCAAACTCAAGCCGAAGTAGAGCAAGCCATTGGAGTGTCACAAAGTGTCATTTCCAGGATCTGGAACCGTTTTTTGGAGAGTGGATGTGTAGGCCAAAGACCAGGGTAAGGTCGTAGACGGGCAACAACGCACAATGAAGATCGGTATTTAGCGTTAACAGCTCGGAGACACCGAAACATGAACGCTACTCTTCTCCAACAACACCTTCGCTCGGCTACAGGCACCACGATTTCAACTCAGACTGTCCGAAACCGGCTCCATGCTGTAGGTCTGTATGCTCGCCGACCGATGGTATGTGTTAGATTAACATCAAGGCATCGTCGCGACCGCAGGGAGTGGGCAACCGAGCATGTCAACTGGAGGAGAAATGAATGGAGCAATATTCTGTTTTCTGACGAGTCCCGTTTTTCTGTGCATCCGGATAATAGGCGTATTTTCATCTGGAGGGACCGTGGCAGTAGGAATAATCCTGCGTTCTTGCACGAAAGTGTCAGATTTGGTGGTGCAGGAGTATTGGTGTATGGTGGCATCTCCATTGAGGGGCGCACTGACCTCTACATCATTCGAGATGGAGCTCTGACTGGTCGCCGATATAGGGATGAGATCCTCGGACCTATTGTAGTCCCTTACGCTGCAGCAATCGGAGATAACTTCATTTTAATGGACGATAGCTGCAGACCACATCGTGCAAACCTGGCGGGGGATTTCCTTTTCGAGGAAGGAATCGTTTGAATGGAATGGCCAGCGTGTTCTCCTGACATGAATCCAATCGAGCACGTTTAGGACGCTCTAGGAAGACGAGTTTCTGGCCGACAACAACCCCCACAAACTCTCCAAGAACTGGAAAGAGCTCTTCTGGAAGAGTGGGGCAGAATACCCCAACTCGTCATTAATAGCTTCATTGAGTCCATGCCTCAAAGGTGTTCAACGTTGCTGGCCGCCCGTGGAAACCATACCCCCTACTGAAAATGATTTTCTTTGAAGAAAACACCTTTTCTTTTTCTTTTTTTCTCATATGCACAAATTGTGTTTTTTTTTCCTTTTGTACACAAATGCGCAATAAAATGCATTTTTTTCTGCCAAACATGTGTAATTTATTCTCATATAACCTGCTATGTCTGTCGACCATGTATCAATCAGCTAAAAAGTTTCCCAGATAAACAAAATCCACCTAAAACTGCAATATCCTTTAATTGTTTTGAGCAGTGCACTTTATATATATATATATATTATTTTTTAATACTTCTATAATCAAATACTTTGGTGTATCTTATAAATAAATGATAATCTATATACTGGATTCTATGGTAGGCACCTTATCTTACATATCCGTTCTATACAGGATTTCGCATAATTTCGTGCGCAAGTCTTGAGTGGAGGTAAACGGTTTCGTTAGGAATCATAATTACATAGGAAAGTACGGATGAAAATTTATATAGTTAGTACTGTGTAAGAGATTTCTAGGTCGGTACGCGTAGCTTCTTCATAGTAGACATCGAATGCATGCGACCAATATGAACACGCGAAACATAATCCGTACGGAACCCAATCACTAGTTGCAGAACAACGCATCGCTGTTAATGTGTGGACGGATTATGTGGTGGATAGTTTTATTGGTTCTACATCTTAACATCTCGCTGAACACTCACAAGTTTTTCGTTTTGATTTGGAAAGTTCCTCTACTCATGGCTATCTCTGCAAATGTTTGACTCTGAATATCATTTTAACAAGATGGGACGCCATTTTATTACGCATGGGACATAAGTAACAAATTGGACTGAAAATTCGGAAATTATTGTATTGGGCATGGCTGAATTGTCACATGGTTCCTCAGATTACCTGATTTCTCTCCCCTTTATTGTTTTCTCTGGGATGCCATTAGGAGAATTATGCCCGACACGCCCGTAAATTCTAAAAAGGCACCTGGCAACACGAATCTATTAATGTGCCCAGGCTGAAATTCATGCTGGTATTTGTTTGCTAGACAATCACCAAGTGCTATAACCCAACAAGTAAAATAGCATAAACTAGCATTACACATTGCTGGTTCCAGCAGAATTTCCAGCAATTCATGGTGTGTATTGGTCCACTTTGCTGGAAATAAGCATGAGATGCTTGCATATAGCTTGTAATGCTTTTGTTGTGCAAGCTAGCGATATAGCATGTGATGCTAGCTAGCATAGAATTTCCAGCAATTCATGGTGTGTAATTGGCCTATTTTGCTAGAAATCTAGCAGACATAGCAATACCTAGCAATAACTAGCATATTTTTGTTGTTGGTACGAGCATAAATTTTGACCTGGGTGGACTACCGTCATCGTAAAAATAGGAATCTTCGAAGATGTTCACACTTCTATAGCGTGCATGTGTCATTTATGCTAAAAAAATATATCATCTTCATATCAAGGTTTCTCATTCGAAGTTATCAAGGTCGAGTAAAACATATTTTGAATATGTAATCATAAAATCTATAAAAACATTCTAATTTCAAATGTGTTGTCTTTCGTATAAATACACAAAAAGAAAAGTGCGTAGCAGAATCAAATCGAAACTCGATAAATCCTTGCTGAACGTTTCTTTAACTAAACATTTTAATGAGGTAAAAATAAGCATTTACAATTCTTTGTACACTATTTACAAAACTCAAATCATTGGGAGACACAATACTCCATTTTTCATATCTATTTCTGACTATAAAGTCACATCCTTTATCGAAATCAAATCATTCTAATCAAAACAAAAAATCGGCTGCACTCTGTTTACAAAAATCAGAGTGTTCAAAAAGTGGAAGTGGAAGTTAAGAAATTGCATAGCGCGTAGCGCCAATCTAACTGCAATTCTTTTTCTTCACACTCCCCACCTGAACTCTTACAGAGTTCATCAATAAAATTCTATTATGAAAATTAAAATTTTCATATCAGTGTCTTCAATAATCTAATACAATTTTCATATCAGTGGTTCAATAATCTGATACAATTTCAAAATTCAGATGCAAATATCAATTTCAAATACAAAATATCAATTAATTCTAAAGAAAATAATCTAACAAAATCAATTAATTATAAACAAAAAGTATAAAATTCAAACAATATAATAAATGAAAAATATTACCTGCAATTAACACAATAAAAATGATATATATTTTTTCAATGCATTTATGTCAATGGGCGTAATATCGAACAACTCCTGTAATGTTTGTAAAAGTCATACATTACACTCTTTTGTGTATAATAAAGCGGTTTACAATATTTTCTGTATCGTATCCTTATAATGTAAGTTAATTTACTTAACGTTTTTCTTTAAATTCCATGTGATTTAGACAAAGAAAATGGGAAACAATGCGTTTAATGCTAGAAGACCTGGAAATAATTTTCATAACAGAAGATAATTTTGTCAAATTTTCTCTATTTGAATTATATTCATAAAAAGTAACTATTTAAGAGAAGTTATTTATCAATCAGAAGAAAAAATATACTATATACAGGTTTTGAGGTAATTTCAAATATTTGTTTGATTCGGAAAATATAAACTTTAATATGATATTTTATTCAACTGAAATGATTTTATTTCATAACAAATGAAATGATTTGCAAAATATTTTTCACGAGGAAAAACAATTAAATTCCTATTTTCTCTATCAATCACTTATATTGATTGATAAATCTAACCAAAAACACATACTTCAATTTCCTAATTTATTTCAATTGTAGTTTTTAAAACTAAATTTTCCTTTCAAATGGATTTTCACTATAAAACGCACATCACATTATATTAATTTAAATATCATATATTTTATTTGTATTAGAAATTTTGTTATAATAAAAAAAACAAAGTGGAAGCAAGATAAATTGTTAGGCTGATAATTAAAATATTGAAAAAAAAACTCTTTTCATTCATTAAAAGAAATGTGTAGCAATCGAGCTTCTGCAACATATTCTAAACCTGATCATTAAAATGTCATTTATGCTTTGCATCTCCTGCTGAGGTAAATAATTTTGTTCTAGAATTCTTTCTGCAAGAATCGTTATATCGATCTTGTATGATGTGCCTGATTTAAAATAAGAAAAGTATCAAGAATTGGATTTTTCAGGATGTAATCTAAAAATAAGGTTTTTTGTGATAAGATCTATCTCTCTCTTTTATTAAAATTTTTAAGTATTGTACTCTATTTTTCTAGCGTGTTTTACATCAATAATCAAATTTCTTTGTAGTTGGTGCGGGTAAATTTCAAGATTTTTTTTAATCTCTTAATTTAAATCTAACCAAAATTCACATACTTCAATTCTCTAATTTATTTGAATTGTAATTTTTGCAAATAACTTTCCTTCCAAGTAAATTTTCACTGTACAATGCATATATTTTATTTTTATTAGAAATTTTATTAAGCTAGAAAAAATAAAAACAATAGCAATTAATAGGCTACTAATTAAATTATGCTTTTTTCATGAAACTTATATATATATACAGCGTAGCAGTCAAGCTTCCGCAGTATTTTTTTAATCTGATCATTAAATTGTCATTTATGCTTTGCATCTGCTGTTGAGGTAAATAATTTTATTCTAGAATGCATTCTGGGAGAATCATTATATCGGTTTTGTATGATGTGCCTACATTAAAATTTATAAAAAGCCTCGAGACTACCGGATTTTTCAGGATGCAATGTAAAAATAATATTTTTTATGATAAGATCTCTTATTAAAGTTTTGAGTTTTGTTTTTCAAGTACAGTAGTATCTCTATATCTCTAGTGGGTTTTTATATCAGTAATAAAAATTCTTTGAAGTGGGTACATGTAAAATTCGAGATTATTTTTGGTTATATCTGAATTAAAGAAAATACATTTTTATATTTAAAATATATGTAAAAATAATTCTGGGGTTTTCTTATTATCTTCCATAACTTACAATTGGGAAATTTGCCACAACTGAATTTAAAATAAGCTAAAGAAAATATTACATATAAATATGCAAAACTAAAACAAAAAACCAATAAATTTGATTTTTTTATGTTTTAATATAAAAATGAAATTTTCAAACAATGAACAAATAATTTAAATATTGTACTAAAATGTTATTAATTTCTGTCAGCGTTATTTGCCTATATCAGTATTATCCTGTCAGTATTATTCCTAAAACGTTGCTATTGTAACATCGGTCTCATTTCTATCCAACAGGATTTTAAATTTTTGATACAGAATTAGTTTTTTCTTATTTTAACATTAGTTATAAGTTGATTCATGACTAATTAGTTCAGGCATTAAGTGCTCAAAAAGGACAAATAAATGCAAGTTTTGGTGTAGTTTTGATTTTTGGTTCCCTTTATGTTTTTTGGCTCGCTGAACACGAATCTGGCACTATCCAACAAAAATTATCCCCGGAAACACTTTTTTTGCAGAAAACGTGCGTAAAACGTGGCTTTTTTTTCGTTTTTTTCTAAATAACTTCAAAATTATGTATTTTTACATAAAAGTCATCAATACATAAATTAAAGAGCACAAAATATCCTATGTTTTATGTCTGAAAAGTTTTTTCTCTGATTTAGCCGTGAGAGAGCCGCAAAAATGGGTGTGAAAAGCAAAAAATTCTGAAAAACATGAATTACTGCAGCGTATGTCGATGAAACATGAAAAACAACCATTTGACGCAAATTTTCCGCACTTAATAATACTAAATATATTATTATTGGCGATATTTTATAAATCTGATGTTCATTGTTTCTTTCATAACTAAAAAAAAAAAAAAAAAAAAACTGAGCATATCTCTGATCAAAATCTTCATTTGCTATTACAAAATAATAATAGTAATAATTTCTTAATTTGTCTTTTAAATAATGTAAATGAAATAACTAAAATAGGCTTTAACTGATAACAACTGACACGCACTCCACTTCTTAAAGTTTTAGTTTTATCCTAAACAGACTATTTGGAAAGAGGGGGCATCTCATCAGTTGACACAGAAGAAAGTCACGGTTTAGAAGAAAGTTTAAGTTCATCCTTAAAACACAGCTGTACGAATCCCATCTGCACATTCCCCCTTTATTGAAGTGGTGCAAGTGTGAAATAATGTTGGTCAAACGCCCAGCCCCATATCCCATGTCCACGTTCAGTGGAATACTACCCCACCCCTTTCCCACCAGTCACTCCTTTGTTAGAAATATGCGTCGCATAGATCACTAGCTTATCAGGAGAACACATTCCTCTCAGTTTCCATATGCAGCTGCTTACTTATACTTTAGTAATTCACTGTTTGTGTCTTCGTGAATATAGTGAACATCTAAAGTGATTTTGCGCGATGTCGCTGTGTTTTATTTGTGACTCTCCTTTAGAAGAGAGGCCATCAGTGAAAATTAGTCGAGGTATTACAGTGTTAATGAAGGCAATTACAGAAAGAAAGGATGGAAAGGCAGTTTTCCTAAAGGGAAAAACCTCAGTAGATGTGCATGTTAAGTGTAGAAAAGCATACGTAAATGAACGGATGATTACTGCTTATGTGAAGAAGGTTGAGGAACAAACTGCTAACACTTCTCAAATTTTAAGATCATAAACTCCTCAGTTTAATTTTCGAACTAATTGTTTTATATGTGGACTGTGCAATTCGGAAGAGTTCATTGCAACACAAGCGAAAAATCCACCAAGCGAACGCAATACTGTATACAGTGTGCGACACATGGGATTCAAAAGTACAATTCAGAAAGCAGAAAGAGCACGCAATGATGATTATGGGCAGGCTATAATTCAGCGCATCGAACCAGGGAATGATTTGATCGCAGCAGATGCTCAATACCACATCAAATGCTTTAAATATGTTTATGGGAGATCAAAGGCTCAAGAACAGAAGAAACGTGGTCCATTTGCCGAGGGAATCGACAGAGCAATGCAAAGTATATACGATTACCTTGAAAATCATAGTGACGAATGTCAATTCTCTATGGAAGAGATAATGAAACAGGTTATAGGGGGTTATCAACCTGATATGAGAACTGTAAAGTTTAACCTCATTGAGAGATATGGAGACCACATACTGATCACAAAGAATCAGAAAAAAATCTACTGTGTGTTTCAAGAATATAGGAGGGAAGATACTGACTAATGCATGGTATCAGCAAACATGTAAATCTGATCGATATGAGAGGCTGCGAGTGGTTGAAGCAGCAGCAAAAATTATTTGCAAAGATGTCAGATTGCAAGTGTATGACACTCAAGAGTATCATCCACCAGGCCATTTTCTAGAAAAGAGTGAAGCTGTAATTCCTGAAACTCTTGACTATTTTTTGGAAACTCTGATTGTAAAGAGAAAACGCGAAAATACTCGAAAATGGAAAAATAAATGCAACGCTCTCGCTCACAGCATCATCACTTCTGTGGGCCCAAACCATTTTTGTCTAACCCACAAGTTGGGCTGGCATCATTCATTTATAAGAAGACTGGATCCCGAAAGTTAATAGAAGTAATAAATTCAATGAGGTTTTGTAGTTCGTACCAGGAAGCGGTATGTTTTGAGATCTCGATTTCATCAGCTATGAAACTGAGATTAAAATAAACAAAGAAGGATTTTGTCAATTTATTTATGACAATGCCGATTTTAATAGTCGAACAATTGATGGTTATAACATTTTCCATGTGACGGGTGGTATGTACACGGTAGCCCAAGTACTATCAAATAAAAGAAAGGGAAATATTACTTTGTTTTTTTAAGTAAATGTACTTACTAATGTACATAATTATTTAAAATTAAATAATAATTCTTCATGAATTGTTGTTTTTATTGTTAGCAACTTCATTGTAAAATATAGTCGATCATAATATCTTCAGTATCATTTAAAGTCAATCTTTGCGAAAAATGGTCAGTTTTCATGTTAAATCTATGTACAGTGCCATAATTCCTATTTTCCGGATTTTTTTTATTTTCACACCCACATTTTGAAATTTGAGAACTTTAAGAACTGGAATCCGTGTCATCTTTTATATGTTAAAGCATGTTTTATTTATTTTATTTACATTATTTAAAAGTCAAATTAAAAAATTATTACTATTATTATTTTTTAGTTATGAAAGAAACAATGAACATCAGATTAAAAAAATACAGCAAATAATAATATATTTAGTATTATTAAGTGGGAAAAAATTGCCTAAAATGGTTGTGTTTCATGTTTCATCGACGTACAGTGCAGTAATTCACGTCTTTTAGAATTTTTTGTTTTTCACACCTATTTTTGCGGCTCTCTCACGACTACACCATTGATCAGAGAAAAAACTTTTAGTACATAAAATGTAGGAAATTTTGTGTTCTTTAATTTATGTATCGATGACTTTTATGTAAAATCCATAATTTTGAAGTTTTTTAGAAAAAACGAAAAAAAGCCACGTTTTTTGCCAAAAAAAAGTATTTCCGGGGATAAATTTTGTTGGATAATGCCAGATTCGTGTTCAGCGACCCAAAAAACATAAAGGGAACCAAAAATCAAAACTACACCAAAACTTGCATTCATTTTTTACCAAATGCCTGGGCTAAATATAGAATCATAAACAAAAGTTTATGACCACTCGATGTCTATGATAAAATTATAAGATTATTTGCTATTCGCATTTATAATGCATAGTCCTTGCATAAACGTCTACATTGTTAAAAAATTCTGCTCTAGTTTAAACTAAATTTTGGTGCTCTGTAACTGCCACCATAACATGCTTAAATCTCGTACCAACGTTTGGAACTTATTACTTGAATCTCGTTCTAACTATTTGAACTATGCTTCAACAAAAACGCAAATATTTGTTCAAGATTTCGCCATCTTACAGTGACAGAGCATTAATATTGGTTCAAACCAGAACAATATTTAACAGATTTTTACATGATTTTTTGCATAGGATAGCTGAGGACGATCTACAACCGGCCTAGTTTTTACTTTTTCAATTTTTGTTTCAGATTTTCTTTAAAAAATTACTTTAACTTTCGAAACTGGTTTAAACCGGTTCTGAAACTGAAACTATCGTAATATAAAAAATCTGAAACCAAACTTGAAAAAGTAAAAACTAGGCCGGTTGTGGAGCGTCCTCAGATATCCTATGCAAAAAAAAATCATGTAAAAATATTAAAATTTGAGCGAGATATTTGAAAAGAACGCTCCCATAGACTTTACATTATCATGTAGGGAAGTTTACATTTCTTCCTTCCGCAAACAATGCTTTGCAGAATTTTGACTAAAAAAACAACTTTTCAACATAGTCAACATTCGCAAAAGCACTGTATATAAACGGATTTTTCGCAGAATGGTTCAAAGTTTGATTCTCATAATGGTAAATTTCACAAAGAGAAAGCGTCCATAATCTTGACATTACCGAATAAAACAATATAAAAGCGGAACACCCATGATTTTTCAAGAATCAATGTTCAGAAATACCTTAGCTGACATGCCAATTACAAGCTCATTCTCTGCGAGCAAACACGGAAAACCCAAATTTCAAAAGATAGTATGGGAAATAGTGGTTGCTACCTAAGCCAGCAAGGTGCACTAACGAACGAAGTAAGCAAGGCGTCGAGCACGTGACGCGATATACATACCCTTAAGGCATGGTGACGTCACTGCGACGTCGTTGTGAAGTCACATTGTGACCATCGATTGTCTATGTGACGTCACGTGACGTCGATGTGAAGTCACAGTGACTAAAATGTGAAGTCGTTATGGCCGTTTTAGAGCTCTTTTGTGACGTTTCACAAAGTGGTCACAATGTGACAAATTTGTGAAAAATATGTCATTTGTGACTAATTTGACATTAAGAGCACACACTAGTCACGAGGTAAAAGCCGAACGCTAATGTAAAGTCTATGGGAGCGTTCTTTTCAAATATCTCGCTGAAATTTTAATATTTTTACATGATTTTTTTTGCATAGGATAGCTGAGGACGATCTACAACCGGCCTAGTTTTTACTTTTTCAATTTTTGTTTCAAATTTTCTTTAAAAAATTACTTTAACTTTCAAAACCGGTTTAAACCGGTTCTGAAACTGAAACTATCGTAATATTAAAAATATATAAGTAAAATATAAGCAAAAAGCTGTGTTCATGTAGGAGTTTCTGAAAATAAATAAAGTCGGTTTTCAATGGGGAGAAAATGGAATGCGTGTCTGATGAATGTACTTAGAATTTTAAACAATAATTTCAGATCACCATCTCGAATAGCAATGTGGTTAGGAAAGTCCGTTGGGCGAACTTCTGGACTTATAGATTCTAACGCAACAAGAAAAACGAGATTATTTTTAAAAATACATTTTTACCTACACTGGTGGACAAAATTAAGAGATTGAAGGCATTTTCTTAAATATTTCAAGAAATGCTGGATAAAAATAAATGAAAATTGGTATGGATATAACTTATAGTATGATAATAATATGTGCAAAGCAAAAATTAAAGTGTCATTGATTGGCAAGAGTTATTGCCAACAGTCCAATGCGGACTAAAATTCATGATGAAACATGCAAATGAAAGCCAGGCTTGTATGGTGTGTGGTCGCCTCTAGTATGGTGTGAGGTTACCTCTGACAAATAGACAGCATACACAACGAGTATGCATGCTGTTAATAAGAGAGTTAAGGATTGCCTGCGGAAGACTCTTCCACTCTTCCATCAGAACAGTTTTTTACTCCGGAATGGTTCTGGGTGGGGGTTGACATCTCGCAACAGCCTTTCCAAGAGCATCCCAAGCATGTTCAATGGGGTTAAGGTCAGGAGATTTGGTTGGCCAATTCATTCGTCGAATATCCTCGCTTTCCTGATGCTCCTCAACCAGGTGAGCCCTAATGTGTTCGGGCATTGGCGTCCATAAAAACGAATTCAGGGCCATCAGCACCCCTTAAAAGACGCACGTCGGATTGTAGGATCTCTTGTCTGTACCTCTGGGCATTCACGGAACCAGTGTCAGACACATGGAGCGGAGTGCGAGTATCTTGCATGATCCCTGCCCAAACCATCAGTCCTCACCAGCATAATGGTTCCTTTCCATGATGTTACTGGGATGGTATCGGGTCCCAGGTTCTCCCCCATATGAATATTTGCCAAGAATCAGGTTGAAGACTGAATCTGGACTCATCTGTGAACAGAACATTAGCCCATTGGAGCTGTGTCCAGTGTTGGTGTTGTCTGCACCATTGTGCACGCTCTCTTTTCTGGAAGGGGTTGAGTGGGATGCGATTGGCGGGCTTCCTGGCATACAACCCTTCTTCACCGAGCCTCCTGTCAACAATCTCCGTGAAAACTTATGTTCCAGTGGCATCAGCAAGGTCCCTAGACAGTTGTGCCGCTGTAAACGTCTGTTGAGGAGTATCTGGAAAGCGAGGATATACATCGAATGGATTGGCCAGCCAAATCTCCTGACCTTAACCCCATTGAACATGCTTGGGATGCTCTTGGAAGGGCTATTGAGAGACGCCAACCCCCACCCAGAACCATTCCGGAGTTAAAAACTGCTCTGGTGGAAGAGTGGGAGAGTCTTCCACAAGCAATCCTTAACTCTTTTATTAACAGCATGCATACTCATTGTGCACGCTGTCTATCTGTCAGAGGTGACCTCACACCATACTAGAGGCGACCACATACCATACAAGCCACATTTTCATTGCCATCTTTCATCATGAATTTCAGTTCACATTTTACTGTTGGCAATAACTCTTGCCAATCAATGGCACTTTAATTTTTGCTTTGCACATATTATTGTCATACTATAAGTTATATCCATACCAATTTTAGTTTATTTTTATCCAGTATTTCTCGAAATATTTGAGAAAATGCCTTCCATCTCTTAATTTTGTCCACCAGTGTAGTTAACTCAAATATAACGCTCTGAAACTCATTGGTGATTTTCATTGTAAAATATAGAAAGGTTATTTCTAAAATCTCATTTAGAAAAAATCATTTATTAATTATTAAAACTAGTAATATACTAAATTTCAGAGGAAAACTTCATTAAGACTTGACATTTCGGCATTCACACATGCTACTTTCGACAACGGTCAACTGCTGCCATAAACATTCTATGGGCTTAAGCTGTTGTAAATATCTGTATAGAGAGAAAACGCTTGAGTTTAGTGGCTAAAATTTGTAAATTCATTCTTACCTGATCTTTTAGCTTCAGATATTTATAATATGTAAAAGGCAATCTGTATTTTAAATGTCATTCAAGAAATGTTCTTTAATAAAGATATTTTATTTTGTTCAATTCCTTTAGTCTTTACAACTAAATATCTTTATTTCTACTTCGATATAATCGATACAAGTATTAAATCCAAATTCAATCCTTAAAGAGTTTTGTTGAGAATTTCCTGTTCTCATGTACCTGAAAATCGCTTAAAACACGTATGTGGGACAAGGTATTTAGTTCTTTATTTGAACCTGCTGGCGTAAGTCTTAACAAATTCGTATTAAATGTGTTACACAGAAGCAGACGCATTAAATAAATGAATTTACTGTCCAAACGCATTTCTCCAGAAATTGGATTTTAAAACGTTTCAGTTAAAGAAGTATACAACAAATTACTAATGACTCTATTCCCAGATGAAGAGTATTTTTTTAATAAAACAGAATTGAATATCTTTCCAAGCTGAGGTAATTTTAATGTTTTTCATCAGAATCTGGGGAATTAAAAATTAAAAGAGTAATTTATTTCCTCAACTATTAAAAACATAATAAGTATATGAAATTTTTTATTTTAAATTAAACAGGATAAAAATGTAATAATATTTTGTTTATATGTTTAAAAAAATAATTTCTTTTAATATTTTGTCATAAAAAATATATCATCAGATATGTCTCTGTAATTATCTTCTTATATAGAACAGCCAATTAATAAAGTATACATCATTAATAATATTTTTATTTACAAATCTTTTTTCTTTTGGTTTTAAAGTTTATTTCAGTTTACATGTTTGTAAAAATTATACCAAAAATTTACGAAAAAATTCTTTAAATTCTCATAATTATTAGTAAAGCTGATATTATTGTCATCAGTAAGCTTAGTTTGATTTATTTTTTCATGATCACAAAGCGTACAAAATATCAATGAATGCATTCACATTGGTCTGCAACAATCATTGCAATTGGTTTTCTACATAATATTCCAGCTTTAGTGAATGTTTTCTGCATGTAAAAAAATTCAGTTATAAAATGAAAAAAATAGTAAATTAAAATTATGAAATCATTTGAAGGAAATGTTTTTTTATTGCTACTTAATGGTAGTGCAATACATTTCCAAATATCTTGCTATATTTTGTACTATTTAATACCCCAAGTTGATGAGAAAGTAAGAAGTGTGGTTTATTTTAAAATTGCTTTTTAAAAAATTGTAGAAATTTGCGGCATTTCATAAAGACGAAGAAAATAAAAAAATTTCATTTGTTATGTAAAAAAAATTAAAGATGGTATAACAAATGAGAGTATTTAAGAATGGTTTACGTAAATTTATTGAAGTAATGTGCTGTAACGTTCTGAATCTCCTCATTAGCACACTGTCAATAAAGGCAGATGTTAGCACGTGTAAATACCCTCTGACAAGTACGATACATTTGTGTATAATAAAACTTCAACTTTCCAATTATCTAAGCAATAAATTTCACTTGAAACCTCTCGAACTGACGAATAAAAAAATCGTATAAAAATCGTATTTCAGGCCAAGAACTTAACGTTAGACAGCTTGAATATAATAAATCTACACTACTTGAGCTGTCTGATTTACCCTCTTAATGATCGGCGATTATCAAAGAAAACTGCTTTATATATATGCAATTTCAAAGAGGCTCAAGGGAGGATTTTTGGTTTTGACTCTGAAGTGAGACGACTAGCTCGTCCGCCGGGGCGCAGACTGCCCCATAAGAAAGTGAAGTCCGTCACGGCCATCGTCTGATTGTTATAACTGTGAAAAGGCCAAAAACCCACGCGCAACTGTGGAAACAGCTGCGGACAGAGTACATAGTGTGCTCTTATTTGAATCTTACTTCTATATATTTTTTCCAATTCTAATTTTCTTCTGTTTTGCTGTGCTGTGTGTTGTTGTAAATAAAGCTTTGCCAAAAGTCATCCTGGATTTATTCATCAATACGTCACAGTGCTTTCCCTGATTAGATTTGGAAATTCATTGGTTAAGTTTAAAGAAGAGACCAAGTAGGTACGCCCTTACCCTTTATTTAAATAAATAATTTTTTCTATTGGATTTACTTCAAATTTTGTGTTCCGGTTTATTCTGATATGGTAAATTAAGGACTTTGATTACATTTCGAGATTAATTAGTTAAGTATAAAGGAAAAAGGATTAGGGAGTTAATTCCCCTTAATTTATCTAAATGGGTTGTTCGTGCAGAAATATCCGATTTGTTTCGAATTCGATACAAAGATTTATTTTGATAAGGTGCTTTCTGGATTAAATTTGGTATTTCACTGGCTAAGATAAAGGAGGTCACGAGTGAGGGCTGATCCACACCCTTATTTTATTCTTCAAGAGACATTATTCTTTGAAATATTAGCATAATATGCAATTAGTGTAAATAGTCTGTAAGCTTCTAGGAACATTTTTCATTTGTGTTTTTCAAGGATTATTCACAAATTTATGAAATTAATGACGAATAAATAATTTTTACATATTCGACAAATACCTAACTAAAGTAATTAATTACTGGCTTAGTAATAATCTTAAACAGTGCAATTTTGTCATCGAATAGTCTTACAAGAAAATTTTAATTGAATTATTTTTTTCATAATTTTCTGAAAATAATTGGCACATATATCATTTTTCTTTGAAATCTCCAAAGCTTCTAACTCTACATTTGTAAATTATATTTAAACTAAATAATTTAATTAAGCTGAAAATTTGCAAATCTGTGAAGAGTTAGAAAAATATATCAATGGAAGACAATTGTATTTTTTTTTCTAGATTGTTCTACTAATTTTTACTTAAAAAGATGCAGCATAAAAAAGTTCGAAGATTTATTTTTTGTTTCAGAATTTAAAATAGGTATAAAAACTAACAAAATACTTTCTGTAACAACTGTCTAATAAATAACTGCCTCAAACATCGACTGGCTATTGGTATTAGTACACATCCTAAAATCCTGTTACAGAAGAATTTTCTTCATGTTACATTATTTTATGTTTGGCAATTTTAGGGATAAAATGGAAATACACATTTAACAATGCCTTATCTGTCAGATCAATTTTAGTAATTCCATTTAAGGTAGAAAAAAGCTTACACTTGGAAATATTATCTAATCACGAATTGTTGTTTTGGTTACTTTTTTGAACATTTTTATTTAATTAAATTGTATATACAGTCGAGCCTCTATATAACGAAATCCATCGTTCCAGTAAAAAATTCGTTATATAGAGAAATTCGATGTATAGAGTATGATGTTAAAAATAGTATTTAATGTGTACATTTTGAACAAATATTATTTTTTATCTTTTTAATTAAGAATTTGAAATGTTTAAAAGTATATATTAACCTAACATTTTATTTCTTACTTATTTAAGCAGTTTCAAAAAGGATAAAAGACATTTATTTGAAAGCTTAATGAAAATCAAATGAGGAAGACTTACATAAATTTCAGAGGAAGAAATCTGTAATTTTTTGTTGTTTTGATTTTAAAATTACAATTGTTACGCTCTCAAAAAAAATTTCTCAAATTTTAGCAAGGAATGAAAAATTGTAGTTGATATTTTCCTCCATTTGAAGGTCTCTCTTATGTGCTCTCATTGATTCCTCTGTTATATGTGTAACAATTCAATTGACTGTGTTTTGAGAAGGATGTTGAAAGGTGTGTGGGAGGTGGGATGAACTTGTTAGATTTAAAGAATAAGGAGAGAAGTAATATTTATAAAAAAAAACCCTCTCCACTGAACGATAAATCAAAAATAAGTGATGGAAAATTGATTCCATATGATTTCGAAGCTTTTTTAAATCTTAATAAATTAAGATCAATTTATGAAAAAATTCGTTATATGGAGATAGATATTTCGCTATATAGAGTCTGTTTTTAATGTAATCATGCGAAAAGGGGACCGTTCTTACTAAAAATTCGTTATATGGAGAAATTCGATGTATGGAGTTTCGTTATATAGAGGTTCGACTGTATTTGGTGACTCTTAAAAGTTTATTTTACAAAAAAATGGATTTTTGAAATGGAATTTTGAAAAAAAAAAAAGATAGCTTTTTCACTAATTAAGATAAATGCACTTGCAGTGGTCCACTTACGACATTTTTAAAATTATTATTAAAGTGTTAGAGATTAAAAAAATATTTTGGAGGTCCTTGAAAAAACCTTCATGTATCAGGATAAACATTTAAAGTTTTAAAATATATATTTTTAATTAAAAATAAAAAGTGCTATCTTCTTCTATGACCCATTAACGAATCTAGTATATTTCTGATTCATTAACTTATAAGTTTTCGATTTATTCAACAAATTATTTATAATATAAGAAAGTGTATCAAAAGCAGTTTAATTCGAAATAAAATACAATATTAAAACAAAAATGCTTTAAATAAAAAAAAAATTTCCTTAATAAAATCACTAAGAATTTTCCAATAAATCTGTTTTTCAATGTGGTCTAGAAAAAAATCAAATGTACGAACAAATAAAGATAATGATAATAACACTGGTCAACAGCTGTTTTGGTGCCGGGGTATTTTTAGCTGATTTTATATGAATTTGATGTCCTGAATTCAAATATGGCATTAGTTTTTCTCTATCAGCTCACTTTTTTAAGATAAACAACTTTTTGTGAAATATATGTTTCATTATTTTAAGGTAAATCCATGTATTAAAAAATGTATGTAAAAATAAAATAAATGCAGGATTTTTATTTTTTATAATACACAAATGTTAGTTTTTATTATTATGATGTACACATATTCAAATAATAATTTTTTAATTATATTATACAAATATTTTTACTCACAAAAATAGAGAAAAACGTCACTGATGAAACTGATACTCATTGAATGCTTCGGAAGCTTATTTTCCGTGACATTCTGGAATATATTTTAGAACAGTGTCTTTTTAAACTCAAACTATAATCTGAAACCCTTTGCATATCTCATCTTTTTTGGTAGCGGTCCTCCATAGTCTTAATATTGTGGTGAAATCTTTCGGGCTGTTTATCACTTGTGACTTCTTTATTTTCAAGAAAATGCTGTAAGTCGCAATGTAAATAGTACACATTAATGCTTCTAGTACATCCAAGAGATTTAAAACTATTATGCTTTTCATTTAACAGTTCTACATAGATTTCTCCTTTGCATTTGCCCGGAATGTTTTTGTGAACTGCCACAAAAGAAGGCCAGGCTTTTTATTCAGCCTCATTCGTTGAATCTACGAAAGCAGGATCCTTAATCAGTTGTCTTATTTGTTGTCCGTTAAATATTCCTGCTTTAATATCTTCATAACTCAATTCGGGTGTTTTTACCTTATATATGCAAATCATAACCCGTTCTTATGGAGAATTTACACAAACTGCTTCATAGAACAGAGCTTATATGCATTGCAGAACATATGATTTTCTTTCGCCCAACTAAAGAGTTATTAATGACATTCCTTTCTCCAACATCCATGCTTTCTTTCTTAGGCCTCTCTTTTCTAATCTAGTGGTGTGTTTTATCCCTGCTATCCTAAAAATATAAAAACAATAGTATATTGTGTAACTTGTTTGCTGTCCAAGGACAATCATCTGGAAAATATTTAGGAAGAACTAATTTTTCTAACAGTCCGATAAATTCATGACAAAATACAAGATTGTTTTTTTAAAAGAAGAAGGGTAGTAGACAATTTTGTCTTGTGTCATAAAATGTAAGTTTGGCTCTTTGTTCTAATAAATTTTTGTCTTTTAATCTTGAAACCAACCAGTAATTCAGAAGCTTCTTTTAAAACATTGAAATCTCTTTTGAAATCATTTAAATCAACCTGGTTTAAAAAAATTAGGTATTGATGACGTCTCCTCATAATCACTGTTACCTTCACAGCTATCTAAAAGATGATTAGAAGGACAATATTCATCCTCACTAAGTTCTGGTAGCTGATGAAACGTTGGGATCGGTAGTTCCTCTGAGTGAGGAAGTGGGGTCTTGAAGACACTAAATCAGGATAAGTTTTCTTATTACAATTGTTTCGATTAATTCAAATAGTATTCCAGTGCTAGGTAGAAATAATAGTCATAGAAACGGTTTTGGAGTTTTCTCCAAACCACTGGTAAGCCGAATTTGAGACTTATTCTTTTCCGTCAGCTCACTGTCATAAATGTTCTGTACAAGTTTTACAGACCTGCTGTGGTGCGCAGATTTTATCCTGATCACCAAGTCTAATCCCAAAGTATCCAAATTAAGCTCTCTTTACAAAGTCAGTAACATATTTTCTGTGTTCTTTCAACTTTTATTCTCCGCATATGTAGCAAAACTTATCTGGATGATTTATACAATTTTTTCTACTTGAACTCATTTAAATTCAATTCTACTACGCAAACACAACAATCTACAACACTAGGAGTTTTACGTTAAATTGATACGAATTCTATCTTAAACACAAATATCATGGAAGTTCAAAAACTTTAGAAAGTCAAAGAAAGCCAGTTTTGAATCAATGGAGCGAACTCTGAAATTAACCTTATCTCTTGGAGGCTTTTACATTTGGCTTTATGGATGAGCGGCGCGAAATCATAAGCATGCGCAGATCCTCAGTTTTGCTTGCATATTTGTTTTTTTTCAAGATCTTGTGGTATTTCAACGTCCTTCTAATCGCCTTGAGCGTCGTTACAGGGCTATGTATCATAAGGTCAGTTTAAGTGTTCAAGGTCACTTTAGTTCTAAAAAAATCTTTAGTTCGCTTTGCATATCTAAAAAAGTAGAGCTGATAGAGAAAAACTGATTGCATATTTGGAATCAGCATCCCAAAAATATCCAAAATCAATTGTAAAATCTCAGGCACCAAAAAAAAAATTTTTTTTTGTAGGCCTGTGTAATAATATCAATAATATTTTTCCACATATTATAAAATGCTAACATTTAACGATATTAATGAATAATGTTTCTTACAATCGGTTTCGAGAAATGCGATTTTTTAGGCTAGTTGGATCTACTAAAAGAAACCTTTCTTCTATCATATGTACATCCTGATATTTCAAAAAGTAGTTACAAATATTAATGTTTCAATATTTTTATTTCAATACTACACGAATTTTCAATTTTATCTTAAATTCCTGCTTCAGTCAATTAGTCGGAGAAAAAAAAGTTAATATAGATCATGATACTTATTAAAATGAATAGTTTTTCCTTATTATATTGTCTTCAGCAAATAACCGGCTTTGCAGGACGCGACTTCCCGTCTCTGCATGAGCCGACGGACAATAGAACTTTGGCGAATCGAGAAAATGATGCAAATATAACCATCACAGCGCTCCTTTCCATCGGAATATTTCTAAATTCAATGAAGATCAGCTGGAAATAGACAAAAACAGGGCACAGAAAATTTGGTTCAATTTTATGCATAACATCCTACACTTCTGAATGGTACATTATTGAAAATGGCTCAGAAATTCTGTTACAGTGTTCCCTTCCGGCGAATTCATGGAAAACCTACTAGCCTTATTCAATTCTTTGCACAGACATCTCGTTCAATTCTCTGCATAACTTCATGGAATTTTCGGTGCTACAATATTGAAAATGACACAAAAATCGCCAATACAGCGCCCTCTTACAGAGCACTTTTTTTTCAAATCCAGGAAGGACTAATTGCCATAGCCAAATATTAATAGCCAAATATACATTTGGTTTGATTCTATGCAAAACTTCATACATTTTTCTGTGGCAAAATATTCAAAATGATACCAGAAACCGCTATTCCGAAGTCCTCTTTAGGCGAAATATTTCAAATTTGAAAAAAACCTGCTTGCCACAGCCAAAAACATGCTCAGAAAATTTGGTTCAATTCTATGCATATCTTCATACATTTTTTGATGGTACAATTGCGACACATGGATTGACAAAGAGACATTTTGTATAAACACCTTTTTGGAATCTCTGACACCTAAAATGTGAAAATCCACCAAAAATCGAAAGTTGAAAAAATTCACTGTGGCAAAAAATATTTTATTAAACCTTTTTTAAATTTTGAAATCATAAAAAAATATTTTAATCAATATATTTCATAATAATCTTCACTGTTTTATTCTTCATATTAAACAATGCAAAAATCAATGCAGAATATATATATATATATATATATATATATATATATATATATATATATATATATCGGCTAGGGATTTTTTTCATAAAAAATTAAGTTTTTAAATTACTTCGAAATAATTACTGTTATTTTGTTGTTGTTGTTTTTTCTTTTTGTTTTTTATATAGTGTTATTAAACACAAACGATGGATTATAATTAGCATCTAGTATATATTTTTTTAAATGTTAATAATGAAATAGCATAAAAAGGCGCAAAAAATTTGGTAACATTGCATATTTTATTAAAGTTTTATGTCTATTAAAGACGTTATTTTAAAAACGCAATATTAGAAGCCAGCATTTCAATGTTTTTTTTCTTATTATTTAAAATAATGTTTAAGTCTTGCCTTTATTTTTGCTCACTATTTTTATACACAGATTGTTTCATAATTTTTTTTAAATTTTTGAAAGTTGCTACAAAATAACGAAACAACGAAAAATTCCTTCAAATAATTAATTTCCCTGAACTGATCAAAAGCTATTGACAGTTTCTGAATGTTTGTTTATGAATACAGAGTTACCATAAAATTTTGCCTCTAGTGGCCATGGGTTCTAGGATAAAGGTTGTCATTTTGGATGGGTTCGAGAATGGGATGAAGAACAATTATCGCACTCGCACAATTACGATTCCAATAAGAAAATTTCGAAATTTTGAAGTGAAGACACCAAATTCGTTTCAATGAAAAATGTTCATCATGATAAAAACGAAACATCAGGGAAAATTTAACATAAGATGGCAACAAAGGAAATCAATATGAAAAAGCTTGTTCGACAGGCGGTAGAATTTTATTTGATGTAGAAAATTTTGACGCTATTAGAAAACTATGAGCAACAGTAAATCACTGCAGGAAGAAAAGGTATAATCTGCCATTTTATAGAATATTTTATACCGGTTTCACTTAGCATATTTTAAGATTTGTGAAGACTTTCATATAAACTTTAAAATATTCGTATAATTACTTAGAAGGTGTTACAAATATATGGAGTATATTATTTAAATAATTTAATATATCTCTGAGAATGTTGACGCCTTTTGAGAAATTATGTGTATATTTTAAAGTTTATATAAATAAAAACGTGTAAATTCCTTCTAAACACTAATATTTAAATACAGTAATTTGACTTCGTTGAAGATTTTCATGTACAACAAAAGATAAAAACCATAGGTGTATTCTGAAAGCCATTCATTCACGTAATGGAGGTATATGAGAGAGTCTAAAATTACTTCTTGTAGCACATGTGTCCACAATATGATCTTCTTAGCACTTGTTGTATTTTACCATTTGTGCGGCTAAAATACGTTTTTGGTGCTATTTAGGGCATTTTCCAGTGAAGATCATTTTGAGAGAAAAATAAATTGTATGTTGCCAACTGAAATTTTCAAAATGTGTTACTCTAACCGTAACTGTGAAAAGTCGATTGATGCTCTTTACGTCATCCTCGAATCTATGCTATAAAAACCACGTGCCAAATGATCCCTTTTTCTCCAACGGTACGATTCCTTGGGGCAAAGTAATTTTCTTGATCAAGCTTTTAAAATGTCTTTATACTAATCAAACTTAAAAAAATACTAGTTGTAATTATACTAATTATAATTAGTAGGTATATTGCTATTTCTAATAATTAGTTTAATTTATTTTTATAGTTCTAAATGTTAATAAACACGTCCTTTTGAATTCAGTTCTCAATCATAGAATGTAAAAAAAAATCTGTAAAGTTATTAAACTTTTTCTAGGAAACTGAGATTCTAAAAACTTATGAAACGGTAACAGCGAAAATTCAAGTAAAAGAACTGGTTACGTGAGATTTTCCTGTTACCGTTAAATGAAAAGTTCCAGGAATCCCTGTTTCCTAGAAAAAGTTTAGTAACTTTACAGATTTTTTTTTTTTTTTTTTACAATGTATATATTGAAAAATTCCGCCATTGATGAAGGTATGCATAAAAGGTATGAAGGTATGCGTAAAATATCGCAAAAACTAATCTACTATATATTAAAATGTTCTAACACTAAAAACCTTGTTCTGCCTATTTATATATTTTTGACTATAAAATAATTGTAAAATTTCGCAATGCAAAATCTTAAATTATCTATTATTTACTTTTAAAATATTTTTTTTAGCAGATTAAAAGAACTAATTATAACATCTAATTATACTTAGTGCGTAGATTGCGTTTTCTAATCATTAGTAAAATAAGAGTGATTATATTTATTACTATGCTGTAGTAAAGAAAACTTACCTTATTCTTTAAAATAAATCATACTGCTCAGCAATTGAGCTTCTTCAGCATTTTCAGAACTCAGTCATTAAATTTTCGTTTATGCTTTATTTCTGCCTCTCAAGTAAATAATTTTACTCTCGAATACATTTTTTGGAGAATCATTATATCGATCGAATATGATCTTCCTGCATTAATATAAGGAAAAGCGTCAACCATTGGATTTTTCAGGAAGCAATATGGAGAGTAAAATTATATGATAAGATCTCTTATTAAAGTTTTTGAATTTCAAGTAGAAAAAAACTATAAGGAAACTCACTTAAAGTTTTAGTATGTAAAATTCAGATAGATAGTATATTTTTAAAGTGGAAATAAAAGCCCACAATTAAATAGAAATAAAAAAAATTAAAGAGGAAATTTCACGGAAAATAATTTGCCCATATAACGAGGCTTTAAGATACTTTACTTTTCTGGAAATGAAACTAATTATGAATGTATATGAGGACAATTGTATATGGATATAATGAGCATAATGAGAATTTTACTTAAATTATATGTTTGTTATGTGCTTGGATAACATTTCTTTGTGATAATTTATGGAAAGCAAATGAATATCCAGTATTATTTAAAATAAATTATGTAACATATTAAATTTTCCTTGTGCCTGCTTTTATTTACAAGGATATGCCTTAATTACAAAACTATATATCCATATGCTAACTGCAGCTAGTCTAAGAAAATAATCAAATATATTGTAGATATGTTTTTTTTTTTCATAAATTGCACAAATACATTAATTGACAAATTTTCGCACTGAAGCATTTTTATTTATCATAGGACTAGCACGTTTTTTTAAGTTTCAAAGTATTTAAATAACATCTGATTTGAAAGCATTAGAACTCACACGAGAAAACTCTAAAATGAATATTTTTCCTTAAATCTGTTCCTTTAACTAATTCTAAATTTCCCCACATTAAGTCCTAATAATTCCTATCCAACTAAGCCATAATATCTCTATTCCATTTAAATCAAAAAAGGTGTTTACCCATAAAAATCCTCTTAAATCATATCTTATTAAATCCTGGTAAATTCTGGACAATTAAGTCCTAATAAGTTCTGTCCCATTAAGTCTTGCTATGTTTTTCCTGTTAAATCCTCACAATCTTGTCCCATTATGTTATGGCAAGTTTTGCTCCATTCCCGTAAGACATGGTGACGTCACTGCAACGTCGTTGTGAAGTCCCATTGTGACTTTGTGACCATCGATTGTCGATGTGACGTCACGTGACGTCGATGTGAAGTCACAGTGACTAAAATGTGAAGTCGTTATGGCCGTTTTAGAGCTTTTTTGTGACGTCACATTGTGACCACTTTGTGGCGTCACAATGTGACCAATTTGTGAAAAGTGTGTCATTTGTGACTACTTTGACATTAACATTGTGACGAACTGTGAAAATATTTTTAGAAAGTCACATCTTAGTCACATTGTGGTGGCATTTTCGTCACAGATGTGATGTGACCAAAGTGACTTACAGTGACGTCACTGTGAACATGCATGCTACCCTCATAGCATTCATGTTCACCGTGACGTCACAATGACGTCACTGTGAGTCACTTTGGTCACATCACATCTGTGACGAAAATGCCACCACTCAGTGACGTCACAATGTGACTAAGATGTGACTTTCTAAAAAAAATTTCACAATTCGTCACAATGTTAATGTCAAAGTAGTCACAAATGACACACTTTTCACAAATTGGTCACATTGTGACGTCGCAAAGTGGTCACAATGTGACGTCACAAAAAAGCTCTAAAACGGCCACAACGACTTCACATTTTAGTCACTGTGATTTCACATCGACGTCACGTGACGTCACATCGACAATCGATGGTCACAATGTCACAACGTGACTTCACAACTACGTTGCAGTGACGTCACCATGTCTTACGGGTATGAGGGTTACGTTCTGGCAAGTCCTGTCCCATTAAGTCTGATGAATCCTAGAACATTCAGTCCGGTTAAATCCTATCCTATTAAGTCCAGTCTCCACATTAATTCTTGTAACTATGAATATAAAATTCTATTGTTATTTCCACAGAGATTTCGATTACCACCAGGTAATCTATTCAAAACGTAATCGGATTTCATTAAAATTTGCAAAAGAACTAACTCGCACCTTTTTCTCAAAAGAGAAATCGTAAATGTACACTTTGAAAACATGTGCAAGAAACATATACTTCAAAGTTTATATCAGATAAATACTCGTGCAAACAGAATACAAACATAGTTGCCAGTGATATTCCTGATATCTATATGCACTATTTGTCTAAAGACCGGCCACTCGCAATTTTATATATTTTGTTAAATATCTAGTAAAATACATGAGGAATTATTCTGAAAATCCAAGTGTGTAAACAGAATAGTACACATCATATATTTACGTGAATATTTTTCCTCGAAATTCTATAGGGGACAGTCAAAAAATTGAAAAACACAGATTTTTTGCATAACGCTGTCAAAACTAATGTAACAAAAGCATCCAAACTGCAGTTTATGATTACTTGGCTAATTGTACAAGAAGCAGTCCGAAAATATGTTTCCTCTGGCGTCATTGGACAGAAGTGTGTATGGAAGTCAAACAGTATAATAGGACATGAGATACGACACAACTCTATTTGTCAACCTAAGTTCCAAGCACGTTGAGACATCTGTCATACCACTTGATAAGATGCAAAAAGTCCTAAAGAAAAACCTCAGGGCTTTTCTTGCGGACGAGCCATTAAACGCTTCTTCCGTATGTAAAGCACTGAGATTTTCCTGCAGGGCTTTTTGAAGCTTATCAAGCAACATGACAAATGTTTCAAAAGTAATTATAATTATATTTAAAAATAAAGATATGTGTCTTATCGTTAATGTCTCGTTCTAATTTTTGGCTTTCATATACAACTCTGACCCAGTCGACCAGGAAATCTTATTTTCAGTCTCCTCCTTGCAATAAACGGTATTTATTTTTTATGAGGATGCCGTGTATACTCGTCGAGAAATTAAGGATTTTATAAAAAAAAGTCCGAAATTTTTTTTAAGTTTTGTAATTTTTTGATATAAAAAAAATGAGAAAATATGATAAATAATATTGTACATAATATCCTGCAATCAGAATTAAAGAATAATAAAAAATGTAGGAAAAATAACTAGGTTTACTAAATTTTTTACTGCGCATGCTTCACCGCAATTAAAACGTAATTTGCATAATGGGCTAGCTAAATGTATAGAGCAACTTTTGCAAAAGTCTCAAAAACATGGCTTGAAAATTCTGAAAATAACATTCGGTAGAATAAGTTCAAAATCCATTATTCCCAAAATGAAGCAGAAAGATGAGGGGCTGTATCCATATATCCATTGGTTAGTATTAATATAGCATGCACAGTATCTCACTTACTACTGTATTTCACTTATGTCCTAATATTTATATATATACATATATATGTATAATTTTATGAAGGTGTCATATTAGCAATCATTAATAAAAATTAATATTTTTTATATTTTAAATATATACTTTAAAATAAACTATCTACGCCAAATGTTATTATAAGAAACATAAATAATTAAAAAAAAATAATAAATAATAAACCAGTATAACAAATATATCGGTTAGTTTCTCAAAGACAGTAATATTATAAATGAATTAAACATACTTTACGAATTTTATCTAAACTTTGTAAATGGGAAATTAGTCAGTTTAATTTTTATTTTTAAGCATTTATGTTTATTGTAATCACATTTAGTATAAGCATTTTATATAAAAGATCAAAAGTGATTTTTTTCTTACATTATTATTAAAGTTTCATTAACATAAATAAAATTGATTTCTCTATATTGTTTTGAGATAAAAATAGACGTTCGCCTATGTGATTTATTAGTTGCCACTATTTTTGAGTGTAATACAAGTATATAGTTCTTCGATCATTTTGAAATATTTCTGTACAATCTCATACAGACACTCTTGGTCACGATTGAATCTCTTACTTAATTTGCAAATTTATAATAAAATTAATTAAAAATTAAATTTATGGATAAAATCTTCGTTTTCTCAAAACAACTATGAATAAGCAGATATTTGTTTGTAAATACTATCCGTTATTTATAGGAAGGTTACCATTTTGATTTGCCTAATTTCTTCCCTTATACTTAACTTCGCCTACATAAGCTAAAAATCAACTTTAATCTTCCTATCTAAGCTGAATTTCTATAAAAATACTGACTGTATTTGTCAACTGTGCTCATTTGACAACAATCTCTTTGAAATAATCTCAAGAGTTGGGAGATGTTTTTAAAAGAAATTTTCCTCAATACTCATCCCATAATGCCTATTAACATACATTAAT
Source organism: Maratus speculifer (assembly GCA_964019185.1). NCBI lineage: Eukaryota > Metazoa > Arthropoda > Arachnida > Araneae > Salticidae > Maratus > Maratus speculifer. Next base: position 12,333,068 of record OZ025297.1, on the reverse strand, counting down.
TGGTACCTGATCAGGTATTTTTCGTAAACATTTAAAATGGAATGGTCTAAGAAAGTTTTTCAATTTTATATAAGCAGAAAAATATTTAAGTAATCCTCTAATGAATGATATTTTATCTTTAGAGGGAAGGAGAAAATGTTCAAATTCTATTCTTTTACACTGTAAAAAAAATCTGTAAAGGTACTAAACTTTATCTAGGAAACTGGGATTCCAAGAACTTTTCCTGTAACGGTAACAACAAAAACTCAAGTTTTAGAATCGGTTACATGGATCTTTCCTGTTATCGTTACATGAAAAGTTCTTGGAATCCCAATTTCATAGGAAATGTTTAGTACCTTTACAGATTTTTTACAGTGTACTTATAAAAAAGACTCTGTGAATGTGAATATTTTATTTTTAGAGAGAAGGAGAAAATGTTCGAATTCTATTCTTTTAATTATAAAAAAGACTCTGTGAATGTGTGAGAAATGTTGCTTTGTTTGAAAAAGAAAATATTGAACTACTAAAAGAAAGAAAGTAAGAAAACGAAATTTACTTTATACAAAATCCAAAGAAAGAGGGATAGGATTATTTTCGATTTGTTTAGCTTTTTCAGTTCCTTGAAGTACAGGGTGGTCATAAAAAAACTTTGCCGATATACGAAGCTCTAGTGGCCAGTCCGATCAACCGATCGAAATGAAATTTCAGATATAGCTATTCAGAAGTATGAGCTCGAGATTCTGTGAACGACAACAAAATGGCACTCATGGTTACGGTTATAGTTAAAGAAACTCAAAAATATCCAATGGCAACACCCTTTTTTTTCATCGCAAAATGCTCAGCGCATGCGAAAACCCTAAAGAGCGTTGGAACCGTACGTGTATCGCAAGAAACGGAGATGTTATGCACGAACAAAATACCGTTCTGGGAATCCTCCCCCCCCCATAGAAAAAACTCGATTGGGGAGCAAGGAGGAAATTTGCATATGACGCAGAGTCAGTACACTAATCTCTGATTACAACACAAATCGGAGAAACTAAAACTGTCATTTTGATTAAACATTTTCCACATGGATGCCATCACAGGCATGGCACCTATGTGAAAAATGTGTAATATAATCCCCCTAAGATGGAGGGGATTTCCCAGAACTGTTTTTTGTGCGTGCATAACATGTCCGTTTCTTGCGATACACGTGCGGTTCCAACGCTCTTTAGGGTTTCCGCATGCGCTGAGCATTTTGCGATAAAAAAAAAATAGGTGTTGCAATTGGAAATTTTCGAGTTTCTGTAACTATAACCGTAACCGTGAGCGCCATTTTGTTGTCGTTCACAGAATCTCGAGCTCATATCTCTGAATAGCTATATCTGAAATTTCACCTTGATCGGTTGAGCCGACTGGCCGCTAGATCTCCGTATATCGGCAAAGTTTTTTTATGACCACCCTGTAATATGTCTAATGTTATCAGAATCAGATCATCAGCTTTGGATGGATAATACGGTTGGTTATGTAAGATAAAATCGTTTATATGTTATTTATTTATTTTCCGAATATCATGTTACATGCTTTTATACAAAAAACAGAAAGGCGGAATATTTTGAAAAAAAAAAAAATACAGGGCATAAAGAAGAAACATGTAAAAACTCTAAGGCATATTTTCTATGTGTAAAAAAAGAGAATTTTGTTTTTGCATTTATAATAAAAAAGGACAGGGCATTGCGTTCTGGGAAAAACATCAAGCAAGTAGATTAAGAAACATGAAAACAAAGGAAACAACCCGGGCGTACATATTGTTATTAGTAACATAAATATTTAACCTAATAAATCAGTCATGAAATAAAGTAAAATAATTTTCTAAATCATTAAGAGATTTATTGCTATGATAATAATTTACTATATCGTTAAGTACGATTTATTTATATTTTAAACATTTCCTAAAACATTAAGTGTGATATATTACTTTTTTTGTTTATAATTTAATTCTAAATGTCGACGGATTGACGCTTTTTTATTTAATTTCTGACGTCATATTATCTCTGTGGAAAATGTTATTGAATAATTAGTTGTTGATTAAAATGTTGAAAGAATAGCAAGTATTTTTTTCCGTTTCTTTTGATTTATTGTGTGTAAAACGAACGTAGTTTCTATTGTGATACTGCAAATGTTATTGTTTTTTTTTTTATCCTGTTACATATTATCAGATAGTTTGATTAAGTTGAAAGAACTAACACTTATCGACACCGTAAAGAAAATATCGCCGTCAAGGGGTGGATAACACGTTCCAACCAAAGATTTTTTAGTTAGAAACAAAATTCTTTCGGCATTTATATTATTTAAAATTAGGAGGGGGTGATAGACATTTTAGGGTATGTCCTTTTTCCTTCAAATCACAAAAACTTCGTGAACATATTATAGAAATTTCCTAAAATCTTCCAATCTCAGCCTTCAAATTTCGGCATTTCCAATATTTTGTCTTAACAGAACTTTACGTATTAACGATTTTTTTTTAGAGTGTCCATATATTTGAATAAATGTTAAAAATTAAAAAATACTAACATAAAATTTTGGTATTATATCTGAGAATGTATAAAATTTGTTTGAAAAAAAAAATATTTATATATGCTTGTATTATTATTTCTGAAGTTGTGTAGTTAATTATATAAACGTTTTCAAAAATCATAGTTCTCGCTATCTCCTAAGTAAATATCTATTACTTAAATATAGTTTTGTTTGCACTGAAAGAAGCGTACCGCAACAAAAGAAAATGTTAATTAGGAATTGCAATTTCCATTGATAACCTGAAATCTGACAAATGCGCAAAAGTATTTCAATTAGTATTATTGCGTGCACTGCCATTTTAAAGAATTGAAATTCATGAACAAACTAATTAAGAAAATGTGAATTCCTATTCAAGGTTCTTCCACATTTCATATATTTATAATCAGTTTTCGAATTTCTACAAATACCACTTTTTTAATTCAGGTACAATATATTTTAAATCTAAACTAGTATTGAACTTATATTATCCTTTGTTTGATATTTTCTTTTAATGAATAAAATTATTTAATGATGTTGAAATATAGAAATTCGTTAAATCAATGAAATTTAATTTTTTATACTGCCGATTGATGCTGTGTGTTTTGTTCTATACTACAATTAGCATTTAAATATTTTTCAAAGTACATTCAAAGAATAAAATTACTCATTTATATCATTCATCCTTACAGTTTGTGATGTTTTTTCATAAAAATTTATTACTGTTGTACATATACGTTACAAAATAATAAAATGTGGTAAATAAATATCATACATCTATTATCAGACTATTTATGCATTTTATTACTTGCATGCATACTTAGAGTCGTGAATCAATATTTTATAAAATATTTTTATTTTATAATTTCATAATTTATTTGTATGTATTCAGAAATTTATGCAGTACATTTCCTTCAAGAGTATCTAGTAGGAACAAAAACAAAAGCTTTCAATCCATAAATAAATAAAAGATGTCTCATATTTAATCATATGCTATTCAGAGCCTTTTTAGGGGAAATGTTACATACGTTTACGGCATTCGTAACACACTATTTTGGCCTATGGTGAAAATTTGAGCGTAATTTAGTTGTAAAAGTATTCGGTTCGATTTTAAATATTCTCAATATTTTTTCTGTACTTAAAATTGAATTTAGTTTTACCTTCAAGAAATATACACAGTATGCGCTTTCTTCTTAAATTCTTTCAACTGAAATATAAAATCATAAATTTTCCTTAAACGTTTCGATTTATTATTGAAAAATTATAAATTTTGCATTGCTATCCTAGTTCGTAATATATTTGTAGTCATAAAACAAATTGTTGAAATACAATATAGTACAAAGTTTTACATTGAAATTAATTAATAGGACTAATATTTGAAACCGGAACGTAACCTATAACATACGAGAGAGAATTGTATAATATTTTAAAGGTAAAACAGAAAACATGAGGTTGAGGAATTCACCGATCGCTCTCTAACTCTTTTAAAAATGTCACGAAAATTTTCCTCTGTTTATTAAAACTACATTTTTTTTTTTTTTTTTTTTTTTTTTTTTTGTCAAATTAGAATGCTCCATTGGCGTTTATGTAACGTACTCATTTTTCAGAAATAGATATTTTTTAAAAACAGAAGTAATTTTTCAAAATATTAATCATAGTGTAAGCTATATTTTATTTTTGATATTTGTAGACCTGTATAATGCAATATGTATAACTGTTGCAACAGCTTTTTCTATATTATAATATAATCACTTCTAATCCAATTTTTCTATTAACCGAGAATTAGTTATCCTCCCGTAAGACATGATGACGTCACGGTGACGTCGTTGTGAAGTCACATTGTGACTTTGTGACCGTCGATGTGACGTCACGTGACGTCGATGTGAAGTCACTGTGACTAAAATGTGAAGTCGTTATGGCCGTTTTAGAGTTTGTTTGTGACGTCACATTGTGACCACATTGTGACGTCGCAATGTGACCAATTTGTGAAAAGTGTGTCATTTGTGACGATTTTGTCATTAACATTGTGACGTAATTGTGACGAAAGTGACAATGCTTTCAAGTCACATTGTGACCAAATTGTGAAATACAGGGTGAGTCCAAAATCATGGAACAAACTTTGAGGGGGCGGTAGGACTCACTATAGCAAATAATGATGGCACAGAAATATATGACCGGAAGTGACCCGTCAAGACGCTACACTAGTCACCAAAAAAGACCCGTATGGTAATGTTATGTCTATGGGGGGGGGGGGTGTTGTTTTCAAATATCTTGCTCAAATTTCTATATTTTACATGATATTTTTTCCATAGGATAGCTGAGGACGATCCACAACTAGGCTAATTTTTACTTTTTCGATTTTGGTTATATTTTTTTTATATTACAATAGTTTCAGTTTTAGAACCGGTTTAAACTGGTTCTAAATTATTGTGGGCTCTTAATCTGTAACCAAAATCAAAAAAGTAAAAACCAGCCCAGTTGCAGGTCGTCCTCAGCTATCCTATGGAAAAAAAAATATGCGAAAATATTAAAATTTTAGCGAGATATTTGAAAATAGCGCTCCCATACACTTAACATTATAATCCGTGTCTTTTACAGTGACTGTGTGGCGTTTTAACGCGTCACTTCCAGTCATACATTTCTATGCCATAATTATTTATTATAGTGAGCTCTACCACCTCCCTTAAAGTTTGTCCCATTATTTTAGACTCACGATGCAGATCGTTTGTGACAAAACTTTCGTTAACACTGTGATGATTCTGTGACGATTTAACTTTTCTTAACGATTCTCTAACAATTTAAAAGAAACAGGATCTGCTGAAGCTATAACTCCACGCCATGTTCTGTTAAAATAGGGTTTGAGTCCTAAAATCATATATTGACAATTTATGAACAAATACTGTATAATATATAAAATAGTTACCTGCAGTAAGGAGACTTTCTTCTAAATTAAAGTTAAAAATTCGATTTACCTCACATGCCTTACAACTCTGGTGTTGTTTTTAAAATTTGAAAAATATTGCCTTTCAAAAATATTTATATATTTTCCCCACATGCTGAAAATTGCATAGCTTCAATTTTATTTATAACTGACACACATTTTGTAATATGCTGTTCAAACTGTTTAATCTTTTTGAACTTTTTTAAAAAAAACTTTTACTCGCTTTAATATCCACAAATTTCAGCACATATCTAAAACTGTACAGCTTGCCAATATTTCTGACCAATAATCCTGATGTCTATAAATATATAGGGTGGATGCTCCAGTGTTGGCCACATTAAGAGAAAAGTTGAAATGGAAATTTTATAGTTTTAGACTGAATAAAGCATATTAAATCGCAATAACAGTATTCTTTAGTAAATTTAGTTGTCTTTCTGTTAATTATAATAACTTTCTATCAAATATTTTAGATTGTAATAACTCGTTAAGTAATTTCTTTCAATTTGCACCAGTTTTGGCCACCCCTGCACCAGTTTTGGCCGCCCTAATATCTTGTAATTTTGCAAACATTTTAACTGATAATAAGTAAAAATAAAGCATTTTTGTGCAAAATCTGTTTTACCACACAGATATTTGTTTGCTGTATAAAAAAGATTTGCATTTTTTTAAATGAAATCATAAAAACATCGAATAAAATATACTTAAGCTGATTTTAACTGAACATTTAAATTTAAAAACAAAAAATATATTTAATTCATAAAAAAGACTTATAGGACATAAAAAGCTTATTTTGACATTTTGCATATTTTCATTTATATATATCATATGTTATACTATACCAATATTTACAGTTATATGACTAGAATCTTGAAATTATTCCATTTTTACATGAAATAGTATTTTGACAATCTCTAAAATCCATTTTTTTCAACTGATTTTAAACTTTAATTCCTCGTACTTAGCTGCCTGTCAGCCTAATCATTTGGAGTTAGTTTTCTTCAAACCTTAGATTTCCTTGTGTAAATATTGGCTAGGATCTTAGAAAGACCTTCACAGAGGGCATCGCCCTTCTTTTTTGGCCCATATCTCTCATATAGATAATTGGCCATCATAAATAGCACAACCCTATTACTTGAGATTCAAAAATAGTAAAAACTGGTCACCATTCTGTAAACTTGTGTTGCAAGGTAGAACAAGATACTACAAAACTTAACCATCTTGAAAAGCTGACAATGAATTTTGAAAAGCCATAATTTTACTTCCTATCTTATAACAGTGTTTAATCTAGACCATTTTTAAGAGTACAGAATTGTCTTTTTTAAACTTGTTAAAATGAATCCTATTTATAGTATAAAGATTTTCACATTATTTCTTATTTCTAAATTCATGTGCTTGAAATTTTGCAAAAGTTATGCAACTTCCTCATTTTGTTTTGAAAAAATACAAGAAACCACTAAATCATGCTGTAATTTTATTGAACTTTTAAATTTATAAGTCATAAAACATTTCTAAATATATTGCTGAAATTTTCACTATAATTAGTCTTGTGGCCAAAAGTGGAGCATATTGTTGTGCCATTTTTGGCCACACAATGGCCATAACTGGTACACATAGCAAATTTAAAGCACGTACTAGCACGTAAAGCTAGTAGTTTTGGCCACCCCTACTTTAAGCTGTAAAAATAATTAATTTAAATATGAAATTGCAACAGAGAGAAAGCCTACTTCATAAAGCTTCATAGCAATCTGTTTCAGAACAAATAAAGTTCGATAAATCCCTAATATTGAAAGATTGTGAAAACTTGTTACCTAAGCAAAAACCTTAATATATGTGAGTGCACACTATAGTTTTACACTTTTTTTTTTTTTTTTTTTTTTTTTTTTTTTTTTTTTTTTTTTGCAAGTCATTTTTTATCAAAAAATAAACAAATGGGATTGAAAATAATAAAAGAGTGTTAGATTAAGGAGTAAGAATGCATATAATTTGTTAAAATCAATTTACAGCCTAAATAGAGGGTAAATCATTCCAATGTGGCCAAAACTTGTGCAGTTGCCAAAACTGGAGCATCTACCCTATATCTTTTAATTATCTTTTGTTGTAATTTTCCCACTGATTGAAAAAGTGTCCAGGTCAGGATTCGAACTAAGCAGTCTTTCGCGCAAATTGTCAATACTTTGTCGACTGAACTATCCTGGAAGAATCTGACGCACACAATTCACACAGTGAATACGAACGCATACTTATCATTATTATATATAACCCTATGTAATAATACTTTAATTTTTTTTTCAAACTACTCGTATGATAAATGCATACTATTCGTATGAGTATATAATGATATTTCTCCGGGTGAATTGTGCGTGCTAAGTTGCTCTGTTGGAAGAGCATTGGCAGCATACATCGAGGGTCTCTAGTTCGAATCCTAATCTAAACATTTTTTTACTCATTTTGGAAAATTAATATTCGTTTGATTAATTTACCAAATTAAAATCATTCTGTTAAATATAATATAGAATTATCTTTTGATAAAACTACGTGAAGTTTATGCGCAATATTTGTAATATACAGATTTTATTTAAAAATCGAGTACTAATGAAGATGAGGCAATTAGTTCTAGTATTACGCTTAGTTATTTCCTTACTATAGTGGCCTGTGCGCATGTATGATTACACCAAGGTTTAAATTCGTAGTTAAACTCATATATATATATTGTATATGTCATATAGTGTAGATGTGCCGGTAAAGGTCATCCTTATGGAATTTATTTTTAAAAAGTTTCCTTATTAATAGTTATAATTATTAGATTTCATTTTTTTTTCGTATTAGATGAATCTATTAATAGTATTTAAGTATTCTCAGTCTCACTTCCCAATATTAGACAAAATTTTATTGAAAATAATAGAAATACATCAAACACTAAATTTTTCAGTAATGTACATCCCACAAAAAAGTACATGTAATTGTTTTTATGACTATTTAGAACCAGGATTTAATGAACACATACTAATGGAACAAAATTGTTATTTTCAGCACCATTTAACAATTAAGATATCAAAAATTAATAAAATAATGCGATAATTACTCATTTTTTAAAATCAATAATTGTTATTATCACAAAATCAATATCTTAATTATTTTAGATACATGGTTTAAAATAATAAATGTCATGGAATTACAGTTATCAAATTTTTGGGGTTATGAGAAATTCAGAAAGGTAATAAAAAAGTTTTAAAAAATTTGTTTTTGCAATATTAGTGCATAAATTAATATATTTATCACTATTTTCAACAGTTAAACAACCCCAAACTCCTTTATATATTAATTATAACGTTAACTTTTGATTATGCATACATTTTTAAATTTATTAATATTTGATTTTAACCATGTAATTAAAAAAATGTGATTAAAGTGCATTTTAAAAATAATGTTATTAACTATTTTCAAATCGTTGACATGCTGTTCCGTATTTCAACAAAATAAATGTTAAATTTATTGAATTTACTAAGGTAAGTGGATTCAAAAAAGTTAAATTAATATGATACTTATTCCTTTTATAACATGTTTTTTACGAAATTCACAGAAATCATTATAAAAAAAGCAGGAAAAATAACATTTTCTTACCTCTTAACGGCATTATCCTCTAATTCAAGTTTCATAATCCAAATAGCGAAGATAATTTCGAAGTCGGAATGTCCGAATGAAGTACATTGACATTGGCGCGCTCATATTAACGAAACGCCACTGACAATGTATTTTTTTGGACCGGCATTTTATATAAAATGTCAACTGATCGCATTTCTGCATAACTTTTTAAAAATTTTCAACTTACGTACTAAATATACACGCATAACATCATAACAAAGTTACTAGAGCAGCTGGCCTAATATTCTAAAGAATAAATACACTAGTGTCAACTATTCTGGTTGTTGCCAAACGATATTTTTTAAGCAGGTGATTTTTTGTTATTATTGGTTGTTTGAGCTTCGAAGATTTATAAGTTGAATGCGCATGCGCATTAGTTTTATGAGGGTATCCCTAATTAAAATTTTGAGTTAAATTTTTTTTTCACGCATTTCTATTTTACTTTCAATTAGTTTCAAAATGCAGTGGAACTTTCATTTAACGAAGCGCATATTTAATGAAATTATCTACTTTTTTTAATTTTCTGTTGAACCTTCTTTTAGAACGCAATTAACATTTAAATTAATATTCATATTAAAAAAAATTCTTCTTAGCAAAATTTGTTGCACTTCCGTGCATGCACAATATTCAAAAGGATAGATTGCTGTTAAGATTGATTGGTGAATATATTTCAGCGGATTGTACGAATTGAAATTATGTATTTATTTTATCTTTTAAATAAAAAGGAAAAAAATGCGAAAATTTTTCGATATGCTAAGAAAGGGATTCTAGTTCCGCGAAAATATTATAGGTCCATTCTCTGAATACTTAAAAAAGATGCGAAAGTTTTTATGAGTGTATCTTTCATAAGAGATCGCACACAAAGTAATATTCGAATTTTTTTTTTTAATTTTTCGATTTGAAATACAAGAGAAAACGAGAATTAGAACGCTGCGATTCAGTTTTTGTTTCCCTTCCTTTATTACGCGGTTTTTTAGATATTATACTAATGATTTTTTTTATGTGGCTATATTGCATAACAAAAAGTACTATCCAAATTAAAACACAGTTTTATAATATTTCCATTTTTATTTGTAGTTTACTATACAAATTTCATGAATTTTCGTGGATTTCTATGCAACGATATTTTTTTCATAACGAAGCATTTAAGTGTAACGAGAAATTTCCTTAAATGGAAGTTTCACTGATAGGTTCATTGCTGGGTGCTTAGTTTCATATGATGGGAGGTTTATCTCATATATGTGATATGACGTACATGTTACATGCAGTGCATGTAATGTGTGACATAAGAGCGATTGCACAATATTCTTCTGCAATGCCAGAAAACACGTTTTTTTACCAGTAAATAACATGGTTTGGAGAATTTTTGTAATTTTCTAAAGTTTTCTAAGAAAGTCACATCTGAGTCACAATGTGACGTCACTGAGAGGTGGCATTTTGGTCACAGATGTGACGTCACATTTCAGTCACAATGTGACGTCACTGAGGGGTGGCATTTTGGTCACAGATGTGACGTCACATTTCAGTCACAATGTGACGTCACTGAGGAGTGGCATTTTGGTCACAGATGTGACGTGACCACAGTGACTCACAGTGACGTCACTGTGACGTCACTGTGAACATGCATGCTATGTGGGACGGGTAGTTAAACTAATTGATATCCATTCATTTCATGCTTTACTGTGTCATTTTAAAGGCTGCCTTGCTCCCATTCAGATTTATATGGAATATATTTACTGCAAAATAATACGTGGATTTAAAATAAATAATAATCATATGATATAGCTGGGATATGGCTATATCGTACGATAGCTATATGTGTTCACCAAAGAGTCCATGTAAAAAAAATAATAATAATAAAGGCAGCTTTGCTTGTGGTAGGAAGAAATGTAAGCCTGGTGATCCAACCTAAGCGTTTAAGAAAGAAATCTGGATTGCTTCACTAACACGAAGCATATACTACCTCTGACAATAAAGTTCGGTAAATGAATTCAGAACGACCGATCTGGCAACACTGGGGAAACAAATCGCTGCACCTGCATAGAGGCAAATGTTGACCATCTTCCCCCGCCGTTGTTCAGTTGAGCGTCATTTTTGTTCTGTGTAAGACGTGTTTTACTAAATGCTTGTTCAGTATGTTGGTTCTTAACTAAGAACAGGAAAATAAACGAACAAAAGATCAGTTTAAAGTTTAGTTTTAAGTTTTGCAAGGCACCTAAAGGAATTCATGAGGGGTGGTGTAAAATGAACATCCACCATACTCGCCAGATCTTAGTCCTCCAGTTTTCTTCCTGTTTTCACGAATCAAACTCTCTTTGAAAGAGATTTGACCATATTGCTGACATCTAACGAAACGTCACGAAGCTTTTGAACTTCATCCCAAACGAAGACTCCTTGCGAATTTCCCAGGTAATGTATATCAGATCTCAGCCATGCATAGTTATAGGAGATGACTATTTCGAAGAATAGTATGGTAACTTTCGTTGATATTTCATCTACATTAATGTTACAGGATGATTCACCGAACTTTATTGTCAGAGGTAGTATTTTTATTTGCAATCATGTTATTTTATTCCAGTCTTAAATTTTTGTCTGATGCACCTCTTAATATCCGGGTTTGGGCGCAATGCGTCTGGCAAGCGTCTTTTTTATTTCTCATTGGCCCCTTCTTAACTCAATTCCAACTATCTTAAACTGACTAATTGCCTTCATTAAGAAGAACAAAAGTGGAATATTTGAAATCGAATTTGACAAAACTCAATATATAAAAACGAGTATAACGCTAAATTTTAGAGACAGTTTTCCCTAAGGCTTTACAGCTTATCTAACATGTACACATTGTCGGACAGAGGGTTAAAAGCTGCAATTGACATCGAAATATCTTATACTTTGTCACAAGCTGTATTTAAAGAAACCCAAAAGTCTCAGAATATTAAAGAAAATTTGAAAATTCACTCTTATTTATCACATTTACTTTAAATTTTTAAAATGCGAAAAAGAAAACCCATACTTTAAATGACATTCATGAAATTTTCTTTAACAAATCAAAAAATGTTTTTTTTCAGTTTCTTTAAGCTTTACAAGCGTATTTTTTTATTTTTTCTTTACAAACATAAACTCAAGTATTAAATCGCATTAAAACTTTTTTAAAAGTTCTCTTGAGACTTTCCAGTTCTCTCATCAGGAACTAGCCTAAAAAATAAATTTAGTGGCGAATGAATTTATGTTTTTTTGTTGTTCTTTGTTTGTTTTTGTTTTATAGACATAAGTTTTAATGAACCGAATTAAATGTACTCCTTAAAAACAGACGCATTAAATCAATGAATTTACTGTCCAAAATACATTTCTCCATAAATTGGATTTTAAAAGGTTACTGTTAAAGAAGTACATAACAAGTTACTGATGTCCCTAATCTTATATGATGTTTATGTTTTGTTTAAAAGAAGAATCAAATATATTTCAATCCTGAGGTATGCTTAATGTTTTTTATCAGACTTTTGGGGATTTAAAGATTTACTTCAACCAATTTTAGAGGCAAGGCAAACGTTTGAAATATTCAATTTTAAAAGATGCAGAATAAAGGAAAAAAATTTCTTTTAATTAAAGTTTTTAAATTAAAATCTGTTGAATTGTAATTTTTTGAATATTTTATTATTAAAACAAAATATGTAACAGTGAATATAAAAACTTTAATGACAACTAAAAATTGTAAAAAGTTTGATAAATTTAAAATGCGACAATTGAGATGATGATTTAATGTTGATCGCATAAAGTGAAAATACGCATATAAAAGTCAACAAAATGCATCTGTGTGATTTATATTGCGAAAAAATAATAATTATGCAAAGAAATGCCATTTTTGTCAGCATAAAAATACTAAAGACAAAATATTTTTTTATAGAAAGGTTACGTATAATTAATATTCTTGACATTAAAAACTTTTCTTTTGTGTGATTTTTCTGAAGTTCTCTATTAAGACTTATGTTAATTCTATAATAATGCAAAAATCAAGTGAAGTTACTTAATATAAAAAAGGTGCTGTTGAATCTTTCGCTTTAAGAATGACTTGTATGTATATTGCAAAATGAGACAACAGATCTGAAACTGACAGCAGCAATTTTTTAAGGTTAAAATAGGAGTTTGAAAAAAAAATGTTGGAGGCAAAAAACAACTCTTTTCATCCAGATGTGAAAGGGGAGTTTTAAAGTTATTCTTGCTGGTAATTACTCAAGTAAAGAAATTCTACAAACGACTGGTCTTAAAATGTGCAAGAAAATAGTCTGCAATACAATTAATAGATCTAGGATTTTTCAGTAAACAACAAAAAATGGGTAAAAACCACCTTACTGATAAGCAACAGTACACAGTATTTACAGTTTGCAAGATAAGGAATGACTTGGGGCGACAAATGGTTGCGATGAAAAAAAATGGAACTTAGATGGTCCTTGTGCTTTTGAACATTATTGTCACGATTTAAGAAAATGAAAAGAAGATTTCTCGTAACGTCAGTTATGTGGCACATTCATTATTACCTGGGATTTCTTTTTATTTAACGACGTGAGATGGCTTGAATTTCTTCTGGAAAAAGTTAACCCAAAGGCATACATAAAAAATCATTATGACGATGCTCAACTGTTGCAACACTTCTAAAAAGAGGAAAATAGAATGTTCAGAGAACAACGCGGCCACATAAACTGGAAAAAGGGCTATTACCCGAAGCAATTCAGGACCTAACACTCGATGTATTGCAGCACCTACACGTGCATCTCAGTCCAGTGTTTAGCATATTTTACAGGCGAACGAGTTGTTTCCCTGCCATGTGCAACGTGTGCAGTCTCTGATTTCCAATTATTATCAGCACCGTATGGACTGGGCACATTTCTTTCGATAGCAGACGATAGCTGTCCCCAACTTTGGGGAGTGAGTATGTAGCGCGTTTGCATTTCATTTGCGATCGTATGTTCCTATATGATTCTTGCATGTTACCTTATTTACGTTTTGGTTTGGTTTATTTTATGACGGCCGATTATCTACACGAGGAATATTGGCCCTTAAGGGGATGAAGTGCCCTCCGTGGAGGTCTTTCTTACGGAACCTAATCAGTATCCTCGCAAGGAAATCCAAAGTTCGAAGAAAACTACGGAAAACTCCGAACGATGTCCGCGACTGGGTTCGAACCCAGCTCCTGCCGTCTATCAGTTGAGAGGTCAGAACCTTTCAGCCACTCGTGGGGCTACCTTGTTTACGGGGAGTCAATTGTAGTAGAACAGCCTCTATTGAACTGTATCATTTCTGGTTTCCAGTCGGACATATACCCATCCATACCATGCTCGCACGTCTGAACCATCGATTGGGCGTAATGGGGTGTTTTGACACACGAATAATCGATATTGGTGTTCAGAGAAAACACGGACACATATACTGGAAAAAGTCTTACAATCCGACGTCGAAAACGATCCAGAGGCGTATACTCGACACATCGCAGTACCTGCATCTGCGCCTGAATTCAGCGTTTAGCTTATTTTACCGGTGAAGGAGGAGTTGCATTCCTACCGCGTGCAATATGTGCAGTATGTGACCGCCGATAATTAACAGTACCGGGTAGATTGTGTAATGATAATATTTTAACAGACTTCATATCTTTTGAAATTTTCAACATCAGAGCTTAGGGCTGTAATTTTAAGTTCTCGGAACTTTTAAAATTCGCATTCAAATATAACACAGATATCTATAATATATTTAAACCATGTATAAAACTAAAAATAAACACTTATATTCGAATACAATAAAAAATACTGTTAATTTAATATTGCAAAAGTTTTTCCACAATATTTCACAATTAGCATAACATATTTTACAATAGATGTGCAAATATAGGAATTATGTTTGAAAAAAGCTTTAATCGATATTTTACATAATGAATGAATATTATTAAGTGTAATAAGTAAATATTTCTATTATTTTTTTAATTTCATTTTTCAAATTTGATTGGATTTTTATAAAAGTTTCTGTAAAAATATATATATATATATATATATGTATATAAAATTAATTCTATAAGGTAGATTTTAAAGTTCGTTTTATTATATTTTTTAGATCGATATAATTTAAGCTTAAATAATCATATAGGTTGTGAATTACAACACAAAAGTATTTTGCAAAATGAATTTAACTGCTTTATTTATTTTATTATATTATGTTTATTTTATACTCTATAAAGCCTTGAATATGGCTTAAATATATTACAAAATTTTATGTAATTTGAATTAGCATTTAAACAGTGATGATAACTCAAAACCACATATCATTTGAACAGTCTATGGAGATTTTAATTAAGTATGAGATCCTTTAAATCTGCTATGTGTTTTAACTGGTTATAATCATTATTTTGTATAAAACATCAACAAAAAAGAAAAATACATTTGTCTAATAATTAAATTTACATTTTATCTTTTGTATTCATTTGCATTCATATTTTATTACTTGCATTTGCATTTATATTTTTTATTTGCCTAATGAATTTATTGTCAGATAGAATGAGAAGTGTTAAAAAAATACCAGGCCCATTGTCCGTCTTTATATGATCCATCAATAGATTTTTATGATAGAATTTACGGTAGCTTTTGTTATTTTAGAGAATAAATTCAAATATTTGTGCAAACAATCAATATGCTAAATAAATAATTAACATGTATTTTACAAATAAATACCAAAGTAATCAGATATTTATATAAGAATTACCTTAAACAGTTAAATTTGTCATTGAGTAGTATAACAGAATATTTTTTATTAAGTACAAAAATAGTCTTATCGTAATTTTTTGCATAATGAATACTTTATATAGTGTTTCATAGAAAGAACGGGTTAAAAAAAACACCAAGCCTTTTGTCTCCCTTAACTTGATCCAGCAGTATATTTTTATGATATATTTTACGGTATCTTTTCTTATTTTACGGGAGAAATTCAAACACTTGTGCAATTAATCAGCATACTGAATAAATAATTTACATTTATTTGACAATTAAATTCTAAAGCAATCAAATATTTATATAAGAATTAGCTTAAAAAGTTGAATTTGTCATTGCGTATAATGAAACAGAATACTTTTGATTATAAAGAAAAATAGTTTCATCGTAGTTTTCTTAAAATATTATGCGGATACGCTATTTACGTTTGAAATTCCATGAAATCTTGTAGCTCAGCATTTGCAAATGGCTGTTAAAGAATAGAATTTAACTAAGCTTAATGTTTTCTAGTCGGTAAAAATTTAGAAAAAGACATCAATGAAATACAATTGATTTTTTTCCGAATTAGTTTGTCTTATTTACACTTATATTTTATATAATAATTTAATATTATTGAGCATAATAAGTGTATGTTTTTATTTGCTTTAATCATTAATATTTTTTTCGATTTTTGTTTTATTTTAAAGTTATTTTAACATATTTTTTATATTGATCTATGTAATCTAAAGTTAAATTGTCGTGTTGATTGTCAAATACCACATAAAAATATTTCATGACAGAAAGTAAAGCGTAATGTCCTTTATATTATGTTTATTTTTATTCTTTATAAAATCTAATATATAGATTATATATAGTACAAAATTTTATGTACTTTCAATTACTATTTAAACAGTTATGATAGCTCAAAAACCATGCCTTTTGAGCTATCTACAAAGATTTTATTATTGCATGAAACCCTATAAATCTGTATTGTGATTTTAAAGGTTATAATCATTCTTTTGTATAAGATATGATTAAAAAAGTAAAGTATAATTATCTAAATATCAAATTTATGTTTTATTATTTGCATTCAATCGCCCTCATATTTTATTAATTGCATATATATTTTATTATTTTCCTAATGAATATTTATATTATTGTCACATAAAAAAGAAGCGTTAAAAAATACCAGGCCTTTTGTCTTCCTTGACTTCATAAAGCAATAGATTTTTATGACAGAGTTTAAGGTAGCTTTTTTTTATTTTACAGGAGTATTTTTTATTATAATGTGTTTATTTTTATACTTTAATAAGCCTTAAATACGGCTTAAATATATTATAAGAGTTTATGTAATTTCAATTAGTATTTAGACAATAATGATAACTCAAAATTATTCCACTTTTGAAAAGTCTACGGAGATTTTAATTAGGTATGCAATACTTTAAATCTGTTTTGTGTTTTAACTGGTTATTATCATTATTTTGGGTAAAATAAGATTAAAAAACCCATTTATATAAATTAAAGAGAGGGGCATTAGAAGCCCCGTTCCCCCCTGTATATACTTTTTCAATGAAAACCTAATACCAATCACGGAGGCGCCCAACCAGAAAGATCCTATATCTAAAACTGATAATTCCGCATGAAAAACCCATTTATATGAATTAAAGGGAGGAGCACGAACCCCCCGTCCCCCTGTTATGCATATCGAATGAACTCCAAAAACTAATCAGGGAAGCGCCTTATCGGGATATACTTATATACAAAATTTCATGTGGATCGGATATTTTTATCATGAGTTATCGCTTTACGCACGTACATACAGAACGGACGGGCACATAAGCTCTCAGGCTATGATAGCCTGTGAGCTAACAAGTAAAGTATATTTATCTAAATATTAAATTTATATTTCATTATTTGTATTTATTTTCTTTTATATTTTATTATTTGTCTAATGAATATATAATTTATTGTCACATAGACAGAGGAGCTTTAACAAAATACCATGCCTTTTGGCTCTCTTGAGTTGATCCAGCAGTAGATTTTTTTTATAGAGTTTACAGTAGCTTTTGTTATTTTGAAGGAGTTATTCAAATATTTGTGCAATTAATCAACGTGCTAAATAAATAATTTACATGTATTTGACGATTAAATACCAACGTAATCAAATATTTATATAAGAATTATCTTAAACAGTTGGATTTGTTATTGCGTAGTGTAACAGAAAGTTTTTGATTTGGAAAAAAATAAATTTATCATACTTTTCTTAAAAATGCTGTTACGTTATTTTCATTTGAAATTCTCTGAATCTTTTAGCTTAGCATTTGTAAATGACAGTTAAAGAATAGAACTTAATTAGGCTGCATTTTATCAAATCAGTAAAGATTTAGAAAAAGAAATCGGTGAAACACGATTGACCTTTTTTTCCCTTATTTGTTTGCCTCATTTATACTTGAAAAAAAAAAAGAAAAAAAAAGTTCAGATTTTTTTTTTGTTTTAAAATTTGAAATAGCTATTAATATTTACAAAATAGTTAAAGATTATTCTTTTATTCAAACTATCTTAAGCATTGACTGATTATCCCGATTAATGGCCGAGAAGTTCTGCTTTCGAAACTGGTATACGGGAGCTACTGTGTTCGAAACCAATCGCGCCGGTCGGCCTGATCGTTTGGAGTTTTCCGTGGTTTTCGTCGAACCTTTAATTTTCAAGCGTAAATACGGGTTAATCTCCCTTGGAAAGACCTGCATGGAGGGCACATTCCTCCTTAGGGCTTATATCCCTTGTGCTAATAATTGGACGTCATAAATACAACCAACCAATTATCGACTGATAATAGGTATTAATCCTATTATATAGGTTTTAATACAGTTTTTAAAAGCCAGTAACAGAATAACCTTATTAGTATTATTTCCTTTTATATTTGACAAGTTTTTGATAGAAGGAACATAAATATTTTATAATGTTCTTTCTGTGTTTTTATAATGTTAATAATTTTTAATCTTGTATCTACATTTATGTGCATAAGAACATAAATAAAAATCCTATTTTTCTAGCAGCCATTATCCTAAGCATAAAAATATTATCTAACCATAAATTATTCACTTGATTGCATTTTAGGTAACTTTTATTACAAGAGTAAAAAGCTACATATTGCAGGCTTCCGAAAGAAAGCACTTCCGGAAAATTTTGGTAAATTTTCATCGATCGTGACCCCCCAAACCCAAAAACCACCTTCCGTTCAAATGTTGACATATATGATTTTTGTCATGTTTACGTACGAGGGGTGATCGAAAAAAAAAGGTTACAAGGCAAAGGAAAAAGTATTTATTAATAATAGAAACAAGATACAAATGGCAATCAAGAGACATATCTGGCCTTTACTTTTCCACATAGTCGCCAAACCTGTTTAGGCATTTGTCAGAACGTTCGACCAACTTATTTATCCCGTCTTGGTAGTAATCAGAGCCCTGCTCATTGAGCCCTTTCTCGGCAGCTGTTTTCACTGCATCGTCTGAGGTGAACCGTGTCCCGAATAAGTTTCGCTTCAACGCCGGAAAAAGGGAATAGTCACTTGGAGGCAAATCAGGGCTGTATTGGGGGTGATTCCAGACCTCCAACTTGAACCTTTGCAACAATTCTTGAGTCTGGCGAGCTGTATGGGGCCTGGCATTGTCATGCAGAATAATGACTGTGAATTTCGGATGCAGCCACATTCTTGGCCCATAAGAATTGAATTACGGCTCGCACCTCTAAGCGAGACCACTTTTCTAGACGTCGTGCCATTACTGTCGCTGTTAAGTGTCTGCGTACTAACTCTACTTACTCGTAGAACCGCTGTAGGACAACTAGCGCCATCTGTCAGCCACCCTGGAAATATTCGCTCCACAATTATTACGTTTCAAATGTTTCTGCTTGTAAACTTTTTTTTGGATCAACCTACGTATTTATGAACCGATTTGAAGGAAACTTTATATGTATATAGTACAAATGTCTCAACCGAATTCGTTGGCCAGCATCAACCACCATCTTGTTTCAAAATGGCGGCCATTTTTTAATTTAAAATTTAAAATTAAAAGCGAAAAAATTAAAAATTGAAAAATATTTTTCTTTTATGTGTTAGAACTAAAGACAAAAACAGTCCAGAGCACTTCTTATTTCGTGTATAACTCAAAAAATGGCTGATTTATAACACTTTGTATTTCTAGTGTAGCTGACATTTTGAAACGATCTGATTTTTGTCATGTGATAACACGCGTATTTAAGAACCGATTTGGATGTAACTTGGTGTGTACATATCACATACTGAGGCCTGGACCAAGTTCGTTAGTCAGTTCTATCCGCCATTTTGTTTCAAAATGACGGCAAATTAAATTTTAAACTTAAATACAAAAAAGTGAGAAATTGAAAAAGATTTTTCTATTGTGTGTTTGACCTTGATACAAAGATTCCAGAGAATTTTTTTTGTTTCATCTACATCTTGAAAAATGGCTGACTTATAGCACTTTCAATTTCCAGTGCGGTTGACATTTGACACGCGATAACACGCATATTTATAAACTGATTTGTTCCCTAGCCTAATGATGTACAAACATAAAATTAGAAATTAAAAAAAGATTCTTTCTGAAGTGTTTGATCTTTATACATAATTCCGGAGTATTTTTTTTCTGTCTTTACCTTAAAAAACGCCTGAGATATAGCAGTTTGAATGTCTAAAGTGGGTGACATTTTTTTTAAAAAGTCAATTTGCCCGCGACAGCACTCGTATATATTAATCGATTTTGAAGTGAGTGTGATTGCGCACTTGAATTAAGATTTCGACCAAGCTCATTGGTTTGTTTTATCCATCGAGTTGTTTTAAAAACTAGTATTCATCCAATGTTATATAATCGGGTTCCACTAATTTGAGCTTCGTATGTTTGAATAATATAACTTAATTTAAAATAAATCAATAAATAAATACGATATATGAAAGCTACCTCTTCCTTTAGGTACTGCCGGTAGGACTTTATCATGCACTTACTATTTATTATAATTGTGTTTTTTAAGAATCTTTAAAGTCAAGTTGGAAAAAACGAAATCTCTCTCTCTAACAAAACTTTACAAAATGAGTGGTATCCAGAGCATTTGCCCTACGCCACTGATGTAGACGCTACCATCTTATAGATGATATGTTTCCGAATAAGGGATAAAAACTATCTTCATGGCATTCTGTTTTGAAACGTCTCAGAAAGAACTCAATATTCTAAATCAAGCATGTCAAACACGTGGCCCGCGGGCCACAATTGGCCCGGCGGCAATTTATTTGTGGCCCGCCAAGAATTTCGACATTTTCCCTATGAGGCAGAAAATACACTTTGTATGAACACACTTTCGCTAGCCGTGGCTGCAATGTTTCCAACTAGACATTTTTTTCAAAATCTGTACAATTAACCTTCCGTCTACCAGACAAAACACCCATTTATCTACGGCAACACCTAATTTTAATTCCAAACTTGCAAACGGCACCAGTAATATTTTAATATAATTTTGCTTTTACAATGAAAGCTTAAATTAAGGAATTCGTAATATCTAGACAAGTCCTTTATAAATTCCGGTGTCAATCGACAATTTTTCATTTTACCATTGACACCAGAAATATTGCTGTCGGGTCCAATGGACCCGTCTGGTAGACGGAAGGTTAAAATAGAATAGTAATATACACTTCATATTGTTAGCGCAATCACCATAATGTATATTTGTTTACTTGATTCTGAAAAGCTTGACCGAATAGAGCTCCACTTTTAAAATATACATTTACAGTGCCAATAATTGTGCTCTTACAACGATTGGCTTTTATAAAATGATACAATCACAAAATTAGAAGAAGAAAAGTAATCAACGTAATAAACTTAATATTGCATTTTTTGTGCTATTATGATTTTACTTATTAAGTATTATATTTAAATTTTTATGGTGACCTTTTTAAATTTTCCCAGTTTTTCACTTCATTATTTATATATTTATTTATTTTACAAGACTGTATTTTAATTTGTATGTTTAGTTTCATTCGATATGAAAAAAATAAAATTCATTAACATTTTTCTTAATGTGGTACGCGATTCTGTATATAATACTAAATGTGTCCCGCGATGGTCAACGATTTTGACATGCCTTGCTGCCCCACCAGTGGCCGCGAGGTTCTGACCTCCAAACTGGTAGACGGTAGGTGCTGGGTTCGAACCCAATCGCGACACGAACGCAATCCGAACGGCCTAACCGTTCGGAGTTTTCCGTGATTTTCTTCGAACCTTGCGTAAATACGGGTTAGGTTCCCTTAGAAAGACCCCACAGAGGGCACCCCACCCTATATCCCACTATAGGCACACTAGGCACACTAGGCCTATATCCCACAGTGTAGATAATTGGCCGACATAAATACACCACCACCTAAATAATTACTATTTGGTAGCTAAAAGTAAAGTTTACTAAAAAATCCGATTATGGTGTACAGCTATGAAATTGTTTATAGTTTGAATAAACTACGATCCTGAAGAACGATTTAAGTAAAATAATTCTAATTTTAAATCCTACGCATTATTTTAATCTATTGATACCAGTCTCACTTTTATATTATGATTTCCGACAAAGTAAGTAAAGAATGTTGTTTATTTTTCGCGACATCGTACATTTTCAAATATAATTTTTTTTTTTTTAATTAGTAAATTTTCTTACAGTGCGTATTTATAAAAACTGAAAATCATGTGTCGAATATAAATTTTTAATTTATGTGTTACATGTTACTCCTAGATCCACACTCTATGTTTTTACTTTCATCATCCATCTTTGCAGGAA
Source organism: Maratus speculifer (assembly GCA_964019185.1). Lineage (NCBI taxonomy): Eukaryota > Metazoa > Arthropoda > Arachnida > Araneae > Salticidae > Maratus > Maratus speculifer. The sequence continues at coordinate 12,310,418 of OZ025297.1, read as the reverse complement.
GAATTGAATTCCTGAAATTTTTCAAATTCCGGTTTTTGATTTAGGAGCTTATTATTCATTTTTAAGGTCATAGATTCCAAAAAACATTTTTTTTTTACAAAATCTCTGTCTGTGAGACTGTGACTCTATCTGTATGGGAGTTAATGTTTGTGAGCAATATATCTCAAGAACTAAGCACGGAATTGAATTTAAAACTTATATTCGGGTAGTCCCTGACATAAATTAGTGCTGATTAGTTTTTGGTGCAAATTACTTAACAAGTAGCGCTGCAATACGGCATTTTTAACAATATACGCAACAGTTGTATGTCTTGAACTAATATACGTATTTCTATCAAACTTCAGATTCAGTTAGTCCTTGGTATGAATGGATGTTGTTTCTATTTTTGTGTAAATCGTTTCAACGGTGGGATTGTTAAGCTGCATTTTTCATGATTTTCATATAGCTCTATCTCCAGAATTACACTGTAAAAAAAAAATCTGTAAAGGTACTAAACATTTTCATGGAAACTGGGATTCCAAGAACTTTTCCTGTAACGGTAACAGCAAAAATTCAAGTTTCAGAATCGATTACATGAATTTTTCCTGTTATCGTTACTTGAAAAGTTCTTGGAATCCCAGTTTCCTAGATATTGTTTAGTACCTTTACAGATTTTTTTTTTACAGTGTAATCCATGAATTTTAACAAACTTGAGATTCAGATATATCTTGATAAATATTATTGCTGGTTATGTTTTGGTGTAAATCACCTATCAGGTGAAGCTTTTATGTTGCATTTTTCTTGATATTCTTAATTGTAATATTTCAAGAATTAATTAACGGAATTTCATGCCTTTAGAATCCTCATTATGGTCATAGATTTTTCATTTAATTTTGGCACTGTAGCAACGAATTTTGGACTATTAACGCGAATGAGATAGAAAGTTTAGGGATTGCCACATCCAACAAGTTTCTATAGTGACTTACTTCTCTTCAAAAATGTATTTAATTTTAACAGATAGGTTTTGATAATATAGATAGTTGCTATTTACTGTTTTGAAAGTTTGTTTTAGAAGTAAAGATGATTTTCTGATTACTTTTTATAGACAGATGAACTTAATTTAAATAGTTCCTGTTATTATTACCTTATCTTATTAGATCATGAGGAATACTAAAAAATGTAATATCACTAAATTCTTTAAAACAACTAAATATTTCTCAGATACTCCATACCTGTAAACAAAAATTTAGAAAAAAAATTCTATTACCGACTAAACAATTATAAATAAACATTCTTTTGTGAAGATTTGGTACGTAAAAAAATTTTGTGATAAAAATATCTTAATATTTTTAATAGATATTCTTTATAATAAATTCTTAATACTGTTAAAATAATCTTAATAAACTTTTTTCTTTTTCATCGTACAAGAAAATTAATTTTCTCAATCTGTCGCATAAAAGCCTTTAATACTTTAATCCTAATTTTAAACAAAAAATTAATTTAGATAATAATGTATATTTAGTGACAGCCCTATACAATACAACTTCAAAAATTTTCGTTAAAAAAAAAAAAAATATTTGGAACACGAACAATGTGTTTTAATTAGTTGCTTGCATACATTTCCCGTAAGACATGGTGACGTCACTGCAACGTCGTTGTCAAGTCACATTGTGACTTTGTGACCAGCGATTGTCGATGTGACGTCACGTGACGTCGATGTGAAGTCACAGTGACTAAAATGTGAAGTCGTTATGGCCGTTTTAGAACTTTTTTGTGACGTCACATTGTGACCACTTTGTGACGTCACAAGGTGACCAATTTGTGAAAAGTGTGTCATTTGTGACTACTTTGACATTAACATTGTGACGAACTGTGAAAATTTTTTTAGAAAGTCACATCTTAGTCACAGCGTGACGTCACTGAGTGGTGGCATTTTCGTCACAGATGTGATGTGACCAAAGTGACTCACAGTGACGTCATTGTGACGTCACTGTGACCATGCATGCTATGAGGGTTATTTATTAAAAAGTGTTAATAATGTCATACCATAAAGAGGCGAAAGATTTTAGGTAATGTTGTATAGTTTATCAGTGTTTGAAATTTACCAAGTACGTCATTATAAAATGTAGCAATAGAAGGAGCATTTTAAGCAATGTGTCTATCCTCGAATCGCTGTTTTTGCGAAATTTTCAATTTTTCTTATACTATTCTAAATTAAAGTTCATACGTTAAGGATTCCAAAAATTCCGTATTCTATGTTCATATATAATTAAACGCAAATTTATAGCCCAAAATATAAACCGAAAATGGAGTTTTCTGAATACGAAATTTTTAGGTTTTTACACCAAGATATGACTTGGCAGACCGATTACGTTTTAATATGCGAATCAAGTTTTTACTAATTCTGTAATTGCAGGCATGAACTCGATCAGGTGATTATCTGTGCTGTCTCCTTCCAGTCTATTGGCGTTCTTTAGCTCGTGAATGACTGCAATATGATAAGCTTGCGTTCACGAATATGAGATTTCAATTAATGATCATTTTATGGAGTTGTTAAATGAACCTATGATGTTTTTCAATCGACAGTCTAAAGTTTGTTTGTTTGTTTGTATCCATGTAGGCCAATTATCTATAGGGGGAACTGGGGTACATTGATACATGGGGCACATTGATACACCCCCTCTACCGCTCACAGGGTTATTACAGGAAGTTTCAGAACAGCTCCAAAAGGTGATGCTAGTGTATTCAACTACATACAGAAAATCTTGGAATGATTCAGCAGTTTGATGAAATGGGACGGGTGATTTATTGTTTTTGTTGTTCAAAAGTAAATTTGAGTTGTACAATTGAAATGCTATTATACAACTGTTCCAGTATTTTCAACCAAAATGAATACGCTCCCTGGTAAGTACTGCTACTCTTTATCAGTTCCTCATTATTTATTGTTAGATATATTGTGAAGTGTTGGATTTGAGACTCATTTTTATTCAAAATCGCTGTATGGGGCACATTGATACAGTTTATGACGGGGCACATTGATACAGCCTAAATCCTTTAATAGTTCATATTTTCATTATCTTTTATTATTTTTTTTACTATACACTCCTTAATCCAACCTTTTTTTCACGAAAAATTTCTAATATTAGTTTTTATTGAAGTGAAATAGCTCTAATTTCTTTATATTAGAGCATTTTATAGTATTTTTGAAAACAGAAGACGTAGGAACTTACCCAGCATCTAGTGCTAGTAGAACTAATAAAAGAAAAGGACGGCATTCTGGCAAATCTCGAATTTATATCGATTCTCCAGAGAAAAAAGTATTTTCGACATGAGAAATGTTAAGTAAGAGAAACAAACTGCAGAACAGAAAATGATACTTATATTATAAACAGAATTTTTAATATAATTATCCTTTATTTTCTGTTTATGAACCTATTTATAAACAGAAAAACTGGTAATTTTTTCATCTTTCATAAGAAAGAAGATAATGCTGGGGTTGAAGTGCTAGATATGACAAAGTTACCACAGCCAACAATCAGACAAGAAACAGACAGAACATCAAGTCATAATATATTTAATTTTGATTGCTTTAATATTGCTTAAAAATAAATTGTGGGTGATTTGAATTTTTATAAATAAATATAAAATGGTTTTCTAACTCATTTTTTATGAAAAATATGCATTGGTATTATTTTGTCGTCATTTTTCTTAAACGTATCAATCTGCCCCGGGGATGGGGCACATTGATACAAATGACTTTTTTTGATTTTTTTAAAATTACATGCAAAAATACTACATAAAACAATGATTGTACATTTTTATAACATACTACACAAGTTTTGCTGTCACCTCAAGGAAAAAAAACTTGAATTTTCTACTTTCTTGACACCAAAAAAAATCTCAGAAAAAAACTGTATCAATGTACCCCAGTTCCCCCTACTGGTGGGATATAGGCCCTATGAGGTATGATGCCCTCTGTGGTGGTCTTTCTAAGGGAACCTAACCCGTATTTACGCAATGACAGTCTAGGGAAAACAGTAAACAGCCCCTACTAACTCTGCAAAATATTATCGTACAAGAAAATTACCGGTACCAAACGACTGGGAATAAAATTTGCTTTTAAATGATGTATATAAAATTTGATTAAGAGGCAATCTTCTTATTAAAACGAAAGAATCAGAATTAATTTAGATTTAACTTTTTTTTTCAATAGCAGTATTTGATTCTGAAAGCATAAATAAACTTTACATCCCTCAATCAGCCTAAAAACAAATATTCATGCAATTCGTTTCCGAAAAAAAATAATTATTTTAAAAGGAGCATATTTAAACGAAATTGATCCAAATTGATCCAAATTGAAGTTTAGTACTCGATTGTTGACTAAGAGATTTTCACGATCCCGGCATGTTAGGTACCAATCAAGCAATTAATTAATCAATCAAGAAATTAATTGATTAATTAATCAAAAGCCAAGATTACATGAAAAAATAAGAAGTTTCAAAATACCTAGTCATTTCTATCGTAGATGCCATCTTAAACCATCATTTTGCCCATTTTAATCTTAATTTGAAAACTACTTGGAAGAAAAATTTTAAATTTTGTATTTGTATAAAACAGGAAAATAATCTAAATCCGTCAAAAGAATTGCAGGTAATTTAATCGATCGGCGGCTAATCTTCGTCGACGACCCCCAACCTATGACCCGACAGACCTAGTCTCTTCCACGACAGCGCTGTCGCCAGTAGGCCATCACGGATATCGCCAAAATCCCTTACTTACGACCCGAATAGCCTTGGACTCTTAATAGAAAAGTAAGAAAAATAAGATAAATTAAAACCGGACAAATTTCAAAGAAAAAATATACAAATTAAAGATATTGAAAGACGGTTAGCAGGTGGGTGGGGATATGAAGCTAGCGATTATTCCTACCTTCATCCCAAATATCTATGTAATAGTAATTCATAATTTTTTCAACTATTAATTTACTAATTCATAATTCATAAAACAAAATTATAAAAATAGCAAATTCAATGTATTTTGTTTGCGTATTTTAGTATTATTGCTATATAAAAAATTAGCACATTAAGAGTAAAATTTCAGAATATATTAATAAAAATATGATTTAACCTTAAATGCACTAAATTTTGAATTTTATAATTCCAAATCTTATCATTCAAATGACTTGAAATGTCTTTGACACAGTTTGAACCGAAAATTTGAAATTCCTTGTTAAACTTGCGTATTATAAATGAAAAAATATTAAGTTTGGTTCGTTTTAAGGGTGTATTCGAAAAAATATTTCCCCACCCTCAACAGATTAAAATTTTCTGATACATCTTCAGACTCGTATTTAAAAGTAGAATTATGAAAATTACTTTCATCTTTTACGAATTTGCTGCATAATATTTGAAATATTTTTTTTTTTACTATTAATATATTCTGTATATTTTCAGATTTTTTAAACAAATATATTATTTATAATTAGTGCGTATATTATTGTTATTAAGATTAAGTATAAAAACTATAATTATTATTTCTGTAGAAATCATTATAACTGTAGTAATTATTAAAATCTCCCTTTTATATGTTAAAATAAATCATACTGCCCGACGACTGAGTTTCCGTAGCAAACCCCAATCATTAAAATCTCATTTGTGCTTTTTTTTCTGCGTCTGAAATAATTTTGCTCTCAAGTATTTTTTTTAAGTATCATTATATCGATCAAAAATAGGGTACCTGCACAAAAAAATAAATAAAATAAATAAATAAAAGCTTTAACTATTCAAATTTCCAGGATGCAATGTGAAGAATAAAATTATATGATAAGGTCTATTATTAAATTTTGAATTTCAAGATATATCAAGAACATAAAGAAAGTCTCTAGTGTATTTTATATCAATAAAGAAACTGGCTTGAAATTATTTTGAATATAATTCAGACCGGCAGTATTTTTTACGGTGAAAATAAATGTCAAAATTTAAAAGAAGTAATATTTTCTTTAATGAAATTGAGGTTTGGGAAAAATAACTTGCCATCCTCAGAGAGCTACAGTAAGAGTTCTGTTAATCTGAATGATGCAAAATATAAATACATAAAGTGTATTTTTTGTGAATTTCGTTCAAAGAGAGTTCTCTAATATTGAAATCTCCAGCGAGATTTTATTATTTAGCTTTTGTCACAATGTAGAATATTGATTCATGTAGTTTCTTAATATGCAATTTAATCGTTTAATTTGTAATAGCTCCTCAACATGTTCCTCCTCATTTTAAACAATGTATTTTAATTTATTTCGTAAAAAAAAATTAAAGAGCTTTTGTTTTAAGTAAAATCTTCATACTCTAAGAAATCCGCGTATAGATACATATTTTTACGTTTATGTTATTCGTTAATTATAAAATAGTTAATTATATGAAAGAAACCGTGAACATTTTACATTTAATGTTATTTGTTAATTACAGAATAGTTTCCATTTAGATTTAAATGTTTTATCTGGAAATTTAGTAATTTGAGATAAAATAAAAAAATAAAAATCTTAGTCTAAATCTATCGTCAACCTATCTAAGTTAAATTTCTAACAAATTACAGTTGTAATTCCTCAACTGTATTAACAGCAATGTTCTATATCTTAAACAGATTTTGGTACTTTTTCAATATAGACAGACGCCTTGGAAATTTTTAAAAACTGTTAATGCAATTTGTACTGCAGAAAACAAGGTTTGTTTCCAAATTGCCTAAACAGCTATGGAAAAATACCTCGTGATCCTTCTTTATGTATGTATTTACATATATATGTGTATGTGTGTATTTATATGTATGTATGTTACATAATGCATACATTTATATATATGTGTGTGTTTGTAAATATAATATACGTAATACTATGGTAGTATATATACATATATTATCGTTGTTTATATAAAATTTATTTCTGCTTGCACATTTAATTTTCGCTAAGATATAACTTGACAGACCGATTGCGTTTTAAGATACATATCGAGTTTTAGTTATTGGAATTGCAGACATGAACTCGATGAAGTGATTTTTTGTGCTGTTCCTCCCGATCTGTTAAAGTTCTTTATCTTTCTTAGTAAAAATGGCGATTTCTTAAAATCTCGTATATAACGCGCACCGTGAATTTGATACGCTAAATGAAGAATGACTAAATGAATTTCAGTAAAAAAAAAGGTCGAAACAAACATTAAACCAGACCAGAAAACAAGACAAAAATGCATTTTTAGACTTCGGGTTGTAAGAGAATGATGGGAAAATTGACATTTTTTTAATTATTTATTTATTTCGTCTAAGGAAAATGGTGTAATATTAAAATGTACATCAAGGTTTCTTTTTTGTTTGATTTTTGTCTCAATGTAATATATTAATTCATGGTACTAGTAGGTTATCCCGTCGACCGAAAAATTATCGCCCAACTATAAGATTCAGTGCCAATAATGGAATATCGTGAATGTCACATTCAATGACATTAAATACGATTCACGTGTTTAAAATGTCATTAAGTTATTTTTATTTCGGCTTTTTTATTTGTATTTTTATTAATATTCCTCTAATTATTTGTTTTTTCGTTATTTAAAATAAAAATTATGTCAATATGTATAATTTGACTATTAGTTTGGCGATTTGTATAATTTGGCGAAATTGACAACACAAATACACACTTAACTGTACATAAATTACTTAAAAGGTGCACTAGAATACTTATAAAAACTTTAAAAATACATTTAAAGTTCTCTAAAATGTTCAAAGTTCAGAACGTTTTCAACCGCAAACTTACTCGGTCTTCGTCAGTGAGAGAAACTACAAAATGACAGGTCTTACTGCTGGCGTTCTCAGGCTCGTCCGGAACAGTCCATTTTTTACATCAAGGGAGGAAAGACGGGGAGTGAAGGGAACGGGACAAAATGAATAGAATAAAACTGCTGAAATATATCAAAAACACAAGCTCATCTATCATTAATAAAGTTTTTCCATATTGCGTGTATATCGTAGGAAAGTGCATCCTTACAAGCTATTTCTTTATTGGATATTATTTTGATAGATTCTCTAATGATAGCTTCTATGTGACTAGTAGTATGAAAGATAATTTTTGAACTATTGAAATCTATTTCTATAGGGTGCGTTTGTGCAAACCTTGAAAGTGCAGTATGGGGTTTACCCAATCTTAAATCTGCGTCATGTTCTTTCAACTTCTTTTGAAGTTTCCTTAATGTCATACCTATATGTAAACATATTCTTTACTATCCGTCTTGAAAGGAATATTGTATACACCTGATTTATTAATGTCTCGAATAGGATCAATCTTTATGTTCAGCACAACTCTTAATTTGGGGGGAGGGACTGTTATTAGTGCGATATCATACTTAGCTAGTGCGTGCCTTATGCTTTCGAAATTGGTCGACGGAATAGCAGAGTAGTACCTAATTCATGTAATCTCTTAATATGCAACTTAATCATTTAATTAGCAATAACTCTTCAACATGTCTGTCTTCATTTTAAACAGTGTGCTTTAATTTGTAACAAGTTTAATGTGCACTTGGTTATAAGAAAAATATTCCCATACTAAAAAAAAAACACTGAAGGGCCATTCCATGGTAGCTTACGTTACCATTGCAACAATTTACTGCAGTATTTTTAATAATATAACATTAAAAGCTATTCAAAAGCAAAATTAACATGATTTGTCGATAACTATCTAAGGGTCAATGAAAATCATATGAAAACTAGCAGTTATCCGTGACTTCGTTCACATAACATTTAAAGAAGAAATAATTGATCAATCAAGCAAAAAATTTCGATGATGAAAAGCATGTGTAATTAACTTTTTAACGCGAATTTATGGTAAAAAACCTCTGATAATCTCTATTTGCTAATTTGTTTGCTTGTTAAATTTTCCCTTTCAGCGATTAATACTAATAGATAGAAACGTTCTTGAATTCTTTTGTTCAGCCCTGTAGTTTTCCAAGTGCCTTTAATACACGAAAGTATCTTTCTAAAATTTAGTTCAAACAAAAATATTTCTTATTACTACATAAATTACATTTTCAGAAATTATGATCCGAAGACAACCTTGTATCCAGTTCTTTGCGGGACCCTGTATATCACTTTATATAGATACTACAAACATTTCTTAGTTTACTAAATGCAGTTCAAAATAAAAATGCATATTTTATTTAAAAACCACCTTTAAGTAAATTACGCTCATATTCAGTAACCTTTCCGAGATCTTTTGTGTAACCTTGTATATCTAAATTTAACTATTTATACTATTAATATTTATGCTCTCCATTTAATATGCATACATTTAGCGAAACTTAAAAGCACATATCATAATTCAAAATGCATTTCATCCATGCAACAGTCATCATCCAACATATACAGTACTTCGAATAGAATATATAATATTTGAAATCGTTTGTGTGTCCCTGTAAATGCTATGCACTTCGTATTACGCATAAAATAACTCACATTAAGCCTCAGCAACGTATATCAGTTTGATTACACATGAAATCGTTTACCATAATTAAAATATGTCGGAAACTGTTCCTCCCTTTATTCTTATGCAATGGAATTCTTCTGTTTAACCCTGTAAATGAATAATAAGTGTCCTTTTCACTACATACTTTACGAAATGCATATTTTAGTGCACTTTGTAAATGCATATAAATTTGGATATGTTTCACAGGGTGTAACAACGTTAAATTTAATTAAAACGATTTTCCCCATAATGCCGTAATGTAAGGAAATTTTTTGACAATCCCTGTAAATAAACTAATCATGGTAGAAACTTTATTTTCAAAGGGTATTCGTGCTAGGTAAACGTTGAGAACGTCCAAAAATTTCACGGAAATCGGAGTATATTTACGATAGTTAGAAAGCGACCAGACAGACAGACAAACCGAAAGCATAATAACTTTTCAACTTTGTTCGAAAGTGTTTAAAAAAAAAGCCAAAAATATATTAATCAGTAGTTTTATTTTCCGCCTTTTCCCCACAAAAAATTTCTTCCATTGATAATTAGGAGTTTTGAACAAAAATATTCATTTGTATGTAACTTATAACTTATTAATTAATATAAGTAAAAAAATTTCTGATTCATTTTAAAGATGACGTCATTATTTATCTCGCTCCATTTGCTACTGATATTCATACCCCTTATATTTTTAACGACTGCTATAAAGTACCTGTTTTATTTCAACTATGACGTCACATTTTCATAAGTGAACAATTATATTAAAAATATAATTCTTTTTCATTCTTTTTACTTTTAATTTATGTCGCCATATTTTACACAAAAATTCCCATTAACTAAACAAAAATCCTTGTTAAATATATTATAAAAAATACACCTTTTATTTTTATTTCAAACATGACGTCATATTTATTTTCTTTTAAATTATTTTATTATAGTTTTTCGCGTGGAAGTTTTTTATTAAAAATTCATTGCCACTGAAAAATTATTAATCCAATTTTTTATTTTCTTGGCAACAGGGAAGGAAAATGGTTAAATTTTATCTGAAAAATGACTATTGATTTTGCATGAAAAATAATTAAATTTTGAATTATTAAGGAAAATATTTAAATAAAATAAATAAAAATTAGCCTATGTTCATTCCACTCCTATAATCTATCCATATGCAAAGCTTCAAAGACATTAATCCATCCGTTTTGAAGCCAAGTTCATTCCAATTTTTCGGACACACTTTCACATTTATAATATACATAAGGATATAAGGATTACCTAAAATATGGTAATGAAAATCACACTTTTTAAGATACACTGTTAAAAATCTTGTTCTTGTTTGAACCAAATTTTGGTGCTCTTTAGCTGCCACTGTAAGATAGGGAAATCTTGAACCAATATTTGAAGCTCCTATTGAAGCATAGTTCCAATAGATGGATCGAGGTTGAAATACGAAGCTCCGAATTTCAGTACGAGATTTCACTATCTTATGGTGGCAGTAATAGTAGCCGAAAAGTCGATATTCTTGTTTGAAGAAAAGAATCGATGCACTATAAAATGTACTGAGATACGTTTTCGAAAAATGGTGGCAGCAAAAGAAATTTTGTTTTTATAAACCCTTTCTTAAATTTCGAAAATATATTGTTTACTGAGGTATCTAAAGATAAAGAAATCTTTCAGAATCGAGGGTAACTCTGAGAGGCTTATCGTACAATTTTGTGCGTAATTATATTTTCTTGGATTAAGACAGAGCTTTTAAGGCACTTTTTTACGTATTTTCAATGGAATTCTTTTAACGTACTTTCATTTCTATTTCTAAATTGATTCAGTTAATAAAAATAATATTTACAAAATCAAAGTTAATAGCCATTAACAATTTCGTAATTAAATATCTATTATTTGAATACAACCTTTTTTCTACAAAAAACGGATATTGGTAAAATAAATTCTTAATTCAAAAATGGAAGTGCCATTGGATAACCAGAAGTCTGATAAATACAGAAAAGTATTCACAATTAGTACTATTGGCAATTTCTCAATTAGTATTGTTGTGTTGAATGTTATTTCAAAGATTTGAATGTTGAAGTTCGCGAGCAAGTTAATTAAGGAAATGTAAATAATATTCGATGTTTTACAGGTATAAAATTTTCATATATTGATAATTAATTTTTTAATTTTGACGATGAACAATTTTTAGCTCACAGGCTATTATAGCCTGAGAGCTTATGTACCCGTCCGTTCTGTATGTATGTACATGCGTAAGGCGATAACTCATGTTTAAAATATCCGATCCACTTGAAATTTTGTATATAGGTATATCCTGATAAGGCGCTTCCCTGATTAGTTTTTGGCGTTCACTCGATATGTATAAAATGGGGAACGGGGGCTCATGCCCCTCCCCTTAATTGATATAAATGGGTTTTTCATGCAAAATTATCTGTTTTCGTTCAAAATTTAGAAATTGGATCATTCTGATGAGGCGCGTCCATGATTGATATTAGGTGTTCATTGGATAAGTATAAACACAGGGAACGGGGGTTCTAATGCCCTTCCCCTCAATTTATATAAATGGGTTTTTCATGCAGAATTATCAGATTTCGTTCAAATTTCTGAATAGTTTGGAATTTCGGAATAGTTTAATGATTAAGTATAAAAGAGGGGGTAACTCCGCTTAAATTATGTAAATGCGTTTTTATTAAGAATTTTCCGATTTGCTCTGAATTTCGGGTATAGATTTTTTTATATGATAAAGCATGTCCCTGATTAGTTTAGGGGTTTCAATGATTAAGTATAAACAGGAGAAAGGGAGGAGTTTTTTCCCCTCCTTAATTTTTTTTCGAACAGAATTAATTCTTGAAAATATAAGACTGTAATGTACAATTAGAATGTGTAGCCTGTGAGCTCAATGACATCAGTTTAACTGGGCAATGTTCTTTTTTATTTATTTATTTTTAACTCAATTGAAATTTAAATACTAATCTTTATATGAATACTTTAAATGATTCATATTATGATGCGGTTTTTTAATAAAAAGTTATTGTATGATTGAAAATAAATAATAATAATAAGTTAAAAATAGTGTACCTATGCTTATATAACATTTTAAATTACAACGAGCAATTAATACTTTCCAAAGTTAAATAATTTAATAAAATTACTAATTGATTTAATTTATACTTCAAAAATATCTTGTATCTATATTATAAAGGCCAAACGTATTTGTGCGTAACGCATACGTCATTTTGTGTATGGCAACACTTTAGCATGCAATTCAGTTTTGCAATTTTCGGTACTGCAAATTTTATGCTTCTAAATATCGCACATTTTCAATTTTTATATCGTCGTACTGAGAAAAAAAATTTACTTTTATATGCAATTTGTTTCATAGCTGTATCTCAATTTATTTATGAGTTATTAATTTTTTTATAGTTTTTAGTACAAATTTTGTATTTGTGGCAACAATACGCCATTTTCTCTTAAAATTGATAAAAACTGAAATAAAAATATCACGCCAAAAGAAATTGTCTGATATAAAATCCGATGAATTTCGGTTTTATTGCGTTTTTATTCATCAATTAAATGGTTTTTCAGTTTATTTCAAATTTAATTTACAAAGGATACAACACATTCTTATTAAAATGTATTTTAAATAATATTCCAGTGACTTCGCCGCATTTACTCAGTTCGTATCGGAAAGCTAAACGAGAGCAATTTTATTTATCCGTGTGTAAGAAATAATATTTTCCAAATTTTGAAAAAAAAATGCAAATGTGTGATTTCTGATAAAACATGGAGCTATTATGAATAAAGAAGTGAAGATTTGTGAATAATCAGATATCAGATTTATTTTGCCGAGTGTATTGAATATTGTTTTTGCTGCGTTTGTCTAATATTCCGTCCTAATGACGTCATATGCATACTTTTCTATAAATGTTGTTTAAGACTGGATCCGTAAAAATGGAATGCTTTTAGCGGATGCAAATAACGTTTTTTTTATTAAAAAAAAACAAGAGATTTTAAAATTATTAAATAAAATACTATGAGATGTGCGTTTGTAAATTCTGAGACGATGGGAATAATGACGGGTTTAGATTTTACATGGTAATTTATGATCATGTCCATTAGGAATAATTTTTTTTCATTCGCTTTATATCAAACATACGAGCCTCAACTGATAATTTCATAATAACTGACCTTTGTTATACTCTACTGATTACATATGCGATTAAATTTTAATTTTAATAATTTGGACAACCGAGTTTTATACAAAGTTTTTTTGTTGTTGTTTGTTTATCTTAAAATATTATTTTGAGAGTTAGACTGACCAATTTAAGTTGCATGTTTTACTGTAGCTAATTTTGTGGGTTTATTATAAAACAATGAAACAGCTCCTTCCTAAACATTTTCTTTCGTCGAGATTCGATGGGTTCCACATCGTAGATATAAAATACAAACACAACATTACATTCATTTTACAAAAGAATAAAACAATCAAATTACTTGTAATTATGGCAAAAGTGATACATTAAAGAATGGCAAAAATATGTTTATTTTTAGTGTATCATTTTTAGCATAAATGTAATTTGATATTTTAAAATGATGTTTCATAATGTATAGCATAAAATAATGTTAAATAAATCATCTGTCTATCATCAGTCTATGCGTAATCTCTTCTATGCATGCACATTCATGTAAGAGAATCAAAATATGATTTTTGAATAGGTTTTTATTATATAATCCCATACTTTATGTGCATCCGCCTATGTTCAGAAATTTATGAAGTATATGTTTCTACAGCATATAGTAGGAAGTAACGGCCTTTCAATGCATAAATAAATCTTGAAAAGCTCTCTCATACTTAATCTTATGCTATTCAGTCCCTTTTCAGAGAAAATTTTATATGCGTGCACTGCATTCATAATGCGCTGTTTTGTCTCATAATGGAAATTCGAGCGTAATTTAGTTGTAAAAGCTTTCTGTTCGATTTTCTATATATTCATACCTTTTACCGTATTTCAGATCGAATTTGTGTTAGCTCCAAGTAATATCTTCAGCGTACACTTTCATTTAAAATTAATTGAATTTACATATACTCACACATTTTGCGTAAACATTCTTTCACATTTTTGCTAAGAAGCTTTGAAAATATAGGCCCATTTTACAAGGTGCGGAAAACTTTTTCGCATAAAATCCCTTATTTTCGAGAAAAACTTAAATGTCAATAACTTATAATAAAAAAATACATTAAATTTAACATGTAAATAATAATCAAACAGCAGATTAGATCTCAAAGTATCCACCTTTGATGTATGTCTTTGTCCATTTTAGGACATCATTGACTGAGGCACGCATATTCACAATACGTACTCGGTTCAGATCTAGAGATTTTCTGATTGGCCCATCAGATTCAGATATCCCGACAATATTGTGATCTATGGTCGTCAAATTAGAATTTTGCTCTAAGCTGATTCAGGGTGAATGAGTCTTAGCTATGTGGTATGTCGTCTGTCTCCAGTATTAACGTAACTGAATTCAAATCCAAGTAGCTAAAAGTCTAAGAAGGTAAAACTTTTTGTTTTTAACCATTTAAGGAGAATTAATTTGAATGGAGAAAAATATTTTTTTTTATTTTTAATATTTAAGTTATAAAAATGTACTAATTTAATTACAATCAAAAAATAGAACAATTCTATTTTTGAAAGTTTAATTACGTTATAGAAAACTTTTAAGTAATATTAGCGATTGATGTAAGGAAAATATTAATATTCGTTACAGTGATTACGATTCATAAAATTTCAGGCATTTTTTAGATTTTCATACTTTAAGATTCAAACAACTAGTTTTGTTTTTTATATTTTTTTTAATGAAATCCTTGTAAAAACTATTTTTTACTTCATTAAAAGCGTACGAAGCACTCGGTTTGCTTTGCTGCATTTGTAGAAATTGAAAAAATATTTGATAAATGCATGTAATAATTTAAGTACGTATTTCCGTATTTTATAACTTTTCAGAAACATCCTTAAAATATGTGCATCAAAAATACCCGATTTTAATACAGTCGGTTGTCACTTTAAAGACGTTAAAAATCAGTATGATCTGAATCAAAGATTCCAATAAGAAAGACTCTGTATCTAAACCGAATAGATATTGCAAATATGCCTGCAGCACGAAGTATGTCATCAGGAAGATTGGTCTAATCCTTTATCAGTTATGCTTTCAGACCATCCAAAGTTTGATGAGAAGCTGTCTTTTTTGCCTTCAAAATTTCCTGAAATAAAAATCTCTTGTACTGATGCCGGTCGAGTCAATAGGCTATTCATTGGGAGAAATGAAGTCAATTTTCTCCAATATACACAGAAAAGAGCCATTCAAAATGTCTTCTGCTTCCTGTACAAAGCTATCCAGCAGTTTGTAGTATTTTTATATTCATAAATACAAATAATTCAAAAATTATATAATGCGAAGTTTTTAATTGAAAGTAATGAATCTGTATGATCAAACGTTTTTTTTTTTTCAATTTTAAAAATATTTTAAAAGAGATCATGATGGTATCCATACTCTCATATGTATGAGAGTGATAAACAAGCCAAAAAACGTCTCGAGGAAAAAGGTAGCATTTTATTCTCCAGTCAAAACTAGGCGTTTTTTATTTAATAAACCCTTCATTAATTATGTAGATTCGTAAATGCGTTGTAATCTGTTTAATACATGAAAATTTCCAGTTTTCATATTTATTCAAGTCAGCAATAACTTGTCAATAGCAAATTTCAAGACACAAAAATAAACATACACATCGATAATATATTTATGTACGGGAAAATTGCAACACCATGAAAGAATGTCGCTATTGAGCTTAAAGTTTAAAAGAATTGAAATAACGGCGTGTTATGCAATAATGCTTTCATTTTCAGAGTCAACATGCAGGCATGGGATGAGCTATAATACCCTTTGGGTTGGTGCTGTAATCGTATAGTGTTGTAGTGTGACGCTTAGAATTGTCTATGGTTATTTGATAATGGTAAACGTCAGACGAGACGTAACTATGCCTCTTCGAGTTTTAAGGACGACATTTCAATAACTGATGGTATAGAATTGGTATAGAATCATCGACTATCGTTAAGAATTTTTTTCCGTGCAATAGCTCTTCGACTGCGTCCAAGACCGCCTTTATACAAGGTGCTCCTCCCGAAAAACAATCTATTACTTGGGGCTACAATGTGCTCATGAACATAAAGACTGGCAATAAGTTGTTGTATCTGGTGAATCCCGCTTTGATTTTTGGTACCATCGTGGCCGCATTCTTTTTAAATACTATGCCGGTGAATGCTTCCAAACGAAGCGTCATAGAGGACGAACTTCAGGAATTCTAGTCTGAGATGCGATTGCATATCATGGATGATCGCAGCTGTCACGAACTGTCGATAATCTGATCAGCAACAGCTACATCAGTGAAGTGCTGCAGTCCTAAGATGTCCCTATATTTCAAGGTATTCCTGGAGCTATTGTAAAGAATGTTTAAGTCTTCTTGTCAGCAGAACACCAACAGAATTTCCATGATCTACGTATTCGCTGTAGATATATATTGAACATGTGGAGGATTTCAGTGAACGGTGTCTCATGCGTCATTCTCCTTCTATAGCTTCTACAGATGAACTTTGAATAAAACATGCAAATATGATGAATACTTTTACCCAGGGAGGCATTCGAAATTTGTTTGACTTCATGCGACTTCTTATAGTTACACTTATTGCAGTGCGTGATAGTAGTACAAAGTACTAATTTCGGATACTATTTTTTTAATGTAAACATTTGTCCAGTAACACTACCAGTCGTTTATGTTATAAATTTTAATTATGATGATTCCTTTCTGGTGATACATTTTTCCCAAATGTCAATGCAAAATATGGAGCTTTACAGATTTATGTGTATTGCACATCACTGGTTTTAGAAATATGTAAATTTTCTGAAATTATTTCAATGGTTGTAAGTGACTGATTACTTTATATATTAAAATGATGTTAATAGTAAATAATTACTTTACATTTGAAAATGAATTTTCATTCAAAAAATGTTATTAGCAATAGCAATGCGTTAGTATTGCTATACTAACGTTAAATATATGTAGACGTTATTCATTGGACAAGTTCTAACCTTCAGAGAGAAGCAATCATGATAAGTATGGAAAGTGTAAGTTGCAGCATCATGAAAAGCATAAGTTGCAGTATACATGGTGTCATATAGAACTACCAATCACTATAGCGGAAAAATAAATTCATGCAACATTTCACCACTATTCTTGCAAAATAATCTTTGCCAACTGTGTATTGGGAGTAGTGTTTAATATTTGTTACGAATAATGCATGGCAGCACTAAAAATAATAGTTAGAAATACAGTAATTAAATTTCACCATAAAGAGTACAAAAATGGCCATTCCAATTAAATTGTGCTCGTAATTAATCTATGACAGTATAATATTCAGAAATATCAGCAGGATGATTTTGCTCAAAGCTTTTCATTGCTAATTATTGCATGAATTTAGATTGAATATACTCATCTTTTTAGATACACTGCTCAAAACAATTAAAGGATATTTGAAGTTTTATATAAAATAAAGATATAAACGAAATTTTTTTGCCGAAAATGGAAGAAGAGAATCACAAATGCAAATTTTTCTGGTTTTCAAACTGTGGAGTATGCAAATTTTGAGTTCGACGTCAAAAACGTCGCTTCAGCGGCAGCGAATGAAATTTGACTTTCAACTGGATAAAAGAGAATGAAGACAAGGATGATCGGCATTCAGTGATTGCTTTGTTTCGATGAGTACGATGTCTCAGCGAAGTCATTTGACAGATTCAGAAGCTTGGAGAATTGTTGGTAGGTTAGAAGGGGGCCAATCTCAAGTCGAAATAGCGCAAGCCATTGGAGTGTCATAAAGTGTCATTTCCAGGATCTGGAACCGTTTTTTGGAGAGTGGATGTGCAGGCCGAAGACCAGGGCAAGGTCGTAGATAGGCAACAACGCCCAACGAAGATCGGTATTTAGCGTTAACAGCTCGGAGACACCGAAACATGAACGCTACTCTTCTCCAACAACACCTTCGCTCGGCTACAGGCACCACGATTTCAACTCAGACTGTCCGAAACCAGCTCCATGCTGTAGGTCTGTATGCTCGCCGACCGATGGTATGTGTTAGATTAATATCAAGGCATCGTCGCGACCGCAGGGAGTGGGCAACCGAGCATGTCAACTGGAGGAGAAAGGAATGGAGCAATATTCTGTTTTTTGACGAGTTCCGTTTTTCTGTGCATCCGGATAATAGGCGTATTTTCATCTGGAGTGACCGTGGCATTAGGAATAATCCTGCGTTCGTGCACGAAAGTGTCAGATTTGGCGATGGAGAAGTGTTTGTGTATGGTGGCATCTCCATTGACGGGCGCACTGACCTCTACATCATTCGAGATGGAGCTGTGACTAGTCGCCGATATAGGGATGAGATCCTCAGACCTATTGTAGTCCCTTACGCTGCAGCAATCGGAGATAACTTCATTTTAATGGACGATAACTGCAGGCCACATCATGCAAACCTGGTGGAGAATTTCCTTTTCGAGGAAGGAATCGTTCGAATGGAATGGTCAACGTGTTCTCCAGACATGAATCCAATCGAGCACGTTTGGGACGCTCTAGGAAGACGAGTTTCTGGCCGCCAACAACCCCCACGTACTCTCCATGAATTGGAAAGAGCTCTTCTGGAAGAGCTGGGCAGAATACCCCAACTCGTCATTAATAGCCTCATTGAGTCCATGCCTCAAAGGTGTTCAACGTTGTTGGCCGCCCGTGGAAACCATACCCCCTACTGAAAATGATTTTCTTTGAAGAAAACACCTTTTCTTATTGTGCACACTATTGTGTGTTGATATGCACAAACTGCGTTTTTTTCCTTTTGTACACAAATGCGCAAAAAATGCATTTTTTCTGCCAAACATGCGTAATTTATTCTCATATAACCTACTATGCCTGTCGACCATGTATCAATCAGCTAAAAAGTTTCCCAGATACAAAATCCACCTAAAACTGCAATATCCTTTAATTGTTTTGAGCAGTGTATATGACGCCCATTTTCAACTACATAGGACCACCAACATACTTAAATACATGGTTTGGTCACAATAACTCTGTAACGTTACATATAAATATCCAGTGAATATCCTGTTAAATCTTCAAACAACTCTAATTTCATTTGGATTTGAAAAATAAAACATTTGAAAAAAGAAAAATCTTCAGGTCATTTGAAAACACGCATAAAACATTCCTATATTATCATAGCTGAGACTAATGATTTTCTTATATTTATGACTATTAATCAATCTGTATCATGAAAACTAAAATTAAAAAGTACAAATCACGGAAAATTAAAATTTTAAATATAAAAATACGTTTACGAGTATGATATTTTTTTTTTATTTCTTAGCATTCTGGAAAGAAATATTCACACTACATAAATATGTTTATATATTTTTAGGAGAAAACCTAAATTTGTTGATTGCTTTAGCAACAAAACAATATATATATATCGATTTTTTTTTTCTTGGATAAGGAGGGAAATTCAATGTTCTTGTTTTTAATTAAAAAAACCATTTTCCTGAAATACATAAAAGCTGTAGTTTAGAATTTGCTTGAGTATGTTGATAAGTCAGACACATTCTGTTTAGTAGAAAGTATCATGTGTGTCATATGCACATGTCTCTGCAAATCTTTTCTCAACAAAAAAGTATTACTTATTTTTAAATTTCAAGCATAGGTATTATATCCTAAACTCAATAAACGTATGTACTTATGAAGTGTAATTTCTTTTATTATGAGCAAAACTTGCGGTTTCGTGTACTTTTTTAACAATAAAAGATGCCGAAAAAAATTTTCTTTTCATTTTTTAAAAAGTTTTAACAACTTATGACCCGTTAATTGTAGAAGGATCGAAATTTTTTTAGAAGAAAGAAGAAATAAAAATTCTTTATCCTCTTCGTTATCGCGTATTAATAAAGTATTATTAATTATTACGTCTCTCATTTAACTTCAGCGGAAGATTTTTATTTTATTTTAATTGGTTAGAATCTTAGACTTCGAAAACATATCATTCAGATATCGAAATTGTAAATATCTTCGAGTGTCATTAATTAAATGAGAAAAATCGGCCGTTCCTATTTGGGGAACCAGAGATCGAAGAGGCTATATTTTGTTTCAAAAAGTGTGATCCAACTGTAGTCCGTGGGGGTACTGTTGGCACAATTGTTTTCGAATAGTAATATTCATTTTATTTATTGACAGAATTGAATAAGATGAAAGTTAACATTCAGAAATATTAGGCAAACGAAGGTACCACAGGTAAGAGTTTGAGAACATTGCGCTTTTAAAATTTTTGCTTTAGTTTGAGCCAAATTTTGGTGCTCAGTAGCTGTTACCGCAACAGGGTAAATTCTCATACCAACATTTGAAGCTTCCTCTTTCAAGCTCGTTTCAACTATTGGAACTATGCTTCAACAGGACCTGCAAATATTGGTTCAAGATTTCTTCATCTTAAGTGGCAGCTATTGTGCACCAGAATTTGGTTCAAACTAGAATAAGATTTTTAACAGTGTGGTTATTATCTGTCTGGTATTTTTTCAGTTTTTCTTTTCACATCGTTAAATGCATTTTTTTCAGTGGGAAAAAGCCTTTTTTATATAAATCTATAAAACTTCTATACACAAAAACAGGATTTTTATAACAATATTTTATTTACACATATGTAGTAATTACATAAATAAAGTGTATAACATAAATTAAATTAAGTAACAAGTATAAAATATCTAAGAACAATGAACACTTTACTAGTTAATTCTATTGAACGTGTATTTATTGGTATATAACGTATTTTTAATACATACATAATTATTTAAATTACATACAATTAAATAATTTTTTTTAAATCTTCCTTAAATGTCAGATTTTTTTCATGTCTCAAAAGGTTAAGATATTTTTACAATTTTTTTTAGATAATTAAATAATTCTATCTCCAAAACAACACATCCTAATTTTTGTAAAATAGAATTTCATACTCCATACACATTTCAAAATAAACGCCAAAAATGCTAATATTTTTAGCAAATTAGCCTTGTTTGTATACAGTATTATCACATTTAAAAAAACACTTTTTTAGATCATAATTTTTTTTTCATTAATCTGATTGCATGCATCTTTTAAGTATGATTATTATAAAATCACTTAAGTATTGCATTCTTGTTTTATGCCTGTTTTAAAAAATATAAATAGATGATTAAAATTCTAATACTTTTTGACGACTTATAATTTTTACATTAAAAAGGAATTATTTCTAATGTTTCATAATAATTCAATATACCGGGTGGCCCAGCGGCTAATGTTTGAAACAAAGTCCAATAGATGGCGCTAGGTGCACGTGAGTGAAGCCAAACTTTGTGCGCATGCTCCGGTGAGTGGGCAATTGTAAATGTGATGTTCCTTCAGTCTTCGGTGCGCTTTAGCGGGTGATTCTCGTTAGTAAACATGAACAAATATTCGACGGATCTTCGCGTCTTTATTGTGCTACAAATGGCCAGATGTGATGAAAATGTGATGGCAGTTCAACGAGCATGGCAGAAAAAGTTCCACAACAAGAATTGGGCAAACAAAAGGACTTCTTCTGCCATGCTCGTTGAACTGCCATCACATTTTCATCACATCTGGCCATTTGTAGCACACTAAAGACGCGATGATCCATTGAATATTTGGTCATGTTTACTAACGAGAATCACCCGCTAAAGCGCACCGAAGACTGAAGGAAACATCACATTTACAATTGCCCACTCACCGGAGCTTGCGCACAAAGTTTGGCTTCACTCATGTGCACCTAGCGCCATCTATTGGGCTTTGTTTCAAACATTACCCGCTGGGCCACCCGGTACGTGTTTCTGTATAAAAGCACCATTTGTTTTCGATAAAATTTAGGAAGCACATTTGAAATTCATCCTTTTCATGGCCGAATTTTATTCAAAGTTTAAAAACCTTTGCATTGTATGCAATAAAAATTGTGTGCTTACGATAGGATGAAAATGTCATCATCATAATTTAAAAAACACTCTGGCAGATGTTACATATTTTTTTTTTATTTGTGCTTCCTTTTAAATAAGAAACATTGACTTAACCTCTTCAGACCTGAGGTACACAAATGTGTACCTCCACTCTTTACCTCATAAAAACAAAACTGTTCGATTTTTTTGCATTTTTACTTTACTTACATACAGCTGAATGTTTTTTGCTTTAAAACAAAATCAATAAATGTCAGCACTGATGAATATTACCTCATAAAATAAATATTATTTCCATCTGAGTTTCGAAAATACCTTCAAGACACTGTGGCCAAGAAAGTAGGGACTATTCATGATTATTTAACTTAAATGTTTTGCAATAAAAAAATTTGAGGATATGCTGATCATTTGCTTGTTTAAAGACCTTAATTTTGTTATTGCGTAAATTTATATTACTGATGGTTAAACTGATGTTTTAAGGGGATTAGTACTTTTATATCCATATTTGTAAACTTAAATTATCAGTCCCCTAATGTACTGATTTCATAAAAATGACTCTTTCTGCAATCTATGGTGTCATTTCGATTATGCAAAAACAATAAATATATATTTGTGGAGTTATTTTATGCTCAGGTCTGAACAGGTTAATAATGAAATTGTTTATCATAATGTTAAAATTTGTACTATAACAAACATCACAACATCATGTATCAAAATGAAGTTGGAATAAATTTCATCATACTGACGACACATGTACAGTGAAATCAACAACGTTTGCGTGTATGTATACCAATTATTTGCACCATATATTGTTATACACATTCTAAGAATTGATTTATTATATCACATATATAGAGATAGTAAAAAGTATTTATACAGTGTTTTATTTGCACATTGTGCTGAAATAAGCCCATAGTTCAAAAGAGCTGAACCTTTTTATCTTTCAGTGGAAGTCCGTTCCGTCACGTAGCTTTATAATTGATCCTCCAGGAGTAAAAGACATATGACTTGTGTTTGCATGTTCAGGCTTCAATTCGTGACCTTGTTGAAAACATCACTTGTTTTCCTAAGGTCATGTGGTACGGCATTTTAGCACTTATGAAGGAACCTATATCATAACCATCTAAAATCAATAAAAGGTTTTATATAATAACAAGAAAATCCTCAATGTCATAAATATTATAAAATAAAATTATTATACATTTCCCCATCAAGTACTGAAATAAATATTCAGTAGTTTTATACATTTAATACCCAAAATGCTTGTACAAAGATGTTTATTATGCTTACAAACCATACACAGTTCATCCGACTTCATTGTCAATAACATTTTGCGTTACCAACACCATATATGCTACAGTGTGTCCAAATATTCAGAACATTGCACAAAATGCTTTCTTTTTTATCTGGCCCAGGTACATTTATAGGGTATTTTTCGTACTACAAAATTGTTATTTAACAAATTACTAACACGTGATTTGAATTATAAGCAGTTTGGACTTTATTTGATTCATAGCAGTACAACGCACTTTAATTCCTGATAAATTTGAGCCAGATTTTAAAGATAAAAAAATTTTCGGAATCGTAGATTAATCGGAAGAAATTATTGTGTACATTATATTTTTGTATAAATGGAAATATTTGTCTTTTGTTTACAGTTTGAGATGTAGATTTATTTTATAAGTTTGCTTTTAAATCATTCGAGCTATTACAAATCTCATCCTGTGGACCTGAAATTTTTTGAAATAATTCCTATTTATATATTAAAATACTGCACAAGAGGTTTCCACCATTATAACGATGAAAAATGTAAACTTTAGCCAAA
Source organism: Maratus speculifer (assembly GCA_964019185.1). Lineage (NCBI taxonomy): Eukaryota > Metazoa > Arthropoda > Arachnida > Araneae > Salticidae > Maratus > Maratus speculifer. The sequence goes on along the minus strand of OZ025297.1, from coordinate 12,286,059 downwards.
AGTAACTGCAATTTTAGATTCGTCTCTCGTCCTTTTTTTGTGTGTGTGTGTGTGAGACCTAAATCACATTATTCAAATTTACTACGCTCCCATATAATTTATTTGTTCTGTATAATCTTAATGCTAGAACCAAAATATGCTCTCAGAACAATGTTCTGTCAATTTATTATGAAATGAAATGTTGCCTTTGAGTATTAAATTCTAACATTCATTGCCTATACTTAAAATATATAGTGAAAATATAGTCAATATAGTCATTAAAGTAAATTGTAAATATAATCCTAGTAAATTAAACTTGCAAAAGACATGATTCAATTTAACTTCGCTCAATGAATTTTTCATTATATTATATGAGCCTTAATTTCATATTTTAATATAATATCGGTATTAAAAACCTGAACAGATCAAATCAACTTAATTATCCAATTCCCTCCACACTTGAAAGGTTGAGGAATTTCTACAAAGGAAATTGATCTTAAATATTTAAAATATTAATACAATAAAAGTTAAAAACAACTTGTCACACAACTTATAAAGTTTTCTACAAGTTTTACAAGTTTTTACCTATGCATTAAGTATGTATTTATAATCTGTACAAAAGTGATGAGCTTGTAACTTAGTCCATAACACACGGTAAATTTCAATATTTGCGGCATGATAAAAAATGAATCATTTAATTCGGAAAAACTTAATTGTACCTTAAATCTGTTCTTTTAATGTATTTTTATTATATATCTATATTAATTAAAAGCACAACTAAGAATTCCTCTTCTATAAAAAGCTATATTTCAATTATATTCATACATTCTGTATGAAAAGTAACCTTTTATATATATATATATATATATATATATATATATATATATATATATATATATATATATATATATGTGTGTGTGTGTGTGTGTGTCTGTGTCAAAATTTATTTTACCACATTCAAAGTAGATCTTAAGAAATTCATGATACAGGTAACTGGGAATGCCTAGAACTTTTAATGTAATGGCAAGAACAAAAAATCATGTATCAGACAAACGTTTGCATGGCAAATAATAAAAACTGTAAGATTACTAAAAAAGTTTTAAGAAAGTTTAAAAAATGACGATCTGTATCCAAATATAATAGTACGTGCAATACAGTGTTTGCTATATTGGCACTAATCATTGAATATATGGATACAGATCCTTATATTTTTGCTTCATTTTGGCAACAATGGATTTTAAACTTATTCTATTGACGATAAATTTAGAATTTTCAAGCTACACTTTTGAGATTTTTATAAACGTTTCTCTATACATTTAGCTAATACATTATGTATGTTATATTTTTCTTGCATTCGCACATGCTTAGTGAAACATTATTTAATAAACCTCATTTTCATAGACATTTTTTAATTCTGATTACAAAGTACTGTGTATAATGTTATTTGTCACATTCTCTGAAAAGAAATTTTTTTTATATTATGAACTCAGCAAATTATAAATAAAACACTTGACAAAATTTTGGACTGTTTTTAATGAAAACCTTAGTTTATCTACTAATATACATGCTATCCTCGTAAAAATGAATATAGTATATTACAATATGCCACTGAGTCATAATCTACAGTTTGAACGTTTTACCTACATTAGTTTTGCCAGGATTATCTAAAAGATATCCTTTACTTTTCAACTTGATTACGGATCTCCTGTGGGGTTTCGGGAAAAAAAAATTCGAAGAAATATATGACCTGTACTATATTCTGTTCACTCACCCAATGTTTCAGGATAGTTCCTCGTGTATTTTTGTAGATATTTAGGAAAACGTTTGCAATTGCAAGTGACCGATCACATTTGACCATGTTGTGTATTATTTACGTTAATTACCATTTCAAAACCATTCACGTTTAATTCATTATCGTCATTTTTCTTATTCTTTCTTAACGAATTTAAACAACTAAAACAATTTTAAACTTATAAAATCAAACTATGTTTAGACTGAACATATTCATTCATTTATTTATTTTTAAATACCACGCGATTTATCAAAACTCAGCCTTAAAAAATCGCTCCTAGTTTTATAAAATTTTTTAACATGTACTACATGTACTACACTATTTGGATAGCTAGAACGTTTTAAAGAATGCAATTTTAGATCATATTTTCTTTCAGAATACCGTACGAATTGTCAACAATTTGTCATAGAACAAGTCATTCTTTCTATGAATTTTAATTTCTTAAACACAATCTTAAAAAACAATCTAAACAACTAGAAATAATTTACTTTTTTTCATTCATTTGTTTACTTTCATTAAAACACTATCCGATTTAAAAACATTCAGATATAAAACAAATATGGAACCTTACCACTTAGATCTTTAAATTATCATTAAACATCAAATATTAAATTTCAGTATAGTATATATTAAAATTAACACACGTTTAAAAACACATAAATCCGGCGGGTTATTTATTTTTCAAAAATGAGTATTTGTTTTAAATACTAAATGTATTAAAATATTTTTTCATTAAAGTTATAATTAATAATTTCAACATGTATGAAGTCAAAATGTTGCAATTACTTTGGAAAATCGATTAGGTATTTAAATAAGTTCAATTATGTTCAAAAATGAAGTAATTCTGTTGAGCTTTCGAAGAAATAATAAATAAGATGAAATCATTAATTATAGTTTATAAAAAAATCTGAATAGTTTCTAAAATTAAAAATTTATAAATCTACTTCTATCAAAGGCAAGTTTACTTATTTTTTCCAATTATAACTATAGGTATATTAATAATATAAGAAAGTTATCATTGGAATATTAGGTAATTATAATTATTTATCGATCAGAAACCATGAGAATATTAAAGTAGTTTTTATCAAATGTTTTAAAATTAAAAGAAAAATGTTAATCATACATAAATAATCATCTAATATTCCACAGGAATAAAAAAAAACATACCGGCTGTCCCAAAAATGACTGGTGGATTTTAAAATTCAATAACTTGCAAACGGTTAAAAATTTCTTGCAGGAGGGTTATGTATGATGTCAGCAGTTTTTTTTTCCTTGATTCTTGATTTTAGTTCGAATTTCAAACAATAGATGGCGCTGACTGCGATTGGCGCTCAGTCAACACCGAAACTGAAGTCACTCAGCTTTGATGCAAAGAAAGGCGATTAAGGTTATGGAGTGCGTCTCATTCGCCAGTACAATCTTGCTCTCAGGCCACAATTCTGAACTCATTCGTTATTATTTCAATAGAATGCGTTCTTGCCATAGAAATAACAGATTTTTTTATAGTGGAATACAGCGTTCAACAGTGGGCACAAATTTCGCAAGCAGTATTCGCAAATAATCTCAACATTTTTAAATAATTATGTAAACATAAATCAGGTGTGACAGGTTTATGAACAGCGAATCACATAATATGATACGATAAAAAACAATATTTCACCTTGATTCCAACATAAAATATATTACATGAAATGATATTTAACGCATTTAATTTGCACGTTTTTGTTTGATTATTTTTTGTTGTTGTTTTACTTTTTAAATGTATAGTAAACTAGTAAAAAAACAAGTAAACTACTAAAAAAGTAGTAATTTTTTTAGATGTGTGATTAAAAAAAATACAGAGACCGATAAAAAATTTAGAGGATACAGCTGTATCTAATCTTGAAATTTATTATTAATATTTTTATTAATATTTTCATTAAAATTTATACTGATATTTCAAATAATTTTTCAAAAAATAGTATTTCGAATTACACTTTAACTCAGTAATAGTTTAAAAGTAGCTTGAACAATCTTATAAAAAAAATTATTTTTCAAGTTTATATTCATGAAAAGTAAACAAAATTCTTGGAATGTGTGTTATTCTAAATCTTTAAGTTATCAAATTATTTTGTTTAATATGCACTTGTCATTTCATAAATATAAACGTTCAAGGTGAAAGCATGTTTCTCTTTATTATTTTAAAGCAATCTAGAAAACCATAACATGCTTAACATTAGAATCTCTTATTGTTATTTTCGATTTAAATGTCACATTTATGCTTTGGATTTCCCCTCAAGAAAAACATTATTTTTCCTCTAGATCATTACAAAGGACATAAACATTTGATTTTGATTTGTTCTATCTTAAAAATGCCGCATGAACTGAAAGAAAAATGGCGTTTCTTTTAATCATTAAGGACAACGGATTCACAATTTAATGCATGATGTTCTGAAAATAAAGTTTTTCTCTTGTACATTCAATTGTTTACTTAGATTACCAAACGAGATTTTTATGCAAATTGTGTCGTTTATCTCTGAATATCTCATAGATTTTTCAATAAAATGCATCCTGGGTAAAGATGAAAGAAAATGAAAACTGTTTGAAACTGTGGTAGAATAATGAAATGGGTAAAATATTTATTTTTTTATATATATTCATCGTGACATAGCTGAAGTAAATTTCAATATAAGAAAATGATTTCGTGTGTTCTAGGGCGATACTGTTTTTCTCAAATGCCTTCTTTTTCTTAGTTTGTTCTCTATTTACTTTAAGTTAAAATTTTTAGTGAAGTTAATTTGGTTTTAAGTTAAAGTTAAATAACGTGTGATACTTGAAGTGTTTTGAACTTTTCTAAAAATTCCAGAAAAATGGTTTTCATAATTAAATTAGTTTTCATAAGATATTATTATTTTTGAACATTTTAATATTTATTGTACAATAAAATGGTAAATTAATAAATAAAAAATAATAAATAACTTGTGAAACGAAGTAATGTTCTGAACTTTACTAAAAGTTCCAAAGAAAAAATGGTTTTAATAATTATTCTAGTTTTTATAATGGTGTTTTATTACTTTTTGTACAATAAAATAGTAAATGAATAAGTTTGTAAAAAATAAAAGAAATAATTAAAAATGAAAAAAATAGCAAATAAATTTGAGTAAAAATTCTAGAAAAAGTAGTTAAAAAATAATATAAGTCTAGTAAGAAAAATTAAGCATAATTCAAAAAAATAATATTTTCCAATCCTCAGCTTCCAACTTCAGTAAAGTTTATAATTTATATCACACATATTACTTAATATATCAGCTGTTTGGAAGAGTGTGATGATATTTTAAATTTATATATTCAAAACTACTAAAAACAGATTTTTTTAATTTTTATACTTTAAAATACGTATTTTATTTCTAATATTAATTTCATAATTTATGTATTTTAATTAATATTTAAAATTATGTATATGTTGTAACTTATAAATTTTCTAATGAAATCTAAGTGCGAACCTAAAGTATTACTTAATTGAGCCGACGGCATTTTGAGTTAGTTATACTGAAATTTTCGACGCATTTAACTTTGTTTTGAAACCATAAAAATATAAAATCAATACTTCTAAATATTTTTAAATTTTAAAGAAAAACATAATTCCTACAAGAGTAAATTGCCATGGAATATTCCACAAGAATAAAAAATTAATTGCTAATGTATTCAAATGAACTTTAAAAAAAAGTAAACATGGAATCTAATATACATGAATTATGGGTAATACGTGATTAATCTATTGACAAAAATTGTCGCCAAACTAGAGGATTAAATGTAAATGACAGATAATAGTATGTATCATATTTACTTGACATTAAAAACGATACACGTGTTTGATATGCCATCAAGTGATTTTTAATTCGACTAGTTATTTGCACTTTTACTGATGTTTTACTATTTATTTCTTTTTTTAAAAACCGGATTATATTGTATTTCAATTTATATTTAAAGAGAAAAGCTTATAATGACGTCTTTCTTATTTGTATTTTATCAAACTCAGAAATGTTTCGTTTTAACGCCTAATTCTTTTAACATCTTTTTTTGAATTAATCTGAATTAACTTTTAATTTTTTTTCATAACAGAAGAGAAGTTATTAGGGAGACATTTTCAAGAATTATCCACATTTAAAATTTTTATTACTCCTAATGGTAATGTTAATACTAATAGCTGCAAAGCTAACAGTAAAGCATTCATATTTATAAAGCGTATAATATTATAATCATAACTCAAAAGTTGCTTACAAGAATGGGTAATATTTTAAATTCGCATATTTGAAACTATTAGAAATAATTTTTTCTGAAAATTTTTATGTGCTAAAATGCACATAATTAAATTATTATTTATGAAAAAAAAATTAATATTTCTAATATTAATTTCATAATTTATATAATTTTAATAAATATTCAAAACTGTGAATATATTGCAAAATATAAAAATTTCAATGAAACTATATTTGCAAGCCTAAAATATCACTTCATTTACGCATGTATTTTTTGAGATATGCTAAAAACCAAGTTGTCTTGAATTTTATTTCGCTACTAATACTAAAACATTTTACTAAAAAGTACAAATATAATGTTAAAACAAGATTTTACTATTGAAAGGTAGAGAATTTGTTGCAATTTTAATATTGACGTTATCCTTGAGCTTAATTTTTATCAATTAATATAGAACCTTAGTTGTAATCGAGTTGAAATCGGTTATTTACGCCTTTTTATAAACTCTGTATACTTTACGCTTAAAACATTAGATATATTGTCAACACTATCAGTTTATATAGCTAATTATAATTAAATACATAAAAAAATTCGAATTTTTATATAACTATGAAAACATGAATCAGATTAAGCATGTTTATAAACAGCAAATTATACAAAATGATAAGACGAAATCATACTTAACGCATTTAATTTGCACGCTTTTGTTTATTGTTTTTTAATTATTGTCGTTGCATTTTGTTTATTTTCAAAATTTATAGTAAAATTGAAATTTATCATAATTTCTTAAGGTATCTGGCAGAAAACAGAGAGAGACCAATGATTATTTTGGAAGATATAGCTGTATCCAAAGTCGAATCTAAGTACAAGTGAATATTATAAATATTTTTATTTAAAGAAATTGCGGATTTTTCATACATTTTTTTAACTCAAAAAATAGTATTTCCAATTACATTGAAATTCAATAATAGTATAAAAATTTACATTATCATTATATACAATTTCACTAAATTTCATTAATTGTCTAAAAATGTCTTAAATTGTCTCATAAAAAAATGTTATTTTCATGTTCGTCTTCACAAAGAATACACAACATTCTTAAATTATGTGTTATTCTAAACCTTTAAATGTTCAAGTTATTTTGTTTAATATGCACTTGTCATTTCATAAACATCAACGTTCAAAGCAAAAGCATGTTTTTCATTATTATTTTGAAGCAATCTAGAAAACCATAACATGCTTAACATTAGAATCTCTTATCGTCATTTTCGATTTAAATGTCACATTAATGCTTTGGATTTCCTCTCAAGAAAAACATTACTTTTTCCGATAGATCATTATGAAAGGACATAAACATTTGATTCTGATTTGTTATATCTTTAAAATGATACATAAACTGAAAGAAAAATGCTGTTTCATTTATGCATTAAGGACAACGGATTCACAATTTAATGCATGATATTCAATAAAGAAAATTTTTTCTTCTACATTCAATTGTTTACTTAGATCACTAAACGAGATTTTTATGCAAAATGTGTCGTTTATCTCTGAATATCTCATAGATTTTTCAATAAAATGAATCCTGGGTAAAGATAAAAGAAAATGAAAACTGTTTGAAGCTGTGGTGGAATAATGAAATATGTAAAATGTTTATTTTTTTATGTATATTCATCGTGACATACACTGTTAAAACTAATGGTGACACATTGCACCTTCTAGGGGTGAAAGGCTTGTCTCATTGGTGACACCCCTAAAGGAGCCAGATGGCACCTTTAATTCGGGTGAAAAGATGGCACCCATACTCCAGAGTGCCCAATAATAAAAAATTAAAAAATATACATACCGACTTTCGGCCCTCGAAGGATTCGAACCCACAACGTCTGATTACAAGCTCAGCGTTCTAACCACTCGGCCATCGAGCACACCTTCATTCACTCACAGTCGCAGATTTTACTTGCCGTCACCGAAAACAGAAAGACACACGTCACAGCGCATGCGCATGTTGCCAGTCACCCGACGAGGTGCCACACTGCTGCCAATACGAAGTGTATGGCACCTTATTTAGCTCCAATCACCCAGTAAAAGACCTGTGGCACTGCAACCACATGTCCAAGCCCCTATGACACCCTAGGGTTCCAAATGGCACCGCCCTTTCACCTCCGGGTCCCAAATGGCACCGGTTTGTCACCTTTACTTTTAACAGTGTAGCTGAAGTAAATTCCAATATAAGAAAATGATTTCTTGTGTTCTAGGACGATACTGTTTTTCTTAAATGCCTTCTTTTTTTTAGTTTGTTCTTTATTTACTTTTTTAAGTTAAAATTTTTAGTGAAGTTAGTTTAGTTTTAAGTTAAAGTTTTTAAAGATTTTTTTAAAAGTTAAATAACGTGTGATACTTGAAGTGTTTTTAACTTTTCTAAAAATTCTAGAAAAATGGTTTTTATAATTATATTAGTTTTTATAAGATATTTTAATATTTATTGTACAATAAAATGGTAAATTAATAAAAAATATAAATTACTTGTGGAACGGAGTAATGTTCTGGACTTTACTAAAAGTTCTAAAAAATGGTTTTAATAATTATACTAGTTTTTATAATGGTATTTTATTAATTTTTGTACAATAAAATAGTAAATGAATAAGTTTGTAAAAGATAAAAGAAATAATTAAAAACGAAAAAAATAGCAAATTTATTTGAGTAAAAATTCTAGAAAAAGTAGTTAAAAAAATAATATAAGTCTACTAAGAAAAATTAAGCATAATCCAAAAAAATAATATTTTCCTATCCTCAGCTTCCAACTTCAGTAAAGTTTGTAATTTATATCACAGATATTACTTAATATATCAGCTGTTTGGAAGAATGTGATGATATTTTAGATTTATATATTTAAAACTACTAAAAACGGATTTTTGTTACAATTTTTATAGTTTAAAACACATATTTTATTTCTGATATTAATTTCATAATTTATGTATTTTTAATTAATCTTTAAAATTATGTATATGTTGTAACTTATAAATTTTCTACTGAAATCTAATTTCAAACCTAAAATATAACTTAATTGAGCCACCTGCATTTTGAGTTATACTGAAAATTTCGACGCATTTAACTTTGTTTTGAAACCATAAAAATATAAAAGCAATATTTCTAAATATTTTTAAATTTTAAAGAAAAACATAATTCCTACAAGAATAAATTGTCATGGAATATTCCACAAGAATAAAAAATTAATTGATAATGTATGCAAATGAACTTAATACATATATATTACATTCCATGTTTATTTTTTATGGGTAATACTTGATTATTTTGTTAACAATAAACTGTCTCCAAACTATAAAATTTAAATGTCAATGGCAGCGGATAGTATGTGTCATATTCATTGGACAATAAACAAGATACAAGTATTTGATACGCCATCAAGCGAGCTTTAATTCGAGTAGTTATTTGTACTTTTATTGATGTTTCACTAATTTATTTCTTCTTTAAAATGCCGGATTACATTGTATTTCAATTTATATTTAAAGAAATGAGCTTAAGATGACGTCTTCTTATTTGTAATTTATCAAACTCAGAAATGTTCCGTTCGAACGCCTAATTCTTTTGACATCTTTTTTGAATTCATCTGAAAATTTTAGTTTTTTATAACAAAAGAGAAGTTATTAGGGGCAGACTTTTAAGAATTATTCATATTTAAACTTTTTATTACTTCTAATGGTAATTTTAATACTAATTGCTGCAAAGCTAACAGTAAAGCATTTTTATTTTTATGCGTATAAAATTTTAATCATAACTCAAACGCTACATACCACAATGGGTGATATTTCAAATTCGCATATCTGAAACTACTAGAAATTAATTTTTGTGAAAGATTTTATGTGCTAAAATGCATATTTTATTTCTAATATTAATTTCATAATTTATATAATTTTAATAAATGTATTCAAAACGGGGGAAATTGTAAATTATAAATATTTCAATAAAATAGATTTACAAGCCCAAAATATTACTTCATTTAGGCATGTATTTATTGAGATATGTTTAAAAAACAAAGATGCCTTGAATTTTATTTTGCAACTAACTGAAAAATTTTACTGAAAAGTCCAAATATTATGTTAAAACAAGATTTTTGCATTGAAATGTTGAGAATTTGCTACAATTTTAATATTGGAATTATCCCTAAATTAAATTTTTATCAATTAAAATGGAATCTTAGTTGTAATCGAGTGTATATTTAAGCCTTTTTATAAACACTATATACCTTACGCTTAAAACATTACATATATTATTAACATTATCCGTTTATACAGCTAATTATAATTAAATACATAAAAAGTTTTGAATTTTTTTTTACATAACTATTAAAACATAAATCAGATGTAACGGGTTTTCAAAAAGCAAATCATACAAAATGATAAGACGAAAATTAATATTTCATCTTTATTACAACATAAAATGTATAATATGAAATCATATTTAACGCATTTAATTTGCATTCTTTTGTTTATAAACTTTTTATTATTGTCGTTTTGTATGTTTTATTTTCAAAATTTATAGCAAAATTTAAAATCGTAATTTCTTGAGGTGTCTGGCAGAAAACATAGAGAGACCAATGAAAATTTTGGAAGATACAGCTGTATCCAAAGTCGAATCTATGTACAAGTGATTGTTATAAACATTTTTATTAAAAGATTTTTGGATTTTTCACATATTTTTTAACTCAAAAAATAGTATTTCCAATTACATTGAAATTCAATAATAGTATAAAAATTTATTTTATCATTATATACAATTTCACTAAATTTCAATAATTGTCTAAAAATGTCTCAAACTGTCTTATAAAAAAAATATGATTTTTATGTTCGTCTTCACAAAAACACACAAAATTCTTGGATTATGTGTTATTCTAAACCTTTAAATGTTCAAGTTATTTTTTAATATGCACTTGTCATTTTATAAACATCAACGTTCAGAGCGAAAGCATGTTTTTCATTATTATGTTAAAGCAATCTAGAAAACCATAACATGCCTAACATTAGAATCTCTTATCGTCATTTTCGATTTAAATGTCACATTAATGCTTTCGATTTCCTCTCAAGGAAAAACATTATTTTCCCCTAGATCGTTATCAAAGGACATAAACATTTGATTCTGATTTGTTATATCTTTAAAATGATACATGAAGTGAAAAAAAAGTGGCGTTTCATTTAATCATTAAGGACAGCGGATTCACAATTCAATGCATGATGTTCTAAAAATAAAGTTTTTTCATCTACATTCAGTTGTTTACTTAGATCACCAAATGAGATTTTTATGCAAAACGTGTCGTTTATCTCTCAAAATCTCATAGGTTTTCCAATAAAATGCATCCTAAGTAAAGATGAAAGAAAATGAAAACTATTTGAAACTCTGGAGGAATAATGAAATGGGTAAAATATTTATTTTTATATATATATATTCATTATGACATAGCTAAAATAAATTTCAATATAAGAAAATTATCCCGTGTGTTTTAGGACGATACTGTTTTTCTCAAATGTCTTCTTCTTCTTTCTTTGTTCTTTCTTTATTTTTTTAACTGCTACTGATTCAGAAAATTTAAGAAATAATGGCACGATATAATAAAATTAAATAAAAAAATTAACTAACTAGTGATACTTGAAGTGTTTCGAACTTTTCTAAAAATTCCAGAAAAAATGGTTTTCATAATTATATCAGTTTTTGTAAGGTACTTTAATATTTATTGTACAAAAATGTAAAATTTATAAATTTAAATAAAAAGTTAACTAACTTGTGAAAAATGGGGAATGTTCTGAACTTTAGAAAAAATCCAGAAAAATGGTTTTTATAGTTTCAATAGTTTTTATAATGTTATTTTAATATTTTTTATACAATAAAATAGTAAATTAATAAAAAAATAGCTAACTTGTGAAACATGGAGTAATGTTCTGAACTTTACTAAAAGTGCCAAAGAAAAAATTGTTTTAATAATTATACTAGTTTTTATAATGGTATTTTAATACTTTTTGTACAAAAAAAAAAACAGTAAATGAATATGTTTGTAAAAATATAAAAGAAATATTTTAAAACGGATAATATATCAAATAAACTAATTTCAGTAATAATTCTTGAAAAAGTTCTTAAAAAAATAAAATAATGTAAGTCTACTCAGAAAAATTAAGCATAATTCAAAAAATAATATATCAGCTGTTTGAAGATTGTGATGATATTTTAGATATATATATTTAAAACTACTAAAAACGGATTTTTGTTAAAATTTTATAGTTTAAAATACGTACTTTGTTTCTAATATTGATTTCAAAATTTATGCATTTTAATTAATATTTAAAATTATGTATACTTCGTAACTTATACATTTAAAATGAAATCTAACTGCAAACCTAAAATATCACTTAATTGAACCACCTGCATTTTGAGTTATACTGAAAGATTTGGCATATTTAACTTCTTTTGAAACTATAAAAATATAAAAGTAATATTTTTAAATATTTTTAAATTAAAAGAAAAGCATAATTCATACAAGAATCAAATTGTCATGGAATATTCTACAAGAATAAAAAAAAAATAATTGCTAATGTATGCAAATGAACTTTAAAAAAAAAATAAACATGAAATGTAATATGGCCATTTAAATTTGGATAATTCTTAAAAGTCTCCCGCTAAGAATACAGAATAATCAAGTATTACGGGTAGTACTTGATTATTCTGTTGACAAAAATCTGTCGCCAAACTATAAGATTAAATGTCAATAACAGATAATATGTGTCATATTCACTTGACATTAAACACGATACACGTGTTTGATACACCATCAAGTGAGTTTTAATTCGACTAGTTATTTGTACTTTTATTGATTTTTTACTAATTTATTTCTTCTTTAAAAAGCCAGTTTGTTTTTTATATATTTTGTGTCGGCGGATTATCTACTCTAGGAATATAAATCCAGGGATGTGCACTTCGTGGGGATCTTTCTAGGGGAACCTAACCCGTATTCACGCAAAGTTCGAAGAAAACCACGAAAACTCCGAACGGTTAAGCCGACGGCCGCGATTGGGTTGGAACCTAGCACCTGCCGTCTACCAGTTGAGAGGTCAGAACCTCTCGGCCACTGGTGGAGCCTTTAAAAAGCCGCATTACATTGTATTTCAATTTATATGTAAAGAAATAAGCTTAAAACGACGTCTTCTTATTTGTATTTTATCAAATTGGGTGGGACTTGTATAGGCTGAAACATTTGGTAGGTCTTCCCACCTAGCCGAATATATATTTTATCAAACTCAGAAATGTTCTGTTCGAACGTCTAATTTTTTTGGCATCTTTTTTTAATTCATCTGTAAATTTTAGCTTTTTATAACAAAAGAAAAGTTATTTGCAGGAGACTTTTAAGAATTATCCAAATTTAAAATTTTTATTACTCCTAATAATAATTTCAATATTAATAGCTGCAAAGATAACAGAAAAGCATTATTATTTTAAATGCGTTATAACATTTTAATCATAACTCAAAAGCTACGTCCAAGAATGGGTGATATTTTAAATTCGCATATTTGAAGCTACTAGAAATTAATTTTTGTGAAAGTTTTTATGTGCTAAAATGTATAATTTACACTGCTCGCCATTGAAAATGCAACACCAAGAAGGAGTGGTCAGAAATTTATGCAAATTTTAGATTAGACGCACGTCACTGAGTAATGTGAATGATGTAAAAGGCACAGGTCTGCGCCGCACGTGATCTAAGATATAAGGGAAGGAACTTGCAGAATGGGCAATATTCATGTCGTTATTTCTGCCAGACGAATTATTGAAGAAATTTTGTTTTTGTGTCGTAGGATACGTGTACAGAAAAGAATGCCAGACCGCCGTCAACAAAGGCACTTCCAGAAGATAGACGATTTTACGAGAGATATGATGATGGGACTGAGTAGTGGGGGTTGGCCCTTACGTCAAATCGCAGCTGATACCTACATGAATGCGAGCACGGTGCATCGGCTATGCCGAACATAGTTGGAACAAGGAAATGTGGCAAGATTGAGGGGTGCAGGTGCAGCCAGAGTGACGTCAGCACGCGTGAATCGACGCATCCGCCGGCAATCTGTGGCGGATCCGCAACTTACTTGTACCTCGATTCTGCAGCATGTACAAGGTACCATGGATGTTTCTGTGTCAACCAGAACCATTTCCCGTCGATTGGTTGAACATGGCCTGCATTCAAGGCGTCTGTTAAGAAGATTGCCACTGACTCGACAGCATAGACGCCAAAGTTTGGAATGATGCCGGAGGAGAGTGACGTCGATAACAGAATGGCGAAACCTCATGTTCTCAGATGAGTCACGCTTCTGTTTATCCAGTGGCAGTCGCCGCATACGTTCGTGGCGTCTTCGTGGAGACAGACCGAATCCGGCAAGAATTGTGGAACTCCCCACTGCGCGACAACGAGGCATAATGGTTTGGGGCGCTATTGCGTATAATTCCATGTCACCTCTATTTCGTATTCAAAGCACTATGACGGCCCAACGACACTTGGATAATGTACTGCGGTCGGTGGCAATCTCCAACTTTAGGGGCAGCCTAATGCGATTTTTCAGCAGGATAACGCCCTGCCACAAGCTGTTCGCATGTGTCAACATGCTCTGCGAGGTATACAGATGTTTCCCTGGCCACCGTACTCTCCTGAGCTGTCACAATCGAACATGTGTGGGATGTGATTGAGCGCTGTTTACGGACTCTGCCCCTGCCTCGTTCAGAAGACGAACTGCGCCAAATAGTTGAAAGGGAATGAAGAGCCATCCCTCAGGACACCATCCGTACTCTTTATTGACTCTATGCCTAGATGTGTTTATTCGTGCATCGCTATCCGCGGTGGTCCTATATCCTACTGAGCCGACGCCGTTCTCGTTCTGTATTCTGATTTTCATTTTGAAATAAAGACCATTTAATGCTCCTTGCTGTCTCTGTATTTTTCCCAAATTTCATCACTTTATTACCACTTCTTCTTGGTGTTGCAATTTCAATGTCGAGCAGTGTATGTAATTTTAATAACTATTCAGAACTGTGAATGTGTTGCAAAATATAAAAATTTCAATGAAAATACATTTGCAAGCCTAAAATAGATTTAGGCATGTATTTTTTGAGATATGCTGAAAACCAAGATGCCTTGAGTTTTATTTTGAAGCTAATACTAACTAAAAACTTTTACTAAAAATTCCAAATATAATGTTAAAACAAGATTTTCATATTGAAATGTTGAGAATTTGTTGCAATTTTAATATTGAGATTATCTTAAAGCTTGATTTTTATTAATTAAAATAAAACATTCGTTGTAATCAAGTGGTTATTTACGCCTTTTTATAAACACTATATACCTTACGCTTAAAACATTACATATATTATCAACACTATCAGTTTATACAGCTAATTATAATTAAATACATAAAGAGTTTTGAAATTTTTTATATGATTATTAAAACATAAATCAGATGTAACGGGTTTATAAAAAGCAAATCATACAAAATGATAAGACGAAAATTAATATTTCACCTTTATTCTAACGTTTCGTATGTTTTATTTTCAAAATTTATAGCAAAATTTAAAATCGTAATTTCTTGAGGTGTATGGCAGAAAACATAGAGAGACCAATAAAAATTTTGGAAGATACAGCTGTATCCAAAGTCGTAACTAAGTACATATGATTATAAACATTTTTATAAAAAAAATTTCGGATTTTTCATATATTTATTTGACTTAAAAAATATTTCCAATTACAATGAAATTGAATAATAGTATACAAATATATATTATCATACAATTATCATCATTACATACAATGTCACTAAATTTCATTAATTGTCTACAAATGTCTTAAACTGTCTTATTAAAAATATATGATTGTCATGTTCATCATCACAAAAAGTACACTAAAATTTTATAATATGTGTTATTCTAAACCGTTAAGTGTTCAAGTTATTTTGTCTAACATGCACTTGTCATTTCAAAAACATCGACCTTCAAGGCGAAAGCATGCTTTCCATTATTATTTTAAAACCATCTAGAAAAACATAACATGCTTAACATTAGAATCTCTTATCATTATTTTCGATTTAAATGTCACATTTATGTTTTGGATTTCCCCTCAAGAAAAACATCTTTTTTCGCTCTAGATCATTATCAAAGGACATAAAAATTTTGTTATGATTTGTTATATCTTAAAAATACCGCATGAACTGAAAGAAAAATGTCGTTTCGTTTAATCATTAAGGACAGAGGATTCACAATTTAATGCCTGATGTTCTAAAAATAAAGTTTTTTCTTCTACATTCAATTGTTTACTTAGATCACTAAACGAGATTTTTATGCAAAATGTGTCGTTTATCTCTGAATATCTCATAGGTTTTTCAATAAAATGCGTCTAGAGTAAAGATGAAAGAAAATGAAAACTGTTTGAAACTGTGGTGGAATAATGAAATGGGTAAAATATTTACCTTTTAATATAGATATTCATCGTGGCATAGCTAAGATAAATTTCAATATAAGAAAATTATCTCGTGTATTCTAGGGCGATACTGTTTTTCTCAAATGTCTTTTTCTTATTACTTTGTTCTTTATTTACTTTTTTAACTGCTACTGATTCAGAAAGTTTAAGAAATAATGGCACGTTATAATAAATTTTAATAAAAGTTAACTAATTTGTGAAGCGTGAAGTAGTATTTTGACTTTTCTAGAAATTCCAGAAAAAATGATTTGCATAGTTATATTAGTTTTTATAAGGTATTTTAATTTTTATTGTACTAAAAAATAGTAAATTTGTAAATTTAAATAGAAAGTTAACTAACTTGTGAAACATGATGTAATGTTCTGAAATTTAAGAAAATTTCCAGTAAGAACAGTTTTTATAATTATGCTAGTTTTATATAATGATGCTTTAATACTTTTTGTATAATAAAATAGTAAATGCATAAGTTTGCAATAAAATAAAAGAAGTAATTAAAATCTTAGAAAATAACAAATAAACTAATTCAAGTAGAAATTCTAGAAAAAGAAAGTTGGAAGAAATACCATACGTCTAATCAGAAAAATTAAGCAAAATTTAAAATAAATCATATTTTGCAAGCCTCAGTTTGCATTTTTAGTTAAATTTATAACCTATATCATTGATATTACTTACAATTCAGCTGCGTAAAATTTTATTTTATTTTCGGTGAAAATATATTTTTTATTTTTATTAATAATTCACGAGCGATTAAACTACTATGCCATGTAAACTTCTGTGCCATGCAACAGTAACTGGAATAGTATTCTGTGGGATTTCTAAAAATTCTTTTTTAGAAAAAATATTTAATTTCTTCTCCGCCAATTTAAACCAAAATTAACTGTTGAATCCAAATTGTTCTTTCTTATGTATATCTGAAACAGTAAAAAAAAAACTAATAAATAATGTGTTCATTTTATTATTATTCATATTAGTAATATTAATTGCTTAACTTTAAGGAAATAATATTTTCTTTTAATAATTATTCATTAATTTTCTTTGAATATTTTTTAATAATTTTTAACGTTCGATTGTCTATTTAGTATACATGCGAGTGATATTTTTATGCGAACTTTGTTAGTTGAGATTTGTTATTTGTGTATTTGAGAATGTATTTTTAATAAAATGAGTTTTGTTTAAAAAAAGGAATATACTTGACATTTTCTGAATCAGTGGTCATCTGTGAATACTCTGAATCACTTGACCATTTATTATAATGGAAATCAAATTAGGGTTTTTTTTTTCCTTTAGCCTCATCTTTATTGGATTTCATCATTAGCAGACATGAACCTTATACTTTTGTTAGTTAGAAATTTATACTTACATACATTTGCAATCGTATGTGAAGAATCGGAGAACTTGCAATTGAAACAAAACTCTTTTTCCCTTGATGTCTATCCTGATAATTTATAAAAGCCTAAACTCCAATCTCAGAGAAAATAAAATTCCTTTGTTTTATAAGTTTACAGTACGATGGACAAAAAAAATGCAAAAAAAAAAAAAAAAATCAACTCGCAGTACCAATGAAAAGTTGCGTAATTTGAAGATTAAGAACTAGGTAGAAGAAAAAACAAAATCAGTTTTTATCTTCCGGTCGCACATGTGCTGTAAAGTTTGAAAATTATTCACATTATTACAAAAATTTTTAGATTCCCCTCTTCACGAACGGTATAGCTGAAATTTATATGAATTAAAATGACAAAATATAATGTTTAAATTTAATTTAAATCCATAAATATCTTGCGGTCGCGCATGTACTCTAAACTTTGGCAAGATTCACGTTTTTACACTAATCTTCAGTCTTACTTATCTTGTCAATACTTAAGCGTAATAGTTCTCTTTTCTACTTTAGAATGCATGCACAACCGGAATATGTTGGTGGATTTAAATAATATTTCAAAACTATATTTGAACACCCTAATACATAAAAATTTCAGATGCTAAATTCGTGAAGAGACTAATTTAGAAAATTTTGTTATAATACAATTTTTTCCAATTTCAGCAAACTTTACGATTCTTGTGGACCGGAAGTTATAAATAGATTTTATTTATTTTTTAACCCAATTTTTTGTATCTCGAATTTGCAAATTTTACGCCATATTACGACTTGAAAAATAATTTTTGCAATTTTTTTGGCCCACACTAGTACACTGTAAAAAAAAAAGGGATCGATCTACTAAAAAAACTTTAGTGATCCTCTTAATTACTAAAAAATTTTTAGTAATCTTAGTCGGTTACTAGAAAATCTGTAAGAATTACTAGAAAAAAGTTAGCAATGAATAGAGTTAATAGTTTTATATTTTTAATAGCTATTACTAAAACGCCCTTGGTGTGGCCTTGATAGCATAGTGGTTATAGTAACGGACTCCAGAATGAAAGGTCCCGGGTTCGATGCTGGACACAGCCAAATTCGCCCCGAATGTATGTAGTGTAAGTACTCGTTAATAAATGATTATGAAAATCCTGTTGGAGTGATTAGCAATGTTTGGTGCTGCCATCTATTGCAGTTTTGCCGAAAATCTTCCGCTTCAGAAGTCTGGATGCAGTTCGAAGGAACCTTCGGGCGCACGTAATGGTTATTAAAGATAATTTTGGAGCTATTACTAAAATTTGCTTGGTGGCTCATACTAAAAATTTTTAAGTTAGTTATACAAAAAATTCTTTTGTTCAGTTTACAAAAGAAATGCTTGTTTCACTTGCAAAAAAAAGTTTGTAATGGTTACTAAAAAATTCTGTGGAATACAAATTTACTAAAGAATTTTTAGTAACCTCTTGATTTATTTTTTACAGTGTATAGTGTTGAGCATAATCTATTGTAAGCGGTGCCATACTTTGGATTACTTTCTTAAGAATCCTCCGATATTGTCATTTTTGTAGTCAATTCAAGAAAATTGGTTAGCTTTATTAATATTTTGACACGTTACATCCGTTCATATTATTTGTATTATACAAGAAATAATTTTCAAAAAATACATTTATTCTTCTGTCTGGTGCTTGACCAGTGATTGCCGCTGTTCGTTTGATAAATTAGGTTAATTATATGCATTCAATTATTACACATCCATTTATATATAAAACACCTAAATAATTAACATTAATGCAATCTATAAATGTCAAATGCAATGCTTATCAATAAACATTATTTGAGAAGCAGAAAAAGAATTGCCTTTCGTAACATATATTCATAATATATATAAATCCTTTTTTCTTCATCTCCAGTTAATACTTTTGTTACTTTTTATTTTCAAAGAAAAATTAAAGATTATTTTATAAAGGAAATATGTTACCTGCGTCAGTATGGACGTATAAAATCTGGTCCCTATCGCATTCAGCATCACTGCTCTCCCCTATGTCACGTGCTCCGGGTACATGAAAGGGGCTTCCACAGACATCATCTGTCTCCCACCTGTATAATTTTAAAAGAAAAGAAATTTGTATAATCTAAATAACAGAAAGGTGATGCAAGATCTAATTTCAACTGTCTGAAAGTTTTCAGATATTACCGAAGTGACAAACAATATTTTTAATGAATGATATTTCAAGCAATTATAACATTTAAGTACAGCGTGTCATGAATTATCTTTACAACTTCAAATCTAATTAATTAAACAATGGTGTAAAATAACTCAATTCTGTTTTCTTCATTTAAAAGAAGATCTGTGAAAGCTTTGTTTTCAGGTTCGCTGAAAAAGTTGTGTAGTGACGTGATATTTCCACAAAATAAATACCTCCCACAGGAAAAGTTGCAGTGTGTTTCATGGTTCATAGAAGCAAGATTTTATGCACTAAGCCTAAACTAAATATGGTCTTAATGGTGATTCTCTCACCAATTTAGTCCAAGAATGCAACTCACGACTCCTTCTCCTGTGACGTGGTCATTTTGTGGAAATGTAACATCACCTATTCACTTTTTAATGCATGGAAAAACTTTTCCAGAGAGAAAATTCACCTTGAATATAACATATCAAATGAAAATCATATTTTAAATTGCTTAAAAGGCGCAAATGCTAACCTGGTGAAAAAGATTCCATGCCGGGAATCGAACCCGGGCCATCAGTATAGCGCACTACCGACTAAACCAACCGACTGTGGTTTTGTCGGTAGAACGTCAGTGCGCTATACTGATGGCCCGGGCTCTTTTTCACTAGGTTAGCATTTGCGCCTTTTAAGCAATTCAAAATTTGATTTTCATTTGATATATTCACCTCTTACTTTGTGTACCTGAAAAATAAAGCAGACAAAACTTTCATCGATTTCCTTATAAAAGAAGTAAACAGTACTGAGATATCTTGTTCCATTCTTTGTTGATTTAGATTTGAAGTTGTAAAGAAGGTTTGTCGATACGCTGCATAGTGGAAATAAGTAATGCATAATAGCCAATGATGGTATATTTTTTTATGATGAGTCCATAAGGATTAAATACAGATATTAATGGCTGAATGTAAGAAAATTATTATTAAAAGCTTTTCTTGAACGTCTGTATATTGGTTTTACTTTTTAACTGATTACTATACTTACTAGGGAACTGAAAAATGTGTAAGTCACCGATTTTGACGAAAGCGGTATCGCTGGAAAGATATCATCGTGAGCAGTAAAAAACTCAATGGAACTACCCGTCGTAAATCAGCCGTTTTCGAGATATCCGACAAATTATGTCACGTAGCTAATGCACACTTAATAGGGGACAGCAAAAAATTTTAGTCTCGATTTTAACGAAAGTGGCATTGTTGAAAGGATATCGTGAGGATTAATAAAAATCAATGGAATCACCCGTCGTAAATGAGACGTTTTCGAGATATAAGACAATTTGTGTAACATTGTCAATGCACACTGCTGGGAAACTGCATTAAGTGACCTAAATTGTCGGATATCTCGAAAACGGCTCATTTCAGATGGGTAGTTCCTTTTGAGTTTTTTATTTCTCACAATGATACCTTTGGAATGACACCATTTTCATCAAAATCAAGAAAACAATTTTTTGCGGTCCCCCATTAAGTGTCATAAATTTTCGGATATCTTGAAAACGGCTGATTTGCGACGGGTAGTTTCATTGAGTTTTTACTGCTCTGGATGAGACCTTTTCAACGATACCACTTTCGTCAAAATCGGTGACTTACACTTCTTGCAGTTCCCTAGTTAGTGATATATGTAAGCAAAATATAACTTTTACATTAAACGTTTAGATTAAGCGTTTCTATCTCAGATTTCATGGCGAAACACAAAGTGATCTCGATCGATTTATTTTACGTTAGTCATATTTTATATTAAAATATGTTTTATTGTAACATCTTGCAAAATTACTAGTATTAGGAAAGTATAATTAAAGAATTTTTTGGAGAACAATTATTAATATTTATTCCTATCTCATTTATTTCGTCAGATCGGACGTAATTTTCTTCCTTATAATACTGCATGATTCTGAAAATTACAAGGTTGTGATATTTACTAGTAAATATCTTTAAAAAGTAGCTACTAAAACATTTCAGTATCTCAAACTGATATGATAAATCAAATTTTATTTTGTTTAATTTTATTGAAACAACAACAGGAAATTGATAGAGAATGAACCGTTTCTTAAACATCTAAAAATATGTTATTTTTCAGCACATATACTCTTATACCTCACTATTAATTATATACATTTTACTATTAAAATACATATGAAAGAGGTAAACAATAACTTTACGGAATTGTATTGTAACTTTTTATAGCACAATATAATTATTTTTATTTATTTATTTATTTATTTATTTTGTTTACTACACCATTAATATAAATTTTTTGCATGAAGCCATAACAAGCGGTGTAATGTAGCTGCAGATAGAAATGTGTGTTAATGGGTAATAATTTGGTGTGATGATGCAACTCGAATAAATGGAAACATCAAGTTTCCCCCCCCCCCCCACACACACACACACTTGTAGATTGGGAAGTTGGATTTAGAGACTTTATGAGCATTCCAAAAAGTTTACAGTAACGATTTTTTAAGGAAGGCATCGGTTTACTGCCTCTTCCATAAAATCAAAATGGTCATCAAAGGTAACCGTTTTAGCACCGTAGAAGACATCAAAACCAAAGCGGTGCAATGGAGGAATTTGGAAAAAAAACCCAGGAATTATATAGTTGTTTCCAGCAATGGTAGAAGCGGTGTAGAAAGTGTGTATGTTCTAAATGAGCCTACTTTAAAGGCAATTAATTGAATATGTACCTATATTTTGGTAATAAAAATTTACAAAAAAGTTCCACGAACAAATAACATGCAGATAAGATGTAGATATAAAAGAATTTTTACGTCATTTTCTAAGAACGCTTACGGTGTTACACTGGTGTCCAAAAGTTAAGCATAAATGGTAATTAAGTAATTATTTTTAAGTAATGAAAGAAATATGAATCGGAATGTGGTGAAACTCCAGGTGTGTAAACAAAATAGTACGCGTCACATATTTTCGCGAAGAGTTTTCCCCGAAATCGAACAGGGGACCGTCAACAAATTGAAAAAGAACGAAGATCTTTTGGATAACCCGGTCAAAACTAATGTAGCAAAAGCGTTCAAACTGCACATTATGATTAATTGGCTTATTGTAATGTACTGTGTTAATTTTTACAAGGATAGCATGTATACTCGTAGAGAAATTAAGGTTTTTATAAAAACAGTCCTAAGTTTTTTGCTTATAATTTGCAGAGTTCTTAATATAAAATAATGTTCTTTTTTGAAAAAATGACAAACATTATTGTACATAATACCCTGTCATCAGAATTAAAAAATAACAAAAATTGTATGACAAATGAGCAGGTTTACTAAATAATTTTTTACTGCGCATGCGTGAACGCTATTAAAATTCCATTTGCATATTATGTTAGTTAAATGTATAGAGCAACTTTTGTGAAAGTCTCAAAAACATAGCTTAAAAATTCTGAAAATTATCGCTGATAGAATGAGATCAAAATCCTTTATTCCCTAAATGAAGCAAAAAGATGAGGGGCTGTATCCATATTCCATTGTTTAGTGCCTACACAATATTGCACGTACAACTATATTTAGGTAAAACCCCTGATTTTTTTGCTTCCTTTAGGAATAACGGATTTTGGGTTGATTCTATAGGCGACTATTTTCAGAATTTTCAAGCTATGTTTTTGAAACTTTTACAGAAGTTGCTCTATAAATTTAGCTAACACAATATGCAAATGACATTTTGATATCGTTGACGCATGCGCAATGAAAAATTGTTTACTAAAAATACTCATTTTTCATACAATTTTTATTATTTTTAAATTCTGATGATAGGGTATTGTGTACAATGATGTTTGTCATATTTTCAGAAAAGAACATTATTTTATAATATGCAAATTATAAACAAAGAACTTGAAAAAATTTAGGACTGTTTTTATAAAAACCTTAATTTCTCTACGAGTGTACATGCTATCCTTAGAAAAATAAACACAGTACATTACAATAAGCCAATTAATCATAATGTGCAGTTTGAACACTTTTGCTATATTAGTTTTGACAGGGTTATCCAAAAGATCTTCGTTCTTTTTCAATTTGTTGACGGTCCCCTGTTTGATTTCGGGGAAAACTCTTCGTGAAAATATATGACGCGTACTATTTTGTTTACACACCTGGAGTTTCACCACATTTCGATTTATATTTCTTTCATTACTTAAAAATAATTACTTAATTACCAATTATGCTTAACTTTTGGACACCAGTGTATATGTACAGTCCCTGGCCAAATTATTAGACGCACTCCCTTTTCCTTGTGTCGAATCATATTACTAGCTTCATAGAAATATTACTGTGCGAATAACTGCAATTAATTGTGTACATCATTTGTAGGATTATAATAAATAAAAAACATGCCTATGATTTTAAAACTCTTTCTTTTTAGAAATTAAAATAAAAATGGCTGAAATTGCAAAATTTATAACTTGAAGCTAAAAAAATTGTCAATATTTTTGGAGCCTCTTTTGGCGGCTATCAGTGCCTCTATTCTTCGCGGCATGCTGTTAATACAAAATTGTAGAGTTTCTTGTATGCGTAGGTCGCGATTCCAGATATGGATAAGATTTTCTATGAGCTGGGTTTGGTTTGTTATGACTTCTTAGTCAATTCTCCAGACCAATATAAAGAGGTTTTCAAAATCGGTTTATTCTAAAGCTAAAATGATGGTTTCCAAATGAAGAACCATTTGTAATTTTGCAAGGTAAAGCTTTTTGTTACATAGCACGATCCTTCAAGGTCTACTTTCAATAAAAAAATACCCCTGTGTTGAACTGATCCCGGCAATTCATCAGACATGAATACCAATGAAAATGTTTGGGAGCTAATGAAGAAAAATCTAGACAAAGAGCTCATAACGAGCAAAACACAGCTCATAGAAAAACTTATTCTTGTATGGACACATCACTCACACATGCAAGAAACATTTCAGTTTTGTACTAACAGCATGCCATGAAGAATAGAAGCACTGATTGCCGCCAAATGAGACTCCAAAAAATATTGGCATTTTTTTTTTAATTTCATGTTTAAAGTTTTACAATTTTAGCAATTTTTGATTTAATTTACAAAAAAAATAATTTTAAAGTCATTGGCATGTTTTTAATTTATTATAATTTTACAGATGATGTATATAATTAATTGTAATTATTGGCATAGTAATATCTCTATGAAAATTGTTATGATTCGACACAAGAAAATATGAGTGCGTCTAATAATTTGGCCAGGGACTGTATTGTGGGAGGAATGTTACTCAACTGTTAACCTTTATAAATTAATAATAACGTAATTTCTTTCCAAAATCAACGAAACATGTTAAGGTAAAATTAACTACAATTAAAGCCTTTTTTCTATAGTACGAGTCACAAACTGGAAGAAATAATTAGATATGAACCAACTCATAATTTAAACATTTTTGAACCGTTATAGTACTTTCGACGAGAGTAAAAAAGTTAGAGAAAATTAAAATGAGAAACATAGAAAAAATATCTTTAATGCAATTCGAAATTTTTTTCAAATATTAATGAATTCGGCATATATCAGTATTTATAACTCAGTAACATTGGATTCGATATAGGAATGTATCATGTCTTCTATAGATACTGAGCTCCAACGTTTCGGTAAATGAAAGAGTTTTCTGAAGTATCTTAACTCCAAAATGAAAAACGAAATAGTTTGTATTCGAAAAGAATCTAATTTTACCTGAAGTATTATGGTTTTAAAGAAATGCTTTTATTATTTTAATTGCTTTAAAGGAAAATGTTCCATTATACATTACTTATTTTTTATCATTAATTTTAGACTAAAAAATATGTAACGTAACACCAGTTATTACACAGCGATTATAAATGCGATTTTAAATACATAATTAAACTAATATATTCAAAATTTGAAGGTTTTTAAAATATTAAGGGCTGTTGGAAAAAAAATACTATATTATTATAACACATAGCAATGGAATGCATTGACAAAACAGTTTATAAAACCGAATCATGACTATCTGAATATCTTCTGTGAATATCATTGACTCAAATTCATCAAATTCAAACGTAATTGCTTATTAAAAGGATTATTTTTTGAGGCATCATGAATGCGGTAACATATGACAGCATCATACATCGTATAGTTTTCATTATTTTATAAATTAAAATAATTACATTTAAAATTATAAACACAAAATTATGAATTAAAAAGTGCATAACGTCAATAGAGGGTTGACAGATGTGCAATTTACATAATAAAGGGAAGAGCAAATGACAGATATAATACAATATTATTTTGTCTTACACTGCGACAATAATTTGAAAGAATTATTTAAAAATGAAAATTTTAAACCACAAATATTTTAAGAACAAAGTACTTAATGCATGAATTTAAATTTTTTTTAATTTCATTTTTTCGAGCATAATTTTTCTTTGCTCTAATTGTACTTTTGTTTCGAAATAGCTTTGGCCACCTAAATTAATAATTGTTTTCAAAATATAGAATAAAATATCATGTAAAACGTTTAGTATCAGTAAACTGTGTACTATTTTTGAAATCTGACAATCATTTTCATTTTTATTTATTACATTTCTACCTGTTTCATATCAAATAATTGATTAATATTGCACCTGAATTGATGGTCACAACTATAATGATTGATAAGAAATGTCGATGAAAACAATTTTCTTTAATAGCAAATTTGTTTAATGAGCAGTTTTAACAATCTATGAACAAAAATCAATAAATAAATGACCCATACGACATTACTTTAGCCAAAACATTTATGTTTTTTATGAATATACATGCAATGCTTATCAGTGTCATAAACTAATTATTTTAAACTTAAAAATTCCTCAAATGCTGTAGTTACTGAAATATAACGGAATGTTTCTGCCAACCTTCCGGTTTTTAAAGTCAATCATATATACATGTAGTTTGAATGACAAAAATATTACTTAATACGTTTCTTGTTTCTACACAGTTATATATAAACTTTTTTATGTATAAAATTTCTATTTTTAGTTGGCTTGTAAAAAAGAAAAAAATAATATATATATATTTTTTTTCCCATTTCATATAATCTTTAATCACATCTTCCCGGCAACATTCAACATTTACGATTACTCCTTATTGTATTTAATATGATTTCTTTATTTATCGGTAAAGACAGTAAACGGGGAATTTAAGCCTCCATTTTACTTGATTTATTATTGACTAAAAACGACATCATTGACTATCATCGACATATTACAAGAAAAAAAATACAGAGTATCTTGCATCAAGCTGAATCCAAGTTTTCGTTTATCACTGTAATTATATCATATAACCAAGAAGGTTCGTGCGGTTTTTTCGAGCAATTATTTTAATCAAGTGGCTGTGGTTAAATTGAATCTGATGATATCCTATCTGCACATTCCCTTGAAGCATCATTCAGTCAAGTATTTTAGTGTATCACACATTTCACTTTCAATTTTTTGAAATGGCAATCTTTGAAAGAACATGTTTGGCAAAAGGAATTTTGAAGCCTACGCCAGTAGCCAAACAATATTAGACCAATATTGGCAAATTCTTGGAGCAATATTGGCAAATTTGCGCAATATTGGCATGAAATATTGCTCCAATATTAGGGTGTTTACATTTTTCCCTTATTTAGCCAATATTTGCTGCCAATATTATGCCAATATTGAGAGTTCATTGGAAATATTGCCAATAAAACCACAATATTGGTTAAATATTGGAATTTCATTGGAAATATTTCCAATGTATCGCCAAAATTTGTACAATATTGGCGTGTTTTATTGGCAATATTTTCTATGAAACCCCAATATTGGCTGCAAATATTGGCTAAATAAGGGCAAAATGTAAACATCCCAATATTGGAGCAATTCTGACGTTTTATTTGCAGTATTTTGAATAAATGAAATATTGGCGCAACGTTGGACCAATATTGGTTTGCTACTAGGGTATTTTGTTCTATGAGTTCAAATTTGTAAAAAAAGCTAAACGAGTATTTTCCGTATTTAGAAGAACGTCGGTTGCTGAACGGACCGCTCAGAAGTAACTCGGCCAATTCTCGTTCGTACATAAGTCTCCAAGATAAGCTCCAAGTTCGTCGTCCACCCCTCAATACAAAGTATAGCTGCAGTAAGAAATGAAACAGAAGCTTCATCAAACTTGCCATAACTATTATACAGGTTTTAAGTATAAGATGAAATCATCCAATAGCTCTTCATGACCAAGGGGATGGCATGGAAAATCAACAAGTAGGTTCCTCATGTTCTGTCCGATGGAAAAAAAGTTCCAACGATTGAACATTTGCTTGCCATTGTTATAACATCACAACAAAGTCTCCTTCCAGGACAAAATAGGCGAAATAGAATCATATATGATGCCCGGTATAGAAAAGAACATTGATCGACATTTAAATCCGTTTCATTAGCCATCACACCGGACATTCATAAACAAGCTGATCGAGTGTGTTTGGTGGACCAGCGTTGTCACTAAAAATTCTTAAAAAACGAAAAACCCATCACGACTAACGTCTACTCTTCTTATTTCAATGAAATCACTGTAAGAATGTTGAAGATTTCATCAATTTATCTTAAACAGTGTTATTGTTATGAGAAGAGACGAATATCCAAGGTCAAATCTGTGTGCGACAGCTTACATTGCAAAATATATAAGTTGATTAGATTAATTTTAAAACACGATTATTCAACTGGTAAATTAATTATAACAGATGTAATTTTTATTATTATTGAAAAATGGAAAATTTACATCTGTTATATAAGTTAATTTCGACCTTAACTACGAATACAAAAATCCTTTATTCTTCGAATAAATATTACAATTCTGCATGTGCCATATGAAATACTACATATAGAGTATATGTGAACTAGTGATCAAAATTATAAAGTTTGAGAAAAATGTCACGTCGTATAATTTTAGTGTAGGGAAATGATGTCGTAATACACTTATTCAATAACAAAACGACGTATCTTTTAACAAGCCGAAGCCAAACTTTCGTGCAGAACTCTGGTCATAATGAGTATGATGTACGCTGGTTTATTTGGTACATATTTTCCAGCATTTTAAAATTCAGAATTATGCAGAAATTTAAATACTGCAGAAAAATCGCTGAAAACGCAGAGAAAGTTTTGGAATTCAAATTATGAATAAAAGATTTTCTCTGAAAATTTTAATATTCATGCTATTTGAAAAGAATTACACCATTAGAAAGTCACACAAAAGGTATATATAATCTAGTATTTTTTGTTTTCTTGTATTTCTTGTAGTTAACCTCAATGCAGGTTGGAAAAAACGGAGAAAGTGAAAAAAAGAAAAAAAAAGACACTAAAAATGCTTTTCAAAGTTTTTTTTTTTTTTTTTTTTTTTTTTTTTAAGAAATTGGTACCATTAGTAAAGTTAAAATTAAATAAAGTTTAAGCACTTACTTTCTTTTTGCGAAAAACGAAATAGGAGAAATGCAAAATTGAAGACAGTTTGGGAATCTTTTTGAAAGTATTGGTTTTTTATATATATTTTTAAGGGATTGATACCGTTAGTAAAGTTTAAGCATCTATCTTCCTTTGATTGTATTTCGAGATTTTCAGCCGATGCGTGCTGCATAAAAAGCAAAAAAAGACCTTTTCTAGCCCTCGGTTCTTCATCTGCGGAACGCGGTTTCATCGGCATCGCTGTACTTTTTTTCTCTATTTTTCGAAATAGATTATTATTATTTTTTAATTATTATAGAGATTAGTTTTTAAGAATAAAAAAACCTCTGGTTCTACTTTCGACTGTCCTAATCCAAATTTTCATACCTATACATGCAGTAGATTTTAATATTCGTCGCACACACATGCAAAGGCTTTACTTTTATTAGTATAGATTGCTATAATTATTTAAAAATATAATGTTTAACGCGAGAGATATCTTACTTTTCAGATTGAAATTAAAAAGTGAAGTTAACAAATTTATACAAGCGTAACTTTTAAAATGAATAAAATATAAAAATAAATGAAGCTGTTTTATTTAAAGCGAATAAAGTACTTTAAGTTTTGATTGTATTTATAATTGGTTTGTTATCTAAAAATTGTACATATGTCTCTACAGTCCTCATTTTATTTGTGTTTTTATTTTTTATTTTTTCAGATTTAAAAGTAGTATCTTAATATATATATATATATATATGATATAATGAGCATGATAAAATAGTATAAATAGTATAATAAAAAACCGAAGAAATTGTAACGTCAAATATTTTATAAAATGTAAATTATATAAAGCAATATTCAATATCTTTATGCTTTGAATTGCTATGGGTGTTAATTCCATGCTATGAATGAAAACTAAACAGAAAATGGAAAATTATTTAAAAAAATTAAGTAAAAATCAATATTATCGAAATTGAATAATAATTTTTAAAAACACAAATAAGGAAGAAAATATAGAAATCCCTTAATATTGAATATTTTTAATTTTAGAATTCCGTCAGGTAAAAATGTTATGCATTGATTGAAAAAAAATTAATCAAATAATAATTTTAAAAAAAACATTAAATTGTTAGCGAAATCTCAATTCTAATTGTGATTTCTGAAAACAGTTTTGAATTAGGCCTTTCGGCAATGTTTTATTCAAAATGAAGATATATATTTATGTTGTGCAAACATATTGATTCACTATTTCACTTTTTTTTTCTTTTCTTTTCGAGATAAAAAAATAATAATGACACTTTAGAAGAAATGGTTCTATTTCATCATTTTTTTACATAAACCTTAACTTTTTTTAAAATTATTTAAAAAGTTAACTATCATATATTGCAGCCTTGGTACAAAAGTGTCATATCTGAAGAAATTTCGTTTTTCAAGAAATAAGAAAAACTTTTTTTAGGCTGTGGTAGGCTCAATAGGCATGTTGCAAATATAACTGTAACCTAGTTACTGGATTTCAAATGTACTATCTTCTACTTTAAGTGATTGGTAGATGAATGAAAATCATGTTGAATGACCGCCATAAATCAAAAAACCCATTTTTGAGTTGTGACACTTTGGTAGCTGTGGTGTGATTTACATATAGTTATCTGTGTATGTATATTTTATTTCATTTTATATTAATACTGTTTGAAAATGTACTTTAAGAATAAAGTTTTTTCGATAAAGAGGCTTTTTTATTACAATATTTTTACTTTGCTATGTCTTTAAGTAATATTTTGAAACAATAATAATGATATAGTTAACTATCATAAAAAAAATCCACATTTCTTTTTTATTATTATTTTCGGAAACACTAATATTTTACTCGAATTTACAAGAAATTTAGCACAGGTACAAAGACTTCGTGTTGCTTTGTAAGATTTAAAAAAAAAAACGTGTAGAAGCTTCGCTTCGAATATTTTATCTCTCTCATTATTATTTCAAATCAGCTCTACTTTCAAATTTAAAAGAAAACGATATTTTTTCAAGTGAATTATATATATATATATATATTTGCAAGCAAAGCAGGTAATTATAACTTATTTTTCTGTTCAAATTTGTATTATATCCGGACATAGGCTTACATGTGCACTTCCCAATACTCACAAACCCATTCCAGCCATCGGTCTTACCCATCCCGACATGTTTTAGCATAGGGAGCACCTTGTTTGGTACTGCACTGCCATCTGGAGGAGGAGACAGCCGTCGACCGTGGCCTGGAATCGTTGTTGCTCGGGATGTATTCGTCGTCCACATCCGCTGACCAACGGCGTCCGGAACCACTGTCTTTCCGATGAGACCCTGTAGACGGTGTATGGTGGTGTCCACTGGACGAACGATCTGTGAATAGATAGATTGATGGGTTTTATTAGTCATTAATATCAAAATTTAATAACATGTTGGTCATCAGTCGCCGACACAGAGTCAACAAAAAAATCTAGAGCCTTAATCTTTTTGGGTCCGAAATTTTTTTCAATTTTTAGAAAAATTTACTTTTACGATAGTAACATTAACACTAAAATAAATAAATAAGCTAAATTACTTTGTTAAATCACCATAAAATGAAAAAAATAAACAGGACGCATTTCGAGCTAGTACAATTACAGCTCGTCATCAGCTAAAGCAAAAACACGTGCCCGTAAGGCACAGAGTCCGTAAGGCACAAACTCCGTAAGGACTAGTCTGTGCCTTACGGACTCTGGGCCTTACGGTTTCAGTCTGTGCCTTACGGACACGTGTTTTTGCTTTGGCTGATAACGAGCTGTTATTGTTGTAGCTCGAAACGTGTCCTGTTTATTTTTTCATTTTGTGGTGATTTAACAAAGTAATTTAGCTTATTTATCAATTTTATCGCCAGTTATTACGGTGTTTTTATTACCAACATTAACACTAGCTTTCCAAATAGATTAATTAGTGTTTAACCAATATTTCATTGCCTGAAAGATAACGAATGTTACTATTTTGCGTAGTATTCAATTAATATTTATATAACAAAAGACTAAGGGAGAACTTTTGGAGATGTTTTGAAAATATTATATTATAATAAAATTTAACTCCTATTACACCTTTCTATTACTTTTTGCGTTTTATTACACATGATTCTTTCATGAAAGTAACTTTTATTTAAAATTTAAATCGTGAAATATATGTTTAAAATAAAAGAATTAGAATTATCAAAGAGAATGAAGCAAAGAATAATAATTATTATTACTAATTGCCTAATCATAAATGAAGTCATATAGTAAATGCATAGACATAGCAACATTACTACATGTAAATAATTGCAAAAGTATTTCTTAAAACAAAATAATACGACATGAAAATACATGTACTATTAATAGTACACCAGACCCAAAAGGGTTAAGCCACAATCTCAGTGTTCGAATGTTTTTTTTTTCAGTTTTAAATAGAAAAGGCTGGTGAAAGTTTATATAACACTTTGGTTACGCGGAGTGGAGGTCCTTGCAATTTAACATGATTTAGAGCTCTCCGTTTATTTTTTTTAATTCTGGTAGTGGTATGAAATGAGGGATTTTTTTTGGGGGGGGGGGAGGGGGTGCAAGAAAACAAATTTTCTGGTGCACATAATCAATGTAAAAAGCTTACAATTACTAAACAACCCCATGCTTTGGATTTTGTGGAACAAAATGTTCTTGTAAATCGTAAAGCCTTAGATTTACAAGCATCCGGGCGAATCATCTATGTCCTTAAAAAGGCAAGGCCAATTTAGCAGTACACCAAAAACAAAAAATCGGTTTAAAAAAAAAAGACTTAAGCCAGTTTTTTTTTTTCTTTTTTGAAACGTTTTTTACTGTAATAACTCCCTATAACAACTGGAATAATAAAAAATAAATAATAATGAATTTATCAGTAAACGCCATCTGTCACAACCTTCACATTTTCCAACGAGTGTCAAGATTTTTTTGCTGGCACTATAATTTATACAATCAACGTAATTGACTAAAGGCATGTTCAGTTTCGACAATTTAGAGTATATTTTTACTCAGTTATCTGTTATAACTTCCGATTAGAAATATTCGCGCAATTTATTAATAATCCCATATTATAATATAGCTTATTAAATAAGGCGAATATTACTTATCGGAGCGCAGACATCTGAATTGTAAAAATTCAGCTAAACTGATTAAAATCAGTGTGACACGGGTCATCAAACATCCGAATACTTAGTTGAAATTAATTATATGTGTGTGTGTGTATATATATATAATTATTTTATTAGAAAGACTATATATATTCTTAGAAAGACTATATATATACTTACTTGAAACTAATTATATATATATGTGTGTGTGTATATACCGGGTGTCCCAAAAATGACTGATAGATTTTAAAATTCAATAACTTGCAAACGGTGACAGCTACTTAAAATTTTTTTGCAGGAGGGTTATGTATAACGTCAGGGGTTTTTTTACCGTTATTGTTTTAGTTCGAATTTCAAACAATAGGTGGCGCTGATGGCGATTGAAGGCCAGGTAATCAGAGCTGAGTGAGCCGTCGGCCTGGCCTTCAATCGCCGTCAGCGCCACCTATTGTTTGAAATTCGAACTAAAATAAAAAATTACGGTAAAAAAACTCCTGACATTATACATAACCCTCCTGCAAAAATTTTTTAAATAGCTGTCACCGTTTGCAAGTTATTGAATTTTAAAATTCATCAGTCATTTTTGGGACACCCGGTATATATATAATGATTTTATTAGAAAGACTATATATATTCTTAGAAAGACTATATATATACTTAGTTGAAACTAATTATATATATGTGTCTTTATATATATATATGTAAATAATGATTTTATTAGAAAGACTATATATATTCTTAGACAGACTATATATATTCTTAGAAAGACTATGAATTTTTAAGCATATTTTGTTAGACTGTAAAACATTTTAATTAAATACATATATTCAAAGCTATTTATTGATGTGGAAAGATAAAAATCCACTCTAAGCAATCGATGTGTCGAAATATTTTAGAAAACTGTGGGCCAAAATCGAGGTTTCGTATTAAATCGGACGTCAGCAATGTGTAACTCACACTAAATGGCATGTTTTTGTCTTTTTAGCATATAAGTGCAATCATTATATAACAAAAATGATCTTCTTTATTTGTGTTTAAATTTCAAATTGATACACACAATACTGATGCATATTCAAAAATATAGGTTTTATACTTTGTGCATGGTTTAACTAAATTTTAAATTTGGTTAAATTCCGTGAATTAATTCTTAAGATAGAGTTCAGTCAAAATTTGTGCAACATAAAGAGTGACCAGAAAACATGGGCAGAAATTTTCTAAGAAACAATCACACCGTGTTCAGGATCTTCTAAAACCTGTAAATTTCTCAAAAACTGAAAGTCTAAATTTTTCATGAATCCAATGCTTTTTGTAAAGAAAGTAAAAATAAGCTTAAGAGATCCTCCCAAAATTTCAACTGTGCCAAATATTGGTATTTTTAATATGAATGCCTAATTACACCATATTCGGATTCTTCGAAAATTTACTTTGTTATGATAAATGTGAAATCCTTCGGTGAATAATTTTAAGAATTATGCAAATGTAAATTTTTGTGCCTCTAATATTCTTCAATTCCGTAAAGGTTTAATTTGTTCTTAATATTCTTCAATTTTATTAATGCTGTAACTTGTTTTTAAAAATTCTAAAACGAACTACAGTATGATTAGTTCATAAAGCTTATAACAAAAAACTGCTAAGTGAAATAAGCTGCAATTTTGGATTTGCATATTAGAATCTTCTAGGAATTGTTTTTTATAAAATTTTCCAGGTTGCAGTTTTTTTCCTTGGCTTTTTTCCCATCCTTTATAAAAAATTTAGTTAATATTTTTTTTAAGATAAGTAATTCCAAACATAAATACACGAGAACAAATCTTAATCCAGTTTTCTTTGAAACATCTAATTTTTTTTTCAAGCATTGGTGTTGTATTATGAAGGTTCTCTAAAATCATATATATTCATCCCCCTAATAATGGCAACTTTTCTTGTGATATTTAGATATTCTTTCATTATGTTCTAAGATATCTTAAACATTACTCCCAAAGCTTAGAACGACTTGTATTTGTTAAATGAATTTTACCTAATACTCTACATTGAAAATTACTAAAAGTTAAACTCATACTCACTTGGAAAACTGTACATATGTTCAACTTCAGACTGTGTAAGGGATTTACCCCCTTTCATATGTTTCGTATTACTACCCTGAAACAAAAAGTTAAACAATTAATGAATGCTCCTTTTTATGTGGATAATTCATAGATAAAAAATTCTTTAAGAATTTCATAAAATTACATTTCAAAACAAAACAAGAAAATGTTTATGTGCAACTATTTACATCTTCAATAAGCTATTATAGCTACGTTTTCTTTCGACAATTGTTATCCATTCTACGTTACATCCATTATCCATTCTACGTTATCCATTCCTTTCAAACTGCTGCGATTCTTTAGTAAAATTTTATTTAATCTGACCCAGAAAATAATTTTGGAAAAAATCAAATAAATTTCCTGTAGAAACATGTAATTAATTGGATAAAAATAACTGAAATAAGCTTTTCGGATTTAAAATATATTTAACCTGCGTAAAATAAAGCCATATTTTACATTGAAAAAAAAATTAGAGGTTGGAAAATAAATGTTTATAATGAAGTAAGCACTAGTTTTTATGTTTAAACGATGCTAAAAATAACACAGCATTAAAAATAGCAAATCGCTCACAATTTAAAGAATATTGGTTGAATTGATGTATATAAATAACCTCTGAAAATAAAAACAAAAATCCTGATTCAACGTCATAAACATTTTTAGAATGTGACATCCAGTTCTCGTCATTTTATCACTATTCAATTTACTAATATACTATTGTTATATTACATATTATTGCTTTTGTTGAATTAGACATTAAATGTCTACATATCGATATTTCTTAATATTTCATCCCTTTTAATAAGTCTTAATTAAAGAATACAAGAATCTTTATCTTTGAAGATAAAAGATATTCTCTTTCTCCACAAATGATTATGTTTATATTTTCAAGAAGTTTTGCTGACTGTTCGGTATACTAAAATTATAAAAAACATGAAAACCCCAAATTTAATATAATGAAATTATGATGCAATATGTACTGAACTGCCAATTTCAGAGTTTAACAGAATTGAATTAGTGTTACATTTATGTAAAATGAGTTTTGAAGCAAATTTTTTGCATATTAGAATAAATGTAAACTGTGTAATATAATAATTTTTAATTTACTTTAGTCTGCGATGGTGAAAAAAATTGGTAATAGATTTATATAGCACTATTAGTTTAAATATTAGTAATTTAAACAATTTAATAATATAATGTTGTGTAGAATAATGTACAGTATAATGCTTTTGTAAAATCAATAATTTTATTTACATGTGTATATTTTCAGAATGTTCCAAATCCTAATAGGAAAACACAAAGTATATATTTAAATTACTTTTGCCCTTGAAGTATAGCATATTTTAGGGAATATCAAACATAAAATTCTAGCTGGAGTAAACTTTATTATTCTCCTTCGCTTGTGTTGTTACAGCGAATGAAACAGGAATTTTCATCAAGGAAGATGAAAGATGTTTTCTTACAAATTATTCCACAAATGATTATGTTTACATTTTCAAGAAGTTCTCCAGACTGTCGCATATAATAAGAGTACAGAACGCTTCAAAACATCAAATTCAAATTAGTGAAATTATTATAAAATGTATACAGGATAACCATTGTTAGAATTTGTAATTCCATGGATTGTTGACCATCAGACTTGAATTTCTATTACATTATGTAGAAGGAATTTTGAAACAAAACTTTTAATTAATTCAGAATTAAGGTAAACAGTATAACAAAATCATTTTTAGTTATTTTCTTCCACTTGGGTATGTATATTGGTAAAAGATTGATTTGATGTTATTGCTTAAGAGTTAATAATTTTTCTTTAATTTTTGTCTACGTGTATTCTTATTTTAATACAAATTTTGAAAGTTACTGCTCTGTTTTATTAGTCTATCATATAATTATTTATAAAAACGTGCATAAGCAGTGCAATTTGCATAATTTTGTAAATTTATAATCTGTATATCATAAAATATTGTTTCTATTCATAAATTATATATTTAAAACACACATATTGGAAATTAAAATATTAAATATTAGATAAAAACTTCTAAGAATTATCTCATGCATTATATCTCCTCCAAAGTTAACGATGAATGGTGTCGAAAGTTACATTATTTTTCAAATTGAAATTGAATATTCAATATGCCCTGTAAAAAAGAAAGTGTCGATCTACTAAAAATAACTTTAGTGATCCTTGTAATTACTTAAAAAAATTTTTATAATCTTAGTCGGTTACAAGAAAATCTGTAAGAATTACTAGAAAAAAGTTAGCAACGAATAAGAGTTAATAATTTCATATTTTTAATAGCTAAAACTCACTTGGTGTGGCCTTGATAGCATAGTGGTTATAGTAACGGACTCCAGGCTAAAAGGTCCCGGGTTCGATACTGGCCACTACCAAATACGCCCCGAATATATGTAGTGTAAGTACTCGTTAATAAAGGGATTATGAATATACTGTCGGAGCAGTAGCAATGTTTGTTGCTGCCATCTATTGCGGTTTTGCCGAAAATCTTCCGCTTCAGAAGTCTGGATGCAGCTCGAAGGAAACTCCTGCCCTTAGGGCCCACGTAATGGCTATTAAAAATAATTTTGAAGCTATTACTAAAATTTACTTGGTGGCTCATACTAAAAATTTTTAAGTTAGTTATACAAAAAATTCTTTTGTTTAGTTTACAAAAGAAATGCTTTTTTCGCTTGCAAAAAATTTTTGTAATGGTTACTAAAAAATTCTGTGGAATACAAATTTACTAAAAAAATTTTAGTAACCTCTTGATTTTTTTTTTTTTTACAGTGTGCAGCTATTACATATACGCATTATCTTATTTTTTTTTCAAATAATTACTGATTTCGTAAGGACATAAATATTTACAGGTTGCGACATGCAACTATCAACATTTCAATTCAATAAAATAATCTTGTTGTATTATGCTTTATGAATTACATGGAGTCGGATAATTATTTTTACATGTCTATATTTAACATTACGATATTTCTTAATAAGCCTTAATAGACGAACGTAAAATATAGATTTAAATTACTTTTGCTTTTGAAATATAACATATTTTAGGGAAAATCCAATATAAAGTTCTGGCTGTGATAAACTCTATTATTCTCTTTCGCTTATGTTGTTACAGTAAATGAAAGAGGAATCTTGCATCTCTGAAGATGAAAAATCTTTTCTTACTCCACAAATGTTCATGTTTACATTTTACATAAATTCTACAGACTGTCAGATATAATAAGTTTATAGAATGATTCAAAACACCAAATTCGAGTTAATGAAATTATGACGAAATATGTACATAATTGCCATTGTACGATTCCATTATGTTTGGAAAGATAAATAGATTTAAATTTATATAGCATTATATTCAAGTAGTTTTGAAAAGAAAGTTTTAATATATTGAGAATAAAGGTAAACCGTATAACAAAATCATTTTTAATTATTTTATTCTGCATGAGTTTGAACATTGTTGAAAGATAGATTTACTTTTATTGTTTAAAAGATCGTGTATTTTACTTACCCTGCGTCTCTATGTATTTCCTATTTTAGCAAAAATTTTGAAAGTTGATGCTTTGTTACATTTGAATTCCTGATATTTATTTATTAAAATGTATATATATATATATAGTGAAAACACAATTATTTCGTGCATTTATCATTTGAATTATAAAATATTTTTTCTACTTCTGAAATATTTATTCAACTTATAAAATTTACATTTCTAAAAACCTACATTTCGTGCAGTGGAGCTTGCACGAAAGTTTTAAGCTTTTCCGTTGCCCAAACTCTCCAGAAGTGGGTGTTGACAGACCACCGGAATGTGAAATGGACTCATGTTGTTGGTCGGTCCACAACATGTTTGACAATCAACCTTCATCTTCCGCCATCTTTGAAACATGCACATCACCAATGCTCTCCGCTTTACCACGACCGGACTGATCTCATAGCGGCCTACCCAATTCGCAAAATCTCAATGCATTAGAAGGAAACAGTTGCGGAGGCTGTTTGCCGAGAGAGGGCGCTACGTAACCTCCTCAATTCCCGGATTCCCGCGATTTTTGTTATCAGATATACGTTTGTTTTTATTATTCCTCTTACAATTTATTAGAAAAAACAGCACTTTTTAGTGCTTTTCAGGAATACTGAAATAGAGGTATTGCAGAAATTGTTTCTGCATTAGTTATTTTTATAGCAATTAAAGTTCTCAGGAGCTTTTATTATTTTTTTTTTCATTATGATTTATTGTTGTGTACCGTATTGTAACTCATCTAGTAGGCAAAACTGTGAAGATAAATTTTCTTTTTATGAATTTCCCAGTAATGTCGATTTCCGACAGAAATGGATAAAAAATATTTCAAGAGAATTTACCGTAAAGGGCAAATTAGTTGTTTGTAGCAAGCATTTTACAGAAGAAGATTATGTTCCTGGAAAAAAAAACGCAGGTTTTTTAAAAAAGATGCTTGTCCAACAGCCTTTCCTAATTATCCGGAATATAATTTACCAGAGTGTTGCAAAGTGGAGGTTCATAATTAGGAATAGTCCTCAATTAAAAAGAGGATCAGAAGAAGAAATAACAAATTGCAAACGAAAAAAAAAAATGAAGATAAATCAGAAAATGATGGAAATAAAATTTCTGCCATACAAAATTCAGATGCTGAACAGTTAATGTTCGTTGTAAACAGCTTACTAGCACAAAATACTAATGGTAATAG
Organism: Maratus speculifer; assembly: GCA_964019185.1. Lineage (NCBI taxonomy): Eukaryota > Metazoa > Arthropoda > Arachnida > Araneae > Salticidae > Maratus > Maratus speculifer. Next base: position 12,245,659 of record OZ025297.1, on the reverse strand, counting down.
CCCAGTTGTAGGTCCATATTCTCATATATAATATCTTATATATAACCATTAATTGTAAATAAAGATTTTTTCAAGAATTAAAAGCAAATTTCCTTCATATACTTTCATGGTTTCTGTATATTAATGACTTTTTATGTATAGATGTAATAATTATCCTATTTATGCAGAGGGCCGGTCGCCCCGGGCGCGTTAATTGAGGGGGCGCCAAATTTATATTACCATCGTCGTTTGTTTCTTCTTTTAGTTTATTTTATTTTATTATTATTTTTTTTTTTGGAAAAATTATGTATACAAATATATTGGGATATTTGTGTGAAAAGAAACATGCATTCTCAAAATAGCATGTTGCTTCTTTCTTGAAATCCAAAAGAGGTTATACAATATTGTTAGAAACATTTTTTCCACATATTTTCCGTGTCTCCTTTGCTAAAATATAGCTGCAATCTTCTTTTAAATTATTAGTTTAAAAAAAAATCTTTTAAAGTTTCAAATAAATGACAAAAAATTCAATGGACTTTAATTGTGTTTTTACACTTTTCAATTTTGTTATACCTGTCACAAAGAGAAATGGTGATTGGGGGAGGGAGGCGCCAATTTAAAACCTCGCTCCGGGCGCAATTTTCTCTTCGCACGCCGCTGTATTTATGGTACGTTATACTGAATATTATCAATAACTTCATCCATTACAACATAAAAGAAACTTACATTTTTTTTAATTATATTTTTTTTCGGCAAATTATGTATCTTTATTGCTCAAGAACATTAGAAAGTGTTTCATTTTGTATTCTATAAATTGAAAGTTTTGTTTTTGTGTCAAACAAAGTTGTTTTTCTTAATTTTGTAAAAAATCCCACTCTTCCCTATAAATGAACATGTATTTGTTAGAAATGTGTTTCTATACACGTCTAATTAAGAATTATGTATATTTACGTTTGCATTAATTATTTCAAAAAAAGATTTGGACCATTTTCGTATTTGTTTTCGTCCGAAAATAGGAAGAATAACGAATGTATGTTTCGGTTTTGGCTTTGTCCTTATAGATATGATGTACTGGATTATGTTTATGAGCTCTAATAACAGTGGTTGAATATTATTTGTTTTAAATCTACATATTTATTCATATTTCTCCACCGAATTGTAATAAATAAAACTCTACGTATTCAATATTAAAATGATTTATTTAATGACAATTCCTTTTTACCGTAAACATATCGTACGGTCATTACAAGCCTCTGTTTATGTTGTAGAACATAATTCGTATGTAAATAAAAAATATTTTGCGCTGATGTTTTACTATACAATGTACTGTTTTCAATTGATTTCTTATTAAGTCATCAATTGTATCATACTATAGGCATGTTATGTAAACGATTCTTGTTGCTAGCAAGATTTCTTATAATAAACACGATTAAATCTAGCATAGCCCTAGTTCTGAATTGAGTTTTCTACTCGCTTTTGAGGAGGTTGCGTGGCGCCCTCTAGCTAGATCATGAATTACGGAGTGTTTCCGTGAAATCCTACGAATTGAAAAGGCCGGTAAGCGTCAGCGCATGAAGTCTGGCCGTGGCTTTACAAAGTCGCAAGGTAATAGTTCATGATGACGTAGGATTTTGTATGAATAGATTAGAAGGGTACGCCTTAGTGTTACCCAAACAGTAGCGTAAGGAATGCAGTGCGACGTGCGACTTCACAAGACCTTACTTTTTCCATGCATAGACGAACCAGCTATAGTATTCATTTCTTCCTGAAAGGACAGAGCAACATTAGCACTTATGCTCGGTCGGCCACTACGGCTCCCATCGTCTAAACAACCCGTGGCTTGAAATTTCGAATTCATTCTCTTCCCAGCTGCAATTGTCATAGGACCTTTAACCGTTCAAATACCTTTCCTATGCCAGTAGGATCGTAAAGCTGCAGATTCTTCATTCTGAGAGTAATGTTTTACTAATATTACTTTTTCCGGAACGCCAACATGCTGCGATTGCTGGTGCAGCAGATTCTCTTTCTCATTACAGGTCATTTTATACACGTTTCACAGACAGCGTCAGTGATGTTCTGCTATACAGAGTCATCTGTCGGCCATTTTTAGGTGCGTTCGTAATTATATTAATACGTAGCACCTATTGCTGCCGTTCAGTCCGTCCGTCTGTCCGTCCTCATATAACAACGCAAAAACTACCCAACTGAATCGTTTGAAATTTAAAATACATAATTATTACATAATTTTGTCGAAACATTTCAAATTTTATGAAAATCGGATGCATAGATCAATTACAGGGACAATCAAAAGGATTCCGTTACATTACTGTCAATGGGGAAAGAAGTTTGAAATGCATTTTAATCGTTTGAAATTTCAAATACATAATTATTACATGATTTTGTTGAGTTATTTCAAATTTTATCAAACTCGGAAGCATAGTTCAACTACAGGGACAATCAAAAGTGTTCCGTTGCATTACAGTTAATGGGGAAAACTGTTTCAGATACAATTTAATGGTGTTACACTCATTCGAACGTAATAAAATTGATATGCATCTATAAAGTACATATTATAAAATACATTTTGCATAATCTGTGTTGCAAAGAATATTTGTTATTGATTTACAAGGCTACACAAAAGTATTCCATTGCGTAATGGTATAGGGAGAACATTGTTTGGTTCGCATTTTAATTGTAATTGTTTACAATTTTATGAGATTGATATATAAGAGTGATATTTTTAAAACTTCGTTATCGTACGAACGCACATCATTTGTTACGCTTCACGTGCAATTTCCAACTTGTTTTCTTTTTTGTGTGGTTAGTATAAAAGGTCATGTCATTCCAATCATATGTGTCAATTTTTAAATCTCAACCAATATTTTCCGTGAATTATTAATTTTTTCGAATGTATATTCATTTTCTGATCATCCTGTATCTTCATCACTTCATGAGTTTATAAAGCAATGCAATGATAATAAAACAGATTAGTTAAAATACAGCGAATATTTTTTTTAATTTCAAACTAGCTAATGATACCATAACGACGTAAAATTTTTCCGGATATGTCATGCAATTTTCGACGTCAGATCTCATGCAATTTAATAATATGATGATTTAATCTACACGTTAAAATTTATGTACAATTAGATTATAATCTATTAAGTGTATATTTTCAATACCATTCAGTACCTCTTAAGTAGACTTAATAAGCAAACATATAATATATGTTTAAATTACATTTGCCTTTGAAATAAAGCATATTTTGGGGGGAAGTTCTAGCAGTGGTAACCTTCATTATAATTTTGCTTGTGTTGTTACCGTAATTGAAAAAGGAATTTTCATCTGATAAGATCCTTTTTAAAAACAATTTTGGAAAGTTTCTGCTTCGAACTACAAAAAAGTGCATATAAAATGGAAACACCTTCTTCTTATCAATTTATTGCGTAGTATAAAATATTTTTTCTACTTATAAAGTATACATTTCAAAAAAACACATGTCGGAAATTAAAATATTAAGCATGGAATAAGAACGTCTAATAACTATCACATAACATTAAATCTCTTCGGAGTTTTAGGATGAATACTATATTAAGGCGCTACACTAGGCGCAGAAAAAGTCCCGGATGATAATGTAAAGTCTATGGGGCGTTCTTTTCAAATATTTCGCCCAAATTTTAATATTTTTACATGTTTTTTTTACACAAGGTAGCTGAGGACGGTCGACAACCGGCCTAGTTTTTACTTTTTCAGTTTTGGTTTCAGATGTTTTTTTAATTACTTTAACTTTCGAAACCGTTTTTATCAGGTTTTGAAATTGAAACTATCGTAATATAACAAATATAAAAGCAAAATCGAAAAAGTAAAAACTAGGCCGGTTGAAGATTGTCCTCAGCTATCTTGTGCAGAAAAATCATGTAAAAATATTAAAATTTGAGCGAGATATTTGAAAGGGACGTACCCATAGACTTTACATTATCATCCGGGTCTTTTTCTGTGCCTAGCTTGGGACCTTAAGTTACAGTATTTAATTCTTAGCTCTCTGACAATTTTACAAAAGGGCAAAATTACAATTTTTTTCTACTATTCCGCATTTTGCTTTTAAATTATAGAAAAGAATGATTTTTTTCAACATTTTATAACAAAACATAATTACTAATATGAATGTTATCCCTGAGAGTATTAATAGTTGTTCAACATAATAAAAATCCATCAAATCAATAAATTATATTGCCTACATTGCTGTGAAACCTGGAACTTAGTGGACGTATTAACACGGGTTTGAGAGTGAGGGGGTTAAATCCTAATTCAACATGCAACTATTTATTTACCGGTTATGTTTGTAAAGAGATACAATGAAAATATTAATAAAATAGACAGGTTAAACTGTAGGATATAAATGTACTCTTTAAATTTCAAAATAATTACTGATTCAGTATAACTATGTAACCATTTTCAGGTTATGACAGGTGGTTCATATATGATCTTGTTATACACAAATTGTAATTTATATAGAATTGGATAATAATGTTTAGAATCCTACATTTTCTTTTAATATTACTCAGCACCTCTTAAGAAGTCTTAATAAACAAACACAAAATACACATTTAAATTGCTTTTGCCTTTGGTCATTTAAATATAAAATATTTTGGGCTCAATGCAAAATAAAGCGATCTAGTTAAAGCTAGAGCTGAGGTTAATTTTATTATCTTTTCCGCTTTTGTTGCTGTAATGAATGAAAATTGAATCTTAGAATTATTCTTGACAATCTTAGAAGATGAAAGACGTTTTCTTCTTCCAGAAATGATTATGTTTACATTTTCAAGCATTTTTTCAGACTGTCAGAAATCATAAATATATAGAAGACTTCAAAATACCTAATTTAAATTAATTAAAATTATACATTTTAATTCATTCATTCGTTTAAATTAATTAATATTAATTAATGTTAAACAAAATAAAAAATCATTTTTAACTTTCCGTTGGGCGCACCATTGTAAAAAGTACATTTACGGTTTTTTTTTTTTTTCATTAAAACAAAATTCAAGCAGTAGTGTGTGTTAATAACCATTTATATTCGTGTACTGAATCTCGTTACCCAGTTCCTGAATGTCATTTGTATATCAGATTGCGCAATTAACTGCACCTGTCATTTTAATCTGTTAAGAGTGCATGAAAATCGTAAGGTTTATCTGTAAACAGCCTTCAGAAAGAAAATCTTATACTTGATATGAGAAGCGACTAATATAAATGAAATATAGGACTAATTCTGTAAATCTGAAATTACGTAATTATTGTTCATTATTATTTTTTATTCTTTGTTATTCTAATTGCAAGTAGTTTTTCATACATCTGATCTGCTTTAATATGTTGTAACAAAATAAGTGTATTGCGTAAAACTTTCATAAATTGTGACCAGAGATAACTTATAAGATATTTGTAAGTTAAATTATTTGTAAAATTAAAATAAAGCAGCAATAATTGATTGTTTTTCGCCTGTTACATAATTTACAACGCTCATATCATGAAAATATGCGCACCCGGAGAGTGGTTAAATTATTTTATTCTGCATGTGTCTGCATTTTGATGAAAAGTGACTTAATATTATTGTTTAAGATTTAATAATTTTTTTCTTTATCTTATGTTTGTATGTCTTTCCTATTTTAACATAATTTTTGAAAAACGCTGTTTTCAATTTAATTTCAATTTAATTTTAAATGTTTTAAGTGATCAATTAAAAATAACTCAAAAAACTTATAGTTTGACATGTTTCATTGCTCTTACGGCAACTTTTTCAAAAAAAAATAAATGATAAAAAGAAATTTCTCGTAATAAACAGAAAAAAACATAAATCACGTGAACATGAGCATATAAAAGTAAAACTGGAAATAAAAATAAATAAAAATAATTGTGAACGTGAAATATTACAAATTATTGTCTTAAAAACCTTTGAAGCATTTCCTTCCAAATTTTAGGTAGCTCCATGGAGGTAAATTCATTCCAAACATTGGCTCTACGTATGAAAATTTCTATTGATTCTCTTATGATTGATGGAAAATATGATCTAGAAGGGTATATTATTCTGCTATTTTTAAAATCTATTTGTAATGGTTCTTTGCTATATAATCTTGAGAGAGTTTTCCTAATGTATTTGATGTCTGCTATATGTTCTTCAATCCTAGTTCTGAGATTTCTACTTGTTTTACCAATGTAATATTGTTTTGTGAAAGGTATTTCATATACGCCAGATATTTGATGTGGTTCTATTGGATCAATTTTCCGACATATTGAGTTTTTTAATTAAACCGACGGTTTTGAAACTATGGATATATTATATTTATTGAGTTTATATTTTAAACGTTCGAAAAATCCCGGAAAATATTGTAGGGAGAATATAGTTGAATTTTGTAGTTTGAAGTTAGTATTCTTTTTACCATTCATGCTTTTAATTAACTTGTCTATTGTACTTTTACTATAACCATTACTCTTTTCGATGTCATATATTACATTTAATTCTTTGTCTAATTGTCCCGGGGTACAGATTCTGAAGGTTCTTTTGAGGGCATGCCTAAATGCAGATATTTAGTATGAAAACGGTGCTTGAGCGTTACGAGGTATAATGACTTGTTTGGCAATCGGTTTTCTGTAAACTGTACATTCGATTCCTTGTTACGTCTTGATTAGTAATACATCTAAATAAGGGATTGTACCATTCTTTTCTATTTCCCAATGTAAACTTAATTTTAGAGTAAATACTATTAATCTGCGTTAAGAAGCTATTGATTAAGGTATCAGCATGTTGCCATATGATAAAAAATGTCATCTACATATCTGGCCCATGTATGGGAGGGTATAATCCAGTTTATTGTATATATCAGTTTCCAGAGGTCGCAATATAAATTCGACAAGAAGGCCTGATATAGGAGAACCCATTGGTGCTCCATTATTCTATTTGTAGATTCTATTATCAAAGGTGTAATAATTATTACTAACTATTAGATTAATTAGATTAATTATATTATATTATATGTAACAATTCACCGATGCTGGATTGAATATGTGTGAAGCTTTTGATTATATTATATGAAACGCTGTTTTGTTACAATCGAATGTCATATTTATTTATATGAAAGTGCATATAAACTGAAAACGCAATCAATTTGTAAATTTTTTACGCATTATATTTTTTATTATAAAAAGCACAAATAAATGTACTAAAATTGCTTTCAGATGCAAGCATGTGGTATAAATTTATTTAAAATACTTTAAAATATTTTAAAATACCTAAAATGTTTTCAAAAATTCCATGGCCATCATCAGTCACGATTCACATTGTGTTATTGTTTTTGTTTGCGCTTAGTCGAGAATTGTCTTGAAGAAATTTTATTGCAATTTAATTTTTAATTTTCATATAATCTAATTTATTTTATAAGTTTGGCCCTAAAAGCATTTTTTTCAATAATTTATACTTTATATGAATTTTAATTTTGTAACTCAAGGTGAATTTTGCACTAAAATTTTAATTTCCATTTATTGATTACAGTAATGTTCTTCTAGACAATTCTCAAATAAGCGCAAACAAAAATAATAACAGCATTTGAATTAAAACAGATAATGGCCATGTAATGGTTGAAAACGTTTTAGGTATTTTAAGATATTTTAATGTAATTTTAAACAAATTTATATTATAAATTTGCACCTGAAAAAAAAATTGTAGTACATTTATATTATAAACTTGCACCTGAGAGAAATTTTAGTACATTTATATAAAAAATTTGCACCTGAAAGAAATTTTAGTACATTTATGTTTGCTTTATATAAATTTTTATTACCTAACTCAGGGTGAACTTTGCACTAAAATTTTAATTTTCATTTATTGCAATTTTTTATTTCTATTTTAAAAAAGAAAAACTCAAAATTGGATTACAATATGAAACATAGATCAAAAACTTCCGAAAACTCTCATTGTCATTAAATCTTTTGTAAGTCTTGGGATTATCGCTATCGAACGTTACCCTCATAGCATGCATGTTCACAATGACGTCAATGTGAGTCACTTTGGTCACATCACATCTGTGACGAAAATGCCACCACTCTGTGACGTCACATTGTGACTAAGATGTGACTTTCTAAAAAAAATTTCACAGTTCGTCACAATGTTAATGTCAAAGTACTCACAAATGACACACTTTTCACAAATTGGTCACATTGTGACGTCACAAAGTGGTCACAATGTGACGTCACAAAAAAGCCCTAAAACGGCCATAACGACTTCACATTTTAGTCACTGTGACTTCACATGGACGTCACGTGACGTCACATCGACAATCGCTGGTCACAAAGTCACAATGTGACTTCACAACGACGTTGCAGTGACGTCACCATGTCTTACGGGTACATTCACACTGTAAAAAAAAGTGTCGATCTACTAAAAAAACGTTAGTAATCCTTGTAATTTCTAAAAAATTTTTAGTAATCTTAGTCGGTTACAAGAAAATCTGTAAGAATTACTAGAAAAAAGTTAGCAATGAAGAGAGTTAATAATTTTATATTTTTAATAGCTATTCCTAAAACTCAGTTGGTGTGGCCTTGATAGCATAGTGGTTATAGTAACGGACTCCAGGCTAAAAGGTCCCGGGTTCGATACTGGCCACTGCCAAACACGCCCCGAATGTATGCAGTGTAAGTACTCGTTAATAAAGGGATTATGAATATCCTGACGGAGCAATAGCAATGTTTGGTGCTGCCATCTATTGCAGTTTTGCCGAAAATCTTCCGCTCCAGAAGTCTGGATGCAGCTCGAAGGAAGCTCCTGCCCTTCGAGCCAACATAATGGTTATTAACAATAATTTTGGAGCTATTACTAAAATTTGCTTGGTGGCTCATACTAAAATTTTTTAAGTTAGTTTTACAACAAAATCTTTTGTTCAGTTTACAAAAGAAATGCTTGTTTCGCTTGCAAAAAAAAAAAAAGTTTGTAATGGTTACTAAAAAATTCCGTGGAATACAAATTTACTAAAAAATTTTTAGTAACCTCTTGAATTTTTTTTTTACAGTGATACCCCGTTTATGAGTAATTGTGACCCTGGGCAAAAATAAATTAGGGGGCCCCTTTAGAATCATTACAACGTTATTTAAATAGAACTGATGGTCAATCGTATGTGTATGCATAAACTTATTTTCCCACCTTGGGTACAATTAGAAGAAAATTCAATTCTAAATTAAGTACCTTAATTAATAAAAAGACACTTAAGTATAGAACAAAACTATTTTATATAACTTTAGCAATTTGTTATATTACTTTAAGATGTATTCAATATCTTCAACATATGGAAGAGTTGGAATTGGAAAAACAATTTTTTTTATATTGTTTAACACATCCCCAGTAGCCAAACAATATTGGGACAATATTGGCTACATCTTGGAGCAATATTGACACATTGCAGCAATACTGGCATGAAATATTGCTCCAATATTGGGGTGTTTACATTTTGCCCTTATTCAACCAATATTTGCAGCCAATATCATGCCAATATTGGGGTTTCATTGGAAATATTGCCAATAAAACGCCAATATTGGTTAAATATTGGAATTTTATTGGAAATATTTCCGATGTAACGCCAATATTTATACAATATTGGCGTTTTATTGGCAATATCTCCAATGAAACCCCAATATTGCCATAATATTCGCTGCAAATATAGGCTAAATAAGGGCAAAATGTAAACATCCCAATATTGGGGCAATATTGGCGTTTTATTTGAAATATTTCCAATAAATGAAATATTGGCGCAACGTTGGACCAATATTGGTTTGCTACTAGGGATGGATTTGGGGGACCCTTAAGATTCGAGGTCCATTGACGAAGTCCCGATCTGCCCATGCTATAATAAAGTCTTGATTGCATTAATTTTTAAATCGTAATTTAACCTACAACTATAGGGTTTAATGTATATAAATTAATTGCTGTATTTGTAAAGTAATGTAATTAAAAGTTTAATAAAACAGGTTGGTTGAATTGCGACTTATAAATATATTCTATAAAATATCTAATGATGTGATAATTTTCTTGTAATAATATGCAGTTCTCTACAATTTAATTTAAGCAATTTAATCTGATTTTGTTATACATACATTATGATTTATTTATAACTGGATAATAATGTTCACATGCCTATATTTCAATAACATTTCCATACCCTTTGAGAAGTCGTAATAGGCAAACACAAAACTTATATTTAAATTACTTTTGCCTTTGAAATATGTAATATTTTGAGATAAATCCAATATAAAATTCTACCTGGAGTAAAATTTATTATTCTCTTTCGCTTGAGTTGTTACAGTGAATGAAAGATGAATCCTTATCTTTGAAGATAAAAGATATTCCCTTTCTCCACAAATGATTATGTTTATATTTTCAATAATTTTTACAGACTGTCTGGTATACTAAATATATCAAAAGCTATAAAGCCCCAAATTTAATTTAATGATATCTTAATATATATATATATGATCATGAGGACATATGTACTGAAATGTCATTGCCAGAATTGTATTCAGAGTTTGACAGTTTTGAATTTTTATTACGTGTATGTAAAATGAATTTTAAAACAAAATTTTTAATGTATTAAGAATAAATGTAAACTGTGTAATGTAATCAATTTTTAATTTACTTTATTCTTCGTAAGTGAATATTTGTAATAGATTTATTTAATATTAGTTTAAGGTCTTGAAATTAAACAATTTAACAATATACTCTTCTTCTTTATTAACTGTTAAAAAAATCTGAAATATCTAAAAATCTGAAATAGATACAGGGTTCCAGCAAATAAGACCATGATTTCAAAATTAAATTTCTCAAAAACAAAGATAGTTAGGATTATGTGGTAAACTGTTTGTTTATTAGGTAGCTGTAAAAATGTTATACAGAATTTTCGATCGATGAATATTTTGAAATGATTGTGTTCTAATTGCAAAGAATACTTGACTTGACATTTTTCTTGCTTTAGATTGTTTCCCGAGAATGAGTTTTCAGCGTACAGAACGACATTTTAATGATTTTTCGAACTTAATTTTTGGAATTTCGAAATTTCAAAAATTTAATTGCAAAAATCGCTAAAATGTGCTCTATACGCCGAAAAACTTCGTCACTGCAATCAATCTAAACAAAAAATGTCAAATCAAGCATTCTTTGAAATCAGAACAAAAATCTTTTAAAAATATCCATCGTTCGAAATTTTCTGCATAACAATTTTGCAGCTTACCTGATAAACAAACCTTTTGTGGCATAATTCTATAGTTCTTTGTTTTTGAGAAATTTATTTTTGAAATCAGGATCTTATTTGTTGGACACCCTATATATTCTTCCTTAATTTCACCGAAAAAATCTTTTTTCACGACAAAAGGGTATTTTCCGTTAAAAGTCGGTATTTTTCTTCATAATTACTGAAAATAGCGAAATAGACAAAAATGGAAGGAAACAATACTCCATTATTTATCGCGAATTTGTTTTCAATGTTCATAAAAGTGACATGTTGTTGCACAGAAATGGAAAAAAACTCAATGGAAGTATACTGGAATTTTTCTAAGATTTGTATCGTGCTAATGAATTGCAACTGTACTCAAGGCCTACGCTAAGACTTTTTATTGGTGGGGGGGAGAGCCTTAAATTACCAAGTCAAAATTCTGTATTTGCCAACTCAGTGAAAAGCAAAAATAAATAATTCTGGGCGTTTGCCAACTAGTTAATTACCCATCATACGTAGTATAGGGTAAGTCTTGCAAAAATTGAAAATCGAAAAGTTTTGAAAATCGAAAAAAAAATTGACGGATTTACACGTTTTAGATAGTGGAGATTCCGAAAAAGATATTTTTAGAAAAAAAAAATTTGCCGTCCGTCTGTCTGTCTGTCTGTAAACACTCTATCTCCCGAACAAATTGAGATAGAGACTTGAAATTTTGTATGTAGTTAGTATGTAAGAATGGGACGAACCCTATTTAATATCAGCAACCTCGATTATCCGGAACTATTTTTTTCGGACTCTCGAAAAATTCGTTTTGATGAAAGGTATATAAAAATTTTCGATTTTTTTTGTTCTAAGGAATGGACGTAAAAGGCAATAAAATAACACACATTTTGCATATAGAACAAAGTTGATCGGATTATTAGTTGCCGAGATATTTGTAACCTTGTTTTCCACATTCTTCGATTTTTCATGACCCTGTATTTCATTCAAACTTCAATTCAGAGGTATATTTTAATTGGAAATGAGACGCTTAATCCGACACAGTTAATTGTTAGTTAATAGAATTATTATTTTTGGAGTTATAAGGATGTTTCTTTTACGCAGTTCGGTACTACTTGAGTAGTATGGCGTTTTATAATTTGTCGAAATTGGTACATCAGCAATTCTTTAATAAAGCATTACTATGTATATTAACAATATTTAAATTTTGTTTATGAATTGCAATGCATTGTATAAATAGTTTTCACATGTTTTATTTTCATATACATATCCATGATGGGTAAGTATTACGGTGGCCACCAACGACTAGTTTTATAATTTTAACAAGACGAGGTGGTAACCTTCGGAATTCGACGAAAGAAAATGTTTTAGAAGTAGCTGTTTCTTTGATTTATAACAACGTACAGAATCAGCTACAGTAAAAGATGCATCTTAACGCTAAAAGAAATATTATTTTAAGCTAAAGTTATCAAAATACCATTTCTATAAAAGTCAGTTGCCCAAATTATTAAAATTGAACTTTAATCGCATAATAAGTAAAACTAGTCGTTGGAGGCCACCGTAATACTTACCCATCATTTATATGCATATGAAAATAAAACATGTGAAAACTATTTATAGAATACATTTCAATTCCAAAACTAAATTTAAATATTGTTAATACACATAGTAATACTCTATTAATGAATTGCTGATGTACCAATTTCAACAAGTTATGTAAAACGCCAAACTACACAAGAAGTACCAAACTGCGTAAAAGAAACATCCTTATAACTCCAAAAATAATAATCATATTAACTAACAGTTTACTGTGTCGGAATAAGCGTCTCATTTTCAATTAAAATATACCTCTGAATTGAAATTTGAATGAAATACAGGGTCATGAAAAATCGAAGAATGTGGAAAATAGGATTACAAATATCTCGACAACTAATAATCCAATCGACTTCGTTCTTTATGCAAAATTTGTGTTTTTTTATTGCCTTTTACATGCATTCCTTAAAATAAAAAAATTCGAAAATTTTTATGTACCTTTCATCAGAACGAATTTTTCAAGAATCCGGAAAAAAATAGTTCCGGATAATCGAGGTTGCTGATATTCAATAGGCTTCGTCCCATTCTTACATACTAAGTACATACAAAATTTCAAGTCTCTATCTCAATTTGTACGTGAGATAGAGCGTTTACAGACAGACTGACTGACAGACAGACAGACAGAGACAGACAGACGGCAAATTTTTTTTTTCTAAAAATATGTTTTTCGAAATCTCCACTATCTAAAACGTGTAAATCCGTCAAAAAAAATTTTTCGATTTTCAAAACGATTGCAAGACTTACCCTATACTACGTATGATGGGTAAGTAAAATGATAAAGATAAGTTATTATGATGAAGTTATCAGTTGAGGCTCTTATGCTTGGTAATTAATAGTAAATATTTTTAAAAAAATCAAATTGACACAATTATAAAATTTCACGTGAAATCTAAACCCGTCATCATTTTCAACTTCTGAAAATTTACATACGAAATTTATATCTTTTTTTTTAAGCTATTGCATAGCTTTTATCCCGGGCTTTGAGCGCGGCGACCGAATCCAAAAATTCCGTAACGAGAAATATCCTAACACATCGGTAACGAAAAAACCTAACACTCGGATACCGTCGTTTCACTTCGGCAGACTTCGACAGACATTGACGCGGTATTTTTCAGATATTTAGAGGATATCAAGTCTCAAACTTATATATCTTATTTCAGTTACTATAAATCTATAGTTTCAATAATAAAAATTCCTGATAGAATGTGTATAGAAAAGAATCGTCTTAAGATAAAACAAGGTAGGATAATGTAGCTTTTGGTGAGTGGAGACCCGCCCAATGGTAAGGATCGAAAAATTTAAATGCTTATAACTCGCGATCTAATTTTCGTAGGGCGGCCAAATTTTGTTTGGTAATTTATTATGAGACAGTGTTAATTTTTGGTGACAGGCGACCCCCACGGTGAGGGTCGAAAAAGTTAAAACGCTTATAACTCGCGGTCTAATTTTCATAGCGCGGCCAAATTTTGTTTGGTAATTTATTATGAGACAGTGTTAATTTTTGGTGAAAGGAGACACCCCACGGTGAGGGTCGAAAAATTTAAAATGCTTATAACTCGCGATTTAATTTTCGTATCGCGGCGATATTTTGTTTGGTCCTTTATTATGAGACAGTGTTAATTTTTGGTGAAAGGAGACCCCCCCCCCCATGGTGAGGGTCGAAAATTTTAAAATGCTTATAACTCGCGATCTAATTTTCGTAGCGCGGCCAAATTTTGTTTGGTAATTAATTATGAGAGAGTGTTAATTTTTGGTGACAGGAGACTCCCCCCCCCCACAGTGAGGGTCGAAAAATTTAAAATGTTTATAACTCATGATCAATTTTCGTAGCGCGGCCAAATTTTGTTTGGTAATTTATTATGAGACAGTGTTACTTTTGGTGACAGGAGACCCCCACGGTGAGGGTCGAAAAAGTTAAAATGCTTATAACTCGCGGTCTAATTTTCGTATCGCGGCCAAAATTTGTTTGGTAATTTATTATGAGACAGTGTTAATTTTTGGTGAAAGGAGACCCCCCCCCCCCCCCGATGCTGAGGGTCGAAAATTTTAAAATGCTTATAAATCGCGATCTAATTTTCGTAACGCGGCCAAATTTTATTTGGTAATTATTATCAGACAGTGTTACTTTTGGTGACAGGAGATCCCCCATGGTGAGGGTCGAAAAATTTAAAATGCTTATAACTCGCGATCTAATTTTCGTAGTGCGGTCAAATTTTGTTTGGTAATTTACTATGAGACAGTGTTACTTTTGGCGACAGGAGACCCCCCACGGTGAGGGTCGAAAAATTTAAAATGCTTATAACTCGCGATCTAATTTTCGTAGCGCGGCCAAATTTTGTTTGGTAATTTATTATGAGACAGTTTTACTTTTGGTAACAGGAGATCCCTCATGGTGAGGGTCGACAAATTTAAAATGTTTATAACTCTCGATCTAATTTTCGTAGCGCGGCCAAATTTTGTTTGGTAATTTATTATGAGACAGTGTTACTTTTGGTGACAGGAGACCCCCCCCGGTGAGGGTCGAAAAATTTAAAATGCTTATAACTCGCGATCTAATTTTCGTAGCGCGGCCAAATTTTGTTTGGTAATTTATTATGAGAGTGTTCATTTTTGGTGACAGAAGACCTCCCCCCCAACGGTGAGGGTCGAAAAATTTAAAATGCTTATAACTCGCGATGTAATTTTCGTAGCTCGGCCAAATTTTGTTTGGTAATTTATTATGAGACAGTGTTAATTTTTGGTGACAGGAGATCCCCCATGGTGAGGGGCGAAAAATTTAAAATGCCTATAACTCGCGATCTAATTTTCGTAGTGCGGCCAAATTTTCTTTGGTAATTTATTATGAGACAGTGTTAATTTTTGGTGACAGGAGACCCCCACGGTGAGGTTCGGAAAATTTAAAATGCTTATAACTCGCGATCTAATTTTCGTAGCGCGGCCAAATTTTGTTTGTAATTTATTAAGGTATTGCATAGCTTTTATCGCCGGTTTTGAGCGTGGCGAAAGAATCTAGAAATTCCGTAACGAGAAAAAAAAAACTAACACTCCGGCTAACATCCCTTCAGTTTGGCAGACTTCGGCGCGGTATCCCTCCGTAGACTTCGACAGACATTGACGCGGTATTTTTCAGATATTTTGAGAATATCAAGTCTTAAACTTATGTTTTTTTTTATTTCAGCTACCATAAACGTATAATTTCAATGATAAAAATTCCTGATTAACCTACATGTATTGTAAGATAATAAAAATATTTTAAACGATATTAACTTCTCATTTGTTCAATACAAGAAAAAAAATTGTTATCGGTCATCACGCTCAAAATGTTTAACTTGATTTAATATCAAAGACAAAAAAACTGCATAAATAAAAAATAAATAAATAATTATAATTGCATAAGTTGATAAAAAATGCTATGCAATAGCTTTACCGCGGCAGTCCCCGAGTGCCACATGTATTTTTTTTTTTCAGTTTTAACAGAAAGCGATTTCTGTTGCCGCAATTACAAAATTCGCATAAAAACTATAAAAAAATTAATATCTCAGAAATAAATTGAGATACAGCTTTCAAACAAATTGCATTTAAAAGTACATTTTTTTCTCTATACGTCGATGTAAAAATTGAGAATGTGCGGTGTTTAGATGTATAAAAATTGCAGTAGCAATAATTGCAAAACCGAATTACATGGGAAAGTGTTGCCATTCACAAAATGACGTATGCGTTACGCACATATATGTTTGGCCTTTATAATATAGATATCCCTATCAGAAAATTTAATATAACTTTTATTTGTAAAAAGCTCCATATTTTTAATTATATTGGTACCTTTTGTCAGATCTATCAGAAACAAAAAGTGTATTATAGTTTTTTATTAAATTTTTGAACTAATTTGCCAATTTAGTTTGTAAATTTGCCAACTATAACAACATGTGTAAACGTTTGGGGAGGGAGGCTCCTCCCACCCCCCCCCCTTGCGAGGCCCCTTACTGTACTGATACCAATAAATTTTTGAGCAACAAATTAACCGGTCCATATTTTAATTAGTCATGGAGCAAAAACAAAATTCTTTGATAAATTCTTTAATCAAACCATATCATAATTATTCCTTAACCATAAGAAAATCATAATAAAAATTAGCCTTATTAATTAAAACTTTGAAGAATTATAACAGCCTCGATAAAATTACAATCTAACTTAAAAAAAAATAAACAAACTGTAGAATCTACTATATGCCTTAAGAATCGCGTGCATTCCAAGACCCTATGGGGTGATTGCTAGAAGAATGCAATCACTCACCAAAGGTAATCGGTTCAAATCACCCCGACGAATTTTTTTTTTTCTCTCGGTTAATAAATACGGGTGTTTCTAAACTGTTTGATAGATGGCACCATCAGCCAATTATTATGCCAGCTTTATAATGAAAAGTTACCGCTTCTTCAGATGGAATTTTTCCTTTTTTAAGCACTTTCCAACAAAGTTGAAAAGTGCTTATACATTCGGTAGCCGCGCTCTAACTCTTGTAAATATACTCAGGTTGCTATGAAATTTTTATACGTTATTGATGTTTACCCTAGCACGAACCCTATTGGAAAAGAAGTTTCTACCATGATTAGTTTATTTACAGGGTTAATCAAAATTTTTTTGATACATTACGGCCTAAGGGAAAAAATCGTTCAAATGAATTTTGAAAGTGAAGTGTTATAGCCTGTCAAAAGTACTCAAATTTATATGGATTCGCAAAATGCACTAAAATATGCATTTAGTAAAATATGCAGTGAAAATATAGCTATTATTCATTTACAGGTAAAAGATTAATTAATCGATATAGATTAATTAATCGATTAATCGAATTAAAAGATAATTTATCGTAAAAGATTTTTATTAGATAATGGTAAAGGGGGGAATTGTGTGCGACATATTTTAAATATATTAAACTGTTTCATGTATAAGAAAATTGATATATGTCACTGAAGCTTAATATAAATTATACGATACTGTCTTGCATAATATAAAGTACATAACATTTAAAGGGCCATGCAAAATATTTTAAATGACATATTCTTTCCGAAGTTCCGTATGTGTATCCGATGATGGCTGATATATGGATGAAATGCATTTTAAATATAATATGCGCGTTTAAGTTTCATTAAATATATCCACATTATATGGTGTGAATAAGTGCTATAGTTGATAAACAGGGTTACCCAAAACAGCTCGCCAACGTTACTGAATATGAGCGTAAATTATTTAAACGTGATTCTTAAATAAGTTATAAATTTTTACGCTGAACTGCATTCAATTTACTTAGAAATATTTGCAAAATATAGATAAAATGATATACAGGGCCACGCAAAGAGTTGGGCACATGGACGCCTATGAATGATAATTCATATGAATGGGATTTCAGTTGATTTAAAAGTGTTTCAGTTTACAATAAATTTTAGCTTAATGCTGACGTGTAATAAAGGTACAAGGTAAACTACATGGTTGAACAAAAGTATTCAAGTATGTTTCCATTAATAGTATGAATTGCTGAAAAACAAATTTCAAGCTACTAGGCATTTTCTTGCTAAAATAATTCTTCCTATTATATCAAATGACAGATGAAATGCAGAGCTGTTCAAAAGTACTGGAATACATATTTGGATATATTTGGCTACATACCCTTATTTCCCTAAATAACGGAGTTTTGTTAAAGATTTCATGAATTTTTTGAAAGTGCTATGAACCATGAATTTAATAACTTACAGCACATTGAACATGGAGGGAATAAATAAATAATTAAAATGAATACAAATGGAATTTTTAGAACCAAAGCAGAATAATAGGGTCCCAAGTACTTTGAATTTACAAATGAAGTGTGTGGTTTCATCTTCGTATTTGCCATGAAAAAGCTAAATAATATGAATTTAGGGCTACTAACACACCAAAATTAAATGAAAAAAAACATCAAAAACAAGGCAAATCAAAATTACTGAATTGGATAGCAAAATGAAAAGGGAAAAAGTAAAAATAATTATCGTCAACATGATAATAATAAATAAATTAATAACGGAGTAATGTGATAACGGAAAAAATAAACCATACAACATAGTTTACCCTATTGAGATTTAAAATAAAATCATTTAACCTGACTATTCTAAGCTAAACTCTATATCTTAATATAAGATGATTTAAAAATAAATAATAAATATATTTACCCTATACACTTAGAATAGTATTATAGGACTCCAATTTATTAAAAATTATACATATATATATATATATATATATATATATATATATATATATATAACTTTTGTCTTTGAAATATATAATATTATCTTCTAGAAGATCTTCTTCCAATATTATTTTCTAGAAGAGGTAAACAATATTATTTTGTTTCGCTTGTGTCCAATTACAATGAATGAAATTGGAATCGCCTTCGCGGATGATGAAATATGTCTTCGTACTCCACAAATGGATTAAATTTACATTTTCAAGAAGCTGTTTTGCAGACTTTTGGAAATAATAAATGCGGGGAAAATTCAAAACGCCAAATTTAATTTAATGAAATTATGATGAAATATGTGCAGAATTGTCATTGTTAGAATTCATAATTATATGGAGAGTTAAACAAATTTGAATTTATGCTATATTTTGTAAAAAGAGTTTTGGCGAAAATTTTCAATATATTTAAAATAAATTTAAACAGTATAATATTTTTTCCTTTAAGTATATTAAGCATGAGTTTTCAAACTGGTGTAAGAGTGATTTAATTTTATTGTGTAATGTTAATAATTTTTCCTTCACTTACATATTTCTCGCTTTAAGAAAGATTTGTAAGTACTAAATAAAAACAACAGTTTTTAATTTAAAAACATCAAAATTTATTATGCTTTTCACATTTTAAAAATAGTAAGGTTTTCTAACATTTTTCATTGAGTTTAGTTCCAGCAAAATTTTCATTTCAATATATATTTAATATTTCAATATTATCAGAAACATTTTTGCGAGATATTAAAAATATACTATAATTAAAATTGAATTTCATAAGTGCATACGGTTATACTGCTTTTTAAAACACTGCTTCTTAATCTGTGATTCGTAAAGGATTTAAAATTATTGCTATATTCGTATTACAAATTTTATTTTAGAGAAATACCGATATCTAAAATAAGAGGCTAAAATAGTACTATTTGTTCAGATAACAAAACTCAATAATAAATAACAAAAAATATATCCAAGGCTCTGAAAATGTGATGTCTTTCCAGAAAAGTTCTAGATTTACTTACAGCAAGCACATGAAATTTCCACAAACTATCAATGGATAGAAAGGTATTCCTAAATAAATCGAGCCATTCAGTCCAGTACTTAGCATTTTTGCCACAAAATGAGAAGCTTGGGTTGATATTCGTAGGTCAAAACAACTTCTATTGAGATAGAGAGATTGTGGAAGGTTTTCGGGATTATCCTTGTTCAATAGAATGATAATTCGGGTAACCTTTCTCTTCAAAAAATCCTCCCAAAAGGCATTCCTCCAATAGTATTAGGATGTATACTTCCCGATACTTAAAGCAAATAAGGTGTATTTGTACTATAACGAAGTTTAAAAAATATTCTGGATGTAGTAGTTTAGAGTATTTCGGATCCACTACAGTATTCGATACCTTTTGTGCGTCCCTGTAAATACTGTCTGTTTCTATAATAGAGGAGGTAACTTATAGCAAACCTCAGCAACGTATATCAATTTCGAAAAATGGGAAATAATTTATATGTAATTAAAATGCGTCTCAAACAACGTTTACCATTATGCTATTGAATACTTTTGTGTGGGTCTGTAAATTAATATCAAATATTCTTTGTTCCATACACTGTACAGAATGTAATGCTTTAGCACATGCTTTATGGATTAATATTATTTTATTATATTCGAAAGAGTATAATGCCATTAAAATGCATTTGAAACTATTTTTCCCTTTGACCGTAATGTAATGAAATACTTTTAATTTCCCTGTAAGTGAATTGTGCATCCACTTTTCATAAAATTTGAAAACACTCGACAAAAATTGTAACAATTATATATTTTAAATTTTAAGCCTTTCCGGCACACTGTGCCTGGTCTGGGATACCTAATATCAATTCCAAACTTGCAAACGGCAGCAGTAATCTTTTACTAAAATTTTGCTTTTACAATAAAAGCTTAAATTAATCATTTCAAAATATCTAAAAATTCGTTTATGAATTCCGGTGTCAGTCGATAATTTCTCATTTTATTACAGATTTGCCCGTGCCGGAAAGGGTTAAACGATTCGATTGGGTAGTTTTTGTGTTGTTAAATGCTGAATAGAAGGGCGAACTGAGCGACTACTATACGCTGTAAAAAAAAAAAATCTGCAAACCTACAGATGTAAATTTGCCAAATCTGTAGGCTTACTAACATTTTATCTGTACACTGTACAAGAAAAGATGAAAATCTACAAAACTAATTTTAGTAAAGCTATAGAAATCTGTAAGTTTAAAAACGAATCTACTAAAATCACAGTTATCTTACAAAAATTTTATAAACGATTGAAGTTACTTTTTCATTTCAGTGTAAATCTGTATCTGTTACATGAATTTTGGTGCTTACGTATTAACGCCACCGCAGCAGAAGTTGCGCTAATGCTCCAATAAAGAGCAATTTTGTTCACACGCGCACGATCGTTCGGACTCCTTGTTGCCTTGTTGTTTGCTGATTTTTGACATGATAGCGAGACCGGAAGGTGGCAGCACAAATCACCTCATCGAGTTCATGGATAAAAATATAAGAATCGTTAAATCTCAATTCGCATATTAAAACGCAATAGGTTTTCCAAGACATATCTTGGTAGAAAACACTTAAAAACCAATTTCATCAAGTGACTCATGAGTTTATAATTATGTTTTCTTGCTCCCAATCCTCCATCTTTTCATACTTTTGGGTGCAGGAAAGTATAATT
Source organism: Maratus speculifer (assembly GCA_964019185.1). Lineage (NCBI taxonomy): Eukaryota > Metazoa > Arthropoda > Arachnida > Araneae > Salticidae > Maratus > Maratus speculifer. Next base: position 12,223,884 of record OZ025297.1, on the reverse strand, counting down.
GTAAAACTACGAATCAACCTCTAAAATCAGGATTTCGAAAATCGGGAAATCGAGTTTCATGGGTTATCATCGTTAATCATTGTTTTTTTCTCTCGACCCTTCATATAATATATAGTACACTGTAAAAAAAAATTCAAGAGGTTACTAAAAATTTTTTAGTAATTTTGTATTCCACGGATTTTTTTAGTAACCATTACAAACTTTTTTTTGCAAGTGAAACAAACATTTCTTTTGTAAACTGAACAAAAGAATTTTTTGTATAACTAACTTAAAACTTTTTAGTATGAGCCACCAAGCAAATTTTAGTAATAGCTTCAAAATTATTTTTAATAACTAGTACGTGTGCCCGAGGGGCAGGAGCTTCCTTCGAGCTGCATCCGGTGGGTAAACAAACAGCCTTCGGAAGCGGATGATTTTCGGTAAAGCCGCAATAGATGTCAGCACCAAACATTGCTACCTTCTCCAACAGGATTTTCATAATCCCTTTATTTAACGAGAACTTACACTGCATACATTCGGTGCGTATTTGGTGGTGTCCAGCATCGAACCCGGGACCTTTCAGCCTGGAGTTCGGTGCTATGACCACTAGGCTATCACGTCCACACCAAGTGAGTATTAGTAATAGCTATTTAAAATACAAAACTATTAACTCTATTCGTTGCTAGCTTTTTTCTAGTAATTCTTACAGATTTTCTTATAACCGAGTAAGATTACTAAAAATTTTTTAGTAATTGCATGGATCACTAAAATTTTTTAGTAGATCGACAATTTTTTTTACAGTGTATTTTCGTATATATTACCTGTTTGACAGCAAATGGCACATCGTAAGGCCTCTCCATGTCATGGAGTGTGGAGCGACCGTCGGTACTACTTTCACCGGAGCTCCTTTCATCTAAAGAGAATACTGGAACACGGCTTGTGGCATAAGGAGAAGGGAAATAGAGGGAATCTTTCGCTTGCACATAGGTTCCGTCCTGCTTTACTTCGTATTCTGACATTTGGACAGCTTCCGGGTTTATCTCTTTCCTCACACTTTGAGTATCTGTAATTGAGAGATCCGGATATGTTACTTATATTACTTGAAATTCATTTTATTTTTATATTTTATTATTTATTATTTTCATAAATCAGAAAAAAAATCATGTAATTTGTTTTCACCGTAATTTAACAGAATAAGGTATCTGTACCCTTTATGGACAGTGATCTCAATATGGACACCCCTAATATTTTTAAAAGTAACAATTTTTATTGAGAGATCGTGCTACATGTCCGTGAAGAAAAGCAGTTGAAAAGATAATTAAGCCACGAAAGTGCAAAAAAGCGCTCTGTTCGCCATTTAGAAGGAAACTTGTTGTTTGTGGGGTGCTGATCTTAATTGTAGGTAAGTTTAAATTCTTATTATATATTGTAAAATTGCTTTAAACATGAAAATGTGAAGTGTTTTAGAAATCTTATAAAACATATTTTCGATTGCTATAGCATATATTGCTGAAAAATGTGTTCTTTGTTTATTTATTACAAGATTTAATAAAACTACTCACGATTCCCAATATGGACACCATGTGTTCACATTGGAAGTACAGCAAGTGAATCTTCAGATTCACAAAAATTAGAAAGTTAAACAAAACCAAAAACATTTCATAATATTCTGTAGTAGGGGTGCTTTGCATCGGTCTTCGAAGATCTACAACCAGAAATGATTCCCCTTTCAAAAGTGCATGTTCTGAAAATATCTATGGTGCCTTACTTTCCCCTTCAATACTTTAAAATATATTTTTTTATCTCTTCTCCTCTAAAATTCCATAGAAGTGTGGTTCTTCCAAACACCCTGTGTATTTGGTCACTAAGGAGCCACCTGTCCATAATAGGGACAGGTTGTTCCTTATATGGACATTTGTAAGCATTTTTTGTTTTTATCATTTAAATTAAATGAAATTAATTACAAGGTCGCTAATTTTAATAATGGCAGTCAACAGTCCAGGGATAGTGGTCAGAAATTTTTGGAATCCTTTCACGTGAAAAATTTCTGAGGTGAAAAAAATTTGGTGAAAAAAATTAATTTTCCTTAGGGTGTCCATATTGGGTACAGGTACCTTACTAGAATATTATTGGTACTACTTGGTTATCCCGTCGACCAACTTCGCCAAATTATACAAATCGCCAAACTAATAGCCAAATCATACACATTGAAATAAATTGTGTTTTAATAACGAAAAAATAAATAATTAGTAGAATATGAATAAAAATTCAAATAAAAAGTCGAAATAAAAATCAATGACGTTTTAAATATGTGTATCGTACTTAATGTGATACTCACTATCATACATTATTGGCATTTAATCTTATTGTTTGGCGATAAATTTTTGGTCGACGGGATAACCAAGTAGTACCATTTTATATATATATATATATATACATATATATACAATGGGAAAAGAACCTGTTGACAGTGCCATTACGGTGATAAGTAATTGTATTGATTATGATAGATTTACTTACATCACAGACAAAGAGTCGTAATTTGTAACAAAGAAATTGTAGTCAGTGAAGTTTGTCAGTTGTCTACAGGATATTTACAAAAAGTTGTTCAGAAATGAGGAAAAAAATTCATAGTGATTCAAAATTAATTTACAATAATTAATCTTCCGGATCCCGAACCGCCCGAGATATTTAGAGATATTTTAAATCGTATATCCTTATTCCCACCAGAAAATTAAAATTGCAATATTGACATTATTTCATAACAAACATTCCGGATTTAAATAAACCGAAATTACCCACTGAAACTTTCTGATATAAAGTCAGATTTTCTGAATTACATATATTTCTAGAGCGTGTTCTATCATGGGAATTAAAGAGTTATGTATCAGTAGCTAAAAAAGCTGTTTTAAAAATATATTTGGAAACTCGGCAGAAATTAGTTATCAAAAAGCAAATAATAGAATTTAATTTATATCAATTGCAAAACGAAGTCTCACTTTTTTATATACTTTTTATGATATTTTTCCGAAAAACAATAGTTTTACATTTTTTTTTAAATTTATTTATTAACTTGATAGAAATTAGGGAGTATTCAAAAAGAAAACAGCAAAGTTAAAATCAGAATTAATTTTTAAAAAGTCTATTTCTTTAAAGATTATTTTTTATTTAAAAGTCTCCCTTTTTTGTCCATGTAATATAACTAATTTCAAATACCTATTTAAAAATTATTTATTTTTTATAGTTATTATATTTTTAAAAACCTCAATGAGACATATTTTATTGCATTTATTGTTTTTTAATAGCAAGTATGTAAAGACACACAGTATCGATATGCTTAATAGCTTATTTCATTACTCTTTATTTAACTGAATGTTGAAACATTTATTTTTAATATATTGATATCTTATTGTACTTTATAAATTAAATGTTACATGTATTCTTTAGAAACAAAAGTGTTTTAAGTATTTGTTTTGCTTCAAATTATCTCTTAATTTAATGCGTCAGAATAACAATAAACCGTGTTTACAGTTTTAAATAATGACCGTAATTTCAAATAAGAAAAGAATTTTTCAAGCATTAAAAACATTATCTTGATTATATTCATGTTTTCCTATTTCTTTTCACTTTTGCTGTTATAAAGTGTTATCAGTATTGTTCCACATATTATTTTATTTAGTTCTAGGAAAATACTATCGTTCTAAAACTTAAAGCTGTGAAAATATATGCATAATTAACGGTATCTCATAAATTTTATGGTTAATTTAATGTTATTGTGCAAGAAATAAAATAATAGTATACAAAAATGTTATCAACACTCATTTTTCATTTTATAACTATTACGGTTATCTCAATAAAATGTTTACAAATTTCATAGCTTTAAGCTTTAAATTTGAAATTAAAATAAAAGAGATAAATAGGCAAATTCTGATGTTTTAAATGATTATACACTGTAAAAAAAAATCTGCAAAGGTACTAAACTTTTGAATGGAAACTGAGATTCCAAACACTTTTCCTGTAACGGTAACAGCAAAAATTCAAGTTTCAGAATCGATTACATGAATTTTTCCTGTTATCGTTACATGAAAAGTTCTTGGAATCGCAGTTTCCTAGAAAATGTTTAGTACCTTCACAGATTTTTTTTTACAGTGTATACGCGATACACAAACATATAATGGATCAATCAATGTATCGAAATACTTTTAAAGTATATTCCTTCAAAATAATAACAATGAACTCTCCTTCCTTTGAACTATGGAAAAAAAAGTTAAAATTGAGCTAACGAGTCATCCAATAATTGTTATCTTATGCATGTATAAATTATTTTATTGTAATATTATATTATTTAAGCTTTTATTCATTTTAAAATGATAGTCATTTTTTTTTACTTTTCTTATAGACATAGCGTAAAGACAATAACTGCACATTAGTAGCAATACAGACTATCGTAACAATGAAAGCTCCAAATTCAACTTCACAAATTAAGGTTTATACAGTTTCATTTTATCCATTGTAAGTATATTTTGCATTTGTTTAAATTTCATAACACTCTTACTAAATTCGATTAACACTAGCATGATGTGATAAACAAATGGATAAGTACGCAGATCGCACAGAGAATTTCGTTTAATATATTTTTCAAAACAATTTATCCTTTACTTAATAAATTCAAATTGTTAATTATTAAATTCTTACACAGATGGAAGGACCAATAAATTTTATTTCAAAATAATTATAACAGGAAGTTACATATTTTAATCAAATTAAAAATGTGCAAATCAAATAATTTAAATACAATCTGAAATTCCCAATTTTTTTTTTTTTTTTTTTTTTTTTTTTTTTTTTTTTTAAATCCGAAAAAAAAATGTGGAGATATAAATAAAATTTTCAATTTCTAAAAACGAAAAAAAAATGTTTAAGCAAAATTTAAAATCTGAATCATTAATAAATCCCAAGAATTAAAAAAATATAAAACTGAACTCCAAAAAATATTATGAGCGTCAGGGATTATTTATCGCAACATAATAATAATAATATAAGCAATTAAATTGGCAAAAAGTGCAAATTTTGTTATTAATTAAAATTATTATTAATTGAATCCATCTTAATATGAAAATTCCAACTTCCAGCACCGGAATTTTGACTAAGAAACTTCTGGTTACTAGCGACTTTACCTCGATACTATGATCTCTACACGCAAGGCGTTGAAATAAAGATTCTCTTTTAAAACTTAAATTGCTAAAACGAGAGAATGACATTGAAAAAATTTATTTAATTAAAATAATAGAGTTTTTCAAAATTTCAGGATTTGCCGTGTGACACGAGGTATTCAGCTGTAGGTACACAAAATTTGAAGCCTCTGACTTATAAAGTTTTTGTGTACCTACTTACTCTGTGTTAGACAGAGGAATAAGACGAATAGGATTTTCTTAAATAAATGAAACCCTAAAAAGAATTTCACTATTTTGAAGATTAGTAATAGTGGGACTCAATATTTTTTGACGTGATTACGATGAAAATCATACACTGTAAAAAAAAATCTGCAAAGGTACTAAACATTTTCTAGGAAACTGGGATTCCAAGAACTTTTCATGTAACGGTAACAGCAAAAATTCAAGTTTCAGAATCGGTTACATGGATTTTTCCTGTTATCGTTACATGAAAAGTTCTTGGAATCCCAGTTTCCTAGAAAATGTTTAGTACCTTTGCAGATTTTTTTTTTTTTTTTTTTACAATGTATAAGAAATATGATTGCACTTAAGATGATATTTGGCGCGTAATAATATAAGTAAAAAAAATGACATTAATTGTACCATAACTTTAAATTTTAAAGTACACCAGTTTCGATAGCATCACCATGCTCAGTAGCACTCAGAATGGTAAAAGATAGTTAATAACATATTCTCAATACAAAAGAATAAATTGCGCTACACTGTCAAAAATATCTGTAAAGGTACTAAACATTTTCTTGGAAACTGGGATTTCAAGAACTTTTCATGTAACGATAACAGGAAAAACTCATGTAATCGATTCTGAAACTTGAATTTTTGCTGTTACCGTTACAGGAAAAGTTCTTGGAATCCCAGTTTCCTAGAAAAGGTTTAGTACTTTTGCAGATATTTTTTACAGTGTACTTAGCAAATTTATCTTTAATTAAATTACTTTCTCACTTTTCTTTGCATTATTTCGACATGTAAAATTTTTAACACGTCATTTTTCTGCTTTGCGACACACTCGAAAATTTGGTCTGTTATAGGACATTTGGTTGGTAGTATCGTCGAATAGCCATTAACAATTTTTCAACCTGACACATTTTAGTACACTGTAAAAAAAAAAAAATCTGTAAACCTACAAATGTAAAGTTGCAGAAATCAGTATGGTTACTAACATTTTATCTGTACACTGTACAAGAAAAAATATAAATCTTCAAAACTTATTTTTGTAAAGTTACAGAAATCAGTAACTTTACAAACGAGTCTACTAAAATTACAGTTATCTTACTAAAATTTTATCTGTAACGTGGGTTGCAGTTACATGAAAAATTCTTGGAGTTTCCTAAAAAAATTCTTAATAATCTAACAGATTTCTTGATTTTCAGTGAAAATTTATATATATTACATGATTTTTTGCTGTCGCCGCTACATAAAAAATTCTAGGAATCCCAGTTTCCCAGAAAACATTTAGTAACTTTACAGATTTTTTTACAGTGTCGTGGAAAGTTTTTTTCTCTCTCCATTATATTCATTTTGAAATTTATTTTCCCTCTGAATTACTAAGGTTACATTAATGTTGCTTTTACAAAAAACAATGTATAAAAACAAATTCGATTCTGCTCCATAAAATTATGGAGAAAACGTTCGCTTTTTCCGATAAGTAATATGCTATAAGAGATGTATTCAACATGAACTCCCAATAGATAATGATAAAAAAAAATCGTAATTTTGTTAAGTGAGGTACGTCTTAAGCGGAGATTAATTAAAAAAAAGTTCATTGTAATTCGAGAATCAAAAAGTCTTGATTATGAACATTTTAAATGAAGTAGCGCACGAATATCCTTTGCATACCACTGTGTGGGGAACAGTTACACCAAAAGAAAAATTACAAAATCATTAAAATTGCATCTATTTATCCTGTTAAGAAGTTTATCAAAAAAATGATAACTTCAAAATTCTCCAGTATATCATGTGGGAGAACAAAAAAGATACAATCAATGATATTAAAATATAGTAATCCTGTATGATAAATAAGTTTAAATGCATTTACTTCTAGATTTCAATATTTTATCCATCAAAATTTTTATCAGTTGCATTCAATTTCACAAACTTTCTTTCCCATCTAGAAATAATAATATCACACTCTAAATCAAATTAATCATTTCGAAGTATTCTTCAAAAATCCTTTTCTTTGTATCAAAAATTTCTTTTAAAAGAAAATAGTCTTCAAGTTGGAGATAAATGGATTTACTTCAAATTTGTTTAACAGCTTGCAATTATAAGTCTTAACTAATCTCTGTTAAAGTGTTTCGAAATGCCAAAGCTTGAAATAAAAGAATTTACTTCAGAAACAGATTTATCTGAAAATTGGATTCGTAAAAACAGCTGTTATAAAAAAGATTAACAATCTAATGAATCTGTTTTTTGAAGAAATCTTTTAATTGTGACTAACAAATTCAAATATATTTGAAACGTAAGACAAGCATTTATGCTCTTTATCTCATTTTTACACTAAAGTTACATTAATTTTGCTTCTGTGGATAAAAAGCTTACTTTGTCCGATAAGAGTTATATTCACTATGAATTACCATCAGGAAATTATGAGGAAAATATAATTTTAGTCTTTAAGCAGACATACGTCTTAAACAGAGATTTGTTAAGGGTAGCTCATTGATTAATGGGAATTCAAAAATCAAGAAATCAAAAATCTTCCTTTTGAGTATTTTTTGAGAAATACTGTTCGAAATTCCAATGCACACAACAATGCCATGTGCGATGTAAAAAAAAAAGTCTGTAAAGTTACTAAACTTTTTATAGGAAACTGAAATTCCTAAAGCTTTTTATTCAGAAATAACAGCAAAAATTATTGTAATAGAATCGGTTACATAAATTTTCAATGTTACCATTACATAAAAAATTCTAGGAATACCAAATTCCTAGATGAAATTTAGTAACTTAAAGCTACCTTTTTTTTTTTTTTTTTTTTTTTTGCAGTTTGATGCAATAAAGAAAGGTGCAAATTTGTAAAAATCATTAAAATTGCATATATCTGTGTTATAAAAAAGCTAAACAAAAAAATAAAAACTTCAAATTTCTCCAATATATCTTGTGAGAGAACAAAACTGATAAAGTTTACGATATTAAAATTTACGATATTACAAATTCTTAACGGTAAATAAGCTTAAATAGATTTACTTTTAGATTTCATTATTTTATCCATCAAAAAATTTATCATTACATTCAATTTCACACACTTCTTTTCTCATCTAGAAATAGTAATATCAAGCTCTAACTCAAATTAATCATTTCTAAGTATTCTTAAAAAATCCTTTTCATTGCATCAAAATTTTTTTTTAAATAAAGTAATCTTCAAGTTGGAGATAAAAGGATTTTCTTCAATTTGTTTAACAGCTTGCATATACAAGTCTTAACCAATCTCTGTTAAAGTGTTTCGAAATGTCAAAGCTTGAAATAAAATAATTGATTCCAGAACCAGTTTTATCAGGAAATTGGATTCCTAAAAAAACGCTGTTAAAAAAAAAAAGTATTAACAATCTAATGAAACTGTTTTTTGCAGAAATTTTTTGGTTGTGATTAAAAAATTCAAACATATTTGAAACGTGAGATAAGTATTCATTCTTTTTATCTCAATTTAACTGTTAAGTTACATCAATTTTACGTAAATGGAAAAAAGTTTGCTTTATCCGATAAGTAATATCGTATAGGATTTATATTCAACATGAATTACCAACAGAAAATGACCATTCAAACTCAATTTTAGTTATTAAGCGGCAATACATCTCAAACGGAGATTTGTTAATAGAAGCTCATTATGATTCAAAAATCAAAAAAGTCTTGTTTTGAACATTTTTAGAAAAATATTGTTTGAATTTCCAATGCACACAACAACGTGGTGTGCGATGTAAAGAATAAAATCTAGGAAATTAATAAACTTTTTTTACAAAATTGGAATTCCTTTTTATGTAGAGGTGATAGAAAAAATTCATGTAAAAGAATCGGTTACGTGAATTTTAGATGGAACCATTGCATAAAAATTTTACTACAGTATAGTGCAATAAAAACCAAATTTTTAAAAAATCATAATTGCATATATGTGTCTTATCAAAAAGCTAAACAAAAAAAAATAAAAAATTCAAATTTCTCTAGTAAATCTTATGAGAGAACAAAAATGGTAAAATATACACCATTAAAATAACTATTCATGTTTGATAAATAAACATAAAAAAATTATTTTTAGATTTTAATATTTTAATATTTTATCCATTGAAAATTTTATCATTACATTCAATTTCACAAACTTCCTTTCCCATCTAGAAATAATAATATCGCACTCTAAGTCAAATTGATCATTTCGAAGTATTCTTAAACAAATCCTTTTCATTGTATCAAAAATTTCTTTTAAAAGAAAATAATATTCAAGTTGGAAATAAATGGATTTACTTCAAATTTGTTTAACAGCTTGCATCTATAAGTCTTAACTAATCTCTATTAAAGTGTTTCGAAATGCCAATGCTTGAAAGAAAATAATTTATTTCAGAAGATGTTTTATCTGGAAATTGGATTGATTAAAAATAGCTGTTTTGTTTATTTTTTGTTTTGTTTTGAAACAATAAAAATAACAATATAATTTAATGAATTTATTTTTTGAAGAAATCTTTTGATTGTGACTAAGAAATTCAAATGTATTTGAAACTTAAGACAAGCATTCGTGCTCTTTATCTCCTTTTTACACTAAAGTTACATTAATTTTGCTTCTGTGCATAAAGAGTTTATTTTATCCGATAACTAATATCGTATAAGAGTTATATTCAACATGAATTACCAGCAGAAAATGATGAGGAAAACGTAATTTTAGTCATTTAGCACAACAGTGTGTTGTGCAATGTAAAAAAAAAAAAAAAAAGGCTGTAAATGTACTAAACTTTTTCTAGGAGACTGAAATTCCTAGAACGTTTATGTAAAAATAACAGCAAAAATTCATGTAACAGAATCGGTAACATAAATTTTTGATGTTACCATTACATAAAAAGTTCTAGGAATACCAGTTTCCTAGAAGTTTAGTAACTTGACAGCTTATTTTTTCTTCACTACAGTGTGGTGCAATAAAGACCAAATTTGTAACTAATCATTAAAAGTGCATATATTTGCATTATTAAAAAGTTAAACAAAAAAATAAAAACTTCAAATTTCTCAATTATATCTTGTAAGAGAACAAAAATGATAAAATTTATGATATTAAAATATACTAACCCAGATATGTTTAAAAAAAAAAGCTTAAACAGATTTAGCTTTAAATTTCAGTATTTCATCCATCAAAAATTTTATCTGTTACATTCAATTTCACAAACTTCCTTTCCTATCTAGAAATAATAATATCGAGCTCTAAGTCAAATTAATCATTTCGAAGTATTCTTAAAAAATCCTTTTCGTTGTATCAAAAATGTCTCTTAAAATAAAGTAATCTTCAAGTTTGAGATAAATAGATTAACTTCAAATTTGTTTAACAGCTTGCATCTGTAAGTCTTAGCTAATCCCTTTTAAAGTGTTTCGAAGTGTCAAAGCTTGAAATAAAACAATTTATTTCAGGAGCAGTTTTATCCGGAAATTGGATTCCTAAAAAATAGCTGTTAAAAAAAATATTAACAATCTAATGAACGTTTTTTTAAGAAATATTTTGGTTGGGATTAAGAAATTCAAATGTGTTTGAAACGTGAGATAAGTATTTATGCTCTTTATCTCATTTTTGCACTTAAGTTACATCAATTTTTTTTCTATGGAAAAAAAAGTTCACTTTATCTGATAAGTAATATAGTATAAGAGTTATATTCAACATGAATTACCAACAGAAAAGGATGAGGAAAACGTTATTTTAGTATTTAAGCGGTGATACATCTTAAACGAAGTTTTGTTAAAGAGAGCTTATTGTAATTCAAAAATAAAGAAATCTTGTTTTGCACATTTTTATCGAAATACTGCTTGAATTTCCAATGCAAACAACAATGTGGTGTGAAATGTAAAAAAAAAAATCTATAAAGGTACTAAACTTTTTCTAGAAAACTGGAATTCTTTTTTATGTAGGGGTATCAGCAAAAACTCATATAACAGAATCGGTTACGTGAATTTTAAATGTTACCATTGCATAAAAAGTTTACTACAGTGTGGTGCATAAAAACCAAATTTTTAAAAAATCATTATATTTGCATATATTTGTCTTATTCAAAAGCTAAACAAAAAAAAATTTAAACTTTAAATTTCTCCAGTAAATCTTGTAAGAGAACAAAAATGGTAAAATATACTATTTTTGTATGATAAATAAGCTTAAATAAATACTTTTAGATTTTAATATCTTAATATTTTAACCATCAAAAATTTTATCAGTTACATTCAATTTCACAAACTTCTTTTCCCATCTAGAAATAATATCGAGCTCTAAGTCAAATCAATCATTTTCAAGTACTCTTAAAAAATCCTTTACATTGTAATAAAAATTTCTTTAAAAACAAAATAATCTTCAAGCTAGAGATAAATGGATTTACTTGAAATTTGTTTAACAGCTTGCATATGTAAGTCTTAACTAATCTCTGTTAAAGTGTTTCAAAATGCCAAAGCTTAAAATAAAAGAATTGATTCCAGAAGCAATTTTATCTGGAAATTGGATTCCTTAAAAAAAGCTGAAAAACAAAAGTATTAACAATCTAATGAATCTATTTCTTGAAGAAATCTTTCGGTTGTGACTTAGAAACTCAAGTAAATTTTAAACGTGAGGTAAGTATTTATTTCTTTATCTCATTTAAGTAGTTTAAACTTTTAGATTCTTCGATGTGAGAAACACACACACACACACATATATATATATATATATATATATGTGTGTGTGTGTGTGTGTGTATGTATGTATGTATATGGGTGATTCTCAAAATAGGGGACAATTTATGTCTTTCAGCATACAAAAAAAATTGAGAGGTTTTCTGTCATGTTTTTATACTTAGATATGTTTGTCTTAATATTATTCATTATTTGCACTCAACAATTATTCACTTTTTAGTTAAAAACACCTTAAAATAACAGAATAAATGTTCAAAATGTCATTAGCATGGATGTCCACAGCAGCTGTGTCTTGTACATACTAGCTTTTTCAAGAGTTAATATCATGTTTATAAAATAAAACAAATGTTATTCTTTCTTTAAATTAATCAAGGAGAGGATTTATCCAATAAATTTCTTTTTAAAAATAAAATTATAGTATATAAAAAGAGAATTAAAGTTTGTCCTCCATATTCTATTTTCAAAACAAGCTCATACTATAACAGCTGTTTATTAATCAAAATTTCATTTTCACATATGACAATACTTTGAAAATATAAAGTTTCTCCACGGCAACAAGTAGCCATTTTATTCTAGCCTGAAAATAGAAGCATGTATTGTATTTTAAGAATAGAAGTTGAATATTAAGCGAGTACATCAATTGTATGTCATTAGAATGGATAATAATTTTCATGTTTATTTTATAGTTAAAATTTTTATTTCACTTATTTGCATAGGACTTTTGTGTTTTAAAAAGCCCCAGAAAGGACTATTGCATTGTGATTATATTATGGCTCGTAATCTTATTTAAATTAAAATTTGTCATTAGCATGGACAAATATCAGTGTCATTAGCATGGTTTTTCTGTCCATGCTAAAGACTCCTATGTGCATAAATGTAACCAGTACTTATATTGTATCCTTTTTAAAGTATAATTTTACATATAAATTTAGGTATTACATTTATTATCCCTATAATATGCATTAAATCTGTCAGAAAATCACTAAGACAGCTTCTTACACTGTTAGTGTCAGAATGTTGTTCATGTAAACAAAGTTTGCTCTTTGGTAATGTTTTTATTCTCCTTATATGTATATATGTAAAAATGGAAACTATTTGTTGGAAAGGAAGGCTAATAAACGTAGAAAAAAAATATTTAAACAGGAAGAAAATAAAAATTTCTTAATATATTTATTCCATGCAATTTGTTTTGTCATTAGCGTGGCTCAAAAAATACTAATTATTTTTTTAAAAGTTAATTTTTAAATATTTAGCTCTGCTGACTACATGTAAAGTATACCTAATACTATATTAACAACACATATTTTTTTCAGAAATTTTGCTAACAGTAATTTTTTTAAGATTTCATTTTTGAAATTGTCCCCTATTTTGAGAATCACCCATATATATATATATATATATATATATATATATATATATATATATATATATATATATATATATATATATATATATATATATATATATAGTAAAGCATATATGTATATATGTGTACAAATAGTAGCCAATTATCAGATCTCCAATTAACCGAGCTTCTAATTATCCAAAAAGCCTATTTTTCTTTTTTTTTACGTTTTTATTCTTAATTATTTTAACAATTTATTTCTGTCAAAAAAATTTTTAATCAAACTTCCAATTATCGAAACACTTTGCTTCTTTCATTTTTTTTTTACTTCTGTTTTAGCATGCGACATAGAATCCTTGATTAGTGCATTGTTAGGAACCGTAATAACGAAAAAGAAATGGATGAATGATGCTCTGAAATTGACCCAAATCTATTATACAACAAAACCTATGAATGTTTTGGAACAGATATGAAATGACTCGAACTGTAAAACAACGTTAACATTATTCAATTAACATATCTAAGAACAATTCAAATATATGGCAGCATTATAAAGAATCTTTTCTTTGAAGCAAGCAACGACCGAAAGCTTTTTAGCTGAACCTCTGCAGTTCATAAGATGATTTAAAAAAAATTAAATGACAAAAAAAATAAACAAAAAATATTTAAAAAGACAAACAAAAAATCAAAAGACAAAAAAAAATTAAATGAATAAATCAATTTTTAAATGCGCCAACACTCATTAGTGCTGAATTGTGAAGGTTTTAGTATAGTCAAGAACATCCCTAAAATTGTCTGTCTATTTACCCGAACTAATGTCGGTCCCAATTATACATATAAAGAAAAAAATCGTAAACACAATTTTTTGAACTAAATCAAGTTTAAGATAGTTTATTATTAACCGTGTAATGCTAAATCGAATGACACCATCCGCCGATATAATTATTTGTTATAAAGTTACTGCAGGTTTTATGAATACTTGAGTCGAAAATTATTCTTTATTGCAATTAAAATAGGGATTTTAAAAGAGAAGTGACGGTCTCATTCGTACCGTAACAAAAAATATACGTAATAGAAGATACCCCACTTGACCTATTTAAAAAATGTTCAGCACCCCCTCCCGTCCTCCTTTAGTTAAAAGTGACATCTACATTTTTCTTTCCCAAAAGCAGATTCAGATTCAGCCAGGTGGGGAGGCCTACCAATTGGTTTGAGCTCAACTAGCCCCACCCAGCAATGTTTATTTTAAAAAATATACAGAACAATTATACAGTAATAAAATAAAGGTAGGTAACAAAAAGTAATTGAGATAATGGAAATAAGTATAGGTAACAATAGTGAAATAGACGAGTTGAGTGCTAATACATAATTTTTCTTTAACGATAACACTAATTCTAAAACTGTTTTAAAGTAAAAGTTTGTTTGATTAGTTTCATAGCTCATCATCATTATCATATAAAAGCATGAGGATTCGACTTTATTTTGGGGTACTCTTCGGATCTTCATTTCTAGTATCAAAAAAAGTTCTTCCCAATTTTTTTGTGAATGGCCATCAGTTGTCTCTGAAAACCATATTTTACCTATATCATGTAATGCGATCTGATATTTTGCAATTTCTACTGCGTATAACATTTTTAGCAATTAAGTTATAATGAAATATCAAATTTAATGAAATAATTATCAATATGAATGATATATCATACTAACGCATGACTCTGATATGGAATTTAATAGGAAAGTTTTACACTTATTTTTAGCAAAAATTACACTTTGTTAATGAATAAAAGCCAATTAATGGAAGCTTTTTTTCAAAAAGCACCTGCGTTTTGAAATTTTTAATAATGCGTGTTCGTACAAGTGTGGCGTTCACTGATTAAATATAGGGTATTGTGGTATAGTTGGACAATATACAGGGTGATTCAAAAAACGTTGACAAAATGATATGACAAATCAGGCATACGACAAGGATAAAAAATCACATAGAAACATAGGGCCGCAAAACACTTATTGAGTCACAAATACAGGGTGTTTCATCCTAACTCAATTTGGGTTCATAGTAATAAATTTAAAAAAACTGAAGTATATTATAATAAAACATTTAATAGACATTCTCACCTTTGTTTTAAATGTGATAACACCAAACAAAAGTGGTAGAAGTTTACATTATGTGCGCCAGCAATATGCACTTGAAGCCTCACATTTTGGACTACGGTATCATCGATTGCTCGAGCAATGTGTTTTGTCTGATATTTTCGTAACGTTATTACATTTCACACAAAATAAGGTACATATCGTTGCATTTTCACTGCAATGTTTTTATTTTCCTCGAAGTTATTACTTTCAAACCGGGTACAGCTAGAATGAAACACCCTGTATTTGTGACTCAATAAATAGTTATCGACCCTATATTCCTGTATGATTTTTTATCCTTGTTGTATGCTTGATTTGTCATATCATTTTGTCAACGTTTTCTTAATCACCCTGTAGAATATTTCAATATCTGTCCCGTTCGGTGCTGCAGCCATGCTCAAAAAAAAAACTGACGATTTCCTAGTATCATGCACTGCAGTTCTAGTTCTTGTTGGGTTCTGATTGGATAACTGTTGCTGCAGTGACGCTGTGAAATCAAACCTTATTCTCAATATCTGGAATTTTTTGCAGGTAAGTTTTTATAAAATTTATATTTTTCTATTTATATTTGTATTATAAGACTTCTTTGTCAATAATGTTTAAAAAATTCAGTAAAACAAATTAAGTTGAACAGTCATATTTATTGTTGAATTATCTGTTTACCTCTATGCTAACTTGTAGACGAATGAAAAGGTTGTTTTTCCTTTCAAGATGGCGAAAGTGTCGGGTAATATGGATTATTTTCCAGACAGCAGTTTTAAGACAAGTCTAATGAAGATGAACAATCATCCCACTATGACGTATCATCAGAGATGGTATTTTTTCCAGAATGTGTACCAGTTGAAGACGAAGAATTGTATCTGTTTCGTCATTGAAAATATTCAGATCATGGGAAAGGGGAAGATTGCTTAAAAATGCCTTATGTATGCAATGTAGAACCATGTGGACAGTCGTGAAAAAAAAAAGCTACATATGTTATTTTTCTGAACATTAAATTAAAAAAACTGATTTATATGATAAAACGCTATTTACACATTAAATAATCTTCATACGCCAAATTCAGTTACTTAGCTGTTAAATTTATATTTTATTTCAATTATTTATTTTTTTATTTATTATTGATGAAATTTTAATTCTGCTGTAAAATATTAGCCGAAAACAAATGCTGAACTGTTTATGTTGTTTTAAGTGCAAATCTTTCGTGATTGGGCCACATGTAAAAAAGATGGATTTTTTTTTAAATTATGCTTCTTCTTCTTAAAATATAAATAATCTGCATATAAAGAACAGTTTTTAAACAAATTGTAATTTAAGAAACATTTTTTCTCGATTTGATTGTGTAAAAAACCAAAATTGTGCGATTTTTAGAAATTAAAATATTTTACTGTAAAAGAAAATTAAATATTGTTAAGATTTTATTACTGTCAAAATGACGTCAGCGTGACGTCAGACACATTTTTTTATAATTTATAGATAAAAGTGAAACTATACTCCCTAGTCCTTAGTGAATTGTTTGATATATTTTATAAGTTTTATTAATTTCAAATAGTTTGTTGCAATTTTGTATAAATGTTACAAATATTGAATAATAGCATTAAAAATAGTCTAAACAACTTACAGTATAAGTTTCATTGAAGTTTCATCGCAAATTAGAAAGGAACCTTGACATAGCAAAAATGTTTATGTCATAAATATTAAAATATACTGCTAAAAATCTATACAAGTACGACATAAATGAAACGAGAGTTTAATCCAACACGTAAACTTTATTTCAGAAATATACTTTTTAAGAAAATTATTTCAATCAAATATCTTCTATATCAGTATTGTTTTATTTGTAACAATATCGACGTTAATATATTAAACTTCAAATCTGTTGAACGAAATAAGCCAAACTTTAACTGTTGAATATATTGGCTTAGAGTTATTTCTGAGAAACTGAGATAAAAGGATTTTCTTCACTAACCGATTAACAAACACAGAACCTATCGCTTTCAAAATATCGTCCAAAAGAGGATTTTCTCCTTATCTTAAAGAACTTGAATGAAGATTCAAGCTAACTCATCTGACAGTTAAAAAATGCCGAAGCGTACGATAATATACGGAAACGGCCAACGGATTATTCTGAAAATTTCAGCATGTAATTTGTTGAGATTCACAATATATTTTATAAAGTAAATATACAGAATAAATACAGAATAAAATTTTGAAAGGAAATTTCTAGTTCACGTGAAGAGAAAATATTAATATCAATAAAAGAGAATATTTAATAAATATAGCTATGTTGTTTTATTTATGTTTTAATGATGAATCGAAATTAATAAAAGTGACAGTTATCTCTTAAACCGTTGATGAGAGAAGCACACTTCTGATTAGACAAGCATGTATTTTTAGATACGACATTTGAGTTACAAATTTATGCGTACACAGTAATATATGAAATTAACTTTCTATGACCGCTTTTTTCGTATAACTTATATTTGGCAAAATTTTCTTATTATTATTATTGTTTCTTTTTAACCCGTCAATTATCTACACGGAATATATAGGTCCGAGGGTTAGTACACTCTGTGGGAGTCTTTCTAAGGAAATCTAACCCGTATTTGTGCAAGAATGTCAAAGTTACAAAAAAAAAAAAATCACGGAAAATTCCGAACGATTGAAACACTGGGCATGATTGGGTTGGAACGCAGATTTGAGAGCAAAACCTCTTTGCCACTGGTAGGGGTGTCCTCCTGCATGCAAGAAAGAGAAAAAATCCAATTCTTTAAAAATAAATAAATAAATATACCGTATAAGAGTGAGTATTACTCAAGCAATGAGGGTTTCTTAGAAAAAAAATATAAGAATATGTAATCGGGCATTGCTTTACACAAGTGTATAACTAAAATTTCAAGTTGCAGCAACGGGGTTCGAACTACGAACCTAACGGGATGCGTTACATCCAAACTATGATGGCTACACGAAAAAAGTTGAGATTCAGGTTCTCTTTTACAATTTCAATCGCAAAAATGAACAGATGACATTGAAAAAAAATTATGTTATTAAAGTAATAGACTTTTTTCTAATTTTTATGATTTGACGTGTGACATGAGGTATACAGTTGAAAGTACATAAAATTTGAAGTCTCTGACATACAGAAGACAGAGACGAATAGGGTTTCGTCAGACTAACGAAACCGTAAAAAATATGATTTTAACAGAGAATTTTACCAATTCTCAAACTTCGTAATATAGGACATTAAAATGCATCAAATCTCATTACTAGATGAGAGCAGCACTAAAAGCTGTTCCCTTGTAAGATAAGTTTATGATGATAAGTAAGAATTCAGTTTATCATTAGGAATTATATTTTCTTGGTGCAATAGATTAAACTTGTCGGTCTTTAATTGTAGATCTCTGCTAAATAAATTATTTTATTTGTTTTAAATACAATTGAAACATAACTAAAATTATATTTTAGATATCATAATCTATTATGTTAAAATGAAATTTACTCAGCACTTTTTGACATTTTCAGAGTCCCGTAATTATTATTTTTTTTTAACTAAGCTTGGGCTCAGATACCATGTAATTGTCCTATGCCGATCTCTACAATGTTTACAAACTAACAACCCGTGACGCACATTTATGCTTATTCGCGCAAAAATCCTATGAATTGAAAATTACTCATATTTTATGGCGTTCGTTTAAATTTTTATACCAGCCTGATAGGTCCGTTCAATTTTTATCAGCTCAACCTGTTGAAAGAATTTTTTTAATTCATCCGGACCGGTTAAGGGCCTCAGACCAAGTCCAGGCCCATTCAAACTTCTAAATGAACTTGTAGCATGGACAGTGAACTATCATTTCAAATATGCGTTACATTAACCCTTTATCTACCGACGGTACTTATAAATAAAAATAAAAAAATTAAAATAAACTAAATAAAAACTATTAAAATAACTTATTACAAAATTCTTTTAATACATCAGTTAATTGTAATACTGTTTAGAATGAGTTACATATACATTACTTTATCTTGTCCCAAAAGCATTATTGGTTACACTAAACAAAAATATTTTTAAGCGACTTCCAAAAAGGAGAGGAGGTTATCAGTTCAACGCGTATGTATTTTTTTTATGTATGTTCACCGATTACTCCGAAACTATGCAACCGATTTCTGTTATTTTTGTTTTAAATGAAAGAGAATGTTTTCGAATTGGTACCACTTCTGTTTCATCGAAATTGGTTTAGTTCTTTTTTAGTAATTAAGCAAAAACTAATAAAATTAGTGATTTTTCGATAGTTAAAAGTGTTGAATAACTTCGCTGAACGTAGTGCCGACAGAATGGCCGAGCGGTCTAAGGCGTCGGATTTAAGCTCTGATTTTCGAAAGAAATCGTGGGTTCGAGCCCTACTCCTGACACACTTTTTAAAATAACACTTTCTGTATAATAATTTTTGCAAATATATTTTACAAGTTAAATACTAATTATGCTATGAAGAATATTTTGTATTTAACCATTAGCACAGAGTATAAGAGATCTTTTTATCAGTTAAAAGTGCTACAATAATAGACTTGCAAAAAGTAAGATAACGTTGAGTAAGTTCGCTGAATAGATTGGAGCCGAGGGGTCTAAGGCATCAGATTTAATCTCTGGTTTTCGAAAGAGATCTTGGGTTCGAACCCCACTGCATTACAGCACCCCACTGACATACAGCATTTTTTCCGTATTATAATTTTTTTTAACCGACAAAAAAAAAGAAAAAGAGGTTATCATCAATTCGACGCGCATGTATTTTTTTCTTATGTATGTTCTCCGATTACACCAAAACTATCCAACCGATTAAATTAGTATTTGTGTTAAATGAAAGAGGTTACTCTCGAATTGGAATCACTTTCATTTCAGCGAAATTGGTCTAGTACTTTTTAGTAATTAGGCAAAAACTAATAAAATTAATGACTTCTCGCAAATTAAAAGTAACATGGACGTTGAATAAGTTCGCCGAACAGAATGCAGTCAAGAT
This sequence comes from Maratus speculifer, assembly GCA_964019185.1. Taxonomy (NCBI): domain Eukaryota; kingdom Metazoa; phylum Arthropoda; class Arachnida; order Araneae; family Salticidae; genus Maratus; species Maratus speculifer. Next base: position 12,203,362 of record OZ025297.1, on the reverse strand, counting down.
GGCCGATCGATCTAAGGCGCCTGCTTTAAACTCTGGTTCACGAAAGGAAGCATGGGTTCGAACCCCACTCCTGACATGCTTGTGTACAGTAATTTTTCCGTATCATAATTTTTATGCGTATATTTCACAAATTAAATACTAATAATTATTAACCGACTTCAAAAAACGAGGAGGAGGTTAACAATTCGAAGCATATATATATGTATGTATATATATATATATGTTCACCGATTACTCTAAAACTATCCATCCGATTTATATGGATTTTGATTTATTGAAAGAAGTTGCTCTCGAATTGGTACCACTTCCGTTTCATCAAAACTGGTTCAGAACTTTTTTAGTAACTAAGCAAAAACTATTAAAAGTAGTGATTTCTCGCAAAATAATGTTCATTGTTGTAACCGTTTTCTCAATCATAAGCTAATATAAAAAAAACTAAAAAGTGAAAAGTAAACTTTTTTACCAAAAATAGAACCGACTTCAAAAACTACTGCAAAAAATAATTTTTTTACAGAATAGTTAATAAGAAATTAAACAAAGAGCATTGTATTTACCATGTGTTTTGTTAGATTTATGTACATTAAATTGATTTTTTCGAGTCGGTGCCAGCCAAGCCAAGTTAAATGTAATTATTCAATATTAGAAAGTTAGCATTAATTTTGAACTTGGCTTGGCTGGCACAGACTCCCAAAAAATCAATTTAATGTACATAAATCTAACAAAACACATGGTAAATACAATGCTCTTTGTTTAATTTCTTATTAACTATTCTGTAAAAAAAATTATTTTTTACTTTGCAGTAGTTTTTGAAGTCGGTTCTATTTTTGGTAAAAAAGTTTTTAAAAGGATGATTTATTTTGCCGTTGTATCTTTTCAGCTTTCTTGGCGCTGAGGGAGGGGGATGGAGATTATTCAATGCGGAAATATTTCTATATTTATATTGTAAGATGTTGAGAACATCACATTTGTACATTTTATATTTCTGCAAAATACTAGGAAAACAATTTAAAATAAAAGATTTGAGTGTTGTTATAAAAATTGCACAAAATCCCTGTAAGTCCAAATTTAATGAATCCCTCAAAAGTCCTTCAAATATTTATTCAATGATTATGTGAATCTTTTAATTTAGTTTAAACAATTTGCATAAAATGCTTTAGAATGTAAAATTTTCATGAATTCATAATGCGGTGGATAAAGGATTGAATTAGAGATAAACCTTTTAGTATAATAAAAGTTCTACAGAAACTGTGAAGCCAGTTGATTTAGTGCTTCCATCTATTAGTGACCTGTGAAGTTTAGAAAATCCAATAGAAACTTATTCATTTCTTAATGCTTTATTGTAGAGGTCTGCAGGGGCCGAAATTTCCAGGCCCGAGCACGGCCCGAAAGTTAAAATTTCGGCCCGAGCCCGGCCCGGCCCGGAAAAAAGTTTAAAATTTGGCCCGAACCCGACCCGACTCGAGTGAATTTCTACAGAACATTGATCTTTACTCTTACGGAAGAGTTCTGACCAAAAAAACTTATATTAGTCTCTTTTTTTTTCATATTTGTAATCTCCATTTATGCAGAAGTGCCGTAGGCTGCGGTATTTACGTTTTTAATGAACCTTTGTTTGTTGTATGTAAATGTTTCAGCTATCATTAATATTATTAATCATATCCCATGTAATAGAGACAAAAAAAATCTAAAAAATGGTATATGGTAAAAGTAAAATTTCCTAATACGGAATCTCTTTAGAAGAAAAATAAATAAATAAATAAATACGTTCCCTTTTTAACAGATGTAAATATCTAATATATTTTTTCTCGCGTATTATATTCATTTTGCATGGATGAACAGTTTAAAAGAAACTTGCAGTTTTCAGTTTAAAAGAAAATTCTGTCATAATCATGTTTTTTTTTATGTGTTTAATTCTATTTTAAAACGCCTAGTAATCTACGATACTTTAAAAGTAATAAATTCTAATGTTTAGTTGTAGAATAGTGACGGCTTAAAAGCATATGCCTTTTTTGCAAAAATTTTTGGACAAAGCCAAATTTTACTTATGGGAGAGAATATAAAGAGTCGATATATTTTTATGAAGAGTCGAGAAAAGAATTTCATATAGGAAGATTCAGTAGGAACTGATTATTTTGGTCCGTAAAACTAGGAAGAATGAAATTAGTCTTGGCTTCGTATGGAAAAAAAAGTTAGGCCCGGCCCGATACTTCAGCAAAAAAATTAAGGCCGGAGCCCGGCCCGACCCGGACCGAAAAGATTAGTGACTAGGCCCGGCCTGGCCCGAGTCTTCAGAAGTAAGGCCCGAATGAAATTATTGAAAATCGGCCCGAGCCCGGCCCGTGCAGACTTCTACTTTATTGAGCGGTAATTTAGCATAAAATAACTTTTTTGCAGTGCTTTTTTTTTCTTACCATTGTACTTTTAAAAAAATTATCACCTTATTTAACGCAAGATATTTGCAAAAATCATGTGAAATATGTATATATAAAAGTTAAGTTATTGAAATTTGCATTATATCATTTCTTAAAAACGTTAGGTATAATTTTCATTAAAATTTCATTGAAAATCAATTAAGAAAGTTTGTGCCAAATTTGTGATTGACATCGGGCATTAAAATGAGATAAAACAATTTATTTTCTTCCTTTCCTTAATTCCATCAATCTCAATACATACAATAAAAAATCAAATTTTAACTTTTAAATTAAATTAAAAATTTACTGCCGCTGTTTTCATGGTATTCGCAACGTTAAAAAAAAAAGCTAGATCTACGGTCGTACTCAGAGAAAAAGAGTAGAAAATTACTTGAGTTAGTATGCACACATAAATAACATTTTATAAGTTTATATATATACATATATATACATATATATTTATGAGTTTAAAAAAAAACATATATTTTTTTTTATACATTTTTTATAAAAGTATATTTTCGCGTGCCAAATGCAGCATCACCTACGAATGCATGCCATCACTTCGATATCTTTTTAATTTACAATCATTAATTAGAAAATTACAAAAATTGAAAATAGTTTGGAAATATTAGGCAAACCCAAAAAATTCTGCTGTTTTTTGATAAATTTTCAATCTGCAATTTAGTGTATAAAAGTTTGTTTTTATAATGTAATTATACAGAAACTTTCACTTACTGTTTGGTAAAAAATCTGTTTTCCGGTGTCATTGAATAATTTTAAGATGATCTCAAAAAAGAAAAAAAAAAAAAAAAAAAAAAAGATATTGCAGAATTTTCCGGATGAGCCAACAACTCCAGAATTAAAGGAGAAAAGATACCTTAGTGCTGCCATCTAGGAGTATGCGGCGTTTTTTAAAGTTCTGGTAATAATAATAATGCTAAAGATCATTATTACTATTTTCACTTCTACTTTTATTAAACAAACTCGGATTCACAAAAGATAATGCAAAACTTATTTTCGGATTTATTGAATGACTGGCTTTTCTTGATTACTTAAAGTAGAAATTCTTCTTCAAAAAATCCCATAAATGAAGTCGAAATTTCGGAATTAAAAGGGAGGCCAGGCTTTTAAAATCGAATTCAACTGATAAAAAGAATTTTTACACATAATTTCATAAATAATTTTATGTAAAAGAAATGTTACGTACTAAAACATTCTTTTGAAATTATATAACTGTGCAAGTCAAGTTCCATCAAAATCTATTTAGAAGAATAAAGGCTATAATAGGCTTCACATTTTACATTTGTGATGGATCTCTTTTATAGATATTATATAATATCTTTTATACTTTATTCCCCCGCATTATGATTATCCGGCATTCCGCAAATTCGAAGGAGACCAGTTTTTTTTTTAAATATTACTCCCTGGTCTTTCCCGGCCTGCTTGAAAAGCGAGGATCTTCAAAAACAGAAAGAAATGAAGTTCATTAGATGTCTTCAGTAGCAGCGAATTTTCTTGGGGGAGGAAAGGTTCAGTATAGAGTTTGTCTCCAATTTTCGAATTACTTATTTTGCCTGTTTTTACAAATTCAAAAGATAGACACGAGTTTTATGTCCCTCATACAATTTCACATTAAGCTTTCTCCCCAGCACCCATCTGATGTTTACAATGTAGATTGTATCATAAATTAGCACATGAACAGTAAAATTCTTACTATATATTATACGAAAAAATAATAATCTGAATATATAAAGAGAGAAATATGTGCGCGCCTTATATCAAAAAAATCATTGTATATGATAATGTAATTAACCCATTAGAAACATCATACATGAAAATTTTGCTTAATAATAAGATTAAATCTAATAATCACTTAAATATAAATGAATATATATAGAGAGAACAATAAGAATTGTTGTTATTGTTGTTGTTTTTTTTCCGTTAAAAGGAAAAACTTGTTCGAAAAACTAAAATAAATCAGCCGCCAACCCTCCAATAAATAAACCTCATATTTTATGGCATGATAGTAAATACGATTTTTCCGGCATGCTGGCTAATGCGGGGGAATAAGGTATATTCTGTTAATGCACAAAGAATTACAAAAGCTTATTTTTTTACTCGGTTGAAAAAAAAAGGACTTAAAATATGCGGATTTTAGCGTAACACAAAAAGAGGGAGCTGGACGGGCGTCAATTTCGGCACTCAAGACAACTTTAATAACTGAAGTTGTGTCCAGGGGCCTCGCTAAGGGGGGGGGGACAGGGGGGGAGCCTCCCCCCCAAACATTTCCAAATGTTGTTACACTTGGCAAATTTCTTTGAAATTTTAATAAAAATTGTAATATATTTCCTATTTTTAGATAGAAGTTGCAAAAGATACAACTCTAATTGGGAATATTATTGAAAATTTTACAAATAGGAACTGTATTACATTTTCTAAGTGTGGTAACTTGGCAAAAATATGAAACACGTTGGAAAATATGAAAATTTGACTTGGCAATTTAAGGTCTTCTCCCCCACCAATAAAAAGTCTTAGCGATGGCCCTGGTTGTGTCTTCTTTAAATGCCAGACATTGTTCTGTTTATATTACCATTCACGACGAGTTCGGATGCCTAAAGTCTGTGGACGATGGGTAAAATTATCAGGTTGATTTTTGAGACTATTTTGTTTTGGATTATATTCCTTACTCTCTGAAAACCTCATCCACAAACTAACTCAAGTTGAGCCGAAATCCACTCATCTCACAATTTGAAAGTCAGCTTCTGGTAAAAAGTTGAAATAACTCCCAGTGAACGAGTTGTTTTTAAGCAATTTAAATCAATTTGAGCTATTTAAATAACCAATTTAAATCAAGAAGATTCAATCGTTTGAAAAACAACTCATCTGTGATCGAGAAAATTACAACTCTTTCCTGAGAAGCCAAATCAACTCTTTCGTCTTAAGATTGTAGCACCCAGATCTCGCTCCCTCAGACTTTCATATCTTTGGACCACTCAAGGAAGCATTGAGAGGTCGTCCATTTAACTTTAATAAAGGATTTCAGACGGCAGTACAAAAAAGGGTTTCAAGATCAGCCAAAGTCTTCCTCGAAGGCATATGAAAGTTTGTGGGCCGCTGCAGAAAATGCATTACTAAAAGAGAAGTCTATGACTCCTGATGAACCACGTTTGATAGGAACCTGGACAGAACTGCGCATGGGCAAAAAGAGCGAGGCCATTGCGAAAATGGGTAGGCTCGTAAAATCTCGAGATGAGTTTGTTTATTAAACATCCCAGATCTGCCGAATGTTTTTTAACGAATATCTTTTTGTTGCCATAATTGAATTATCTGTTTTTAAATAATATATTGTAATTCTGTTACATTAAAATAAGTTATAAAAAGTTAAATATATTAAAAAAAGATGATTCAAAGGTGTGATTTTTAAACTTAGCGTAATAACTTTTTCCCTCACAATATAATGTAATTTAATCTTTTTTTAGAAATAGCAGCGGCATGGCGTGATTTAAAAACTTGCCAGATTGGCGATTTTTTAAAATTATTTCTTTATATTATTGTGTATATTATTTATTTCGCCACCAATCACGGACCCTTCCCTAGTTATCTTGTAACATTTAATAAAGTAGATTCTAACCGTTGCACATGTGGGGAAGTCGGTGACTCCTTACATTACCTGACGACATGCACCTTAACTGCTTTTTACCATATACGGAAATCCTCTACGCTTTCAGATGCAGCTTGGTTCAACATGATATTGAAAGAAACTAGGCTTCTTGACAAAATAATAAACTGTGTAAAACTCATTGAGGATAATCAGACATTATTTCAGATGCCTCCTCTTTAACTTTCAAATGGACTCGAGTGAACTTTCGAACTTTACTAAGAACCATACTCATTGGACTTATTCACTTTCAAAATGAACTATAGAACATTGTACTTGTAAATATTCCGCACCTCTAATTTCGAACCTGTAAATATTTCTGTTGTTAAAACACAAGTCTGAATATTCTAAACACACCATCATGCAATAATGTAAAGTTATCATTGTAAATATTAGATACTTATTTCCCGGGCTCGCCCTGAAAAATAGGGCAGCCCATTGTAATTGACATTGTAACATTTTTTTTTTTTTTTTTTTTTTTTTTAAATAAATGTTAGGTGGGGCTTGTTGAGCTCAAGCCATATGGTAGGCCTCCCCACCTAACTGAATCTGAATCTGAATCTGTATTGGATATGAATCTGGCGCAGATATCATGTACGCACATGATTTAGTACAATTTTTTTCCAACGTCAATTTGGCAAAAACCTCACTTTCGAATACTAGTTACATATACATTTTTAAATTATTTTTCTATTATTTAAAAAAATAACAATAAATAAAATATTTTTTTTTAATATTAAATTTTTAAAAACTAATAACTATAGAACAAAAAACATTTTACATAATTTAAAAAAAGATAAATTAAGGTAAATAAACAATTTATCAAAATATAAACAACAATTGCTGGGTTACCATATTAGGAAAAATAACGCCATTTTGGCGCCAAGTGAATCTCAGTAAGTATATGACATACATGTGTCCTGAATATTTAAGCTGTTAGAATTGACGAATTTCTCACATAGCCGCCAAGTCAGATGCCAAGCAATTGTCAAATCTGCGTTTTAGCCGTAAATATAAATGTAAAAAACAGACATGTTTTTATAAAAATTCACAAAAATGTAGGGGGGGGTGGGGAATACATAATTTGGAAAGCCTTTTTCCGAGAACTGATAGAAGGTGAACAATCTATTTAATTAAAAAAATTATTCTACTCAAAACAAAAATGAAAACAATATTTAATATCATTTCCATAAATACATAGAAGTAATCTCGTCCTCGTAGGCTATTCCCCCTAAAGTCTGAATGGAATCGGCTGGGCATTCTGCCAACTGAGGATCTTACAAATGCGGTATATCAGTATAAATACAGACAATGCAGAGCATCTACATTCATTTAATAAAGTTGCAGAACGAAATGTATAAGTAATGTTATACTTACCCACGCATATGATTATAACGAATACAGTTCATCAAATTTATTTATTTTTTTAGTGTCATGTATTTTTCATTAAAAACTGTATTCAACTACGTAACAATTCTTTTTGTACATTAAAAAAATAAGCAATCCAAGTTCTGTACTAAGTCAAATTATATCTTTTGACTTAGTACTCTTCAAAAATCTTTATTTTTATTCTTCTTGTTATCTCAACGCAGTCCCAGTTCTATACAAAGTCAAATTATATCTTTTAAAATTACTCTTCAAAAATCTTTACTTTTATTGTTTTATCCCAGATTTTCATTTAAAGGAAAATTCCATTAATACGTAGATAAGTAGATGTCCCTTCGAATTTGTTTAAAAACTTGGGTACTATAAATTTTAACTAATCTCAGTTAAAAGTATTCCGCAAAGTCAAGGCACGGAATAAATGAATTTCTCCAGAAATTGGATTTTCTAAAAGCTGCTGTTAAAGAAAAAGTTCATAACTTGTGAATAACAAGCTGATGAGTCAATTTACCGATAAAATGTTTTTGGGTGGTAAAATGGAATCAAAAGTTGTTTCAAACATGAGGTAAAGTTTAATACTTTCTATTTGACTTTTTTTAGTTTTAAAAACTAAAGGGTTTTACTCAATTTAACTAACACGAATACCATTAGAAAGAAATTTTATTTATTTCAACTGGAATTAGAGCTTTTGGTAAAAATACCTTTTCTGAAAAGAAAATGAAAGGAATAATAGAAAGAAACTGTCTGATTAGAGACTCTATTCACACGTACGAGTTCTTAAGGTTACTATTTTTTTCATTTTAAATCAATTTTATATTAAATATTTAGTACTTAGATAATTTTTTTCAACTTATATTTTTACGTCACATTTTTACAAACATCTAATGCACTTATATTAAAAAAAACGCATATATACAGGTACTCTTAACGGAAATTTTCTTACATGAGTAGGAATCGAAAATATTTGTAAATTGATCTTTCAGCCATTTGGTTCTTATATTTAATTCCGTTATTTCGCATTTATACAAGAATCTCTCTATAATATTATCTTTGTTATGCAATAATAATTATAAAATATATTTTTAAAGAATTTCCGGTATTGATTCGAATTTATTCAATTCATAGCAAATGTATTTATAGAAAAATGTGCGTCAAATATGGCAAATAGGGTATATTGGTAGTGTAACTAGTTTTATAAATATTCAGATCTTGGTGCAATAGCTGTCGCACTCTTTTGCAAAAATACATAAATGCGAAATTTATTACGATTGTATGTATTAAAATACAGAAATAATATGACTCCATCTTAAATAGGGAGTAATCACAAGACAATTTTAGAATCATTACCTATCAAGGGATATCGTTAAATTAATTGCATATGATAGGATTTAATAAAATAAAGAAGACTATTATTAATGTTTCTAAGTCTTGATTTGATTTTCATAAAATTGGAAATGACTGGATAAATTCTGCAACGATTATATATTTTAAATTTGAAAGCATTTAATTGGGTAGTTTTTGCATTGTTATATGAGGTCAGATGGACATACAGATAGAAGTGTAAGTCTAAAAATACAGACAATGCAGAGAATCTATTTTCGTTTAATAAAGTTGCAGAACGAAAAGAGTAAGTAAAGTTCACTTACCCTCATATATGAGTATAAGAAATATAGTTCACCAAATTTATTTGTTTTTTAATGCAACGTATTATTTATTGAAAAATGTATTCAACTACATAACATTTTACGTTGTACATTTTTTAAAAAAGCAATCCCAGTTCTATTCTAAGTCAAATTATATCTTTTAATAGTACTCTTTAAAAATCTTCATTTTTATTCTTCTTTTTATTCCAGATTTGCATTAAAAGGAAAATCCCTTCAATACGCAGGTAAATGGATCTCCCTTCGAATTTGTTTAAAAGCTTGGGACTATAAATTTTAACTAATCTCAGTTAAAAGTATTCCGCAAAACCGAGGCACGAAATAAATGAGTTTATTCTCCAAGGCGGATTTCTCCAGAAATTGGATTTTCTAAAAGCTGCTGCTAAAAAAAAAGTTCATAACTTGTGAATAACAAGCTGATGAGTCAATTTACCGTTAAAAAAAGTTCTGGTTGGTAAAATGGAATCAAATGTGTTTCAAACGTGAGGTAAAGTTTAATGCTTTCTATTTGACTTTTTTAGCTTTAAAAACTAAAGAGTTTTACTCACTTTAACTAACACGAATAGCTGTTTCACTCTTATTCAAAAATGCATGAATAAAAAATTTATTACGATTTTATACATTAAATTTTATAATGCGGAAATAATATGACCCCATCTGAAATAGGTCGTAATCATTATGACAAAGTGGAATCGTTACCAATCAAGGGATATCACTGAATTAATTACGTATGATAGGATTTAATAAAATAAAGAAGACTATTGTTAATACATTTCTAAGTCTTGATTCGATTTTTATGAAACTAAAAGTGACTGGATAAAATTGCGCAACGATTATATACATTAAATTTCAAACCATTTGTTTGAGTAGTTTTTGTACAGTTATATATGGTCAGATAGAAGTGCGAGTCTAAAAATACAGACAAAGCAGATCATCTGTTTTCATTTACGAAAGTTGGCGAGCAAAAAGTGTAAGCAATGTTATAGTCACTTGTCGTTATATGAATATAACAAATGTAATTCATCAGATTTATTTATTTATTTTTAGTGTAATGTATCACTGATTAAAAACTGCATTCAACTACATAACATTTTATGCTGTACATTAAAAAGAATAAGCAGTTTTAGTTTTATACTAAGTCAAATTATATCTTTTAAAAGTACTCTTCAAAAATCTTTACTTACTTTGTTTTATCCCAGATTTGCTTTAAAGGGAAAATTTCGTCAATACGGAGATAAATGGTTCTCCCTTCGAATTTGTTTAAAAGCTTGCGACTATAAATTTTAACTAATCTCAGTTAAAAGTATTCCACAAAGTTGAGGCACGGAATAAATGAATTTATTCTCCAAGGCGGATTTTCCAGAAATTGAATTTTCCAAAAGCTGCTGCTAAAGAAAAAGTTCATAACTTGTGAATAACCAGCGGATGAGTCAATTTACCGATAAAAAAAATTTCTGGGTGGTAAAATGGAATCAAATGTGTTTCAAACGTGAGGTAAAGTTTAATGCTTTCTATTTGACTTTTTTAGCTTTAAAAACTAAAGGTTTTTACTCAATTTAACTAACACTAATATCATTGGAAAGAAATTTTATTTATTTCAACTGGAATTAGAGTTTCTTGGTGAAAATACGTTTTTCTAAACAAAGAAAACAGAAGAAAAAATAGAAAAAAAAACTTGTAGACTATTAACACGTAGAAGTTCTTAAGATTAATATGTATACATATATATATATATATATATTTCATTTTAAATAAACTTTGTACAAGTTTTCCGTACTAAGTTAATTTCTTACAACTTATATTCTTAAGTACAAATATTTAATATACTTATATTCAAGAAATCGTAAACTACACGTCAACCGTAGCAAATAATGTGCGTTCGTAATATAACGAAGATTTAAAAATATTCAGATATTGGTATAACGGTAAACACTACTTCGGATACTGTACATATATCCAAAATCATTTGTGTGTCTCTTTAAATACAATCTGAAATCTTTAGTAAGCCTGAGCAACTTACATTAATTTCCTAAAATGTGAAACAGTTTAATATATTTTTTCTTTTTTACTTGGAATTTGTTTAAAAGCTTGCGACTATAAATTTTAACTAATCTCAGTTAAAAGTATTCCGCAAAGTCGAGGCACGAAATAAATGAATTTATTCTCCAAGGCGGATTTCTCCAGAAATTGGATTTTCCAAAAACTGCTGCTAAAGAAAAGTTCATAACTTGTGAATAACAAGCTGATGAGTCAATTTACCGATTAAAAAAAATTCTGAGTGGTAAAATGGAATCAAATGTGTTTCAAATGTGAGGTAAAGTTTAATGCTTTCTATTTGACTTTTTTTTTAGTTTTAAAAGCTAAAGGGTTTTACTCAATTTTACTAACACAAATAGCTGTTTCACTCTTACTCAAAATTGCATGAATACAAAATTTATTACGATTGTTTACATTAAGTTTTAGAATACGGAAATAAAATGACCCCATCTTAAATAGGGCGTAAGCCTTATGATAAAGTAGCATCCTTGCCTATCAAGGGACATCATTGAATTAATTTCGTATGATAGGATTTAATAAAATAAAGAAAACTATTATTAATATCTTTCTTGTTATCTTTCTTAATATATTTCTTGTTATCTTTCTTAATATCTTTTTTCTATCTTATCTTAATATCTTTCTTGCATAGTTATATATGGTCAGATAGAAGTGTGAGTTTAAAAATACAGACAAAGCAGATAATTTATTTTCATTTACATAAGTTGGCGAGCGAAAAGTGTAAGTAATGTTAACTCAATTCTCGTATGTGAATATGACAAATGTAATTCATAAGGTTTATTTATTTTTTAGTGTAATGTATTATTTGTTAAAAACTGTATTTAACTACATAACATGTTATGTTGTACATTTAAAAAAAAAAAATAAGCAATCCCACTTCTTATACTAAGTGAAATTATATCTTTTAAAAGTACTCTTCAAAAATCTTTCTTTTTATCCCAGATTTGCATTAAAAGGAAAATCCCGTCAATGCAGAGATAAATGGATCTCCCTTCGAATTTGTTTAAAAGCTTGCAACTATAAATTTTAACTAATCTCAGTTAAAAGTATTTCGCAAAGTCGAGGCACAAAATAAATGAATTTTATTCTCCAAGGCGGATTTCTCCAGAAATTGGATTTTCCAGAAGCTGCTGCTAAAAAAAAGTGCATAACTTGTGAATAATAAGCTGATGAGTCAATTTACCGATAAAAAAAAGTTCTGGGTGGTAAAATGGAATCAAATGTGTTTCAAACGTGAGGTAAAGTTTAATGCTCTCTATTTGACTTTTTTAGCTTTAAAAACTAAAGGGCTTTACTCAATTTAACTAACACGAATATCATTGAAAAAAAATTGTATTTATTTCAACTGGAATTGAGTTTCTTGGTGAAAATACGTTTTTCTAAAAATATAAAATGAAAGGAAGAATAGAAAGAAACTGTCGCATTAGACGGCTTTATTCACACGTAGGGGTTTTTAAGATTACATTTATTTAGCTATTTGGAAAAAATAGTTTTTCTTGGTAGAGAATTGGGAAAATCTAAAGCATATCTGAATCTTTTTATTGGTTGAATTTTCCAATAAAGTTGGTTTATTTTATTCGTTTCCTGATTGATCCAAGTTTAATGTCCAAAAATGGAATACTTCTGTTTCCACGATGACAAAAAGAGTAATTAAAACTTTTTAAAAAAAATTGTAATTTAATAAGAAATTGTGATAGAGATTTCAAACAAATTTCATTAAAAAGTGCATTTTTTTCTACCCAACGGTGTAAAAATTAAAAATGTGCGATATTTTGAAGTTCAAAAATTTGCAGTTCCGAAAATTGTAAAACTGAAATTTCATTTTTTTTTTTTTTTTTTTTTTTTTTTTTGTGATGGTTCCAGGAATATGAATGTTTAATCCATGTCGTAGGTAATAGGAGGCATTCAGAAATCAGTCTGATTAACTCCATCCAATAAAATTGCACATTTTAAACAGTTAAAATTGTCATCTATAAACTACTGCTTTTTATCATTGGTCTAGGATATTAATTTTTAATACATAACGCACGTAATATATGACTCATTATGATCATCCTAAAACTGATGTTTATTATTATTCTAATTTAAATATAGGATTTATTTATAGGTCTTTAAAAATATCCTTTTCCAAATAATTGTCGTAGTTTGTTAAATTGCAATTTTTTTTTTTTTTTAAATCAACTTTGTACTAAATATTCCGTACTTGGATAATTTCTCACAACTTATATTTCTTACGCGCAAATATTTAATGTACTTATATCCAAAAAACGCATATATACAAGTACTTTCACGTGAAGTTCTGTCTTTTAGTGGGAATTACCTTACATGAGTGGAAATCGAAAGTTTTCGTAAATGATGTTTTAGGCACGGGTTGTCAGCTTGACCTTTTTATTAATTCCAAAATTCGCATTCATACAAGAAATTTCTAAATTTTTTTCTTTTTTTTTTTTCTTTTTTTTTTTTCAGAAAAGTACGGTAAATTCACCCTGGTGTTCTTCGAACCACATGCAACCATTCTAAGGAGAAACAATTCGCGGGTAAGGGTAGACATAGTCTACAATAACAGATGAGTACTTGTGTTAATCCATCGTGCCTTTTACAATGGTAAGTGCACCCAGAGAATATCATTAAAACATTCCCGAGACCACAATTCTCCCATCTCCACCTTGAACTCTTCCGGCAATTGTTGAAGAGTTTTTGCTTTCAGACGTTTACCGCATTATACGCCAGCATCCACCTGTACTATGGAGCATAAAACGTGATTTATCTGACAAAGCCGCCTGTCGCCACTCAGTGAACATCTAGTTCCGCTAATGACTAATGAATCCCAGCCTCTGACTTCTCGTAACTAGACTTCACATTGGCAACCTTTTCTTGACACCGAGATCTTTGCTTTCCGTCACGTGACGGAGGGCAGGTTTAGCGCGCCAAACCAGTTTTTCTCCCGCCAAAATGTCCTCGGAATTTTTCACCTCATTCCCGCCGAAATTCACATTCTTCTTTTTTCAGTCTTGAGTTGACCGCACTTCTGCGTTTCTCTTTAATTTACCTTTTAACAGTTCTTTTAAGAACTTATTATTTTAGCTTCCAAAATGACAGTTACAGCAACAACAGCTTGTAGTTTCGCTTCTATGTTGACATTTATTTTACTGCGAGAATGAAATCTGAAAGTTGCCAATAAAGCGATTACCGCCAAAAAACGGCATCTTTTTGGCGATGAAAGCCAAAGATGTTGGATTCGAAACCTTCCGAGAGAACAATGGAATGTGGTGTCTACTTATATGAGTAGTCTGTGATCCCAGCCTTCGTCGCTGACGAACAGCAGTCAGCATAGATGCATTGGCCAAGCGTCTGCTACGAAGCCCCACACTGAGCAATGTTCGCTGAAACCATCGTTGTGGAGATACTGCTCGTAGCCCTTTGATACATCTGGGTTGTCAGTTGTTGAACGATTGAACGTCTATTCGCCCAAACGCATTCGTTCAGCCGTCGTTCATCTATGGCCTGTAGTGACATTCGACACATTGCTGATTTTATGTAGTGCCACTTTGTCATTCGCGGTTTACGTTTATCACAGCAGCATGCGAATAATTTACAAAATTAGCCGTTTTGGAAATGATTACACCCTTGGCACAAAAGCCAATGATCATGCCGTTTTATTAAATATTTTACATGAATGACAGTAAGTTTATTGTATATTTTACATAAATTCGCGTTCGAATTCTTTAATGATAATTCTTTTTTAAATTCCGAATTAGTTACAAAATTAAATATTTTTAAAAAGTTTCTTATGAAATCTGTAAAAACACTTATCCGCTTTGTTAAAAAATATTGGGTTGGGGAAAAGTAATTTCGCTTTCAATCGTATTTTTCAAAGTAAATTTATTTATATAAATTTAAAAAACTAATCAATAATATATATGCCATTTTGTTCGATGACCTTTTGCCATTTATCTGGTATAAACATAATTCCGTCATTATAGAACTTCTGAGATTTCTGGGCGAAAACCTGATCAAGGTGATTTTCACAAGCCTCTTTTGAAGCCAGCTTAACACCATTAAGAGAGTTCTGCAGAGAGCGGAACAAATGGTAATCGGTCGGACCCAGGTCCGAAATATACGGTAGGTGCATCAAAACCCCCCAGTGACTAAAAATGTGAGTCTTTTTGCGTTTCGTGATGGAAGACAACGCCTTTCATATTGATCAATTCTAGTCATGATTTTTTAATCGGCTGCTTCAATCACATTAGTTATTCACAGTAGATAGATGAATTAGGGGCCGTCCATTAATCATGCGAGGCTCGAGAGGGGGGGAGGGGTCCATAAAAAATCACGAAATATCACAAGGGGGGAGGAGGGGTGTAGTAATATATCACGAGTATTTATTTTTTCGGCAAACGTGCGATACTGAACAGAAAAGTGGCGTTTTGTGTATTTATTTTTTGCGTCAAACGTGTACAAAGTCGAAAGTGGCTTTTAGTGTGACCTTGATTCACCGTTGCCAGGCAACGGACGAAGTGAAGTTCCCGCGAGAGAGATTCTCTGCGTAGTGCGCAAAAATGATGACGCCGAGTGGCTTGATGAAACCGATGTTAATCTTCAACAAAGCACTGTGCCTGCCTACAACTAACTTGCAAGATGCTTATCCAGTTATTAGTGTTGAAGAAAGTCTTGCTAATCCGTGGTCTGAGGACATTGTAAATTAAATTATGTTCATGTATTACTACAAAAAAGTTTTTCGCATTTCTTTCATTATTTTTATGTCAGTCCAAAACAACTTGCAACCTTTCTGTTTACCTCTTAAGGTTATTATTGTAGTTTTTTTTTATTTTCTATAATAAAATTTGATGATACTTAAACCTGCATTTTATAAAAAATATTCTAAAAAAATTAAGATTCTTTGTAGGTACTAAAAAATACGCGTGATGTAGGGTTGGGGGGGGAGGGGTAGTCTTGAACCTCACCATGTATCACCAAGGGGGAGGGGGGGGGGTTAAAAATGCCAAAAAAAACATCACATGATTAATGGACGGCCCCTTAATGGTTTGGCGAGATTCAAGCAGCTCATGGTGGACAATTCCTCTCCAAACCCACCATCACCTTCCTTGGCATCAATCCCGGTTTTGCCTCCGTTTGTGAAACTTTTCCGGGCTTCGATCATGATCTTTTTCGCACATTATTGTTCTACGTGATCCATTTCTCATCAGCCGTAATCATTCGTTTAAAAATGACTCAATTTCGTTCTGTTTCAGTATCGATTGACAAATGGAAACTGTTCAATAAATTTTTCACTGTAAGTTCATGGGGATACCAAGTATCGAGTTTCTTTTGGTATCCAATCTTATGTAAATGGTTCAAAATTGTTTTATGGTCGATGTTTAGTTCCGTAGCAATGCTGGGGAAGAAATATGTCGGTATACCTCGATTTGTTTTTAAACTTTCATCGACTTTTTCAATGATTAGCTTGCCTGGGCAAGGTTCAACTTTAACATCAAAATTTCCGGAACGAAAGCGAGCAAACAAATTCTGACGCTGGCATTTACTTAAGCACTGATTCCCATAAACACCACACAATTTTCGACGAGTCTGCGCCGCATTTTCCCCTTTTCTCAAGTAAAAAAGCAAAATGTGACGAAAATGATCTTCTGGAATCTCTATTTTTAAAACGCAATAACTTTTGACTTGTTAAACAGATTACGCTACCTTTATACCTAAAATTTTCTAAATTTTGTTACCTTTCAAGTAGAAGGCACTTAACGGCAGAACCCCCATACCCAAATCTCTGAGAATTTTGAAATATACAGAAACGTGTTTTACATACTTTTAATTACATTAAGAAGCATATCGATTTCCAAAATTTTCTTTCCATTTCTTAATAAGATATGGCGTTTTTTAATTTTTTTAATTGACCTCCCATTACCCCTTTAGAATGGAATTTTAAAAAATCAATGTCCAATTCCTGTATAGTCCTCAGAAATAGATATATGTATTCTAAATTTCAAAGTTCTGGCTCAACAGGTTTTGGATAAAAAAATAAGTAAAAAGATTTTACTGTCACACATAATAAATATTAATTAAATCGTAAGTTAAAAGAAAGCATATAAGAAAGTGGAAGAAAAAAAAAAGCCAAAAATAGGAAATTGTTGATAAAAAATAGATTTATCATGTGTGACAGAAATGAAATTTCTTTGACATTTAAATGTTATTTCAATGAAAAAACTGGTTGAGAGAATATTTTGACTGAATACTTGTATGATCCTCATTGCTATATTCAAAATAATAGTAGTGGAAGTATGATAAATTTCAAATATGTTGAGCAAAATAAATTAAGCTCTAACAGTTAAATATATTGGCTTACAAATATTCCTGAGCAACTGAGATAAAAGGATTAACATCAATAACAGATTAGCAAACACAAAATCTGTCACTTTCAAAATATATTACCAAAGAAAATTTCTTAAAGGAGTTGAATAAAATTTTAAGCTAACTCAACTGACAAGTAAAAAATGCAAAATTGCATTTCAATATGCAGTGAAAGTTTTCGAGGATTATACAGAAAACTTCAACAAGTTATTCATTCATATTCTGCAAATATTTTACAAATTAAATAAATTAAAGAATATCATTTCTAATGCAAATATTAAGTTTTTAAAAAGATGCAAATATTGATGTTAGTAAAAGGAAATAACTTGACTAAATATTGCAACTTGAATTTGGGGATATTTTATAAACTATAATAATAAAAAATATATAAATGTTGAAACAAATTCATGCCACGTGCTCTTCAAAGTGTAATCATGTCATTTTCATTATTTATTCAAGATTCTGCTGGTATTCGGTGGATTTCAGGAATTTTAATTCCGGAATTTTCATAATGATCGCTATATCTAAACACAGAATTTTGTCATTATTTTTATCACAAATTTTTCTTTCGAAAAATCTAAGGCTTATGAACACTGTTATTTAGCTTTAACATAATGTGATTTTTAATGATGCACATATTCTAAAGTCAATGGTTTATAAGCAACAATAATAAACATATATTTAAATATGCATTGGAAAGTTATCAGTTCATAAACTTCACAATATTTAGAATAAGAAAAAAGAGAGTAAGGTAAATGCCACTTAAGGAAATTTATCTAATTATAATTAAAGTATTAGTAATTTTTTTTTTTTTTTTTTTTTTTTTTTTTTTTTTTTGCCTAGTCCTTACCTTTATGTATCAGAATAAACTTTCAACTTTTTAAAATATATTCTCTAGAAAAAATGAAAAATAAAAAATTTTATCTTCCTCTGTGTTACTGTAGTGGGCAAAGTAAATTTATGATGCTCCAGTACCCCCCCCCCCCCACACACACACACACTAGAAGTGGGCCACTCCATTCTTGACTTTAATGCATATTGTACAGGAGTTATAATTTGTTTTACATTTCAGCACTTAAATATACACAATAATAAAATCATATTTAGAAGTTTTGATGATTACGTAAAATAATTTTAGCTTCTATTTAGTTTTTTTGTATAGTCTGTAAAAAAAAAACACTTCCAGCTCCAAGACTATGAGAATAATGAAGTTGTCCCTTTGCCTGATAACAGATAAGGGTTCCAGCCAATCAGCAATTAGTTTGTTATCTGACAGGGGTGACTAAAAAACTTATTTTTCAACTTTGAAAACTGGTAGCCCACTACTGGTACACTTACCCTATACAATTACTTTTAAAAGCTTAATTTTTATGATACATTTTTAATAATAGTTTTCTTCGTGAATATATATATATATATATGTATATATATATATATCTTGGACTGTTATGCGTGTCAAGCCATTTATTGGATAAATAGATCAGATCAACAATTCCCAGGTATTAGAGTAGTCAAAAACGCCTTCACAATAGGCGATACTGCACGCTCACATTCGAAACATGCTGAATGGGCATTTTCGAAATCCTAGAAGTCATGAGCAATAGACTGCTTTTAGTTATGCTTATACCTTTTTTCACATTATGGATAGTTAAGATATCTTCAGGCCTGGAACTCTCTCAAAGAGTTCCCCAAACTCTCTCAGAGAGTTTTCAACTTTCCCGGGCTAAGAACCACTACAGGAACCACTCACTCTCATTGGCTATAAAGATTCGCCTTTACTGATTGGCTGTTGCAGCCGTCTTTATTTCAAACACATGCGCATACGTTATATTTGTTCAGTTCAGAGATACAGTGACATTCGTTGAGATATTTTAGGTAAGTTTTCCAATGTGAACAGGCATCAAATTCCGACAGGTTACCACTTCAATCACAGCGATCTAAGACATCTTATGCTTGTAGTGCAAACAGGGTCTTATTAAAAAGGCAAAAATCTCTGTAAAACAACGGAAATACACAGGATTTAAGTAGCAGAAGGAAAAATCGAATCGCAGAAAGATGGCGCCTTCAATTACGTAGGCACTAAAGGGGGAGGGGGTCCAGAGTTTGCTTATTTTTTCTGACAAGGGGAGGGGGGTCACGACAATTCTTACGCAAGCATTAAACAACGAAGCAACTGCAGTTCAAATTCAACAAGCAAACAAAGTATGATGGGGAAAGAGCGCTCTACAATCCATTCGAAATTCTCCGTTTATTTTCGATTTTATCCTTTGCTTATCCATCGGCAGTCGCGTGACCCGCATCACCCACTCGCCCTTTGTCTTCATTGTTGTCTGTTAAGTTGTGTGCCGAGTCAAGTACATTGCAAAACCAGAAAAACACAGGAACTGGTGTGGCTGGGTTCTGTTGCCAGGGTAACTGGTCATTTGACTTTATTTTAGGTAAGTCCGGTATTTTCTTTTCTCCCGTTCTATCATAAACTGTTATAAAATCTTACAAAGGGGGGGGGTCTAGCATTTGCTTATATTTTCTTACAAGGGGAGGAGGGGTACAAAATGACTAAAAATATGCTTACGTAATACTTGAACGGTGCCTATCTAGAATTCTAGACTTATAGAGAGAGATGGCGTGGTTTAAAAAAAAGAATTCAAGCTTAAAAGCCCACACTACTGGCTGGAAAAGACCCGCATGATAATGTTAAGTCTATGGGGGCATTCTTTACAAATATCTCGCTCAAATTTTAATAGTTTTAAACGATTTTTCTACGTAGGAAAACTGAGGACGATCTACAACCGGGCTATTTTTTACTTTTTCAATTTTGGTTCCAGATTTTTTTTTAAATTACTTTAATTTTCCAAACCGGTTAGAACCGGTTCTGAAATTGAAACTATCATAATATAAAAAAAATATATAATCAAAATCGAAAAAGTAAAACTTAACCCGGCTATAAATCTTCTTCAACTATCCTATGCAAAAAAAAAAAAAAAAAAAAAACATGTATAAATATTAAAATTTGAGCGAGATATTTGAAAAGAACAACCCCTTAGACTTAACATTATCATCCGGATCTTTTTTTCTGGAAGTGTGGGCTCTTAGTAAGGTCGTAAACTTTTTAAGGTGAAAACTTAAGCGCGAGAGCAGATATTTTGTAGAATGAAAATTGAAAATAACGACTTATGTAAATGTTTGAAAGTGAAAATTAAATTCACTCAGAAAACGATAGATAGGATAACTTATAAGTTTATGAAGGAATCTAAAGATTTAAATTAAGATATTATTGATACACGAGTTTTAAATTAAAGGGGATCTAATAAATAATACATATTAATAAAAAGTAGCGAACTATTCAATGTGGCGGAAAAATAGAACAGTTTATGAAATATCGCGAATGATTTTTTTTATAACATATATAAATATATAGATATATCATACATAGATGTATCATGTATACGTAAATCATCAGTATATAATTATAAATAGTGTATGTATATGTGTTATTGGAACTAATAAATGTTGCAACAATACAGAAATGGGTAAACTAAAATATAATGTTATCGAAGCTATGTTTATATTGTTGTAACAGCAGTAAAATTAATGTTTTATTCTATTCAAATCCCTACTGTTTCTTCGTGTAATATTAAATTGTTTTAATATCCTATAACTTGAAATTGGATTAACGTATTTGTTTTGGATACTTTGTTAAACTGAATTAGAAATTCGACACATTCATTAAGAATTCTAAGAATACTACTTACTGAATCAGCATTTTTAACAGTCTGATAGAGAAAAGAATTTAATTAAACGGAAAGGTTTTGGAAAGAATATTGATTAAAAAAAATCAATGACAAAGAATTGAAATTTGTTCTTTTTGCTTTCTCTAAATTACAGTAGTGAAGTCGAAAACCGCAGTAACTGTTAAAATAATTAATTTTATATTTCCTATGCTGACGGTTATTAAAAGGATGAAATAACTAAGACGGTGTAAATTATTTTAGCGGATGCTGTTAGTCTTTTTATTACAATTTATACAAAATCATTATTATATTTTACTAACCTATTCAAAGTAATAGATTAGCACTTCTATAAAGAAGAAAGTTGAAAATAAAATGCTGTTGTATCAAATAAATAAAAAACAAAAACGAAAAATCATGCGTATGGCATAGAATATGAAAAACTCTACAATACATTCAAAATGCTATAATAAAATTTATCTGTTTACTAAGGTTAAAGATTATGTTTGAATGAAGAATTTGAAAAAAAAGGCATGACACATTTTCATGGGCGATTTCTGGTATAACACACCATAGTCGTTAAAACATACGATTTTCTGCAACCCTGTACATGATCCACAGATATCCATGCATGCTACTTACTATGCTAAAATTTAATTCAGTTAAACACGCAACACAGTTGAATTTTTTTCAGTAAGAAATTTCCTCAAATAAGCGAATGTCGATGGGAACTTTCGTACGACCCTGTATATGTTCTATACAATATACAGACAGCGAGTAGAACTTTAAAAAATAATTAAATTTGAAAATGCATACCACAACTTAAAACGCACTTTGAACAGCTGTTGTTCGTTTGCTTCAATTGTTATGTTATTGCCCATTTTCATCTATAAACAAATTATTTTGTGTATCCATATACATGAACAGTGAGTTCTAGGTACACCACATTCTGTAGTAAGAATGTAAGGATAGTATGGGTTAGTATTAGAAGGGAATTAATGTTTTAGTACTTTTCAAATTTATTTCAGCCGTTATCATTAGATTATCACTAATATGAAGTTAAAAGATATAAATACATAAACTAATTAAGGGATTAAGAACTAGCACTACGGAATAAGGTTTAAAAGGGGTCTTTAAGAAATTTTAGTCTTTCGGTTAAGCCAATTTTCGGAAAACCGAAATTCGGATAACCGAGATTCTATTATACTTTTAAAATCTTCAAAGGTAAGACGCTTCTGTTACTGTTTCAGTCATGTAAAAATAAGGGTTCGCACTGTTCCTAACATTTTCGTACTTTCCTACCACAATTTTTAAACGGTAATAGTTATTATATAATTCTATTGTAGATGTTAAACGGACCTTTCATGAAGATTTTGTTATTTAAAATACCGGTAGCAACGTGTGAAAATTTTAAGAACAGTGAAAAATAAATAAATAAAGGAAATTTTAAATTTAAAAAGAAATAATTAAAGCATCTCGAATATCACAAATAATAATCATTTATTATTTCATTTATTTTTATTTTTTATAAGTGAAAATGTATTCAAATGCACAGTGTTTGTCATTTACAGTAATGATATTTTTAAGTTTCACTTCTGTAGCTCTTCCACCTGATCATTATGCTTTTAAATGACAGCTTATAATTTAAAATTTTCTTGCTGCAATTTTTTTTTTCTCTTTTTGTTTTTATGTATAATCGCTTTAGCCTTTTATCTACTGATGAATTCATGAAATTTTTACCTTTTAGATTATTTTTCGTGAAATGTTTAAATTTCATTCAATGATTTACACGATCAAAATTTTTTGAAGGATTGAAGGACTCGGAAGGATTAATTAAATTTTAATGTATTGGGATTTTTTGCATTATTAATAACCCCACTCAAATATTTAATTTTAAATTTTTTTCTTAGTCTTTTGTAGAATTAGGAAATGTACAAATATAATGTTGTTACAATATAAATATAGAAATATTTCCGAATTGAAAAATTCCTTCTTCCCAAACGCCAAGAAAGCCGAAAAGATGCAAAAGCAATAGAAATTATCTTTCTAAAAGTATTTTTGTTTTGTGTTACCAATACTGCTTTTCGAACAAGATACAGTAATGTATATATAACTCATTCAAAACATTATTACAACTATCGATGTATTAAATGAATTTTATAATAAGTTATTGTAATACAGTAAAACTTCTATAACGGACACTCCCGAATAACGGACAGCTCTATTTAACGGACAGTTTTCCAATCCCCACTCCCAAAATCGGAATTTTTGTATGTTTAACCTTTGAATAACGGACATTCCGAATAGCGGACACTATTTTTGGCGATAAAGAATGAAAAAGTATTTTTAACAAGGAAAAAAAATGGAAATAGAAAATAGAAAAAAGCCTCTAAATTGATCAGGACAATGTGTCATAAATTTTGGGATCAAATTTTATTCTTTTAATGATCAAAAAGTACAATCACCCTTCTCCGCCCGGAACTCTATAATGTCCAATAACGTCACACTGAAAAAAAACTACATGTAATTGCAAGCAAAAGTTTGCAAGCTTTTGTCATAGATTTTCTTCATACGAATATAATAAACAGTAGATAAATGTGTACATAATTTTATTTCAGTTTTATTGCTTAAAAAATAACTTTTATTTCTGATTAATAATATAATAGAGGTTTTAGAACATATAACAGTCAATTAATGAAACATTAAACATTTGTTAGTGATTTTTGAATCTTTGAGTTTTTCCCAATAGCGGACACCTCTGAATAGCGGACAATTTCTTCGTTCCCGAGGTGTCCGTTATTTAGAGGTTTTACTTTTAAGTACCGTCAGTAGATAAAGAGTAAATATGTAGATTTGAATCATACTAGAACATCCTCCTTATTCTACTCCACCTCTTAAACACCTTTTTATTTTAAACCCCGCCCACCACGAGTGTAATCTTCATTCTTTTGTAATGTAAACACGGTTACTCAAATTCTGCAGTATAAAGGTTTTATGAATTCTGTCAAAAGTTCTTGTTGTGTAGCAATTTAAAAATCGTTTTTAATCACCGTAATTATTCCTAATAAAAATTACCATTGCATACATTTGCAACTTACATCATTATCCGGAATAGTAACTTCTTTACGTATGTTTTTAAATATTCGGACCTGCTACTATTCCGGATAATAATTTAATTTTTAAGGCTAAGTGTCATTGATTCTCATTAGATTTTTACTCTTTTTTTTTTTTCATTGTAATTTTAAAATTTACTGAGCTAAATTAGGTCAATGCTTTAGGTCCGGAGATTCAAAAACATACGTAATGAAATTTCTATAAACGAGACAAGATTCAAATATTTCTTTCGATTGAGGATTAAAAGCCAAATTAATTTCATACTTTATAGAATTGACAGATTTAACTTAGAACACATTTCCTGGTTCACCACGAGGAGAGGTTTTCACCATTTAGGTGGCGCTCACTCGTTAGTTGAAGTTAGTGAGATATATTCATCCACGAGCTGATTTTTGCATGGTTTGATATTAATAAATATTCATTTTATTTTACCGGGTTCAGTTGAATAATTCTAATGTATTTTCATTATGTGAATTTGAACAAACTTCTATATTGAATTCTTTATGGGGGAGGGGGATGTTATGACTTTTACATGCAGTAATTCATTTAACTACTTAAGAGCTAAAATATAACATATATATACTCTAATTAAATGAGGGAAATCAGTTTTGTAAGTAATTTCTACGGAATTTCTAACGAAATTCCAAGTGTTATATCTTTTGTGATTGATTGGACAAATGCTTTGATAAGAGGAGAAATTTCTGTGGTCACTTAAAAATAATCTCTCCTTTCCAAATTAATCTATAGCCTCAAAACCGTTATAATTATTAAAATTATATAATCTTTTTTTTATTATATAAAAGTGTTCATATTGTTTAACTATTTTCACTAACCGATAGTAAAAATTACCTAAAATACTATAGTATAGTATTTTCGGTAAATTATACAATCGGTAAAAAATATATTATCTTATTTTAAATCAAAAATCGTTCCTTCTAGATGATTTTTTATTATATATTTACTAGGACTTCCCTCTCAGGGATTGGTCTGAGCAATGTTGCTTACAACTTAGTTTTAATAATATTATGCTAAAAAAAAAAAAAAAAAAAAAAAAAAATGTTATTTTTAATTGATTATATAGTGTCACAAATTGAAATAACAAAAAATAGCAAAGTGAATGGTAAAATAGCAAAATATTGGATAAAAAATCCTACTCACGGTTAAAAAAAGGGAGATCAAACTATACAAAACAGCCATGCATGAGTATAAAATTCGAAGTACGCAATATATTAAAAGTAATACAGATAATAAAGCACTAAAATATCTTGCATCGGAATTTTAACTCTTTGAAATGACGTCAAGAATATACACACCAATTTTAGTACCTAAAAGTGGCGCAAATCATGATGGTTGAGTAGAATGAGAGAATTTTTTATATGGTGTGTGGTGCCCTTAAATAGTTAGAACAAAATAGTTAAGATGTGTAATAATATAATGTCTACATCTGTTTTATATGCATGCGATGAGGTTTTCGATAAAAATGTAGGGTATTCTCTTTTTAAAAAATGGTATATAAAAATCTCGAAAATGTCAAAAAAGGAATGCAATGTGTATTTTCGAGTCTGTTCAAGATATGCTCAATCTGGGTTTAAATGGGTCGTGCATGCTGGCCACTACATACGCTGTTTTGTTTTCTTTTCAAACTCATTCTCATGAAATTGAGCTGTATTTCGCTTTAGCCTGCACAAAACAAAATTAATTGGCAACCATGAATGTGGTAGAAAGTTTACAGAGGTATACGCCGTATACTTTCTGTATTTTTAAGAACCACTGTATACCCCCTTTCTCAAAAAGCTGAAGCATATACATTCTAGGGTGTATTCTCTAAGTTGAGCATATACTCTCTGATTAGAGCGTGTATTCTGTTTTTTTTTTTCAATTATTCCATTGCTGGCAATGTCTATACTATAAGGTACGAACGAAATCTGTATATTTCGTCTGCATAATCTTTGAGCCGTCAAGTGTCATTGCAAGTGATTTACAAATTTTAACATTTTTTTTCAGTATAACATGCTGGCTCAAGTATGCCAATGTGAACTCGATTATACAGTTATACCCGAAAAAGTTATTATGAAAAGACCTGCTAGTGAAATTGAGAAAATGACTCAATGATAAAATCCCTAGATTGGTAAAGTTGAAAAGTTATTGTAGCTCCCCCCATACTAATTTGGAATGAAATTCTTTTGTAGTGACGTGTAAATAGAAATAAATATTTTTTGCGCGGCATGTTCGACAAAATACATATTCTAGTGCTCTTCATAAATGCATATTAATTTCATTATGTTTTTACGGGTTTAACATCATTAAAAAGTATTTGGAACTATTACATCCCATTGGCCGTAATGTAACGGAATACTTTTGACTGACCTTGTATTCGAACTAATTATCCGATTTTATTAAAGTTTGCAACGGCTCAACAAAATTCGGCAACAAATAGATATTTGAAACGATTCTGTTGGATAGTTTTTGTGCTGTTATATGCGGGCAGACGGACGGACGGATCAGACGACGACTATAGGTACTAAATAATTATATTAATTAGGGACACACCTAAAAAACAGTTAAGTTTAAAAGCGCATGCAGAAATTGAAAACGCATTTCCAGAAATCATTGCTCAAAGACAGTATTGTAACCGATTTCTTTTGTGTGTAATTGGATTAAAAATGCTATCAATGTCCTGTAATAACGTAATCGCGATGAAATTCAGTGGTTTATCTAAGTTTTACACATTTGTAATAGCGTAATTTCATTAAAATACTCCGCAAAGAATATCCCCCCGTAGACCATAATGTAATGAAATTCTTTTGGGGGCTCCTGTAGATAAACTATTTATCCCACATACTTCATATACAATACCAAACATGCCTAGGGGACCCTAAATAAGGTTTACCAATTGCATATAAATCGGTGTATATTTACGGATGTTAGAATGTAGACAGACGGATAGACAAACCGAATGCATAAACAATTTTCAGCTTTATTCAGGGTGTAAAAAAAAGGCAATCTCACAAGCTGAAGATCGCAACCATATCAATTTATTTAATGCCAAAAAGAAAGGAAGAAAAAAAAAATCACCAAAAAATTTAGAACGAGTTATGGTACACTTTTTAGATGCATTCGTAATTATTTAATACGTAGCACCTATAGTGGTCGTTCCGTCCGTCCGTCTGTCCGTCCGTCCGTCTGTCCGTCCGTCTGTCTGTCCGCATATAACAACGCAAAAACTACCCTACCGAATCGTTTGAAATTTAAAATACATAATTATTACATAATTTTGTCGAGTCATTTCAAATTTTATGAAACTCGGATACATAGATCAATTACAGGGGCAATCAAAAGTATTCCATTACATTACGGTCAATGGGGGAAAAAAGTTTCAAAGGCATTTTAATCGTTTGAAATTTAAAATACGCAATTATTACATAATTCTGTCGAGTTATTTCAAATTTTTTTGATAATCGTGTGCATAGATCAATGCATAATTATTACATAATTTTGTCGAGTTATTTCAAATTTTATGAAAATCGGATGCATAGATCAATTACAGGGACAATCAAAAGTATTCCGTTCCATTACGGTCAATGGGAAAAAATGTTTCAAATGCATTTTAATCGTGTTACACTCATGCGAACTTAATAAAATTTATATGCAACTATAAAGTACCTATTATAATATACATTTTACATAATTTGTGGTGCAAAGAACATTTGTTATTGATTTACAAGGCCACATAAAGTTATTCCATTACTTAATGGTATAGGGAGAACATTGTTTGATCAGCGTTTTAATTGTAATTCACCATTTACAATTTTATAAGATTGATATATGAAAGTAATATTTTTAAAACTTCGTTATCGTACGAACGCACCTAATTTGCTACGCTTCACGTGCAATTTCCAACTTGTTTATATTATTGACACCAAAATATAGTTATTTACATTGCATGGTAACCAGGCTATTGTTGTTTGTTTATTAATAAATTGATTATTTATTTTTTTATTCGTTTATTCTGGATTTAATCGTAATTTTTTGATTGTTACTTTCTATTTAAACAATAAAATTTAATTTAAAAAACATTTTTGCCTAAATTGTGCCAAACCCGATGCGTATATGATATCTCTGCCCTACTTTCATTGTACTTTTCCAATACCTTCACCTTGGCATTTTTATAAATCATGGTCTAGTTTGGGTTTCAGAAATTGAGATTTCAATCCTGATGATCGTTTATGTATATTTTTACTCATAAATATGGCACATATGTCATATTTATGTGTAAAAATATAAGCTACACATTAGCGCGATTTTTTCCCCTCCAAATTGGTGAAAACATTGTTTTTGAAAATTCCTATAAGTATTTTACGATTTACGATTTATTGTGACATTTATATTTTTTATTATACTTATTATTATGCTTATTATTTATAACTGTTTATTCATCGTTTCAACTATTGTTTCATTCTTTCTTTTCTTTTTTCGTATTAATTGATTAATCCGTCAACAAAAAAAGTATCGCCAAAAGATAAGATAAAATTGTTAGACAATTGCTTCTTTTGTACCAAAATCTGCCGCCAGATGGCAGCACTAGACATTCTTCTGTTTTCACTGGAACAGAATTTTTTAGAACAGTTTAGTTTAAGATGTGACTCATCTGACTGTAGGCAGCAAAAAATTTGTCAAGGATTAAAAATCCAATATTATTAATTTTTATTCCAAAGGAGTAATAACTATTTATCAAGAACTGCTTCAAACTGAAGCTGATATATGTTTCAAAGTTATATTTCTTTATTTTTTGTGTTTATGTAAATAATGTAAAGACTGTGCATCTATTCTTTTGTGCTGTGAAATATTCCAAGTATTGTGTTCATCATTATTCTAGATTATTTCTTCAAATAAATTGTGTGTCAACAAAAAGGTAAAGCTTTTAACTCTTTTTTATTATTGAGGAACTTACTTACTCACGCCTTATGGAATAACATTCCAACTAAAATGCCAATAATAAATGATCTTGAATGTCACATTCAGTCACATTAAATACGATACATGTGTTTAAAACATCATCAAGTGGTTTTTTATCCCACTTTTTATTTGTATTTTTATCAATGTTTCACTAATTTATTTCTTCTTTCGTTATTTAGAAAAAAAAATCAATATGAAAAATATGACGAAAATGATAAACGAGATAACCAAGTAGTACCAATATTTTATTTAAACACAACAGAATTGAATCCAGTTTGCATGTGCGAAATATAAAAGATGTTAATGGCCATAATAAAGTACTATTATAAAGAATATCGCAAAATTTCAAGTATTAAGTTACTAGGAATTGAGGCTTTTTTCTTTTAAATAACAACAACAACAAAATTATTTTCCAGTTTGTTTCTTAAATATAAGTATAATTTATTGTATTTAAAAATTGTTTGCGTATTTTCCTTGCTCCGTGTGCTTAAATTTCGAATATAATAAAAACATCCAGCCGGTGAAAAGTGACGCCTATATACACTCAGGAACATTGAAAATAGCGACCCAAGAAGAAAGCATCGGATTGAAATGAAATTTAATACACATAATGATACGGATGAGAGATTGACTTGATCTCAAAATAAAGACAATTAAACAAATACAGGGTGTGCAACGACGCAAATACAGGGCAACTTCAATAGCGCGTTGGACCACCTCCAGCTGCAATACATGCCGCCACACGGTCCGGCATAGAGTTGATTAGACACCTGATGTTGTCCTGAGGCAGATGGGTCCATAAATCTTGCACAGCCAACACCAAATCATGCACCGAATGACACGATGGCATCTGACGTTTTAGCTGATCCTACACATGCTCTATAGGGGACAAGTCGGGAGAGCGGGCCGGCCATGGAAGAGTCTGAAATTGACGTAGGAAGTCTTGAGCAACTCTTGCTGTATGCGGACGAGCATTATCTTGTTGGAAAATCGCCCCTGGGAGACCATTTAGGAAAGGTCCTACATGGGGTCGAAGCACCTCATCAACATAACGTTGGCCCGTTAAGTTTCCATGAATCACAATTAGAGTGGACCGGCTATCATAGGCTATGGC